>CM024600.1:23884625-25086411 GCA_014182555.1 Eucalyptus erythrocorys | reverse complement strand
TTACGACACAAGCTAATTCACAGGACAACAGAAATTTTGTATGTGAGTATCAAATTTGTTAAGTCACTTGAGTGAACTCGGTTTTATTTTCTGGATTTTATTTATTTTTACATATTTAAGGGCATTATGGTCATGTACAATTTATATTGGATATAAATATACTGCAATAGGTGTAGGGCTTCGATAACACAGAAACTGAGAGCCCCTTTTAGCTTTTACAATCTGTTTCTTCCTCTCTTCCTCTCCTCTCTATTTCTTCTCTCTTCCTTCTTTCTCTTAGCTATTTACTGCAGGTTCTCTAATCAGCTTTGCGACAAAATTATTGCATACGAGTCTTGAGAAGTAATCAACCACAAAAAAGGCTCTTCACAAGCCATAAAACTTATCCATGCTTAATCTCACTGGCAATATTATCTACTCACACGCACGCACACATATATATCCATTATTTCTATATTCTTCAGGCACAGAAACATATATGTCTTATTTTGAGATTTCAAGCTTCTAATCAATGTTGGACAAATTGTACTAAGCCCTAGTCTTAGCCCTTATAATGACACTTTGCTTTGCAACTATTTCGAAAAGCTGAGAGAGGATCTTTTTTCTTGTCCTACCAAGATGCTAGCACATGAGCGACATGAATGCTAACCCAACAAGAAATACCATAAGATAGATGCCACCAACTCAACCTCATCAAATATGTCTTGACTGATCTCTTACAAGTCAATTTCCCTTGTTGCCTGAAACACATTCAAGTTCTCTTTTCCCTTTAATTACTGATTCTAACAAATAGCAATTACTTTCACTTAAAAGTATCAATCATTTCTTAGCAGTGGGAATGGCGGCAGGATGAGTTGTCAATGGGGACTGGTACCAAACTAGAATATAATAGCATTTTCTTGTCCCAAACAGAGCAACCTTATTAAGGTAGCAACTCTTGGCATCAAAACTCAACTCTGGTGAGAAAATGGGGTTCTGACCATCTCCCCCACCCTAAATCCAAAATTTTGGCATTTCCCTAACTAAAAGAGATGCTAACTTATTCGAATTGCTCATAATCCCAGAGAATTATTGAATTAATTTTGAAATATTGCCACTTTGGTAGTATAACAATTATTGAGACAGGTTTGAATATTTTAAAGGTCCTTAAGGCTAAAACCGTCCAAACTCCATAGGGTCTCTATGATATTGTCACTTGTACCTGGAACTTGACAATTGAAGTTCCTAGTCGGTTTGATCAATTAATAGAACCCAACAAATTGACCCATTATCATCCCCACTTAATAGATACATTTCACTAAATCATGCTTGCATGAAAAGTATGGACATGTCAATTTCTTGCTAGATACAAGACAAAGCCCACCAAAATCCAAATTGAAAGCAATTCCAGAACACATCAAACCATATGTTATTAAATTCCTAAAGATGCATCAAGGCATGCACAGGAACTTAACAGTGCATTTTCACACAGACGTGCACAATTATATATCCAATTTAGAAATATGAGACTACCTATTGGCTTCTGAAACAGATAATCCCCAAAGAGCACCAGCTGCTCGCTCTTGTAGACCTGGGGAGGCATTCGAACATGTCTGTGCGAGAGCAACCTATGAATCAACATAGAACGAATGATCAACTCGTTTTTCTGGACCAAAATTTTGGCCATTAAAGGATACCATCAAGATTTATTAGGCAAAATACAGAAGGTATTCCCACAATTCTATGCATAGTGATACTAAGGCAATGGATCACTTGTACAGACCATAGTATATAATGACTACCATCCTCCTAGAGTGGTGATCATGGAGCATTTACAACGAGAGTTCTCATTTTCTAATTTTTGTCAGACAATGTCCATAATAATGGGGCAAGAAGACATGCCAACATTATCTCAGGAAACAATTTTACAGACAGTTGCACTCCTTGGAGTGCATTATTTCCCACTTTCCCTTGCATATATTATGTTCGAAACAGATTATCAGTCAAGACGACAAGTAAACAGCTAAAAAGGTTCAAATGCCGAGGGCAGTCAAGGCCAATAGAGAGCATGTGAACTGGACAAGTTGCACCTTTCCCAAATCAATTCCACATCCCAGTATAGAAAAGATGTAATGGTAGCACTACACCAGTTCGTTTATTCACACTGTGACCATACTTTCATGACATGAGAATGAGTTTATTCTCATTATCCTTCAAAGAAGGCAGGTGCTGTTTACAGTTGTGCCATCTCATGTAATCCTATATCATGCACAATAGTAGGAAATTGCAGCTGAAGAGCTTGATAAGAAGCCATTGCAATTAAGTTAAAATAAACACCATACCAAGGCCTCCACGCCACCTGCTGATGCAATGGCTTCACGATTTCTGTCATCAAAAGACAGATTCCACAGTGCGCCAGCAGCTTCTTGCCTGTTTGATTAGTGCACAAAGTATTACAGATCAACCTACTTGACCATATGCAGAGAATAGGAGTAAACCACATCATATATTTAAAGAGCAATACTCATTTATGCATTCACAATTTAACATGATTATTGCAAGTAATAAATTCAGATCAACCCTCAAATTTGCAGGGGCTTTCTTAAGTTGCAGAAGGCTAAAAAATTTCATGCAAACATATGCATTGATATTTAAACTTATACATCTGATTCTTCAGATGAAAATACAACGTCAACAGGCACTCCTTCACCTGCAGCTGGGATTACAAACAGCAGAATCTGAAAATTTACCATCAAAATGAAGCTAGTTGGAAACTTATTTCTTGCAATCTGTTGCTGGATATAGACCTTAGGAGGTCGTGTTGGAAGCTGTTTTACCTCGTCTTTAAGAATGAAAAGTACCAAGAAAGATTCCAAACTAAGAAGAGCTAACTGTTTCAGGTGACCCAATTACAGGAATGCTGAGTTCTTGGATTGGAGTGACCAAGGCTATATTAGAAGCAAATCCATAGAAAGAAGTTGAATGTGCCTCTGGTACGCACAGGCTGATTGTGGATTTCAAAACAATGTCCTATAGTAGGACTACTACTAATATGTTTATGAAGCCCCTATTAGAAAAGGTTATCATGTGAATGGAGTTAAGAGAAAAAGAGCTAACATCCCTTAGGGTGGCATTTGCAGAGAATCAAGATGGAATTCATTGAGTTTCCACATGTTTAAAGAGTCCTGGTCACATATTAGGTTTACTTCTTTAGGTAGGAATCCAATTGATAAAGGTTTGTATGCCTATTTACTAGTCTGGGAAGGGTTGTTATAAAATTTAGAGCATTTTCATGATGAATTAAGTTGTCTCTTTCAAGAAAGATGTTCTTTCTTTTTCCTGGCTTAGGCATTTGAAAGACAATTGTCTGGATAGTGTGTTTCCTCTTGAATTGTATCTATTTAGCGAACCCCTATCTCTCTTTGGTTTATCGATGAGGGATGACAAAAACCTCACTAGTTTCCCACCATATTCAATCCCGGACTTCATGACTGACCATCTCTGCCAGAGCAAAAGTGTGAACCAGCAGCAATTGTAAAGAAAGGGGTCCACACACTCCTAGCAGCAAATCAAGCAAGGCGTCTCTCATACCTTCAATTTTCTCCTTGGTGTTGAATACCTTCTCAGGGTTTTATCCCAACATCAAAATCCCAAGGGGTTTGAACTCTTTGAAATGCCCCCTTATTCCTCTCTCCCCAAATGAGCCAAAAAACGAGGAGAAGAATCATCTTAGTCTGCTCCTTTCTAGCACACAAACCAATTTTCCCTCTTCATGCACAAAGTTGTGTTGCATTGAGCCGGAGGACACCTATTTCAATCCTAAATTTTCAAAAACCATAGTCCAAATCTTTCTCATCTAGCCACAATGCGAAATCTTTCTCATCTAGCTACAATGCGAAACTAAGTGATTCACACTCGACTCTACACTCTCGCACAAAAAAATCTATTAAAGTAACAACGAGTCCCCAGTCTGCTTCCCAAGCGAAAAAGGAAACTTCAAGGGAACATTGACCTTCCAACTAGATTTCCATGGAAGGAGCGTGCTCTGTTGGAATTACATATAAGAAAAGATGAGACCAAAATAGTAGGATTTGACAGAAAAAGTTCCAGAGGCATGGCAATTCCACCTCAACCAATCACCCTCTCTCATATCTAACACTGCTTGATACAACAATTTGAGGCATTAGTGAGCCAATTACCAAAGCCCAGGAGCTTGGCTAAGGCATGCCGCTAATGGTGACTAAATAATTTAACAAAGTGTTGAGGTCGCAATCTTGAGCCCCACGGAAAAAGTTAATCTCCTCCACCATTTCTTCATTGTTAGTCTTCCAACATTAGTAAAAGGGAGGAGAACCCGGTGAGTTATGGGAATTTACAGCTTGAAGAGTGGCTAGAGATGTTATATAAAAGTAGCTTTTCTTTGCATTAAAGGATATAAGACGGAATGAATCAAAAGAAATTGAAGAAAGTTAGACAGACCAGAATGAAAGTTAAAGATTCTCTATTGCAGAAGGTACTGTTAAGGAAAGACAGCAAGGTACATCTTCAGTGCCTACACACCACCCCCCTCTCAAGTACATATTTAACTGATAAATGAGTTACAAGAATGAAGGAGTTATTACCTTTATAGATGAATCAGGAGTGCTAAAATTGGATATAAAAAAGCAGTCAGACTTGATATAAGGGTGGTTATGGATAAGATAGGCATCACATGCTGATCAGAATTTTCAGAGCGAAGAGAATGCCAGAAGATGATCAATGAAGAGGCATTAAGCTGATGATTAATGAAATTCTGGAGGAGGAGGAGGAAGAGGAATTGAGCACATTTTGAGGTGATAAGAGAGTTTTCAAAAGAAATTTGGTTTGATGCTAAGAGACCAATTATGGATACTATCTTATTCGTAAATAAAAGAAATTATGGACTGAAGGAGTTATAGATGAAAGACATTATCGTGTGAATTCACAAAACTGAAGGAAAAATTTGAAGGAAAGGATGTGCACAAGCAAGTATCCAAACAATAAAAGACCTATGATGAAGCTGTCATTTCACCAAGAACATTTGGTGGGTTAAGAAATTACAATAGAAGTGAGCTTACTTGCCTTTTTTCTCTTTCTTGGTTATGGATAAGCCAGCTTAAAGGTTCAAATTTGAAGCCTTACCTCCCATGTCCCAGCAATAAGTATAATGACAAGATCACTAGACACATTCAATATTTTGTTACTCAGCACAAAGATTTCAAAATGAGTTAAAGCTTTAACGAGTGAGACCGAGACAGAAGTAGGTGGAACTTTGGGGAACTAAAAGTTTTCATCGAAGTAGATAAAAAATAAGGGGAAAAAACATTGTATATTTGGAATTTTTGTATCAAAGTACACCAAAAAAAAAAAAAAAAAAAAAAAAAAAAAAGCATTTAGTATGAGATGTATATTCAGTGAGAGGAATATTATAAATTAATGACCTGCGCGGACAGGTAGAGAAAAGAAGTATCACAAAGCAAGCTGCTCAAGTATCTTGGGTCTAATTTACAAAGAGAATGAGGAATTAATGAAAAATTCAAGTACAAGATATTAGTGAGGCATGAAATATAGAAATGCATTCTGCATCTTCTTTGTGACCAAAGTATGCTGCTTATGCTCAGGAGAGAATATTGTTGGACTGCTTATGTTTTATGGGAGAGAATTTTTTCTGCAACACATGTGCACAATATGATTTTGAGGAGATGAATGCTCAGTCTATGTGCAAGAACTGAAGAAGAAAGAATTAAAATATGAATTTATTGAGAAAAATTGGTATGGCTATACTATGGATAAAATGAAAGACCTATTTAAGGTGATTTGAACACTTGAAAGTTTGAAATATTGATATCAAGAAGCTTTCTGAGAAGATGTGATGTGATAATTGAGACACATGCTAAAAAGGGTAGAAGAGCCCATAAATAACAACTTTAAAAAGTATCTTAAAGTTTTTATATTGATTATGAAATTCCATATTGTCCACAATGCAAAATTCCATTCTTTCACATTAATAGATTCATATTATGGTTTTTATGGTAATTAACCTTCACCCAGTATCACCCCCAAATAGAAAATTTCCTATTTCTCTATTTTCTATTTAGCTTCCACGCCTACTCCTGCACTTTTTTCCACATTTACTCATTTATTCTCAAGTACATATAGCTTCCAAGCATTAATCTCATACAAAAACCAATCGTTTGCAGTCCAACATAATTCCTCATCATAAAAGAAATGTATCATGTACTTTTATTTTTGTTTGTTTGAGAGTATTCATGCTATTTTCTTCATGCACCTACTTCATGTGTTCTCAAAACTTATGCATATCATAAAATTGCTGTCTAAGGAATGGCCACAAAGTACAGGGGCTTCCATCTAGAAAAAGTTCTGCACATGACGAGACAAAAAACTGAGTCTATCAATTTATAGAAAAACAGATTCATAAATTACCTGACACCTTCATGGGGTGATCTTGTCAGTTGAACTAGTGCTTCAAGAGCACCCACCTCTTGCCCTACTGCTGCATTATTACCATTACTATCTCCATGAGCAGCTAAATTAGCCAAGGCCCGAGCAGCCTGTAAAGTTTGACGCCATTCAATTGAAAAATGTGTCAGCACTCTCAACCTTAACCAAGAGGAAGACGTCAGCATTCTGTTTCTAGCATCTAAGAGATCAGTGGTACATTATCAGAAGATCAAGATATACAGTGAATGCTAAAGGCAAATAGTAATGAGAGTACTACCAACACGCATATCATGAACAAAAAGAATATTATTTATCAGCTCAATTCCTTCAGAAAACTACCCCCCATGATTGACGAAATGACTATTATACAAGATTAATTCTGGCTCTTCACTCTTCATCCTTAAAAACTTGAAGATGCACTTGTTTGGCTAAAAATTTTCCTCATTTCAGATGCCAGATACTGTACTACAAATCTATGCCGCTTGAAACGCTTAAGCAAGCATCCTTATCAGTAAAATGCTCCATAGTGTGAAAACTGTTAACCTGTAAACTATTTTTAAGTTATGGTATCTTTGTATGGAACCTGTTTCCCCAGAGAAAAGAGTTATTTACTCGAAAAGTTGAAAAAAATGCACCAGATGAAATGACACAAGGCTACTTAGTAATGCATGATAGTTATGGCAACTTTAGATAAAGCTGCCGGATATTTTGGTGCTTATCAGTCTGTTATTTCACACCACTCTCGTGATATTTTTATCTGAATAGAATGAAGCACAGCACCTGCTCCTGAACACCCTCGAACTTGCAGTTGCGAGCAAGCATAACTAAAGCGTGCACTCCACCAGCCAGTGCGACTTCCATGCTACACTTGTCGTCAGCGGCCAAATTTGCCAGAGCACCAGCTGCACGTTCCTGAAGACAAGTGAAGGACCAATCTGTTAGTAAATTATCCTAAAACATTGATTTAGAAACAAATGATAAAAGAGAAATTGCTTGCAGCTTGAATCAATGTAAAATGGGAAAATTTGTACCAAAACACCATCACCACCAGAGGACCACTTGAATATAAGATCAACTAGAGCTTTTACTCCACCAGCCTCAGCAATAGCACCCTGACAAGAAACCACTATCAATATCTAAAAAAAACACAATATCCTGCAAAAGTGATAAGCAAGCAACAACGACAATACCTTATGCTCTTCTCCGACAGAAAGATTCCATAAACCTCCAGCTGCCTCTTCAGCAACCAGCCTGTTCATTGACCTCGCCAAACTAGCAAGAATATCGATTCCACCTTCTTCTGCAACAGCTTTTGCAACATTGACGTTCACAGACAAATTTGCTATAGCCTGAAACATACCAAGAGGTCAACACATCAGACATTAAGTTCTCAATAAATGTCATTTCTATGTGTTCCAAAATTACTATAATTATGAAAAGAGAGTATTAAAAAATCAATCAGCTTTTCTGCAAAAAGAAAGGCGAAAATTTAATCAGATAGCTCCAAGTACCAGAAAAACCTTACCTTTGCAGCCTCTGATTGTAGCCCTTCCCGCCAAGATTTAGCAAGGTCTAGGAGGAGTCGTATGCCTCCATCTCGCATGACTGCTTCAGCTCTTCCTCGATCAATGCTAGCATGTTCATCATCAATGACAACAAAAGTTGCAAGTCCGGTTGCTGCTCTCTCTTGCACATCTTCTTGAGAGCTCTGCATCAAGATGAGCAATAATGGAGCACCTTGCTTCAACCAGAAATCATCTAAACCCTGTGGATTGTTCTCCGCACTTCGTAGAAGCGAATGTGATAGAATCCACTCAAACCAACTCATCATCTCATCCATGCACTTATGAGTTTTCTTTGAGTTTCTCCAGTCCAAAAATACAGTCTTCCCTTTGCTTGCGATATCGACAAATAAAGAAGCTATCCCTTCAAAGATATCCGTAAAATGAGCAAGTAACGATTTTCCCTTAATCTTGGGCACAATAAAATTGACATCTCCCTCTAGAACGGGACAATTCAAGGCACAAAGAACTTTTAAGCTTAGGGATAAGTTCAACAATCTTGAAACAGCCGCCGGACCAACATCAGTTCGAGAAACATCCAGCCCAACTAAGTTAGGTAGCTTATGCCAAACATGTGAGACCACACCCCACTTCAAATTTGATGTCCCAGCAACTGAGAGAAATCTAAGAGATGCCACATTTCCCAGTGCCAATTCATCAACTTTCAGACAATCCAAGAACCCAACATCAGTCAAATGTGGACAATGTTTTCCTAGAGCATTAATGGCATCACCTTGCACATCCCTAATTCCTGAAAGCCGAAGTTTAGTCAACTTAGGGCAGCAGAAAGCTATCTGTTTGATAGCATCACTAGTGATCCTCTCGCAGAAGTCAGGGCCAAGTTGAAGGCATTCGAGCAACTCATGTCTTGCAGCAATTACAGATAGAGTTGCATCAGTTATTTTCCTGCAGTAATCACCACTTATTTCTCTTAAGTTCCTGGCTTGGAGAAAAATTATTGCATCAGCCGACTCGGCTCCTCGAAATCTGAGCTTCTGCAGATTCCTGCATCTAGAAGCAAGCGAACTCGCCATCGCAAAATCGCACTTGTGCGCTCGAAGATCCAATGAGTTCCACAGACAAGGAGATGCACTCAAGCATCTCCATGTCTTACAGCTCGATGCCAAGCTCGCCCTGTCACGATAATTCAGACAGGAAAACAGCTGAATCACCGTGTCATCGGGCAAGCAAGTCCAATCCACATCCCCATTTCGCTCCGAAGTCGAAACCTCCTCCTCAAATTCAGTATAGCTATGTGTGACCACCTTCTCCTTTCCCTTCCTGGAAACCTTCCGCCGCAGCCTACGACTCATGTTTTTGATCAAACAGAGGAAAAACCCAAGCTCCCACTAATTCTCAACCTCAAATATATAATCCATTATTTGAAAAAATAAAATAAAACACCAGCAAAGCTAATACTTGAACTCACGACACACAAAGCGCTCGAGCAAACTTGCCTCTCGAAACCCAATTGCCCAAGACCCATAAGCAACCTATTCAAGCAGCATTACCAATAACCCAAAACCCTTTTGGCATAAGAAAACCCTCAACAAAGAACCAAGCATGAATCGGAGTTTGATTGTCGCCCGTAGAGAGAGAGAGAGAAATGATGCACACCGCACGAGAATCAGAAATCAACAGAAGCGCCCACTCACAACCAGATGAACCCAGAATCCGCTCAGATGCGCTGCGAGGAGGGTCTCGAATTCAGATAAGAGAGCAGCGTGAGAATTCAGGTTTTCCCAAATGCATGAGTCGGAGAGAAGCCAAGCCAAGCAAGCCCTCAATGCCTTTCGTATTTATATGCACTTCTCGCTCTCTCCCCGTTCGGTCATACACGCTCGCGTTCAACCAAAAAATGACATGGATTAAAAAAGTCACTCTCCCATTGCTAAATTGCCAAAGGGTAAAAAACAAGAGGGGAAATTACAGTGTGAAAATTTGCAAAAATTGGATATTTGTTTTTTTAATAAGAATGATATAAAGCTTCTTAAGTTTCTTAGCACAATTTTTGCAATGCCCAACATCCTTATTAAGGCTATTTGCATACTAGACAAAGTTTTACCGACGCATGGTAATTCTAGGATTTTCTTGGCGTTCAAATAGTTGATTCTTTGTACCATGCTCTTAAATTGTTAAGAATGAATAATCACAATTCGCAATCATGTACATTCCCAAGTTGGCTTTTCAATTGATCGTACATGGATTTCGTTGCCATGTTTGCCACAATTATTGTTTAACAGAAATTTGATTAGTGACTTAATCGTGTCAGTATTCCTCTTCGATATTGTACAGTGCTTGATTAGGGAAAACTTGTAATGTCTCTAGGTAGGTCGTTAAATTGTCAAAAAGATATGGGCACCTTGCATCAATGGATACGCTAAAGTTAGCTTTTTAATTTATCGTACATGGTTTTTGTTGCCATGAAGGCCAAAATTATTGTCTAACGGAAATTTAATAAATGATCTCTTGATTGAGTTGACTATCCTCTTCAAAATCATATGACGTTTAATTATGTAGAACTTGGTAACAGTAGGAAAATATTCCAATGCTTCAAGCTAGTAAATAATTGGCCCACAAAATTGTATTTTCGTATACGGTTTCGCACATTTTCTTGGCCTTTTTACAAGTGCGCAATTAGAATTTCTATAAATACTCTTGTTTTTTAATAAATCTTGTAAATAAGCTACTAAGTAATTCCTTATGACTTTTACGGTCATTTTGTGAAAACAGTTTAGATAACTAGGTGCTTTCTAACCATGATGGAAGTTTGACCCTTCACTTCAAATCAAGACCTTGATCACATGCCCATTAACTTATCTATAGAAAACCTCATTAATTAAAGTGAAATTTAAAAAGAACCCCATTAGGTAGATTAAGTGGTTAAGAACAGATCTTATTCATGGATTACGCGTATGGTAATAAATTAATATCATATATAGGCACTTACCCAGATTTGATTTATTTATTACAAAACTCATGAGATCAGTGAGGTTATTAGATGTGCTTTCAGTCCATTTACTGTTGAGATTCACATCCTTTAGAGATAAATAAATGGCAGCAAGTGATGGAATTAGGTAGCTTCCCAATATGCTTCCCAATTTTCCAATTTAGTCAACATATTCTACATTTATGGAAGATTTGAACAATCCAGCGTATATACACTAAACTTACTTTGTATTAGCCTCACAAAGGGCTGCTGACAATTAAATTAACAGATAATTTTTTTGTAGGATGAAAGCTCATTAAGGTGTTCTATATTTTTGTAAGGATGGCTCAGATTCCATGTCTTAGATGGCTCCATCTGACATCCTTTCAAGTTTAATTGACCATAATGCCCATGAATCATTTTCTCTTAAAACCCTTCGGCCTATTTGGTTCGACTTTGGGGAAATGGCTCTTGAGTGAATGGGCATTTTTTGAAGACAAATGTGTTTAGAAGTATTTATTTTGCAAAGCAACTTTAAGGTGAAAAAAAAAAAAAAAAAAGAAAAGAAAAGAAAAGAAAAGAAAAGAAAAGGGAGGAGGAGATGCAGCTATGTAATCGTGGGGGAGTAGCTAGTGGCGGTGGCGCTAGTGGTGGCGAGGAGGCAATGGCGGTTGCGAGGAGCAGCTTGCCTAAGGTCGCCTTGACGACACCCTAGGTGGCGCAAAACCTCCGGCAACACCCGAGGTCGGGCGACCTGGGGCGAGGCTTCCTGGCAACCAAATCTAGCCCCCGACAGCCAAATCTGGCCGCTTGCAGCTGAGTGCCGCCCACCGCGAAGCTCAATCGACTCTCGGGCAGGGGAAGAAGAAGCAAACGGCGAAGAAGATGGGTGGGGAAGAAGAATGAGCAATGACTCGGTGAAGTGAAATGGCATCTCCAAAATGCCAATGTTCAAAGTAACCCTACCCCAACATTGGGCTTTCAGTATTGGAGATGCTGACATTGGCCAAATGAGCTTTAAAAATACATGCCAAACACAAAATATTCCCCCCCCCCCAAAAGCCTCTTGGGAAAGCCGAACCAATTCCCAAACCAAATGGGGCTTCCTCTCTATTGACCATTAAAAGCACATTCGAATAATAAAGCTCCAAGCGCATTATAGTAATCTACATTATAGGCCCTCGCCTCCTCAGACTTCCATGGAGCAGCCAAAGTAAAAGCAATACTCTAATTCAATTTGGACTTTGTTGTTCCTGAAAATTTCTAGGTCAAGGATAATCATATATCTTTCAATTTTGCCAACCAAAGAAATTAAGCTCTTTTATCTATAATGTCTAAAGAAATTCAAATTATGTATTGAATTTGAGTTCGTAAAGAAACCCGATCCAAATAAGTTTCCTAATTTTAATAGATTTACTAATTTGAATAGGTTTACTAAAAGAGGTTCATATTTTGGATTGTAAATATATACATAAAGTATGAGAGGCGAGTGTTAGTTTTACCCATTTTCTATAATGTAATCTTATGTCGTTCTCCTGTTAAGTAGGTCCCTCTAACCAAACTACACAAATCAGGCCTTCGATTTGTTTACTTGTTCTCCTAATTTTACTGTTCAATCAACTTTTTTCCTTGCAATAATTTGTATTGAGCCTAACTCGATTAACTCAAAGTGCATGGATGGCGTTACAAAATGGAAAAGCGAGAATTGTTAAAAATTTGATGGGAAAGATTGTGGGTTTTAAAAGAATATATTGAGAATTATTGTACTAGAAGAATCTACACTAACTCTTGTATGGGAAGAAGCTAAGGCCAATGAAGCAACCTCATAAGTATTTGCCGGATAGATGGACGATTGGTGTTATGCAACGGATTTTGACTCAAAATGTCCTGTTTAACATTGTGAAAAAAAACACTAGTACATGATAAATAAATATCCCATCAAACATGTATAGGAAGCCTTCGCAATCAATAATGTCTAATTGATATGACATTTTTTTTACTGATTGGCAAATGTGTGTCAGTTGCTAAGCATTTCAATGAGCTCAATGTGGTCATTAATCAATTAAATTCAATTGAGATTGACTTTAATAATAAGGTACATATTTTGATTTTATTAGCCTTATTGTTCGTTAGTTTGAATGTTATTGTTACACCATTAGTATTTCTCTTGGTCAAAAAGCTTGCCATTTAATAGGAGAATTACCAAAAAAAAAAAAAAAAATCCCAAACTTATTGCAAGTATATCGATTCAATTCAAAACCTTTTAATTTGGTCAATTTTAGTCCTAAATATTTTGACAAATTGCCAATTCAATTCATCCAGTCGATTTTGGCTAAAAATTGGATTATTTAAAAAATTTGTATGACTTGTTTATTAATTTCTCTAGCCTTGCCAAATTCAACGAGAGTGAGCCTCGCCTAACTAGTCTTTGGTGAGGTCGACCTTGCCCAATGACGGCAAAGCAAGTCTCATTAGCCCAGCCCTAGCAAGGTCGACCTCGCCTAGCAACGACAAGTGTCGTCTGCAACCTCACTTAGCCCTTGGCTAGCATAATAAAAAAGAAAATAACAAGGAAAAAAAAAGAGAAAATAAAATAAAAAATTCATTAATCTCTGAAAAAATTATAAAAATTGTTCACATTAGTGTCGATGGTGCCACGTAAAATGATTGACCTCTACGTCAACGATTTCCAATCAAAATCGACTGATCGACTTAATTGGTGAAGTATCAAAATGTTTATAAATAAATTGGTCAAATTGAAAAGTTCATTATCGAAATAAGTTTTTGATTTTTTGGTAATTTCTCCCTATTCAATTACGTTCACAATTTGCTCATGAAAGAAGACATTCGAAAAAGAGAATGTCATGAGCCTTTGCTTTGATTATTTAGGGTGTGTTTGGTTTGGCTTTCCTAAGCGAAGACATTCTAAAAAGAGAATCCGGAGAACCTTTTTGCTTGATGATTCAGGGTGCATTTGATTCATCTTTTTTAAAGGGCTTGCGGCATCCAAAACTCCTTAAGAAAATGCTAGGGTATTTAGCAAGTTTTCTCAGGGAGCTTTAAGCAAAATGCTGGTCTTGGAAAAGTTAAAAGCCCAATGTTGATGAGGATTAGCATTGGCCTTTCAGCATTTGGCTAAATATTGAAACCAACTTTCTTTTGCCACAACTACTCTCATCAATTCCTTAATTTTTTGGTTTTGCCCTCAAAACTGTTCATCATTTTTTAGCATGGATAATTGGCAAGGGTAGTCCATGAGGCTAGATCGGGCTAGTGAAGTGTCAGCAAGGTCTCGATACGGCCATCTTGGTTGCATGACCCTAGGCACCAAGACCTAAGGTTGTGTGACCTCGGCCAACTGCTTGGATCACAATGCCTAGGGTCACGGGACCCTTGCCGGTCGCACAACCTTAGGTGATGGTCCTTGACGGTCGTAGCCCTTTATTGGAGGGTTTGATATTTCTAATAAAAAAGAACAAAGAAAAATTAGACCCAAAAGCCTTTTGTAAGTAAAAAAAAAAACTTATTTGCCAGACACTATTTAGAACAAAGTAACTTTACAAAGGATTTATTATTACTAAATGCAATTTGCAATTTCCCAAGGAATTTTAGGTCAAAGATATTAGCATTTCCTCAAGGTTCATTTGCAAAGTTGAAGCAACCCACCATTAATGGGTGAGGCTAGAAGAATAAATTTTGAACAATTTGCACTCAGCTTCTAAAGTAAGAATTCCAAACGTCTCAATCAATTATGCTAATCTTTAGGGATTAAAATCTAGTACTATACCTATTAAATGGTTAAGTCCATATCTGCTACATCCCCTTTCAGTGGAAAGAGGAGGAACACCAACCAAACCTATTATAAACGATCCTAAGGCGTTCTGAAACGCTACTCATTGGAAAATCGAATATTTTAAAACTGGAGGTTTTATTAATGACTGTCTTCGTAACACTTGTTGACCATATCGAATAAAGAAAGATTTTCATCTTCAATATATTAGTTGTGCGAAACGCCGAGAAAAAATAGCATTTTTGAAATATATGTAGATGGTTAACAAGTGCCTTTGGGTTAGCAAAATCCATAACTCAATTTTCTATGAACAACTCGAAGTAAAAATTGAAAAATTCTTCTTTGGACATAAATTGTATCCTAGGAAGGATTAACACTTTTCAAAAGTTTTCGTGTCATATCAAATACTTTGACACGTATCCAACACATTTCAACACATTCCGACGCATAGTCAACAGGTCTCAAAAAATATAACATGTGGTCAACTCTTTCAGCACATTCCGACAAATGAGTTTGGAATTCTGACATGCGATTTGACATTCCCGAAATCTAACACGTGGTCAACTCTTCCAACACGCTTCGACAAATAAGTTTGGAATTTTGACATGCGATTTGACACTCTCAAGATTAATTTTAAAAATTTTCAACAAATAATTGATCAAAATGTAAATATGTAAAAAATAATAAAAATAATAATGGGGGAAAGAAGGACTTTTTGTTAGATTTGATGGTGGAATGTAGATTTCTTTTTTGACATATTGCTAAATGTTAAATTTAATATACATTTTTTTCCTTCAAGCTCTATAGATTATTGGAATGGAATATAAATCAAATTAAAACAATGAATGATATTAGCGAATGGTAGATTAATGTTTTTAGTGTAAATTCATTCCATGCTTTTTTATTATTTATTTATTTGTGAATTTAAATTAAATTAATTTATTTAAAATAATTTTAAAAATGATAATTTATCATGTATATAGAAATATATATATTTAATATGCAATGTATCTCAATATGTTGGAATTCTTTTTTTTATTAGAAATGAAGTGTTGACGTGTTGTGTCGTGTCGTGTCGTGTCATATCACGTGTTGTTATCAATATTTCTTAGATTGCATCCTTTACCTCAAATGTGGAAAAATCCAATTAAGAAATTGAAGTATTCTTATTTTTTTCAAATAAGAATTTGAAGTACATGCTGTTTTAAAAAGAGGCATTTTCAAATAATAATGACGAGCAAGATGGACCAACTAAACCAAGAACCTTGGTTCAGTCTAGTTCCAAGAGCACCAATTCAGTTCCCGGTTGCCAAAATGGAACCGACGTCCTCAACAGGCATTTTATTTATTTATTATTCTTTTATTGTTATAAATATGAGAAAACCCTCCGCTATTCCCGTTCTGCCTCCTCTTCCGTTCTTAGCTTCGTTGCCTAGAGAAGTCGCTCTTCCATGGTCATCGTTCGCGTCGGTCGTCCAAGCGGAGCCACGTCCTCTTCGTTGTTGCTTGCGACCATGAAGGACGCGGTGTCCCCATGAAGATTTCCTTGCTTTTTTCTTTTCTCTTTCTTTTCTCTTTCTTTTCTTCTTTTCTTCTTCCTTCTTCGCCGTTGCTCGTCAGCTTTTGGAACTTTACAGACTCCACATCTGGACCAGCGGAGTCACCCGCGCAACCGTCTAGGCTTGCACGTCCAAGCCAAGCCCTGTCCATGGTCACTCAAGGCCATAGACGATCCGCCATCAAGAAGTTCACAGGCCAGATATGGGGGCACAAATTCATAACGGGACTCGTGACTCATCCAAGTTAAGCTACTACTCCATCGTCCAGGCTCAGCAAATCTGCGGACGAGTCGCCTTGCGAGCCACAGACGAGGCCAGATCTAGATGGGCAATGAATAGGACAACCATAAGTGATGATAGGAGTGGCTCGCCTTGGGTGGTCTAATTCAATTTTAGGACCAGATGGTTAGTTCCCAGTTTTAGAGAACATGGAATTGGTCCCATTGGTTCGATTTCTGATTTCTCGGTGAGATAAGACCAGATTGCACTAGAATCGATCACTCTTATCAAATAAGAGTCTGAAGTGGCTATAATAATTTCAAATAAGGGTCTCACCTCACTGGTTGGCTAAAATTTTGACTGGTCAAGGGCATTATCGTCCAAAGACCATTTTAACCTAATTCGCCGGTAGGGTTGTCGATGCCTCGATGATGGTGGTGGTGGTCATATGTGGGTTGGGGGAGCCACCGGTTTCATTTACCCACTTGAGAACCTGGCAGGTGGTCTAATTCAATTTTAGGACTAGATGGTCAGTTCCCAATTTTAGAGAACAGGAATCGGTCTCATTGGTTCGGTTTCCAATTCCTAAATGAGATAGGATTGGATTGCATTAGAACCGATCGCTCTTATTATATAAGAGCCTAAAGTGGCCATAATAATTTCAGATAAGGGTCTCACCTCGCTGGTTGGCTAAAATTTAGAAAAAAAATTTTAATCTAATTTTTAGTTAAATTAGATTAAAAATTAAGAAAGTCAAGAAAAAAATACCGTCAAGAAGGTTGTTTATGGCTATCGCCCAATCGTCGGTAGGGTTGTCCGCGCCTCGGTGATGGTAGTGGTGGCCATAGGTGAAGGGCCTAGGTTTTGTGTGTGCACGCGTGCTCACTTGTGTGCATGTGCTCTTTCTAAAGTTTTGGCACCTTTTTTTTTTTTTTTTTTTATTGAGTACATCTTTTTTTTTTAATGGTAAAAATAAGGATTTTTAACCTATTTTAATTAAGATTACATATAAAAATTAGGATTTAGATCAAACTTTCATCACTTTAGTGCTATTGTTAATCTTAATGCCATGTAGGGACTTCGAATGGGAGAGATAAAATATTAAAAAAAATTAACGTCAATAATTTTCATTAGTCAAATTAGGTTGAATTAACGTAATAACTCGATGTTTACATAAAACGAGTCTTGGGCAAGGCTTGCAAGCAAGGTTGCCCCTTGCCTAAGCAAGGCCATCTTTCACTTGTGACTTTTCGAGGGTGGCCTCACTTGGCCCTCTTTGGTCATTGCTAGTGGTTGGTCATTGCCCGAAACTAGTCACTAGCGAAAAGAAAAGAAAAGGGAAAAATAATGGATGAAAATGCCCTTGATTAATCGATGAATCATGCCCATTTTTTGAAATTAATATTATAAATTTCAGATCCTTATTTGAAACTAAGATCGCTTTAGATTTTATTTGAGAAAATAATAACACAAAACAAAATACACATTACGCTTTTATATGGAATTTTCCCTCTTCTGTGGTACTCCTCTTGTATCTTGAAAATCATATGAAAAATGAGTTTGTTGTCCATGATAGCGAGCACCATACGAGATGAGCAAGAAAGTCTTCATTCTCAAGAGAATACAACATTGCTAATTATTGTTATTAGCGAAAAATGTTCTATTAATTTAGTTTATTTTTCAGAAAATAAATGATTTGAAAAACCTTTCCTATAAATGATTGCTCATATCACCTACAGAAATGAATAAAAAAAATTATTCTCATCCTCATCTAACGAAAATATTTAAACATAAATTAATAATAATAATAATAATAATATTTTTTATTAATCAACTTTTTCAAACAATGTAAACAATTACTTTAATTTTTGTTTTTTTCCAAAAACACAAAGGACATTCTGTCTTTACCAACTTCGCGGACCAATAGAGACCGCATCCCCTCGCGGCGACGAAGATGTGGCCGCGCGCATTGACTCCTCCCCGTCCCTCCGCCCTCCACCTCCTCCTCCTCCGCTCTAGACCAGCGACGCGACAATGGGCGGCCACCGCAAGAGCTCGGCCCCGCCGTCGCCATCCGCCTCCCCTCCGCCGTCGCTCCTCTCGCGCTTCTGGTCGTCGGCGACCCGGGCCAGGGCCCTGCCGCCCCCTTCGGACTCTTCCGCCGTCCGCACCCTCTCCGGGGACGCCCTCGTCCGCCGCCTCGGCCTCCTCGACCTCGTCCTCCTCGGGATCGGCGCCTCCATCGGGGCCGGCATCTTCGTCGTCACCGGCACCGTCGCCTGCGACGCCGGACCTGGTCAGTGTGATCGCTTGATTTCCGATTTTGTCTGGTCGGTCGCCGGTGGGATTTGATTGCCTTGGTTTCGTCTCTCGAGAGTCTCGATTCGTGTGGGCATTTCGAGAGTGATTGTATATGTATTTGTCATTATCTCTGTGCGTTATCTCGTGAGGTCAGATGTTTTTACCCTCGGATAATCCGATTACGGAGTCGTTTCTTTGTTGAATTCATGTCTGAAAGTAGATAGTCTGAGCCTGCTAGAAGCCTAGGACTTCACGAAATTGTGAAAAGAGCAGAGCTTCCGAGTTTCATACGCTGCACCTCGCAGGGAATTAGACCGAGATATCTTAAGAAGCTGAAATGAAAAAGACTTCCCCTTGCTAACACTTGCTCAGCCAAACAGTAAAGAATTCGAAGAATAAAGGAATTGCTGAACTCTCGTGTCATTCGAGAAAGAAGTCCAAACTTTGACAGGAGGAGGGTATAGGAAAGATTAGGCATCTGTACTCTCGCTTAGAGCTCCACAAACAGCACATATAAGAGAAGATACAGACTTAGACATTCTGTACGGGTTCAAAACTGAAAGCTGGCTTAACAGAGAAGCCCGGCAAAACTCTTGTGCTTTGGGATGCAAGGTCGGAATCTGACCTGCTGTTGTTTGCTGGCTTTTTGTTGCAGTATCATGTGATACTCAGCACTCAGCATAGAGAAAACAGCACTCATAGTGGGGCTCCAAGTGGCAAAATCACGGAAGTGCAGATTGAAAACAAACTACCGCATAAAGCAGCTTGAATAGCAACTGAATCCTCTGATATAGGACTTCATTTCCAATCTGACTCAAAAGCAAGGACAGATACTATTGAGCTCACAGCATCACTGGGTGTGGCCATTTGGAAATAAGGGAAACAATGCAGTTAATTACTCATGCATTGTGTTTGGCACGGTTAATTAGGAGAAAAGACAGAATGAAATTATATTATATGCGGACCATACTATTTTGCAGGATATCAGAACTTGCTAAACATGAACTCCGGAGGGAAACTCCTAATTCTTTCTTCTCTCCACAAAAAAAACCCAACAGGATTATCTGTTAATCACCCCTTTAAATTCCTTCTCTTCTCTCTGAATTCCTTCAACCAAAGACAAAGTTAGTGACAGGGCAAAATAATACATGATTCTAGAAGGAAATTCAAGTAGTAGAAGCGCAGAAAGCTGCCAATTCTCAAAGCTCATGTGAGTATTTCCACTCTTCTAAATCAGATGCTTTGGGAAAGGTCTGGTTTTCAAAAATTTTCTACAAGGATAGGTAGGATCACCATTCACCAGGTATACTTACATTCCAAAAGCTCCTTCCTTTTACCATGTAAATCCTGATCCAAGCAATCCACTGTGACCAAGATTGAGCAAATAGAAGCCCAGCACAGCAGATAATACTTGCTTTTTTCCGATCAAGCATTCATTTCAAACCCATTCCCCCTCTTCCATAGGAGGACGAACCACTTCTTCTGATACTTTAGTACTAAGAACATTAATAGCAACAGTCACCCTTCCAAAGAAGAGTCATACGAGTTCAAATATTGATATGTCCTTTGGTAAAATGAAAATGCTGCACCAGTAATTCATGATATGAAAGACAACTGCAATTATGAGTCGGATGCTACCAGCAAGAGAGAGTTAGGGAGAAGTTTGAGATTGACACTCACTTAGCAACCTTCCAATCAATGGCTTGCAATCCCTTTCAGGTAATATTTGAGTAATTAAGGTACAGCTAGATAGCATACTGGGAGCTTGCCAGTTCTGAACTTGCTTAAAATAAAATATTGACATACAGAACAAAATTAATTAACTATCAATTATTTATTAATCAGTAAACCATTCATAGGTGCAGGCACAGCTGCCATTGTTTCAAAGTGTGTACATATCGAGGATGTTGTGTATCCATGAAGTTGGATTTATTCTATCCACTTATGACATTGCTTCCTTTAAAATAACTTGAGGATGTTGTCCTATGTTATCTGGACTTTTATCTTGTCTAGTGTACTTACTGTACATGAATTTCTGTTCCATGCGGCTCACTTATTATCGTACTTATTGATGCAGGTGTTACCATTAGCTTTGTGTTAGCTGGCGCATCTTGTGTGCTGAATGCACTCTGTTATGCAGAACTTGCATCTCGTTTTCCTGCTGTTTCTGGAGGAGCCTATTTATACACATATACAGCTTTCAATGAGCTGACTGCATTTCTAGTCTTTGCCCAACTAATGCTTGATTATCATATTGGGGCAGCCAGTATAGCTCGAAGCTTAGCAAGCTATATGGTTTCACTGTTGGAGCTCTTTCCATTCTTCAAAGACAATGTTCCAAGCTGGATAGGCCATGGAGGTGAAGAGTTCCTTGGCGGAAATCTATCCATTAACATGCTAGCTCCCATAATCTTAGCTGTTCTGACTGTAATTCTAAGTCAGGGAGTTAAAGAATCTTCTGCTTTGAACTCAATCATGACTGCTACTAAGGTATTGTTACCTTACCCAAATAGTGTATCTAAAGAATGGTTCATGCAAGATCAAACTGGAGAATCTTATGATGGCAGTGATACCTCGATAAGAATTATGACATTTGGAATCGTTTGACTTTTTCTTTCGCATTTCAATTAGTCAAAATGCAAATGATACCGACTAAGCCTTTTCATTTCTCTGCAGAAGGATTTTCTAAATTTGCATAGTTAGTGGTTTTCCATTTATTTCTGTACAATTTATTTTCATTCTTCAGCCCTTATAATGTTATCTTTCTGTCTAACGTATTGCTAATCCATGGAAAGAATTTCACTCTACTATGCCTGAGTTGGCCAGTTCTCCACTAGTCATTTTTCTTCAATGAAAGATCTCCAATCATTCATAATGCCAAGGATGAACAATTTAGTGCATCATGTTAATACTAGCTTCATAGGAGGTTCCCATTTATATCCTGTTTTATCTTTTATCCTAAGGTCCAGCACTCCTATTCTATGTTTTTTCAGTTTCCTCGTAGAAACTTTTTGCACTCAATTAATCTATCGTTTATAGTTCTTTGTTTTAGGTTGTGTGTCTATAAGATTTTTTTTTTTTTTTTTTGGAGAGGCCTACATTGTCATTGAAGAGCCTGACATTTGATAATTATAGTAGAGCTGCTATAGAAACAAGGTGACAGTCAACAATGACTATCGTCATTGAGACCATTTTGGAATTTAACTCGTCTTATCCTTAATGGATTGGTATCAATTCTAGTTTATGATGGCTTTTTTTTCCTTTGTACTTATTAGCTCAGGAAATGATTCGATTCTTGCACCTTGGAGGCTCTCCTTATCTATGTATGTTGGAACCTGACAGATTCATACTTAATTAGCAGAAGCATGAGACTTTGCTATTATCGAAAATAGATACAACAGAGCTCCTGATTTGATCTGACTTTCCAGGCCAAAGCTGATCAGTTTGTTGCAATTTATATTCTGAAGAGGAAATTTACAGCTTGATTTATAAAATCATTTGCAGAGATAACTTTTAATGACAAGGCCATAAAGGGTGACCCCACCTAGTTGGATAAGGCTAAATTTGTTGTTGTTGTTGATGAATTCTTCTCTCTATATGCCTTTTTACTTTTTATCTTGTATGTTCTTCCCTCATAAAAATACCTTTCCCATGACCACTGAAGGAGCAGATAACCCAGGCAAAACAAAAGGATTTTCCTGGAGACAAACTTGATTCTTGGTGCACTTATTCTATGAACATTTGTTTGCATTTTAGTTAAGCTATTGCCACATCTTTTGAATCCTTGAATGAGCCGCTAACCTCATTGTGCAGCACACATCCTTTTCATTTTATATGAATTTGCTTGTTTATGCATTAAGGCTGTGTTTCTAGTAACTAGATATGTAGTATATTATAACTACCATGGGTTCCGGTGCCCGGCATAAGCTTATAGACTTGAATGCTTTAAAGACTTCTATTAAATATGTGTTACCGCTTCAGAATCAAATGCAACTCCCAACTACTTGTCTGCGTACACGGAATAATTTTAAATGCTGGATAGAACACACATTTGAACGTTTATGTAGACAAATATTATTGAATGATTACCTCTGTCTCTAATTTGGTTTGTCAGTGAGTGGTTATGAAAACCTAAGCCATTGACCCCTGTACAAAATTACTTCTGAGGCCAATATTATCAGGAAATATTCTGAAGTCTGGTACTTATTCATTATTCACGTTTGAAATTGTTCTTTTGTACTTTCAGATTAGTTACACCTAATTCGCTCTTTTGCAGGTCATAATTGTTATTATTGTCATCTTAGCTGGTGCTTTTGAGGTTGATATTTCTAATTGGTCGCCTTTTGCACCCAATGGTGCCAAAGCAATTTTGACTGGAGCTACTGTAGTATTCTTTGCTTATGTTGGGTTTGATGCAGTAGCTAATTCTGCTGAAGAATCAAAAGAACCTCAGGTATACTACATGGCATTCACCAAAACTATAAACTCAATTACACTGCATTCTTCTATGATTATTACTTCTTTCCTTATTTTGGTACTCATCTTCTTTTCTCTCGACTGAGTCAGCGAGATTTGCCTTTAGGAATCTTGGGAAGCCTTCTTGTATGTGTTCTATTATACATTGGTGTTTGCTTAGTTCTCACCGGAATGGTACCTTACAAGTTCCTTGGTGAAGAAGCTCCATTGGCTGAGGCTTTTGCATCCAAGGGTATGAAATATGTTTCTGTCTTGATCAGCATTGGTGCTGTTGCTGGTCTTACGACAACTCTTTTAGTTGGTCTTTATGTTCAGGTGAGTCACTTGACATTCAACAACATAAAGATTGTCCTTTTATTACATGGCATGGTGTGTCAATAACAAATGATTTGTTTTATGGGCAGTCTCGACTATATCTTGCCCTTGGCCGCCATGGCTTACTACCTGGTGTATTTGCTAAAGTACACCAAACTTGCCATACTCCCATTCATGCTCAGGTCTGGGTTGGAGTCGTTGCAAGCATATTGGCAGGCCTGTTTAACGTGCACATCCTCTCTCACATTCTTTCTGTTGGTTCTCTGGTAAGGGTCAGCTACGTCCTTATCATTACAAAAATAAGTCTTTGAGTATTTTTATAGTTCCTGTACGTGAAAGTCAAAGTATTCTCCTCTAGGTGATTAATTTTGATGATTTCCTGACTGCTGCATGTGCATCAAAGTACTGTTCTGCTAATTCTTATGGGTTTTTTATGTGTGCAACTGCATACAAACTAGTTTTATATTTTTGGCCAGTGCATACAAACTTGTTGACATAACATCATCATCTATGCCCTCACCTGTTTTTCTTTTCGTCCAGACTGGTTATTCAGTAGTTTCAGCATGTGTTGTCGTCCTTCAATGGAATGACAAGTCAGCAAATGAAAATTCTTCAAGATGGATTTCAAGCTGGCAGGAAGGTGTTCTTAGCCTTTCCATAGTTGCCTGCAGTGGTTTTGTTGCTGGCCTATCCTACCGTGTCGATGCTCCTCTAGTTTTTTCACTTGCTGCTGTCATTGTTGCTTTGCTTGCTTCTGTCGCTCTTCAGTACCGCCAGGTGAGCCTCTCTCTCTCTCTCTCTCTCTCTCTCTCTCTCTCTCTCTAACGTGTGCATGTTGTGCACACTGTACAGTGGACAATCACAGTGCAGAGAATATGGAAATAAATATGTAGCTGCACAATCTTTCAGTCTATATAGCTTATTTCTAGATTAGTTTCCCATGCATTTGATTATGCTTATCTATGCGTACTTTTGTGAAGCTTTAGCTTATTCCTTCACCCCCCCCCCTCCCCTTTTCCCCCTCTTCTCTCTTTTCTCTCTCTGTCTCTGTCTCTGTGTAAGGCAACAATTGATAGATTTTTTCTTGATGTGGAGAGGATGGAATGTAGGGTTGGGAAGATCGCTTTTGCTTAAAGCATCCCCAATGTTTTTCATATCCTACATTTTCTATCCTTGATGGAAATAGAAAGTTCAAAGTTGAGGTTTTTATATGAAATCTCTGGGTGCAATTTTGATAGGATGCATGTTATGGTTTTTACTATTAGAGGATGCTAGGTTAAGGCAGGGTGAATTGGCGATTGCTTTTTTTTTCTTATTGGGTATGATTATGCTTCTTTGGATCATGAGCCAGTGAGCCAAGAAGTGACTGCAGAAAAGAAAGTCGGGCGCAATGATACATCACCTATTGTCTTTCTGCATCTGCATCTGCCTGTTGCCAATCTGAGCTCTAGTCTTGTAGCATGACTTAGTCTGATATGACAAGCAGCAAGAGAATATAGACATGCAGTCGCTGCTCATTTTACTGGTTCGTCTGGTTTACCTGTTGTATGAATGGTAGAATAACTAATTGATTCTCAGCCTTCAATTTTGAAGTAGTAACTGTCCTTGTCACTCTAGGGGCCCAGCTAGCTTCTTCTGATGGCTCTATCTGCTGTATTTGCCAATTAAGGACAAGCATGTCCCGCTGGCTTAAATTTCTGACTGGAATCATGTTTAGTTTTGTTGAATCCTCTTTCAAAAAAAATGAGAAGTAAGATTGTAGTTCTTATTCGCCTTGAGATAACATTGATTCTTCCCAGGTTTATACGCGGGCAGCGAGTTTCTCTTGTCCTGGGGTTCCAATTGTCCCAGCCATTTGCATCTTCTTCAACATATTCCTCTTTGCTCAGGTATGCTTATGAAGCACCATATGGAGAAGCAGTGCTCTTATTAGGATGGAGGACAATGAGTTTATTGTTCGGATACATCTATTTAAACTTGTTAATGTCTCGGTTCTCTTTTGCAGTTGCACTATGAAGCATGGGTGAGATTCATCATTCTCAGCATCATTACAGTTGGAGTATATGCATTCTATGGGCAGTATCATGCTGATCCATATGCGGATGAGACAATTGTTTATCGCCGGGCTCCTCAAGAAGAAGTTCAATAGTGATGATGCAGGCGATACTCTTGTAAATAGGCATTGTACCAGTCAGATGTCTCGCATTGATGTTGTATCTACTCTGTGACGTCATAGAAATTTAGCCTGTTATAGCAATAATACCTTCAGGAAACGCATGGTATTGATCAGATGTTTACTATTGCATAACCTTGTCTTGTAGGGGCTAAGGGCTCAACCTGTGTCTGCACTCACCGATTTCTTACATCATTCTTGCCTGATGTAAGCACCGATCCAACTCAAGGGTGTTGCCCCATGATTCTTGTCCCCAGTTGTAAGTTATTCTGTAAAATGTAGGAAATTGGAATCGGCTGGTTACTCAAATAAACTTCAGGATCTTCGTTTTGAAGTTGGGTTGATTCATATTTGGCCAGAAAAAGTTCGTGAATTTATTAACATTTCATCATGAAATGTCAAGCATTCTACGTAACGTGTAAACTAATGAATCTATGCTAAGAGCGCCAATAGGATAAACATAGTGCTGCGATCATCCTCGAACCATGAGAATCTCTCTAAATGGAAGAGACCTCTCGTTTTTATGCTACTTGTCAGAATATGTTCGATATCTGAAGCCGAGTCAATAACAAATCATGCATTGACTCTCCTCTGCAACTCTTAAATCCAAATAAAGTTGCTTTGAGTTCAACGATCATATAGATTCTAAGCCGAGGTTTTGATGCACAAGATGAGCTGTATTTTCCCTTGTTTGGCTCTGACAATATAACGTGTACCCGGACACTTTCAAAGCATCACAGCAACTAAACTGTCATTGCCAAATGAAGGGAAGTAACATTGACACCCAACCTGTGTACCGACATCAATATTTCCTATCCCCTGAAACTGCCACAAATAGGATGTTGAAGCATGAAAAAACTTAACAAAACCCGTCCAATAGAAAAGGTAAAGCTCGATAAAGATTCGTTGGTGGTTATATTTTCAGCATCACCATATGCTCTTTCCTTGCAGTCCAGAGAGAGGGAAAGGGACACCATTTAACATGTTCTCCATTAACTATGCTTTTGGCAATTACAGCTGTTAGCTGTTGTGTTCAGTTTAGTCTCAATTGTCCAATCAAGATCATCCCGCAATCAAAATAGAATTCCCCTTACAACAATCTTTGTGTTCATGGAAGCAGGATCATCTGCTAGCACTCTTGATGAGAGGATAAAGGGATCAGATGGACTAACATGCTCAATTCCTGATCCTCTTCGCAGGAAGACTCAAGAAAGAAACCACAAGGTTGCACAGACAATGCCTCCATTCAAGTGCACACCACGTCGGAGTAGAAACCTATGGTCCTCCTTTGGCAATCCTTGATGCCCAGCAATTCGACATCAAAAACTTCAAACTGTTTTGAGCTAAAAAACGTGGAAGGCCCCACCTACAAAAAGATATGGTCATCTTTGCATTAAGTCGATGTTAATTGCTTTCTCTCCTCTTGGAGTTTTCTCCTGAAATATCCTTCAGCAAAGTCAAAACATCTCCCTTGCAAAAAATTTTAAGCTGGTGACTGCACATCTTCAACAATGGCCAACAAAAACAATAGCAAGATCGAAGCAGAGCTGAAAAAACAATGCTCAACGCCATATATAATATGTCAATGTCTTTATGCATCATACAATTAAACAATAATCATCATCACAAAAACCTGATCGGTATGGGAAGTTTTTGGAGAAGGTACTCAAAATTTAAAGGGATAAGTGCAATGGAAGTCCTAAAACGTGTCATGAAAGTGCATTTTAAGTCTTAAAACTTTCAAAAAGTGCAATTAAGTCTTAAAACCTGTTGCTAAAGTGCAACCAAGTCCTAGAACTTTAAAAAATAGCAATTATGTTGTAAAACTTGCCACGAAAGTGCAATCAAGTCCTCAAACTTTCAAAAGAACAATCAAAGACTTTGATGACAAGTTTTATGACTTCCAATGCACTTATCCCAAATTTAAATCCTAGAATTGGTACCCAGTGAGCTCAGATGAGTGTCTGTTTACTGGCTTTACATTTCTCTGAAGAAACCAGAAGGTTGGAAGTTCTCAATTAGGATTCTGAATTATATATGTGCAGAGGCTGTATGTGCAATCAATGACGTTGCCAACATAAATCAGCCTAAGCATATGCTATGAATCATGTTGGGACTAATGTTAGTTTCAGGTATCAGTATAGAGTCAAATTTTGAGCTTGACTAAAGTGTACAACTGTTTAATGCAAATGATGGATTGTGACCACCTCCACTAACTTTCACCAATTAGCAAAAAGGTTAGGATTTTTCATCATTTTCATTTTCAACCAGAAATGATCATCTAAAACAGCATTCAAGCTGAAACTGGAATTCAATTTATGAGAGCACTAGCCAGCTTATCAACATTCTGCCTCATGTGCAAATGGTAGCTTTAGATGACATAGTGATGGGTCTTAAAGGCACTGACATACTTTCTGCATCACACGTGACATGTGAATTATATTTTCTGTACTCTAGCATCTTGGGTTTTCCTATATAATCAAAGACATTCTCGGGTCGCATGAAAGTAGGTATCTTAAAAATAACTCTGATTATGATGATTACAATAATATGTAATATTTTTCAAGAGCAACCTAAAAATTTGATGTTAAAAAATAGGAAAACTGAAGGTACACGTATAGCTCAACCAAAGAAGTCAAATAAAGAGAACAGAGACACAGCAACCAGAGAGAGCACAAGCAGAACTGGAAAAATAAAACATTAAGATTCTCACTGGTGGTCCAAGTTCCGGAGGAATAATGATCCTCCTCTTTCCCCCGGGTCTCATATCTTGTATTCCCTCCTCGAATCCTGCACCCAATTTCCCAAAATTAGTAATTCAAACCTTTCATTTGTTCTCGTTTATTTATGTGGACAATGGGTAGGATATTTAGTTTCTAAGCAAACAAGCCATCTTCAAGTAGTCTGCAGTCCATAATGTACTCCTAACATTTGACTGGATCTAGAAATATGCATTGTGCTTCTTGATTCTTTCCATTTACTCAAACAAATAATATCTAAAGAAAAGGTATATACAAGTGATTGTGCTGATTATTGCAGACCTGGAACTAAACCATTGGTGCCCAAACGGATTTTAGCAGGAGAACCTTGTAAATAGGTGCTGTCAATACGTCTTCCCGACTCATTGTAGCCAATATAGTGAAATGTTACCTGCAAAAGATCATTGACAAGGATTGCAGCCATGATAAGAAGCAAAGCAGCGACTCTTACCAAAGGGAAGGGGTTTTTGACATGTAGATTTATTATCATGCTTCTCATTTCCCTGTTATTCATGGATGTTTAAATGAAACATCAAGCAGAAAAGTACCAAACATCTCAACTTTAATATTTCAACCTAACTTTCCGGAATCTCAAAAGTTTCTTTGTGAATTGTTTTAAAAGGTTAATAGGAAACAAGGCAATAGTAAAGTATCAGAGGCCAATAGTTTTAATACGTAAATTCATTATCCTGGTTCTATTTTCCTGTTATTAACAGATATCAAAATGAAGCATTAAGCGTGGTAGCTCCAAAATTGATCCTCAGTATTTTGACCTAGCTTCCAGAATTGCCAAAGTTCAATTGTGGATTTTTTTCTAGGCTTGGGAATCAGTTTTGTCTAGCTGTCTACTATAGTAGCATAATGCCAATGAAAACAGTATTGGGGATGAACAAGAATTCCATGTTGATTAATAAGGTGGCCAAAATGGCGATAAGTAAAAGAACAGACGGCAGCATCCAGGATTGCTGATTTTGTAAATCAGCTATTGTTGTATATGCACAACAATCCGTTTAAATTTTACATGATGATAGATGGCAACTTCAGTTTTTCTCAACATGTAAATCGAATTCATCAAGTTAGAAATATTAAGGCAATAATAAAAGACCTAAGTATAAAGATGATAATGTGGAAAACTTAAGACACCATACCATCTATAGTTGGTACAAAACAGAACTACTAAAACAATGCTCATCTGTCGAAACTCTTTTTCTCATATCTTCTGTTTTATTTTTCTTCTTTTTTGATCTTTTCCTAGAGAATTCGATGCAGAGGAAACTTTGCAGCATTGCAAGTTCAAGAGATAAAGCTAAGAAAATGAAAGGAAAACCTGCTGACCAGCCTTTGGACAGTCACCTGTACCAACTTCAAAATCCCGATATATAAGTCCTGAGTCCCTCTTAACGTAATTATCTGAAGTTACCACCTTTACTTCGAAACCTGAGTACAAATCAAAGCATCACATAAGTTCAGAGACACTCTTGGTTAGGTGGGAGAGAGGGAAAGCGCAAAATCAAGCAAATAAGTCACACTGAACAGTTAAATTAATTGTTGGCACAAAGAAATGTAGACGTAGAAAACCATGTAAAGTACAATCTCAATTATTATGCCGTGGTATCAACCTTCTCTGACGAAACTTGGGAAGTCTTCAGGTGCATTATTTTCCTTCTGTATCTGCTTATTGAGTTCAAGCAAGCGCCTCTCATCGTATGGGCTTTTACTCTTTGACTTTGCAGTAGAAGATGAAGTTGGAAAGAAGACCGAAGAAACTGAAAGGGACAGCAGGAACCTCCGTTTCATCGTCTCCTCATGCCACAAAACATTTGCATCCTGCGATCTTTTGTCAACAGAAGCTATAAGAACCTTCTATCATTCAGATTGTAACACCAAATATTGTATGATAATGAATTGCAACGCGAGTAGAAATTACCCCTCATCCTTCTCTTTGTACAATAAACTCTGTCTTTCCCGCTTTTCATGCGTCGAAGTTAACACGGCAGACGTCAAAAAAGTCCTGTCTGTAAGATGATCACATCGTTGGAACAATTCGACAGAAACAACGGCTTAAACATTTGTTGACTATCAAATAAAATCTTGAGTGAGCAGCATGTCGGGGTCTGCCACCAGCCTTAGGCGCTAGAATCCTAGGCTGTCCCGTCATCGAGGTTCTCCAGAACCACAAACCGAACAGGCTGACCCCGAAACCCAACCGGTCGGCCCCGTGGTCCACCATGAACAGGCATTTTTACCTCTTTTTCTTTCTCCTCACTTTCAAACACTCATCCAAGTGAGACCCAATCCAAGCTCCATGAAAAGTAATAGGCAGGGAAAAAGAAAAGAGCTTTTCAGCAACCATTTACAGCAACACCCACTTTCTTTAACAAAACGTGTCCACCGTACGCCACCGGATTTGATTGCGCGAACAACACACATGAAGCAAGCAAAACTAACTCTACCCAGTCAAAAAAATTGTCCCTTTGAGCAAGAAAAAGCCGAAGCTAATCGCGTGAGATAGAGAGAAAGAGGTACCTTGGAGTTTTGGCGTGGGAGCTGCTAGTGAGACTGAGAAAATGACCATAACTTTTCTTCTGGGCAGAGAGAGAGAGAGAGAAAGAGAGAGAGAGAGAGAGAGGATTGAAGATTTTCTTGAGAATGTGCAGGAAGGAACATGCTTAAGGATGCAAGATGAAGAGAAGATGCTCCATCCGTTAAGGACAGATTCGACAATTCGCACGTGTTTCCTTGTCATTTGCATTTCTGAAGCTCTAATGTGATTAAAAATTGTTTCTTTTTCCTCTTCAATTGAGCTTGAATTCCCACATTTTTATTTTGTTTCAAGTATTTTTTTTTTGGGTCAGTCCTACTCTATACCTATTCTATACTCATTCTCAAACTTTTGCCCTGCCTCGTGTAGGGCGTGAGCGTCGAAACCCACTCCTGAAACTTGCGCTATTTTGTTTCAAGTATGAAAATAGTAAAATGGATTTGCAAAGAAATTTTATTTCCAAAAGTATCCCTGTATAATATCTAAAGATAGTTTTGCATTTTGCTTATGAGTGACATCAAACACTAGTGTTGCCTAATTCTTTTTGAGTAAAATTACGAAATTTTATGCATTATTTGGACGCTGAAATAAAAAATTCAAACGAAAATAGGTGAAGCTTATGTCCATTTTTATGACTTCCATCTTCTGTGAAATTATTCTTGAAAATATTCTCATCAAGTGCCTAATATTCAATAATGAGGAGATTGATTAAAAACTTTTTGAATAAATTTGAAGTATTTCCTGCACAATATTTACTCATAATTTTTTTTTGTTTCATCAGACTTATGCATTTATGTTTGGAAACTGTTTCTTAGACTTAAAAGGCAGGAATAAGAGCTCCTTGATTAAGCTGAAATTCCGGCATGTTTAATATATGAAAATGGAATTGAATTGAATTGAACTAGAGCGGGAGTAAATTCAACATATTTTATGTATCTATTTGGTCCCAACATGAATTGAAGCTTGAATTTCCATTCATTTGTTTGCTGCTATCATCTAAAGAACGCTGTTGAATGAAAGGAAAATTTTAGTTTCCATAAAAGCCTTATTATGGCAGGCATGATTTTAAGCACGCACTTCTTATACGGTATTTTAATTCGAAGACCGCAAATTTTGGCCAAAAATTTAATTAATAAATTGCAAATGCTCCATCTAAAATCCAGGGCTGTTTTCTTCCAAGCACCCAGTCATTTTCGTTATTTTTTCTTCTTAAAAGTAGGTTCCTAACGTGAAATTAATTATATTATTTTATTATAGTTTCAGGAGTTAAACACTCTACCCATTTTCCTTTCCAATGGGGGAAACAAGATTCTTGCACTATCAGAACAAGTACACTTGAAATAAAATTTTAAATAATTTCTTTTTATTTTGTTTCACGTTTTTTGGTCAACTTTTGGGAATTTATAGCTGGTTAGGTTTTGCCATTTACCATTGATATAAAGTAACAAACGTCAAGAATGTGTGCAGAGGAACAGGTCATTCACTTTACCTTATTTATATCCATGCAGATGAAGAGACATATAGATAGATAGGTAGGTAGTTGGTGTAGTAGATTTCCAGTGAGTTATTGGTGAGTAAATGATTTCATGTCTATACCATTAGAATGGACTACCACAAGAAATGTGACTTTTGTTCTCAGAACAAAGGAAAACAAAACAATTAATGAGTATCATAGATGGTCATTATAAAAGCTGAACTGGGGAATATTTTTAATTGTTGTCATCTATGGACATGACAGGGTTCAAATGATTGGGGATCTAAACTTGTTATTAAGGGGCTAAGTTTTGATCAACTCAGCCAATTAACATGCTAGGAGACCATGGTCTTGGCAACTATTAGCAGTAGCTAGGCCTAAGATTATTGAGGTCCCATGCGCAAATTACTATTATTTATTTGTGAAGATCATAAAAAAGATAGAATCTAATCGATCTTAAGTGGTTAGTCTGTAATAATCTTCAAAAATGATAGGACCAAATCCCTTAAAAAAAACCCTCTAACTTTAAGTTGATTCCCAAGATTGTCCCAAACATTTTCTTTTGTCTAAAAAATCCCCAAACTTTCACTTTACCCTCAAATTTGCCCACTTTGTCCAAAAATCACCATTGACTTCTTTAAGATTATCAATATCAGGAGTGTGATGTTGCTTTATACAAAGGCAAGGATGTTGATAAAGACACAAGTTCTCCGACTATTCTTGATGTTAGAAATTAGTGACAATTTTTGAAATTATGGGTAGATTTAATGCTAGAGAGAAAGTTGATAAAAGAAAAGTTTGGGACAGAATTAAGATTTTTTTTTTTTGGGTAAATATAAGAAGATATATTGACTTTATATCAAAAAACTATATAGAGCTATACAGCGAGAACTTGGACCCAAAAACTTACACTCACAAGGACAGAAGTCCGATTGAGTGGAAGGGGGCCAAGGTAAAAGGAAACAATCCAAGTGGCTAAAAGAAAAAGGGCCAAACCTCAGCCAAATAGAACTACCTAGCCTACCCCAAAACGGAGAGTAGAGAGTGTATAGCAAAACAAAAGAGAAACCCAAAAGCCCGCTCTAGGATAGGTAGATAAGAAAGCGGCAGTTACTATAGTGAGGAGCGAAGACCTCCACTCCAACCTTCCATAGCAGCATCTAGGAATTCGAAAGAACCTCTGAAGATAAAAGTTGAAAGAGAAACCCCCTACTCAAAAGCCGAAGATCAAACAAGAAGATTAGTCCGCTAAAATGGAAGGACATAATTAAGATTCAACCTTAAGTTGGGCTTTTTTTTTTTTTTTTTTTTTTTGGGGAGAACTAGGCCAATTTAATTTCCATGAAGTTCATAAATAAGTGCAATCTAGTTTCTCAATCGATTCCTAAGACCGAATTTGGCTTGTTAGCAAAAAGTGGTAACAAGTCTGTCTATCTATTCTAAATATCTGATACAAATCACGCTATTTGTTCTTCACTATGTTTCCAATAATAATAATAATAATAATAATAATAATAATAATAATAATAATAATAATAATCCTTCGACCAAAAAAAAAAAAAAAAAAAAACAGCAAATAATCCCAAACAAATGTCTCTTATACCGGCCATCTAGGGAACCTGTGCAAATTCCATGGAAGTGGCCAGTGACATTCATCCCATAACCTTCCGGCAGACCCTTCATCGCCCAATCTATTCACTTGGAAACATCAAATGCTTCAGTCGGTTCCTTCATGAAGTTGATACTTCGATCAAGAACTCGGACAATACAGTAAGACCAGTGATTCACATCTTTTCGAAAGTAAAAAGAACTGCCCCACACCATCGAAAACCCCAGCCCTCTGCCGTGAGATGATGAGCAAGCAGCCACTGCGAGCTTTGTGGAGCTTGCGGAAAGGAAGATGGTGTTTTTTGTTGGGATGTGGAGGGAAGAGATCGACGAGCGATTTCTTCTTCTTGACTATGGGAAAGTGACTGCCGCGGAGGACGCGCATGAGATCAGGGACCATGCAACAGCATTGTGTTGAAAGCGTTTATTTCCTGGGTTTGAGCTTGGGTCCCATCACGCTGGACAAGTACAAGATTCATGAAAGGAGCAGAAATTAGAGCTTCGATGTTCATATTCACTTTAAAGCGATGGATCTTGTTATTAACCAAGTAACTAGGACACATTTTTTCTAGTGTTAAGGGATATGAGTGCAGATTTTGTCTGGTTGCCTTTTGCTTTTTGTTTGTTTTTATGGTTTTTAAATTCAGAATTTTCTTGATAGGAGGATAATTCTCTAACCTGTAACTGCCAGTGTAAAACTGATCAGTAAATGAGATGTTTATTTCACTGCTTTGGTTTGGGTTTGGGTTTGATCTCGCTTGACAGGCACCAGATTCATGGAAGAAGTAGATGTTAAGAGTTTCAATGTTCATGGGCACTTTCGATGATCGAATTTTAAATTTTTTATCATTAATCTTTCCACAAGGGCATACTTTTGGGAACATGAGGGTGTGGGTGGCAATTTTGTTGCGGTACTTTTGTAGTTCTTTTCCTATCATGGAGTCATGGATGTTTTATCTTTTCTGATCATGTATATTTTTTGATTTGATGGGAAGAATCTAGATTCTGCTCAGGTTCGAGAATTTGCAGCTTCCATCACAATCTGTATAAAGTTCATCCTTCCTTTTCTACTTCTTTTAAGTACAGGTTCATACATGATAGCGAAGCTTATTATTCAACTGACTTTGGAAAAAAAACAAATTCATTTCTGCCTTATTTTGACATTCATCTTTAATTCATCTTGCACGAATTCATTGCTTTTCTTTGATATCGTCAATCATTCTGACTTTTTGCTTTTGAGGCAAGGTTGTACTTACAAGTTCCAAACTAATCATGAAATCAAATGTTGGTGTCATCCATGTGGGAAGACTTGCCAATAGTCTGTCTTTTCTTTCTAATAAGACCAATCAATCATGGAGGACAGCAACTGTCTAAAGCTATCTCCTGCTTGATTGCTATTACAAAGATCTGTCTGTCCGTAAAGACTTGAGCCACATTTAGCTGAGTTGCCATGGTGCTACAGCGTTAGGATTAGGAATTCCAGTAATGTTTTGGACAGTAAATGGTGCTACAGTGCTCTGTGATCTCTATACAGACTCTCTCTCTCTCTCTCTCTCTCTCTCTCTCTCTCTTCTCAATGGTGATTTAATGTTTTTCTTTATATGCTTTCTCGAATTCCAGTAACATAACATGATACAAGATTATTGTGACTTGGCGTTTTCTTCTACTGGATCTTGACAAATTCCAGTTTCACGACACAGTTTAAGATTGCCAATACTTTAAGAAGTCAATCATGCAAGAACACTCTAGAGAAGGCACTGGACTTTCACCAAGGAATTTGCTGTCAATGGCTGCCCTCTTTCTGCTCAGAAATCCCTCGCTATTCTTGTTTCTTTAAATACAGTTTCAATGTTAAAATCTCAAGTAAGGCGCTGGTTCCACTGGTTAATATGGATATCAAATAACAACTGTTCCAAACATAATTGGGTCTTGGTATTTATTAATTGCTCTGATACCAGTTGGTTATCGCTTGATAGTAGAATTTTCTTGTTTGCAAGTAAAAGTTGATCACTGTTGTTACCCACTAGATCAAGTGATGCGGATAGATTTTGATTTTTTTGCATCCACAGAAAGTGTGTATACTTCTTCCCACTCTTAAGCAAAATTGTGGAAAATCTTCTAGTGTTGTCACTATATAATATACAGCAAACCTTCTAGTTCTCTTGCTCATGTAAACATTACTGTTTCTACTTAGAATGCAATGGAACATTCCTATGGAAGTAATTATACCTCTATGAGCTCAAGCTATTAGTTTTTCCAAAATCACTGCCTTGCCTCTCAATATAAGATCAAAAGACTCGCAGATAGGAAAGGCACACTACTTTTTTATGTCAATCAAATGAGATGCTTATGTAGTATCACTGGTAAAAAAGTACAAAGTTAATGCATATTGCCTAGGGATCATAGATGCATCAGAAGTACATGGAGATAGTGAAAAATATTTGAAGATATGAATTTTGATGTGGACAAAGTGAAAACTAGAGAGACATAGGTCTTTAGCTTAACAGTCCATTTGGCATGATTGCGGTTGAATCATAACTGTGTATTTTGCTACACTAATGCTGTAAAACACTGTAATTAACATGTTTGGTAACATATATTCTAGAGCTACATCACCTTAAATTTAAGCAAAGCAGCTTCCTTAAACCCTATTTTAATTAACTGTGGAGGTGCTGCAGCTGCAAGTTGTTTGGCGAACACATACAAACACTACAATACCCCTTTTTCCAACAAAAGTTGCCATATAAAAGCTGTACCAAACAACTTTCAGAAGTTGAAAATTTTATTACAGTTGGGTTTGGATTGTTTGACATTTAACTTCACCCAATAACAACAACATTTTGTCCACCCTTTCTTTTCATTAGCTTCTAGCACAAATATTTCTGGACATTAATGTTGGTTCTGTTACTTCTTCCATCTGATAGTAATAGTTCAGAGAAGGAAGTCAGCTTGGTGATGCAGAAGCATTAACAACAAGAGAGCTGTATCTGCAATCTACAAAGGACCTTACCATTTCTAACTTTATCATGATACAGTCCTTTACTTTGATGTTTACATTGGACTTGTTTCACAATGATACACAAGATGCAGCTAAATTCATGTCAAGTTTTGTTTTACTTTAGTATTGAAGTTCTAGCACTCTCATTTGGAAAGAATTTACCTAATTAGCTTCATATGCAAAGATTAATAGAAGACTACTGAGAGAATATGCAAAACGGCGTAGCATAATGAGAGCATCAACCTTTGTCTTTTTTGGAGCGATGTTGACACGTGGCCGTTGTCATTATCCGACATGAGCATTTCAATTTGAAAAGTTGAATGCATTGAAATACCAAGTCAGTGCAAGCTAATATCGCAGTGAATCCACCAATATTACCTTAAATGGTGAAAATTTATGTACTTGCTTCATTATTGGCCGATTAGGCTTATCGGAGTCGCTCACTAAAGAGAAGCGATGAGTGCATTTGTTCCGATAAGAAGCACTTGAAAGTTTATCGCGTCTCAGGGTTTGCTTAAGGAGGTGTCTTCGGTAATGTACTGCATCTCATGCTTTTTGATCCTGATCATGGCACATGTATGCCTAAATCTCATAGATCTATGACTGATTTGTTCATGATTTCATTTCCGAGATGTTCTTGTGTGATTCCTAGATTTTCTCTTGGTATGCATCTTTCAAGCAGATCAATTTTCATTCTTTTTTGTTTTGATAAGTAAAGAAAACCTAATCCATGGATCCAAAGGTGTTTACAAATTGATCTTTTTGTGTTTATTTTCCCATTGAGGAGTTGCCGGAGACTCTTTTCCGGAGTATTTATTGTGCTTTTCCAGAGATTTTTTTTTTTTTTTTTGTTCGGAACTTTTCCGGAGAGTTGACTGGGTAACTCTTTTTCTGGGGAAAAGAAGCAAAAGGGGGTTGGCAAAGAACCGCAAAAAGAGGAAGGGTAAAGACAAGCTATTACATGCATGAAAGTGTTGATCTTTTCTGTTTTTTGTTTTTGTCCTAAGAGATGATGGTCGGTGGATTTCTTCCCCATAGCCAAACCACCACAAGGAAATCCTTCAGGGAGACTGAATGCTTGTTTTATGATATGTTAAATTGCATCTCCACTTTCTTGAGTTACCCATTGTGTAATTTCATAGCTCAATTTCAGTTATAGCCTCACCTGAATGGTATGGAGGAGAACTATTGAGGGAAAATTATTTCAAAACACCTTGAAAAGCTTTTAATCTATGAAATACAATTTTGGACAAATATCTTGCAATGAAGATTGTTCTTTAATTTCAAATCCATAGTTTTGAAACCAGGTCATTTATGATTTTACTTCCAAATTTTTCTGTTGTGTGGCAGTTGCTACTCCAAGCCCTAATTAATGCTGAAAATCAGTCCTCTATAATAAAGTAGTGCTTAAGCGAAGGTTTTGTATCAGCAAGTTGTGATTCAATGATTTTCTTTGGGTTATCTCATTTCTATTTAGGTAATTCTGACAGTAAAGTACATCGAAATCTTGGGTATCTAGAAAACCTATTTGCTTATTATTTGGCCTTTTTGTGTTACTTCAAGAGTCAGTTTCATTGCATTCTTTAAAATGTTATTGTAGCCTTTATCACAGTGCAGTTATTCACCTTTCAGTGACAACATAACAGTACACTTATTTAGCTTTACGTACTGATTGTCTATATGGCTCTTGTGATTATTTTGGTTTAGTAGAAGTTGATTCCTCATTTTTTGTTGATTAGGTTGTTGTTAGTCAACAATATATATCGAAAGGCATTAAACTAATTTTTTCTTTTGGTAGGAATTAAACATATTCGTTTGAATGAACAGAGGGATCAATAAACCAATCATGTCTAATGAGGAGCGTCGAAGGAGCTCCAGGATATCTGAACTGGAAGCGCGAAATGCACTGCGGAGAAGCCAGAAGCAAAGCAGGATGACCTTAGGCAGAAAAGATGAACAATCTGATTGCAAAGGAGCAAGGAAAAAGGTCAAGACAAGACCATTGCAAGATTTAATATCTGATCCTGCGGAACAACAAGCTCATGTTTTAGAACCACAAAAAAAGAAACTGGTACTCTATATCGTTATTTCCTAGTATACTTTATGCTCACTAGCATAGTTTGTTGAATTTGCATGCTTGAATTATTATCATGAGATACACCACACTTTTATTCAGTTATATGCTAGTCTAGTGAATATTGTCATCAATCAGTCTCCTTATACTTTGAGCTGCCTTGGGAGATCATGCAATACATGTAAAAGAAAACAAGTAAGTTTTTATGGTCCTTACTTATTGAACTAGCGTCGGTTCGTTGGTTGACACCATTTATGTCTTACTGCTGGTGCTTTTTGAATGGTAGAATTCAAATATTAAGAGAAAGATTGTTTACCACTGATTATAAGTGAGAATAAAAGGCTTTGGAAGTGTCCCGATCATTCAACTTCTAGGGTTTCATGTATCATGTCTTGATGACCGTTCTGTGTTAAGATAATTGTGAAATGATCAGTTGGTTGTCAGTTCATCCCAATAGAAACGTTCTGAGGATCTGCCATTATTGCTCAATCGCATCTTGTTAGCCCAATTCTAGATGCAAGTTTGTCTCTGCAATGCACTGGTATCGAGAAAAGTGAAAAATGAAATGAAAAATATGAAGGGCTTCGTTTGGAGTCCGTGCGAGAAAGAAACTCAAGCATACATGGCTATTTCCTTGAGGGACGTATAGAAAAGTTGTTGGAGCATTGGTTCTTCATTTTTTTGGAGATTCCCTGGTGCATAAGTTACCGAGAATATTTGTTATATTACAAAAATTGTCGTAAGCTTTATAGAATGCTTTGGCAATGCAACATATATATTTGTTGCTATATTAGTCAATATTCTCCTTTGGAATGATAATCTATTGGCTTAACTCTCATTTAACATCAAATCCAGCTCAGTGATGCCTTTAAAAGTGTGCAGCACTGCACAAGTCCTAGTAAGCCTTCTTTCTACTTCGTTACTTTGATTTTTTCAGTTATGGTACTGAAAGGATTTCTGAAATTGACTCAACCAATGTATTTCATGAAGCAACTCCAATGGATCCCAGAACCCCACTACCGGATCAAAGCAATCTCGAAATGTTGCTTACTTTATTGCAAAGGTATGGCTATGTAAAAAAATCCTTGGTCTGGGCGTTGAAGACTCATCTCCTGTAGATATAGATTTATAAGAAACCGGTTTCATTTGTGTTTTGAAGGTTGAGTCTTTCATCAAAAGTTACGTTAATTCATATTAACTGTTGTTATGGTCGTAACCATCTTCACGATGGTGATGATGATGATAATGCAGGAGAGACCAGAAGAAAATATTCGCGGAGCCAGTAGACCCTACGCGGGTTTGTAATTCAGTGACTTTTTCAAGTACTGCATCCGGTATTCTGACATTGTTGATTATGAACTGTATATATATTTGTTTTGAAAGGTCGAAGGCTATCAAGATGTCATTAAATTTCCAATGGATTTTAGTACAATAGAGAGAAAGCTTAGCAGGGGCAAATATAAGGCATTGGAAGACTTTGAGGTTGGTCAAGAATATCCTTGTTTTATCTTTTGATGTATTTCAAAGCCGAATTATTGCTCATAGCTTTTCTAGACTATTTAAAAGACATCTCACCGGTCAAATGATGCCCTTGAATGCCTCTTTATATAAGAAAAAGCGACCAAGAGAAGTAGTATAATCTTTCTCCTCTCATGCGGAGCATAGGAATATGTACTTCTTTGGCCTTGACTCCAATTTATCATCCTAATAGGCTCTAGTGATCAGCAGGTTGATTAATCCGCACTTCCTCTAATTCAGAACTAAATGTAGATGCTGCAGATTTGTTAATTGGTTCTCTCAAGTAAAATCCTCTATGTTCATCCTGCAAGCTCTCTATCCAGGTTCAAAATGCTAAAATTTCCAGCTGTCACATCCAGGTTGGGCATCTGACCAGCCTTGGCTCGTTGTCTGATCTTGCCTCCAGATGCCCTTTCCTTTTGGTTTGAACCCACTCTGGCCTCCAAACTTTGGTGCTTCATTCAAACGTCCATCACATAATTTAGGATGTTAAAAAGTGTCTCTTCAAGCACTCCAAAATATTTTGCTCACTCTGAATGTCCTCAAATCAATCAAGTTGGTTCCAAACCAAATCGGGTCTTAATTTGACCCATAATCAACGGGTAGCATCTCACTTAGGATTTGAATATTATAGCACTAGTGATTTTCTGTCTTACAAACTGAAGATTTATTATGATACTTTTCAAAAGGCCTTGTTTGCATTAATTTCTGTGCCTCTTTCTTGAAGAAATGCATGTGAATTGCTTCAAACTGAAAATAGCTTTGTATACGTACACAGATAAGTAAATGAGTCTATCTTTTGTTGTCCAGGATAGTATAATCTATTCTCAGGGCATTTACTTTATAAAAGATATTATAGGGCCAGTCCAGGAAGAATGTGTAAAAACATATCTGGTCAATAATTATTTTGTTTGCAATGGAAAGACTACTTACTTTCAGATATATTTGTTCACTTGTTTATTTTGATTCATGTCAGCATGATGTGTTCTTGGTATTTGACAATGCAATGACGTTTAATCAATCCAGTACCGTCTTTTATAGACAGGTATAACCATCACTTCTTGTTGATTTTTAGTGGTTATGTTTCACATGGTGATCTGGCTATCTTCCTTTCTAACTGAGGAGGTGTGTTCTTTAGGCTCGTGCTATAAGAGAGGTGGCTGAAAAGCTATTTCATGCTCTCAGAACAGATCCATCAAACTTTGAAACCCATTTCTTCCCAGTAACCGAGCGTGACGGCCGATGGACCAAGGCTGAAGCCAGACTTCTGAATTTTACAGACTGGATGATATCAAGCGGTAGGAGATGCCTGATTCTTCTTTTGTTTATTGTCAAAGGGAATTGTTTTGTTGATGCATGTTGGAGTGGGCGTAGACTATCCAGAGGCTACCTTGTTTTACTGGACGCTTACAAAATCATGTTCGTTTTGCATCTTCAACGGTTGCAAACATATTTGAATTTTCATTGGATATTCTAAGTAGTATTTGGTCGGAATTATTCACTAATTGTGTTTGTGTTTTGATGTTTCCTTATGCAGAGGCAAGAGGTAAAAGAAATGAGGGTTCTGCAGACCAACGCCGTCAAACTTATCAGCCCCCTGGCAAGGGAAAGTCACTTGCATCAGATGATCCCATGAACAGAAAAACTCTAGTTCAAGTAAGCGACCTGATTCTTGTGAGTCTGTCTACGTATTTAGGTAGACATTGTCAAAATGGTCGATTTGGAAAACAGTTTTTGAACCTGATAAGCTAATAAAGAATGTAGTTTGCCTCTCATAACTTGGGTTGTCAACATAGCTTTGTAACCTATCAGGTCGACCTCCACTATAAGCTTCGCCTTTGTTGGCTCTGATAGTGAATTTTTTGCCTGCGATTTATTTGTGCTAGTTATTATGTGGTGTCTTGTAGGCAAAAGAAGGGTTGGACTATAAGGGGAGCGTCATGCGGTTTATTAAGGATTTGGGGCCAACGGCGAAATTCATTGCTACAAGGAATTTATGTCAAAACTTGCCCCATGGCTCTGTTCCCCAAAATGAAGTTCCGCACTTGCAGACGCAAGCTGTCATGTTTGATGCTTCTAACATATCACAAGGCTCTTTTCACCAAGTTGCAGCTGCCAGATCGGTTCACCAAGGGTCTGTTCACCAAAATGCAGTCCCTGCATTAACCGATTTTTCTTACGGGAATTCTACAAAACCTCCTCATCTCAATTTACCTGCGAAATCAAGTAATTTCTATGGAGGGAATGCATTAGCGATTGGAGGTATAAATCGAAGTGAAGATCCGAATTTTATAATTCCTGAAGCTTGTCACACATTGGCGTACCCCACTCGTCAGACTGGACAGGAAACAAACTACATAAACAAGGGGTTGGACATCGCTAATGATTCTGAGAGGGACATGACTGCTGGTATTCCATATTCCAGTTCTTTCTACCAGCCAGCCGCTACAACTCTGAATGGCAACCCAAATCCCTTCGCCACATGGAACTTTGCCCCTGATTCTCAAGGAAGTAGTTTCTCTAATATGATGCAAGATGCTATGATGATGGATGGGCTGGCGAAAAAGGGAGAAACAGTTTCTTCCTATCCTGGAATGCAAGCAACAGCGGCAAAAGGTAAGAGTCCTCTACTTCCTTCTTGGAAAGAGCCTTCTCAAGGTGCTATCTCCTTTCCTTGGAATGAATATAAAGATCTTGACTGGACACTGCAAGCAGCACCCATCCCTGAAGAGAGCTCGCTTCCCATTGGTCAAAGGTCGAACTGTTTAAACCCAACCAATGAAGGCATCTCAACTGGTGCAGGTCGGCTTCCTCACTGGTTAAAGCCAACCAATGGTGGCAACTCAACTGGCGCAGGACAGCTTCCTCACTGGTTAAGCCCAACCAATGACGGCATCTCAACTGGCGCAGGACGGCCTCCTCACTGGTTAAGCCCAAGCAAGGAAAGCAGCTCACTTGGTGCAGGTCCGGTGCCTAACTGGTTAAGCCTAAGCCATGGAGGTGGCTCAGATCACGCTCCCAACTGTGCAAACCCAGTGACATCGAAGCCTCAATTCTTCGAGTTTTTGTGTCCCCCGCAATCCAGACCTGCGGAAGCTGATGTCATGAGGCAAGCTAGAATTCCAAACCAGCAGGACCAGGTGCCTCTACATGACGCACGGCTTGGGAGTGCCTTTGATGTGCAGGATGCTGGAACTCGTGATCGTAAAGGGAAGTCAGTCATGGGAAATGAAGCCGCTATCCATCACCCGTTTCCGTCTTCCAACGTTCCAATATGGTTCCTTGGCTAATTTGGTTTCGTGAGAGTTTAAGGACGAGCTTTTGACTCATTGAACTCTTTTATTTCGAGTCCTTGGCTAATTTGGTTTCGTAAGAGTTTGAGGACGAGCTTTCGACTCATTGAACTCTTTTATTTCGAGCTATAGTTGGAGTCATGTGGATTTGATAAGACCTTATTGAACCTAGTCTCTTTGCGTCCGTTGGTCCTCATGCATGGTTTCAGAAAACTGCTTGCTTTTATATAATGAACTTCATGTTTGGTACGTTTGATAGTATTCCTTTGTTATGTTTTAAATTATGAATTGCATTAAAAATGGGTGTTGTTAGTGACAATCAAGAACAATGCTTCAAGCAAAGCACAAGTTGCTTGGGGACAAAACTAAGAAAGTTGTCCACTTCCAATACCTTAGCCTGCTCACTTTTTGGAGGAAGTATTGTTCTTGATCATCTCCCATACATTTGATGGAGATAATTGGCCATTTTTACAAGCAATGTGCGCAATTCTAAGACATGCAAAGCATGTTTTAGTTGTACAAAACAACTGTTGAAACTTGGTGATCCATTTTTAACGTAGAAGTCTCTAGTCCAATTCTAGTAGACGTGAGAAACAAACATCGCGAAGTCCAGAAATATCCTAGAAAAAATTTAGTATTTGGGCGGCGGTGGAATTGTCTAGTGTCCACTTAAGTTTGCGTAGAAGAATCTATTATAAATATTTTTGCAACGTAGCAGAGAGAGTTCCCTCGTAAGTCGATGGAAATTCTTTATAAATAGGCTAGAAATCAATTGTGAAGTGCATGAGGTTTAGACCTCCACCAAGAGCGTGCGGGAGTTGAGAGTGAACTCTTTACCCTTGTACTCCGCCAACACCAACATCTCCTCCTATAGGATTGTAGCACCATTTTGTTGATCTAACGAAACGATAGCTTCTCTACCCCCATTGCTTAAATGTCCATATCTTTTTGAACCATCCTATCTTGTCTCTCGTCTCTTGTCCATCCTTTATCAAATACATATTACACATTTATAGACTTGCATATCACTAACTAAATGATATCGTTCATATCAAAACCATAATTCCGTGCAATATAAATTCCAACAACGACAAAATCTTGACCACGAGAGTTTATCTGATAAAAATAAGGATTTCCTTGTATGTTGTTTGCTTACATGTGATGTGGTCTTCTATCCCAAATGACTTTGACTCCCATTTCGATGTGTGAATAATGTGAAGGAAAAGGCCAACCTTAACCTTTTGAGATTACATTTGTCTTTGTAAATTACTCTTTTTTTGTGATTGATTTGCATATGTATAGGGTTGTGGGAAAAATTACCAAAAAAGTCCTAAATATATTGTAATTTTTTCAAATAAGTCTTAATTTTTTTGGCCAATTCAGCCCTAAACTTTTTTAAAATGATGTCAATTCAGTCTATCCGATCAATTTTGGCCAACCGGTACTGACGTGGACACCGACTGTCCAACGTACACTGATGTGGCAATTTTTTTTTAATAATATGTATATATATTTTTAAATTTTATTATTTTTATTATTTCCTTTTCCTTTTCTTTGTCTTCCTAGTTTTCTTTTTCTCTTCCCCCATTATGGCCGAGGAGGCTTCAGCAAGGCATGAGGCCTTCCAAATCCATACCTCACATGATGTTATGATATTCAATCTAGTTTCAATTGATGATATGAGTATTTGCTAAAAGATGGGCGTACAGCCCTTGATTAGGCACGAGGTCTCCCAAATTTATACCTCACATGATATTATGATATTCAATTCAGTTTCAATTGATGATATGAATAAGTTAAATGATAAGTCGCCACTCGCCTATTTGAATTGGCTAGAAATCAAGTGAGAGTGGGAGTATACCTCACTTCTTACGCAATCAAAATCTAGGGTTAGTGTTGACACCAAAATTTTGATAACTCGATCGGTTGTTTATTGTATAAAAAAATTAGGGATTAAATTTATGTCATGCCCCGAACCCCGAGCATGTGAATATCCCTCGACGGTTGATTAAAATTGCGATGTCTTCGGATTCGTCACCGACCCATTCTTTCATCTTTCGATTAATCGTAAAATGAAGCATAATATAAACAACACCAAGTCAGTAATCACAGCAGGGATAATAAAACACATCAAATGTTTCCAAAGGTACAACATTTATTTACTACTTGTTAACCCTAGGAAGTTTAACAATTACAAGCTCATTTAAAACAACGACTTCCTAGCAATCAACTCAAAAACCTATTGAGGTTAGGGTTAACCTAAACTTCATTAACGGCAAGGCCAGCCAAAAAGTGTTGCATCCCGCGCCCACCACAACCGTACTTGACTGTTCTCCACACTACGACCTTAAAAATAATTAACAACAATGAGGTAAGATATAAATTTCAGCGAGTCAACTTTCTAAACCTTGATTAGGGAGCTAATTTATCTTGGAGGCAGCCTAAACATGTAACAGCATACAATATTACCTCGCTTTGGCACACCCTTACACATTAGTACATCTCACATGGTAATATTAGTGCAATGCACATAAATAATAATCAAAACACATTCGAAATATTTCAAGCGCATTGCCAACACACGTGTTTCAATTATTACGACCATTTGGGCCACAGCTAACACAAGAGTTGACGGTCTTCTAGCATGATTGGGCATCGTTCCATTAGGCACGGTATCGTCTAGAACCCCCGCCTAGACGGCATTCCATAAAGGAGTATCGGTTTGGCCTCAATTAGGACTTGGCATCCGGACCCTCGTTGGGCATTCAATAAGAATTGGGCATCGGCCCAAACTTCCGTTGGGTGATGGGTTCGATTAAATGATCACTCAAGTACACCAACAATCAAACCAATTCTTATTAGAATTAATTAGCTCGGAACAAAAGAGTTCGTTGAAATCCCAGTTAAATATCCGTACGTGATTGCGTATTTGAAATCAACCTATTAAACTTTTCACACTTCTATTTTAAAACCCCACTGTTTTATTTAGTACATAAAATTCAGTATCTAAACCTGACACCTCAAAATTCTTTATTTTCTTGCCCATAAATTCTTTTTTTATATAATAACTAAAATTTATAATCGGGTTGTTGACGCCTAATTTTTGGGCTTTTTAATTTTATTTTTTGAGTCTTTAATTAATTTTGTCGTTATTACTATTTTTTGGGGTTTTATTTCATTTTATTTTTGATAAAAAACGAAGAAAGCCAAAAAAATGAAAAAATCAAGAAAAACCAGAAAAAACGAGAAAAAAGCAGAAAAAGGGAAGAAAACAGAAAAAAAAGGCCCTTTGGGCCTTCGCGGCCCAAGCCACGCCCCTCCCCCCGCGGGTAGCCCGACCCGCGCTCGACTCCGCGGGCACCTCCTTCTTCACCCGGTTCGGTGCGCTACACGCGCCTGAGTCGCGACAGCTGGAGAAAAGCGAAGCAGACGGTGGCGTGCATGGCAGCGGGAGGAATAGTCATCGGAGCACGTGGAGCAGGCGGAGCAGTCGCCGATGGGACGCAGGGCTGATTGGACGCCGGTTCGGCTGGTGGGAGCCGCGGCACCCACCCCGGCCGAACCCTCGTCGACCGACCATCCCTCGCCTATAAATAGGGGGGTCCCAACGACGTTGAAGACCACGGCGAAGACGAGGGAGAAGCCCGCAGCCCTGGAACCCCACTGAGAGACTTCAGAAGGGGAGCCGAGGGCCTGCGAGCCTCGATCTAAGCTTCGCCGAAGAAAGCCAGAGAGAGAGAGAGAGAGAGAGAGAGAGAGAGAGGTGGAGGGCCGAAGCTCGCCGTTGCCATCGCAAAACTGCCGGGCAGGTAATCATCGTCGGCCGCATCTCCTTCCAAGCCGTCGCGTCCGCCGCCGCCGCAACCGTCTCCGTCGCCGACGTCGCTGCCGCCCTCGCTGCCCCCAATTGGAACCCTAGGGTTCTTGGTTTTCCGGGTCGCGATCCCGGGTAACCGGGTCGGACCCGGGCCAGGAATCATGTAGGGTTCCACGAGTAATGGGAGTATTGGAGGTCGGGTCGGGTCGTCGGGTCACGAAGCAGGTCGGGCCGTTGCGACGTCGTTTTGTAGGGAGAGATAGAGTCGAGAGCCAAGTCGGGTCGAAGTCTGGAACCGGGTCGAGTAGGGTTGCCAAAGGATCCGGGTCAGGTGCCGAAGAAACAACGTCGTTTCGCCTAAGGCGGAACGGATCGTGGAGCGGGTCGGGTGCAACCCGTGGGTCGCATCCGGGTCGGCCTCCCCACGGTGCCGTTTCGCAGGAGACGAAACGGTGTTGTTTCGTGAGTCTACTTACGACGCCGTTTTGCAAAAGCAGGAGCCGGGTCGTTCGAGCGGGTCGTCAGGCCGGGTCGGGCATCCACACCCGGCACGATGCCATTTTGGCTCCTCGCCCCAAAACACGGGCCTCGGCCGCGTTTCGTGTTGACCCGGGGCGGATCCAGCCCGTGATCCGACTCGGGTCATTTTTTTCAAAAAAATTATTTTAATTTCAAGAAAATCAAAAAAATGTTTAAAAAATGTTTTATTTTCCAAAAATCAAAAATCAAAACAAAAAATTATTTATTTTCGAAAATATTTAAAAAAATCAAAAATTATTATTTTACAAAATACCCAAAAATATTAAAATATTATATATTTTCCAAAAAATCCAAAAAATGTCAAAAATATAAAAAAATGCTCAAAATTCATAAAAACCCCAAAATTTTCATAAAATGCCAAGGAAGACTTGTATTTTTTTAAAATACCCCAAAAATCCAAAAATCCCTTTCGTGTCCAAGAAATGAGGGAAATATCAAAAAATGTGATTTTTCTCAAAATGCATGGAAAATCCCTAAACATCCAAAAAAAAAAAAACCTTAGAGTTTAAACAAAATTAGGTACCGAAAGGGCATTAGTGATTAACTAGTGTAATCAAGTCCCCGATCCTAATTTCTCTGGTTGCGCATAAGTGAGTATTTCTCCCGGTACTTCGCTCAGGTTTCTAATCAACCTGCCCCAAATTGATTAGTGGCGACTCCATTTTAAAAATCGATTTACAAACTAAAATATTTTAAAGTCGTAATTTGGCGGACTTGGGAGAGTCCAGGCTTGAATTAAATTCAGCCAAGCCATTACCCTCCTTAGGCGCTTGAACTCGATCCGCCGGGCGCCCCGAAAAAGGGGTCGCGACGCTTGGCGACTCCGCTGGGGACTTTGAGGACTTAGGCCATATTTATCTTGTTTAAATTATTTACTGACTTAGGTTTTTTTCTTTTTTACAGGTCAATTGCTTATAAGTTTATTTTAAGCTTTGCTTAAATTAAATTGTTTTGTGATTATAAACTGCTGTGCATGCTTTACTGTTTTAAACACTACATATGGCACACACAACCCGGCCGCCGGACCTGGGCCGCCATAGGATTTCTAGAATGGTGTTAAGAAAGATACGGCCTCGAACGCGAGACTGCCATGTAGAGGTTGCCTTTCTTTTCCCCGAATTTCTTAGCCGAGGTTAAGGGGGTACACTGCTAACACGAGACTGACTGGCGGATGCCCTTTTAATTTCATCAAACCTTCTGAGTTAGAAATCGAGCCGCACATCTCATGTGTATGTCTTTGTGCTTGTCATTTTACTTAAAAGCAGATTAATTTATTTACTTTTTACTCAGTCCTTTTATTGGCCCATGGCAATTTAGGATAAACTTTTCAAAACCCCGGTTTATATGCAATGGGGGAAGATGACATCCAGTTTATTCCTACTCCCAAGGCAGAACTCTTCAGATGGTGGGGTCAGTTGGATCAGCCTGCCCAGGAGCGTGTAAAGGACAAGCTTGGCCATCTCCTTTCGTTGATTCAAATCACTTTGTTCGCCACCCGAAGTCATACAAGCCATTGCACATTTCTGTGCCCCAGACACTTACCTTCATGTTCGGTAGGTTTGAGCTAACTCCGACCCTGGAAGAATACAGCTCATCACTGGAATGCTCCTTGGGAAAGAGCTGGTTAGACCATCAACAGACCCCCTCCCATGGCGCGGGCTGGCAAGGTTTTTAGGAGCCGAAATTCATGTTATAAGACAAATTCTTGAAAACAATAATAATAACTGCCCTTTCGAATTCTTGAATGAATGTTTTCAAAATCGGTCCATGGCTAAAAGAAGTGAGATTTTCCTCCTGGCATTTTTCGGGCTCATCGTTTTCCCTCACCAAAGGAATGCCATAAGTCCTAAGATGGTTTGGATCGTTAATTAGATCTTGTGGGGGGCAAACTATGTCAACATGATTTTAGCCGAAACATTCTTGTCTTTTGATCGTTTTAAAGATAACACGGAAAAAATCATGCGAGCCTCTCCAGAAATTTTACAAGTCTAGTTCTTTTCTCACTTGAGCGAATACCGGGGCATCATGCGATCGTTTGAATCAAACCCTTCTGAGCATCCATTACAAAAATTCATGGTTTTAGGACCTTACATTCCTAATCAAACCAGTTTGCATTGGGTCGACTTCCTGAGAAACCCAGCCCCGGAGACATTCCAGTGGTGTGCTGGTTGTTTCCATGAAAAGAGGGCTCGCTTCAAGCGCTACCACCCAATTCCGTTGCTTGGTTGCACCGGCACCTTACCCTATCACCCATATCGGGTGGCGCGACAGTTTGGAGCCCTTCAGAAGATCCCGCTGCCTTCCAGGACGAGAGCCCCTCCAATCCTTTTCAACACAAGCCATGACTACACACTTGAAATCTTTACTACCAAGGAAATCTGGGACAAGTGCCATCGCAAGAAGATCGTGATACCTGAAGGGCTTGAAGGAGAGAAGAAATTCCACCATGCTTCTGCATCCTACATCCACAACTATCATATCCCTGCAAAGTGGAAGCCGTCGGTCCCTCGCTCAATCAGAGAGAGTAGCCCGCACGAGCAAGTAGAGCTTTTGCGAAGAGAAGTTGGCCGAATACTCAGCTTAGAGCCAGTCCAAGGAAGCCAGCAGCTTTCACAAGGCCCCCTGTCGCATATAGCAGTCATGTCTCCTTAGTTTTTGAAAACTTTGTCCCATTGTCTCGGGACTTTTCTTTAGTGTCTAGTACTTTGTGAGTCTGTAAAATCTTCTTTCAATGAATGAAGAGTAGATCGTTGCCATGGGTCAATCTTTATTTGCTCTATGCTTATTCATTATTTTCACAAAACAGGTAATCATCGGCCACCCGCAATTGGCCCCTCATAATAGGGTCGGGTTAGGATGAAGTGCAGAATCGCCTTGCCCACATTGAAGATGGCGTAGGGCAAATGTCCATTACCCTTCAACAGCTCTCAAGACAGATAAAATCCACTCATGATGAGCCCAACTCTGTAATTACCCTAAGCACTGTCGTGACCCCTGCAAATATGTTAGGCACTAGCCAACACCAGGAACAACTCGAAAAGATCATGAAAAAGTTAAGTCAGCTACAAGGGCAGAATCCCATCGACTTATCTAACTATTCCAATTTCGAGATCCCTGAAAAATTCAAAGCACCTGAATGTGAAAGGTATGCTGATACCTCCTGCCCAGAAGCCTCTACCTGGTCCAAAGGATGATTCAATCATACCAATCGAGCTTGACCGGTCCTGCTTTACGATGGTACATCATTAGAAAGATTAGTCCTCTCAAAACCTGGAAGGAACTAATTCGTGTTTTCTACCAAGAATATGACATCAACTCTGACATAGCCCTGCCCTACGAAGAACCAATAGCCGTGGAGCATGAAAGGCCATTAGTTGTGGAGACAAGAGAAAAACATATCGAGGGAACCATGCATAATGAATGGGTAATTAAGCAACATCCGGTTACTAAAGAGTTCCCCACTAGGAAAGGCAAGGAGCCTTTGTACGAGGTCGCGGGTTCAGAGCCTGTTCAAGACTGGGGCATGACAAAACAACTCCCCAGACTTACCCCAAGAGCCAGGATCCAAAGAATACCAACCCCTATCAACCTGGAAAGTGACTCAGACAGTGAAACCTTAGTATCTCTCACTTCCCGCGATAAAATTGAGCTAGCTAAACGTAAGGCCTTACTCAAAAGGTCTGGACCAGGGACCAAGAAAAGAAAGCCTAGCTAGATTGATACGTCATCCGATGACGAGCTACAGTACCAAAGCTCCGAGCATTCCCGAGAACACAACCCTGAAGGCAGCCATCCCCTAGAGTATGATCTTGAAGACTTCCCGCCCCTAGAATACCATCCCAAGGACTTCCAGCGTTATTTCGATGGTGAGACTGATAGTCCATCCTACAACTGTTTCCTGCTCTCATCCGAAGATGAAGGCTCGTCAGAAGGGGAGGAATACATCTTTATCCGCTACGATTCCGACGAAGTGCTAAGCTCGTCGCCCAACCGTGAGAATAGCTTAAATGCCCCATCCTCCCTCAGTGATTTTAACTCCGAAGAAAGCAATGGAGTAATCTCGGTAGAGTCTCATGTCTCTGAAGAAGAAGAATTCAACGCTACAATGGGTATGCAGTGAGAAAATCAGTGGCTCAACCAAGATCTATCAGGCCCGTCTCACCCTCGTAGGATCTTGACCCCCATAGAGATGTGGATACCCAACCTCCACAAGTATAATGGCACGACTTGCCCCGTGGCTCACTTGCAGTATCTCTACGAAGAAATGAGTCGGTATTATGGCTTAGCAATGCTCACAACTCAGGCGTTTCAAGAAACCCTTACAGGGTCTGCATTACAGTGGTTCTTCACAGCAAATATTCATCTCATAGAAGATTGGAGCGAGCTGACTTCCACGTTCCTACATCAGTACCAAAGCCAGATCAGAACCAAGCTGCCATGCGAGGACTCGGCCCACTTTGAAAGAAGACCAATGGAGGATTTCCGAACATATGCCGAGAGACGGAGGGCTTTCATAATGCAAATCCACCCTGAGCTGGTCGAAGTAGAGTTGATGAAGCAGTTTGTAGAAGCCTTGTCCTGCGACTGTCGCTGTTGGCTGCACGGGTTGCACTTCCGTAGCTTCAACGAAGTGGTCATTGCATGCGAATACTTCGAGTCTGCTGAAGACGAGGAATCCAAAGATGCTTAGCTCCAAGACTGGCACTACCAAAGCATTCCCTTACACAAGAGTTGTCATGGGTTTTACTTGTTTCATGTTCCTTATTATGTCTAGTGTGCTAATGTTGTATTTTCCTTTCCAAAAACTCTAATGTATAATCCTAGTATTTTGTTTTGAAAAACATGAGGAAGTATTCCAAATTGGCCCAGCGATGTTATCCAACCATGAAAAGAAAATGTCATCCAAGGAGAATACTGAGGGCTGGGCTTCCTCATGCTTTTTCTCCCCAAAACATATTTTGAAAATAAAAAGTATTTCATTACCCAAAAGCTTTGCCAAAATGAGGAGATAAATTTAAGCATGTTTGTCCCCCACTTTATGTCTCAGAACATCATTCCCTTTGATCTAAATATGATAGAAAGCATCTGAAATTGGCGCATCATGTGAGTAGGTCAAACACGAAGACGTTGTTCCAAAAATAGGGCCAAACAGAAAGGACCATCTTGTTTCAAAAGGGGTAAGTCTTATCCCCCTAACATAATATCGAAAATAACAACCTCTCCCTTCTATTGACAGGATATAAAGGATGAAGCATAATAGGTACAGGCATAGAGTTGAAATCCAGGCATCCATGACATGTCTCACTCTTGCCCAGCTCCCTCCTAAGCCAAAGGACTATCTTGTCGCACGACATTCCCAACCAGCCGGACTAACCCGGAAGCATGAGGAAGAAACTCCTTTAAAGCAATTACTGTCAACAGGGAGAAAATCCAGACAATCAAGACAATCTGTAGCCCACACCCTGGACAGTGACTTTAAAGTCTAGAAGCTACACTCTGTAGATGCATGTTTCCCCCAAGGAGGAGTTGCCATCAGATAACTTGAGATTTTTGATTGCCCATCTCAAATTCCTTAGAAGCTTGAGGAGCATGACCTTGCCCAATGCTGCTATGATCCAAGACGGAAGGAAAAAATTTTTTTCAAGAGGGAAACAATGAAAAGAATCCTCGGCCGCAAGATACAAAAGATGAAACGTAATAGGTACAGGCATAGAGTTGAAATCAAGGCATCTATGACATACCTCACTCCTGCTCAGCTCCCTCTTGAGCAAAAGGGCTATCTCGTCACGTGACACAGCCAGGTGCCACGGCTTCGATAGGCCTAGGAGCATGAGGAAGGAATTCCTTCCTTTAAAGTGGTTACTGTCAACAAGGGGAGGATCCAGACAGTCAAGACAATTTGTGACCCCACACCTTAGACAATCCAGAAGCATCACTCCAGGCGCATTTTCTTCCAAGGAGTAATTGCCACCAAAATTGGAGGTTTTTGATTGTCCATCTCAAATTCTGTAGAAGCTTGAGGTACATGACTTTTGCTCAATGATGCTAAAGCCAAAAATAGAGGGATAAGTTCCACGGAAGGAATGCGTCGAAGGTGGATCAACAACCAACAATCATGCATACAAGGTCACAAATAAGGAAGGTCCACTGAAGGAGACATTAAATTATGCCAAGATAAGGAGGCCATCATCAGCATTCAAATATTCTTAAGAGCTAGCATAGACAAGCTCTGGCGAAGGGTAACTTGGTATCGTTTCCAATACTCCCATTATCTGAACCTGCTTTTGACATATTTTCCTATTTGACAGGAAGCGTCATAACTCAAGAGCCAAACTCAATGGTTGAAGTCTGACAAATCAGTACTAGCCAAGCTAGGGTGCAGAAATGACTTGCATCAAATACACTTGGCTTCGTTAGGGATGTGTCATCCACCAGCCAATTAAGGAGAGTAATTGATCTAATGACGTCGGATACACCAGACTTCATGTCCTCCTCGTCCACCTAACCATCTGCAAACCAGTGAAGAGTAATGTTGTATCACTTCCAATCGTCCGACTCCTAAAAAGGGTTCGTGACTAACATGCCCCTTCTTGTCTTTTACAGGATCACATGAACCGCCAAAGATGCAAAAAATAAATCAATGAAAGTCTTGTCAGACTTTGATAAACTTTCCAAGCAGAATGACATCTCAAATATCACTAAAACAAATGGCAGAGATCCTCCAAGTCCCAAGTCGCTTACGGCCTAGGCCCTATTGATCGAGCCATCTCCACAAGTTTCTCTTCTGCAAAAAGGAAAGAGCAAAAGTTCCCGATCGGATCCCCAATCCCTAGCTGATCGTTCATGTGTCATGTCCCTAGCCAATAGGAGCAATGTATTGACACCCATTTGTAAATAACCCTTTGTAAATAACTCTTTTAATGTTCAATTTCAACACATTTGTGAATACCATTTCACCATGTAAACATCCCCAAAGCTATTAACAGGTTTTTCTTGAGTAAAAAACCATTTATTTTCACAATCTCTTTCACATTGTATACTGCATGCCTTTTTCTATGTGAATTGTGCATGATGATTTTGTCTGTCTGAATCTTTGATTCCATCGAGGAATATTAGAATAGATGGCCAAGTAAAGAATACAAGATTAATTAAGCATGCTGGATGAGGCACGTCAGGATGATGACAGGCAAGCCATATCCCATACACAGTCCCCCATTTACACACTCGTGAGATGAGTACAGAAAATTCCATGACTACAGGGTAAAGAGTTCTCTCGCGAATGGTACGATGACCAAAACAGTGGAGGCATTCCATCACTCACCTTGAGCCCCATACACTGGCCAAATTTCCATCCTACCCCCCGTCAAAGAATCACCCCACACTGGGGCAAGCCAAAGGCAAGTCGGCATCACGAGGTGAGGAAGGGGATAGAAATTCTTTTGCTTGCACTTGCATAAATCTTTGAGTGTCTTTATTGCATATGAACACTCGCGTTAATTTAAGTGCCCTAGAGTCATGAAGAGCAATTCTTTCTTTACACACTTGTAACCATTGTACAACTCAATCGAGTCTGTAAAATCACCCTCACATGGAGGCAAAGCAAAAGCTGCTGCCATTCAAGCAACATAATCAGAAGCACCAGCAAGGGATGAAGACTCAACAAGTCTAGTGAAGGCATTTGCTTGAATTTGTTGAGAGCGGTTCCTCAAGCAACAAAAACAAAAACCTGGGGCATAAAAAAGCAGTGTACCTGGTAAAAGTAAGGTCAATGCCCATGAAGAAAAATTGAAAAAAGAAATAGGGGCATAAAAAGCAGTGTGCCTGGTAAAAGCAAGGCCGATGCCCCAAACAAAAATGCAACCATTTGTATTTCCAAGAGAAGTTGTTGTTGAGGTCCATGGAACCTTCATCAGACCGTGAGAAGAAAGACCGGTGGCAAATGTCAAGGCAATCACCAGCTCTCACCCTTTCACACATGAGTCAAGCCTACATGGCGTCCTTGTAAACAGTCTCTTCAGACTATGGGCACTTCAATTAACGTAGGATTTCATATGTCTATAAACATCGCTCGAAGAAGTACGAGCAAGATTATTCTATCTCTTTTTGCAGGTTCCTCGACTTGCAAATCCCAGAGATAACTGTGCAACATCTTTCCTACAAAGCCATGACCTTATTGGTCCTCTTTGATAAGCCATTTACCCAGCCCTCATCACAACTCAAAAAAAGACCTCTCACATTGGTAAAGTCATATCATTTGCGAGAATACTCGGACCCCTGCTGACATGATGACAGTGAGATAGTGTGGTCCTTATAAATCCTGCATCAATGGTCAGGATAAAACAACCTCTCCCATGAGAGTGAGTGGAAAGTCCTTTCAGACTGAAAGTCCCTCATCTGGCATGCTCAAGATATCTACGTTCTAAACAAAAGTTGTCTTTCAAAATCTTCCCCAGTGGAATTCAAATGATGCAAAACTGACAAGATTATCATGCATAAACACGTTTTAATTTACAGTATATACAATCATGTGTACACATCTGCATATTGTGTAAATAGCAAGTATACTCGTTAAAATTAGAGATGTCACCAAAAAGCATATCCCTATTCCTATTCCCAAAAGCTTCATATTTGATAAATCTTTGAGTACCTATCACTGTCTAGGTACCCCCTCTTATTGACACTCAATTTGTTTAAGTTGTATCTAGAGTATCGATACTTGTAACTGACCAAGTATCCCTTTCACCCTCGAGTACTTACCACTGTTTAGATACTCCTTCTTACTGATGATCAGCTTGATTGATTTGTCCCCCAAGTATCGACATCTACAGTTGTCCAAGCATCCCCCTGTTTTTCGAGTGTCTGCCGCTATTCAAGTGCTCCCTTTGTTGACACTGGACCTATTCATGCTGTCATTAAAGTTCAAATGCTTGTGACTATCCAAGTGTCCTCTCATCTTAAAGTATCGACCGTTGTTCGAATACCCCATTTCTATGACACTCGACCTGTCAGGGTTGTCCTCAAAATCATGTCGTTAAATGCTAGCAACCGCTCAAGCATTCCTCCACATCATGCACTTGCAATTACCCAGGTATGTTCTCTTACACTTGGACCAGTTGAGTGGTCCCTGATCATATTGTTAAATATTTGTGTTCACCCAAATATTCCTCTACTTCGTACACCTGTGTACCCACGGCCATCCAGGTTAGCCTGGCGCTACATTCAAATTCCGAGAGGCGGGAGGCCTTCACGAATATCCAAGGTACGTCCTCGGTATTCCCAAATTCCAGGAGGCGGGAGGCTTTCACGAATATCCAAGGTACGTCCTCAGTATTCCCAAATTCCAGAAGGCGGGAGGCCTTCACGAATATCCAAGGTACGTCCTCGGTATTCCCAACTTCCAGAAGGCGGGAGACCTTCACGAATATCCAAGGTACGTCCTCGGTATTCCCAATTTCCAGAAGGCGGGAGGCCTTCATGAATACCCAAGGTACGTCCTCGATATTCCCAAATTCCAGAAGGCAGGAGGCCTTCACAGATATCCGAGGTACGTCCTCGGTATTCCCAATTTCCAGAAGGCAGGAGGCCTTCACAAATATCCGAGGTACGTCCTCGGTATTCCCAGAATCCAGAAGGCGAGAGGCCTTCACGAATATCCGAGGTACGTCCTCGATATTCCCAGAATCCAGAAGGTGGGAGGCCTTCACAAATATCCAAGGTACGTCCTCGGTATTCCTAGAATCCAGAAGGCGGAAGGCCTTCACAAATATGCGAGGTGTACCCTTGCTATTCCCAGAATCCAGAAGGTGGGAGGCCTTCACAAATATCCAAGGTACGTCCTCGGTATTCCCAGAATCCAGAAGGCGGAAGGCCTTCACAAACATGCGAGGTGTACCCTCGCTATTCCCAAATTCCAAAAGGCAGGAGGTCTTCACAGATATCCGAGATACGTCCTCGGTATTCCCAAATTCTAGAAGGCAGGAGGCCTTCACGAGTATCCGAGGTACGTCCTCGGTATTCCCAGAATCCAGGAGGCGGGAGGCCTTCACAAATATGCGAGGTGTACCCTCGCTATTCCCAAATTCTAGAAGGTAGGAGGCCTTCACAGATATCCGAGGTACGTCCTCGGTATTCCTAACTTCCAGAAGGCAGGAGGCCTTCAGGAATACCCAAGGTACGTCCTCGGTATCCCCAAATTCCAGAAGGTAGGAGGCCTTCATAGATATCCGAGGTACGTCCTCAGTATTCCCAACTTCCAGAAGGCAGGAGGCCTTCACGAATACCCAAGGTATGTCCTCGATATTCCCAATCACCAGAAGGCAGGAGGCTTTCATGAATACCCAAGGTACGTCCTTGGTATCCCCAATTACCAGGAGGTGAGAGACCTTCATGAATATGCGAGGTGCGCCCTCGATATTCCCCATTTCGAGAAGGAGGTGACAGACCTTCACAAATAGGCAAGGTACGTCCTCAACATTCCCGATTCCCAAGAGGTAAGAAACTTCCACGAATGTCACAGGTACACCCTCGATATTCTCAATTTCCAGAAGGTGAGAGACCTTCACGAATATCTCAGGAACGTCCTCGATATTCCCTATTTTCAGAAAGTAAGAGACCTTCACAAATACCTAAGGTATGCCCTCCGTATTTTCAAATTATCAAATACCCCTTCGATACTTGTGAACGTCCGAGTATCCCTGAAACTCGTACTTGTGATCATCCAAGTACCCCTTCAATGCTTATGACGCCTACCAAGGCCCAAATATTCGTCAGATTAGTACTTGTGAATATCCATGTACTTTTTAATGTGTCTGTGAATGTCCAGATATCTTCTGATGCCCTGAGAAAAGTCGACGCATCTCTCGAGAAAGGTCGGGTAGCAACTGGTGTCCTCGACAGAAGTCAGACACCCCCCAAATCAGATGCCCTGAGAAAGGTCAGTGCATCCCCCGAGAAAGGTCGGGTATCAATTGGTGTCCTTGACAGAAGTCAAACACCCCTCAAGCAAACGCCCTGAGAAAGGTCGGCGCGTCCCCCAAGAAAGGTCAGGTATCAACTGGTGTCCCTAACAGAAGTCAAACACCCCCCAAATCAGATGCCCTGAGAAAGGTCGGCGCATCCCCCGAGAAAAGTCGGGTTTCAACCGATGTCCCTAACGAAGTCAAACACCCCCTAAAACAGATGCCTTGAGAAAGGTCGGCGCATCTCCCGAGAAAAGGTCGGGTTTCAACTGGTGTCCCTGACAGAAGTCGAACACCCCCCAAAAACAGATGCCCTAAGAAAGGTCGGCGCATCTCCTGAGAAAGGTCAGGTACCAACTGGTGTTCTCAATACAAATCAGACACCCCTAAATCAGATGCCCTGAGAAAGGTCGGCGCATACCCCGAGAAAGGTCGGGTTTCAACTGGTGTCCCTGACAGAAGTCAAACACCCCCAGATCAGATGCCCTGAGAAAGGTCGGTGCATCCCTCGAGAAAGGTCGGGTATCAACTGGTATCCCTGACAGAAGTCAAACATCCTCCCAAAAAAAGATGCCCTGAGAAAGGTCGGCGCATCTCCTGAGAAAGGTTAGATACCAACTGGTGTTCTCGATACAAATCAGACACCCACGAATGAGATGCCCCGAGAAAAATCGGTGCATTTCCCGTCACGGCGACCGAAGAATGGTTCGGGTCCGAGACACCCCTTTGATTGCTCCAACAGGCAATGGAAGAATGGTTCGAGTCCTGGAGAAGTAATTTCTTGTCACGGCGACCGAAGAATGGTTCGAGTCCGGGACAGCCCTCTGATTGCCCCAACAGGCGACCGAAGAATGGTTCGGGTCCTGAAGAAGTAATTTCCCGTTAAGGCGACCGAAGAAAGGTTCGGGTTCTAGACAAATTATCTATTGTTTTAACAGGCGACCGAAGAATGATTCGACCTCCTGGAAAAGCAGCCTCCTCATACCACCAAGTAAGATGACACCTCGATACTTGCCAAAAACCCGGGGTTCACACCCTATCTCACTCACTCTCGATAAATAACTCCAGGTATCTTCTTAACTGTCTTAGTATATGTAAAATTATATTGCTCTCTTTTGGCATAGGATAGTATGATGTAATCTGCCGCCCATGCTAGGTAAAAATTAGGCATCAGTTTGTCTTTGAATGCAACTTCTGCGAGCTCACCTTCAAAGAGGGGCAGCTGTTGACGCCTAATTTTTGGGCTTTTTAATTTTATTTTTTGAGTCTTTAATTAATTTGTCGTTATTACTATTTTTTGGGGTTTTATTTCATTTTATTTTGTTTTATTTTGATAAAAAAATGAAGAAAGCCAAAAAAATGAAAAAAATCAAGAAAAACCAGAAAAAATGAGAAAAAAGCGGAAAAACGGAAGAAAACAGAAAAAAACGGCCCTCTGGGCCTTCGCGGCCCAAGCCGCACCCCTCCCCCCTGCGGGTCAGCCCGACCCGCGCTCGACCCGCGGGCACCTCCTTCGCCCGGTTCGGTGCGCTACACGCGCTTGAGCCACGACGGCCGGAGAAAAGCGAAGCAGACGGTGGCGTGCACGGTAGCGGGAGGAACAATGATCAGAGCACGTGGAGCAGGCGGAGCAATCGTCGATGGGACGCCGGGCTGATTGGACGCCGGTTCGGCTGGTGGGAGCCGCGGCACCCACCCCGGCCGAACCCTCGTCGATCGGCCACCCCCCGCTTATAAATAGGGGGTCCCGATGACGTTGAAGACCACGGCGAAGACGAGGGAGAAGCCCACAGCCCTGTAACCCCACTGAGAGACTTCAGAAGGGGAGCCGAGGGCCTGCGAGCCTCGATCTAAGCTTTGCCGGAGAAAGCCAGAGAGAGAGAGAGAGAGAGAGAGAGAGAGAGAGAGAGAGAGAAAGGCGGAGGGCGGAAGCTCGCCGTCGCCATAGCAAAACTGCCAGGCAGGTAATCACCGTCGGCCGCATCTCCTTCCAAGCCGTCGCATCCGCCGCCGACGCAACCGTCTCCGTCACCGACGTTGCTGCCCCCCTCGCTGCCCCAAATTGGAACCCTAGGATTCCTGGTTTTCCGGGTCGCGATCCCGGGTAACCGGGTCAGACCCGGGCCAGGAACCGGGTAGGGTTCCACGAGTAATGGGAGTATTGGAGGTCGGGTCGGGTCGTTGGGTCACGGAGCGGGTCGGGCCGCCGCGACGTCGTTTTGTAGGGAGAGATAGAGTCGGGAGCCGAGTCGGGTTGAAGTCCGGAACCGGGTCGGGTAGGGTTGCCAAAGGATCCGGGTCAGGTGCCGAAGAAACAACATCGTTTCGCCTAGGGCGGAACGGATCGTGGAGTGGGTCGGGTGGAACCCGTGGGCCGCGTTCGGGTCGGCCTCCCCACGGTGCCATTTTGCGGGAGACGAAACGGTGTTGTTTCGTGAGTCTACTTACAGCGCCGTTTGCAAAAGCGGGAGCCGGGTCATCCGAGCGGGTCATTGGGTCGGGTCGGGCATCCACACTCGGCGCGACGCCGTTTTGGCTCCTCGCCCCAAAACGCGGGCCTCGGCCGCGTTTCGTGTTGACCCGGGCGGATCCGGCCCGTGGATCCAACTCGGGTCATTTTTTTTTTTTAATTTCCAAAAAAATTATTTTAATTTCAAGAAAATAAAAAAAAAAATGTTTAAAAATGTTTAAAAAATGTTTTATTTTCCAAAAAATCAAAAATCAAAACAAAAAATTATTTATTTTCGAAAATATTTAAAAAAATAAAAAATTATTATTTTACAAAATACCCAAAAATATTAAAAATATTATATATTTTCCAAAAAATCCAAAAAATGTCAAAAATCTAAAAAAAAAATGCTCAAAATTCATAAAAACCCCAAAATTTTCATAAAATGCCAAGGAAGACTTGTATTTTTTTTTTTTTTAAATACCCCAAAAATCCAAAAATCCCTTTTGTGTCCAAGAAATGAGGGAAATATCAAAAAATGTGATTTTTCTCAAAATGCATGGAAAATCCCTAAACATCAAAAAAAAAAAAAAAAAAACCTTAGAGTTTAAACAAGATTAGGTACCGAAAGGGCATTAGTGATTAACTAGTGTAATCAAGTTCTTGATCCTAATTTCTCTAGTTGCGCGAAGCGAGTGTTTCTCCCGGTACTTCGCTCAGGTTTCTAATCAACCTGCCCCAAATTGATTAGTGGCGACTCCATTTTAAAAATCGATTTACAAACTAAAATATTTTAAAGTCGTGAATTGGCGGACTTGGGAGGATCCAGGCTTTAATTAAACTCAGCCAAGCCATTAACCTCCTTAGGCGCTCGAATCCGATCCGCCGGCGCCCCGAAAAGGGGGTCACGACACGGGTAATCAATAACATAACCTCGTAATGCTCAAACAATCGAAATTAAGCATAATCTCATCTAGAAAAACAGGCATAAAATTCTACTTAACGGCTAATCCGTCATTAATTACACTAATCGCGATTAAGTATGCTAATCACAATTGATTAAGCTAAAATCAATTAATTAGCCTAAGTATGCTTAATTTAAATTATTCGTCATTAACTAAAATAATTACGATTAATTAAATAAATAAAGATTAAATAAATTATGATTAATCAAATAAATCACGATTAATTAAACTAAACTAAATTAGTTAATCTAACTATGATTAATTAATCTAATTGTAATTACTTAAACTAATCACACTTAAATTTAATCTAAACGATCCTTAATTGCAATTAAGGATAAATCAACATTAACTAATATTAAATGTCATTATTCCTAAACTAATCTATCCTCTAAACGTAATTAACATCCTAATCTATGATTAGGAAGTTAATTCACGGTTTCCAATGACGACGAGCTCGCGGCGACAATGGCGCGACAGCGTCGAGAACGTGACGCTCGCGGCTTGAACGGAAGCTTGACGGTGGCTCAAGCTCATGGCTTGAGCTTGGGTGTTCAATGGTGGCGGCTCGAGCAGACGGCGGCTTGCGGCAATGTTGATGTCGTCAATGGTGCGGCTAGTAAGGAAAGGAAGGGGAAGGGGAAAACGAAAATGGGGAAGGAGATGGGGAGGAGAAGAATGAGAGGCATTTTGTCTCCAAAATGTCTTCTAAAATTTATTTTTCTTTTTAACAAAATTCTTGGCCCATGATTCGCCATTTTGCCACTGGTTATGAATTTCCTTTTTCTGGTCCCAAAATTTTCATCTAATAATTCATTTTTCGAAAATTTTGAACATGCCAATAATTCAACGGATGATAAGGTGATGTCCAAAAATTTAATTTCGAAACCCTCAAAAATTTGATATCTGAAATTGAATTAACTTTCATGATTAAAAATCGATCACAAGCAATTTTAATATGACATAATCTATCGGGTGGCTTTTAAGGGTTCTCGCACGATTGACTAGTGGTTGATAATTTTCAACTCACGTTTGTGTCTCTTCGAATCGTGGATGGCCCTTGGTTGTCATGTAATCGCGAGGGTTTAATTACGTACCTTGAATATAAGATCAATAGAAAAATCGATTTATCGTCATTTAATACGAATATCATAATCGTGCGGGATTACTTGTGAATTGATTACGTACTTTTGTCAAATCAATTTATATCAATTTGCTAATTGACATGTAACAGTGTAGTGTTGACCATTGTCGATCCTTATGGTTGAACGGTTGATCCCCAATTGAATTCTTTGGTCTTTCATGTTTTAATCATTTATGGTCTCATTTAATAAAATAGTTGACTCAAGAGTGATTAGTTTAGAGTAAAATAACCATAAGTGTGTTGATAAAATGATCACTTCATATATTTTGAAATAGGGTCAAATTTTGGGATATCACAATTTAATCTCGTAACAAAATGCTAAAAATGAATTGCATTGCATATAGCTTTAGAAGCATTTATTATTATTATTATTATTATTATTATTATTTTATTTTTGTTGTATTTGCATTGGATTGGTGATGGATGAATTTGAATTAATGATTCCGAGTCTTAATTTGATGAGTTGGACTAAGCCCACAAAGAAAGGGAATTGCCCCAAGCTTTTTTTTTTTTTTTTAATAGCAAAAAAATTCACTTATGAGGATTGATAAGTTCGAAGATTAGTATACTCTGAAAAAGACTCGTATTATTCTCCCAATATCTAGTGAATATATATATATATATATATATATATATATATATATATAGGGGTATATTTCTTGATGGAAAGTGAGGTTTCAGATGACAAATTGAAAAAATAAATGGGAATATTACATGTAAATGAGAAATATTGATTCAAGAAAAACCTGGTGTATGGAGATTTGGACAAAAATCAAATAGTATAGATTTAAGAAGAGTGCGCCATGAACACACTGACAAAATTTCAGCTCAATTGGACCACAAATCGACCTCTAATGCCAACTTTATGTAAATTACTGACCAAAAAAAAAAAAATTGATGTAAATTAGACTAATCCCCAAATACCAGATTCTTCTGCTCTCTCTCTCTCTCTCTCTCTCTCTCTTTTTTTTCTCTTGTTAATGCGACTTTGATAACTTTTTGGCGGCTACAATTTAAAAAATAATGAGAAACCCTATTTCTTCATATGACTTATCATATGGGCTCAAGCCTTTTTGGGCTTGTTATTAATCAGGCTTCCTCCACATGAGAGTAAACCCAGCTAACATCATCTTTGCATACATTCTTCTATCATCGGCTTAGGTAGATGTTTGATTTGCTTATTATTTTTCTTGTCCTTTCGTGCTTTTGTATAAAATCAAGCCATTAGTCGAAGCATTCCACCAAAAGGAATTTAGAATAAACCGAGTGTCAAACATCAGCAGGCAGTCTAGGTCTTCTGAAAGCTAACAATAAGTGAATCAAGGCATTGGTCATGAATGAATCTGGCTCATACCCAAGTTTGAACACCTTACTTGGGAAAGGAGAGATGATGCCTAACGATTGACGGGAGCTTGCGAGGAGCAGGTGAGGAGCAATGAGGAGTGGCCACAGAGCAACTGAGGATTAGGCGAGAACAATTTGCTTTAGTAGTAATGGAAGAGGAAGAAGAAAATGTGAAATTTTAAAGGAAGAACTCGATCTTTAATCAATTTGGAATTTCAAACAAAATTAACCCCATTTTGGTCACCAGAAAACTCTACCAACAAATATTTGGCCAACCAACAAGTTGAGGTCCTGATATGAGATTGATTTCGCCACTTCGAATCCTTATTGGAAACAAAGTGGACTTTAGATTCTTTTTTGAGAAAAAGGCTCCACTTCAAGTTTTTATTTGGAATTTTCCGTGCTTTGTGATGTGGTAATAAATGAATAACAATTGAAGGAGATGAAAGTGAATTGTCGTGAGATCAATTAATATTTGAAAATTAAAGAAGCTAGAATTGAGTTAAATTCCACTAGGGAAAAGGTAGAAGGAAACAAAGTAAGGTTAAAGCGAAGACAGTTTGAGGGTACTTAAACTTTGGCCGTTAGAGAAAACTCTGAATACACTTTATTGAGAGTGAGAAAGGAGGTGAACTTGATTATAATATACTTAGAGAATGTCAGTACCTGATTACTTTACAAATTGACCTTTTTCTTAACTCCTATCAGTCCTATTTCACCAACTTATATCATATAAAGCATTTGCAAAGCAATCTCACACGTGTTGTTTTGTTGATTGAGCAAACAGATACAAAAAAAATCTGACTCGCATGCAGCGTGCGTAAGTTCTAGTGTGAATTAAAAAGAATGTCTTAATTTAAAGGAACGGTTATTTTTTACCCTCTAAATATCCTCATTTATGTATTTTACAAGTGTTATGTCCATTGACAAATGAATAAATTAATAATTTTATCTTGTTTTCATATTTTCTAATTTAGAACAACCTTCCTGAAAGAAGTTAAAATCTTGAAAGATCTTTTCTTCCGATGGGTATTGATACTTTTTCTTTGTTGTGTGTATCTATATCAATAATTTATTTACATAGAGTGACTTTACCTAATCTTTCAAATGTCAATTTCTTGCACAAACACACTATTTATGTGCCTTTGCCGGTATAAATATATAAAGTCGCTCCTACAAAATTTGTTGAATACAAGATTGACATGTGGACATTAAGAGAGCTTCAAATGTTAAATTCAGAAACCTCTGTTTGGAGAAAAAGAAAAAAAGGAAAAAGAAAAGAAAACAACTTTTGTTTGAAGAAACTTTTTTCTTTGTTTCTTGCCAATCAAGTTTTGAAAACAGATAATTTTTCAGAATTTAGACACATTTACAACTTAAAATCCGAAGTCTGTTAGGTCTGTAGATTTGGGACTCTCACTTCCACCAAACCCTAATCGCCATCTTATTTTCTATTGTTTTGCTCGTTGATCATGGAAGCAGGCGATGGTCTTCCGGTTTCTCCTCCCGAGAATACCTCCGGTGTTTCCCCAGTCACTTCAAATGACATGTCTGCGAAGAAACATTTGGAGAGTGAGGGGAGATTGGTAGTTCGTGTGTCTTTGAAAAGCGGAAAAGCCGACAACGACAATAGTACTACGCGAATCAACCCAAGTCCAGTGGAGAAAGACGAGGAGAAGAAAAGGGAGCCGTGGGATTTGAGACCAAGAAAGAACACACGGCCAGGGCATCGCAATCCTGAGAGAGACACGGTCGTAGAAACGAAGAGCAAGAAGGAGATTCCAGAGAGGATAAGGAAGTTTCCGGTGGCGCTGTCGAGGGAAGAAATCAAAGAGGATCTGGCATTCTTGGCGGGTGGCAAGAGACTGAGAAAGATGCAGAAGAGACCCAGGATCGTGTATCAACATAACGACGACCTTTTCCCAGGTGCGCGCTTGGGTTCGATCATGATGAAGAGTTACAACTTCCACTAACAGATGCGAGAGGAAGAATGGAGGTTTGAACCGTTCGTTTTGCTGCTTTCGTGACTACTTTTTTATGATCAATCAAGTCGCTTGAGCATAATAGATCTCTGCAAATTTAGAGAATTGACCGAATCCAGTTGAGTTGCTTATGTAATTGGGTTTGTACATTTTTGAGTTGCTCTTCTTGACTTTGGAGGAAGAGATTTTGCACTAAACATTAGAAGCTGTTTGATTTGTCCACTTTCTATTTTCTTTCTTGCAGTTTCTTCTTGTTTCATTTGATTTGATATTTTTGCTTGATTATGCATCCGCTAATCATGGGATTTTCCCAATCTGGAGATTTTACAGGACCCGCTATTATTAGGCGACCGAGGAGACACTTTTTTTTTTTTTCTCTTTGTTTCACGAAAGAAAATAATGTTTAAATAATGTTTTTCCAAAAATGATTATTGATATTTTTTGGAAAAATTAGTCAAAGGATGAATTAGCCCTTTATGAAGAAATGAATCAACGAATCTCATTATCTATCATAAGAATCGGTAACTGCATTACTGCCCCTCTTGTTTGTGGTGATTTCTCATTGACAGGCTTTAAACGGTTGCATACGCTCTTATCAAAAAGTAAGTTACTTGTTTTACAAAAGTATAAACTAGCAAACAAAGTCGCTCTTTGGTAATATAACCCAACTTTTTGTGTCGTCAAATATTATCAATGGTATAAATCTAAAAAGACATGAAGTCACTTCTCTCGGGCAAACGATTCCCCTTCCTCACCCCACTCATATGATCATTCCTCTTCATATCAGCAGAAGAGAAGGCTTCAGGCCAAGTGAAGCCATCGGGATCGCTCTTATATTAGTTCAGCCACTAAAGTTGAACAAGGAAAGGTAGAAGAGAGCCTTGCAAAGAAAACAAGGAGGGTTTGGGGAGTGTTCATGGGATGGAGGAGCACTCGCCTCATTTTCTCATCTAGATTCTGCGAAAATCTGAGGTCAGTTTGTAGCTTTAAGATTTCATTTTTCATCTTTTGATATCACTTGGTTGCCTCATCTTTCTCACTCGATTGCCTCTAATGATATACATCCTTCATTTTGAAGCTTATTTGCAATATGTCTCAGAATACTTTCTTAAGTATGCAATTACAGACTGTCTCTCTCTCGATCGATCAATTGATGGATCGACATGACACCTGACTCATATTCTTATTATTGCACTAACACTCATCATGTAAACCTATCTGCCGATGTAATATTTTTAGCTACATAATAGATATATCCCACGACTTGATCCTAGTTGCCTTGCATGAGGATTTTATCTACCTCATTCACGTATCACTGATCTGAAGTGCGATTACAATTATATAACATGAGAAATTGCATTCTATGTGGACCATGTATTCACGCTACAAAATGGGCCATAAACTTTTAGAATTTATCACTCATAATTTCATGGCGTATCATAGAACTATAAGGGCATTAAAGTATTGTGTTTTGACTGCCTAAAATGATTGGATTTACTCTTATTATGAAGCATATGTGCTGTTTATATAATTGCAAATTGTCCAAATTTGCACTTTTGACAATTGGTAATGTGAAATCCTTGGGGCATCAAGTACCATCTATGGAACCAAACTCCCATTACATAAAAGGCACACAATGCATCCCCCTCTAATAACTTCACTCACAACAAATAAAACTCAATTTCTAGCAACCTTAGATATCTCATTTTGTATTGATATTCTCATCATGACGAGGCACAACTACAGCTATCCCGTTCCCTGCTCCTCTATAGTTGGAGGGCAAACTAAAGTTGTGCATTGCCAACACGAGAAAATCACTCTAGCAAAAAAAGAAAAGAGAAAAGTGGTTCACTTCAAAATGATGTTTATTTTACAGGGCGATAAAAAATTATAAATGGATGCATTGTATACCTTTCTATAATGAGAATTTCGTTCCATTGATGACGTTTGATGACACCAATACTGGACCCTATTTATTGTTGAGATGCATATTTTAACAATTTGCACTTGTGTAAACAATATATTTACTTTTTGATAAGAGTAAATCCGGTCATTTGAGGCAGGCCCAAAAATCACAACAAATATAAGGCACATCAATAGACACGCATTATGTTGATATGTTGTTAAATTCAATGGAATTTTAGTGTTTACACCTCGTTTCGATAGCCCGGATGAGGATGAGAATGAGAGGTAACTTATCCTGTCTTATGTTTTCTACCACCCTTATTGTCTTCTTATCAGGGTGGATAAAACCTCAGATAGAGTATCCGGGGTTAAAGAACATGATAATTTTTGTATTTAGATTCATGAAAAGAAAATAAAATTTTTTTCTAGGAATAATGTTTAAGAACTCCAACATAATCATTTGACAAGACAAAAGTCACATGGTATGCGCGGGAGTTTTGAACCTCAAAGTCTTTCGAGGAAGATAACTCTTTTTTCACCATCTAAAGCCAAATCGATTTTAATTGAAAGGACATTCTTTTCATTAAATATTTTAAGAATTCCATAACATTGAGAACAACGATTCACACTAATGCGATAAGAAGTAAGCCAAATATGAGCAGATAACAAAACTCGAGGCAGGGACGGATCCGAAATTTGTAGCTTGGCGAAGCCAACTTAACTTAGAAGTGATTCTTGATACAAAAAACACTTCTTGGAGCATTTGTAAGTGCATGAAAGAATACTCTCTTACTTTTCCGTCAACCATGGAAAAATACTGTCAAAAGTTTAAGGAATCTTGGAAAAATCATAGGGACTCTGAGTTGAGATCTGTAAGTTGTGAAAATTTTGGGTATTTCAAATTTAAAATAAATATCAATGCATAAACACAAAGTTTAGAAAAAGGAAAATATTTAAAACAAGTAAAAATCAATTAAACACGAGACATCGATGCGATCTAAAAATAGTTAGCAAGAAAGTTGGAAATGAACATTGCAATTATTGATAGTATGGAAAAAGAGAAAATTACCAAAAAAGTTTTAAATCTATTGCAATTGTACCAATTCAGTCATAAACTTTTTTTTTTTTAACCAATTTAGTCCTAAACATTTTACAATTGTGTCGGTTTAGTCCGTCCGGCCAAAATTGGCCGGCCAGCACTAACGTGGTCACCTGCCGTCCGGCGAAAGTTGACATGGCAATTTTTTTATTTTTTTTTGAAAATTTTTAATATTTTTTGAATTTTTGAATTTTTGAATTTTTTTTCACATTCTCCTTCCTTTGGCCGACGGCACCCGCTAGAGGTGAGGGCCGGTGAGGTTAGCCTTGCTGACCGGTGGCGAGGCTCATCCCTGCCAGCCACTGGCGAAGGCAAGCCTTGCCCAGCGACAATGAGGCTGCCGTCGCCAGATCTGGCAAGGCTCAGCCTTGCCCAGAGATGGCGAGGAGCCTCGCCATCCTTGGGCGAGGAGCCTTGCCGGCCATCAGTAAGGTCACCCCTCACCTTGGCTAGGCCAGGCCCTACCAGACCTGGCAAGGCCAACCCTCACCTTGGATTTGGTGAGGCTCAGCCCCGCCTAGCCATGGCGAGTGTCAATCTTGCTAGTGCCGGCAAGCTCGACCCTCATTAGATCTGGCGAGACCTCGTCCAGCGATGGCGAGGTCGGCCTCACCATTGGCCGGCGAGGTCAACCTCGCCAGCCTTCGCCTCTGGTCGGTGTTGGAAGAAGAATGTAAAAAAAAAAAAAAAAAAAAAAGAATTTAAAAATTCAAAAATATTTAAAATTTTGAAATTTAAAAAAAAAAAAAAAGAATTTGCCATGTCGGCTTTCGCCGAACGGCTAGTATCCACATCGGCGTCGGCCGGCCAATTTTGGCCAGACGAACTAAACTAGTACAATAGTAAAAGGTTTAGGACCAAATTGGCTAAAAAAAAATGTTTATGACTAAATTGGCATAATTATAATAGATTTTAGACTTTTTTGGTAATTCTCCCCATAGAAAGGACTATGGATTTTTCAACTTGAGCGTAATTCCCTTAAAAAGCACGAACTTTATCTCAAGTCTCAATTCTGGTCCAATTTTTTTTATTTTATCTTATTTTATTTATTTATTTATTTTTGTCTCATGAAAAAGCATCAACTTTATGTTGGGTCTCAATTTAGACGCAAACTTTTTTTGTCTCATAAAAAAAAAACATAAATTTGAGGTCGGATCCCAATTTAGCCCAAATGTTTTGTTTCCTCATAAAAAAATCAACTTTTAGTTGGTAGGTAGATATGGTCCTTCAAGTTTTAGTTTAATAATATCTTACAGATTTGATGTGTGTACTCAATAGAAACTTGACGGAAGCTCAACGGAAGCAAGATTTGGTTATCAACTCAAGGTTGATGCTTTTTTATAAGATTCAAAAAAGTTTTGACCAAAATAGAGACACAAACTATGTCAGAAGAAAAAGCACCGCCCACTCTCTCTCTCTCTCTCTCTCTGGATTTCTCCGCCACCCTTTCTCTCTCTCTCTCGATTTCTCCAGGTCTCCTTCGGTCTTTACTTCTCCAGATCCTTCTATCGAGAAAATTCTGCTGCTGCAATTGTTGACAAATAGTCAACAACATGTAATAAAATAATAATAAGAAAAGTGTAGAAGGCGGTTCATGACCGACCTTCCGCCCTATAAATAGGGCTTGTCCGTGAGCGTGGTGTGGTGCGTACGTGGGTGCGTGTGAGCGTGGTGGCGTGAGTACGTGAATGTGTGTGAGCGTGGTGGCGTGAGTACGTGAGCGTGTGTGAGTGTGTAAGTGAGTGGGAGTCGGTAGTGTGTAAGTGGCGTGTGAGGTGTGAGAGGTGTATGTGAGTCTTGTGTGTAGAGAGTTTGTAATATGCTTTATATAAAATAAAGCAATTGTTTTACTTATACATCCACTTGCTTCTCAACATTTGGTATCAGAGCAGGTCGTCGGAGGCCGTGCGAAGACAGTGGTCGGGGACCATTGTAATTGAGTAGGCGGTCAGGGATCGTCGAGCCAAGGAGCGACGTCGGAGTTCTGCCAGTGCACAATCTGGGATTGTGAAGTTGGTTGGTTCGGGACCAGGCTTACTTGGTATAGTGCTGGGCATTATATTCAAGTCACAATGGCAGATTTCTCAAGTTCGGTAAGTGGCGTCGAGAAGCTTAACAACACAAATTATAATAATTGGAGTACCCGCATGCAATATTACTTGCTAGGTCAAGACTTGTGGGATATTGTTGGCGGGAGCAACACCACCCCACCCACGAATGATAGCGAATTAAGAAAATGGAATATAAAATCGGGTAAGGCTCTTTATGTGCTTGCCGTGACTGTTGAAGATGAATTACTGCAACACATAAAGAGTGCGAAGACCCCGAAGGAGGCCTGGGATAACTTGGCGACGCTGTTTGCGAGGACAAACGACGCCAAGTTACAATGCTGGAGAACGAGCTCCTCTCAATCTCGCAACAAAGTATGACGGTAAGTCAATATTTTTCCAAAGTTAAATCTATTTGTGAAGAAATTTCAAAATTAGATCCCGAGAATGCCATCTACGAGACAAGAATGAGAAGAATAATAATTCATGGATTAAGGCCGGAATATAATGGTATTATTACGGCCACCCGTGGATGGGCAAATGAGCCAACTCTAACGAGTTGGAGAATATACTTGGCCAACCAAGAAGCCTTAGATAAACAAATTTCTAAGGTCTCAATTAAGGAGGATGAAAGTGCCCTCTTTAGTAATAAAAGAGGGTTCAAGGGCCAGAATAGAAATAGAGCAAGGTATAAGAGATGGCAAACCATGGAAAAGTCATGGAGAATGGCCAAAGCGAATAGAAGGAACTGGGCCTCGGCTAGGGGGAGCTCGTCGAGACCGCGACAAGGATGACAATGAAGATAAGAAGAATAGAAGGCGTAATGGACGGTGTTACACCCGTGGCAAAGTAGGTCACTTTGCCGAGAGATTGTCGATTCAAAAGAGTTGAAGGAAACGTCGCGGCATATAAGGAAAATGATAGTGAAGAAGAGTGGGATTTCCAAGCATCCTTTGCAATGGAGGAACAGGAAGAGATCGCGGCCTCCTCCACAACGAGTTAGAAGATGTGATGGCCCTCACTATGGTAAGCGATAAATTGATTGATTATGATGAAGATTGGATAGTAGACTCGGGGTGCTCAAATCACATGACCGGAGATCAAGGCAAGCTATCAAACATGTGCGATTACAAAGGTGGACGAGTAGTTGTCACCGCAGACAACTCAAGGTTGCCGATTACCCATGTGGGCCAAACAATGATAACACCCCGATTCAGTCCGCATCAAGTCGAACTGAAAAATGTGTACCATGTGCCAGGTATGAAGAAGAATCTATTGTCTGTGGCACAACTTACAGACTCAGGCAATTATGTGGTGTTTGGTCCTAGAGACGTTAGGGTGTACCGCAATTTGAAACCTACTGGTACACCAATCATGGAGGGGCGTCGATTAGAGTCTGTCTACGTGATGTCAGCTCAGACGGCATACGTGGACAAAACTCGAAAGAATGAAACGCCTGATTTGTGGCATGCACGGCTTGGACATGTGAGCTACCACAAATTAAAGGTGATGATGAAGAAAGGTATGCTAAAAGGTCTCCCCACTTGGAAGTCCAAGAAGATGTCATCTGTGCCGGATGCCGGTATGGGAAGGCACATCGGCTTCCATATGAGGAGTCCGCATTCGGAGCGAAGATGCCTCTCGAGCTTATCCACTCGATGTATTTGGACCGGTGAAGCAACCTTCGGTCGAGGGATCGAGGTACATGATAACATTCATCGATGATTTCTCCAGGTACGTCTGGGTTGATTTCATGAAAGAAAAATCTGAGGCATTAAACAAATTTAAGGAGTTTAAAGCAAAAGTAGAATATGAAGTAGGCAAGAAAATAATATGCCTTCGCACAGATAATGGGGGAGAATATAAGTCGGATAATTTTACAAAATTTCTTCAAGAATGTAAGATACGTCGACAATTTACATGCCCAAATACGCCACAACAAAATGGAGTTGCCGAAAGAAAGAATCGGCATTTGGCGGAGACATGCAGGAGTATGTTGCATGCGAAGAGTGTTCCACCCAAGTTCTGGGCCGAGTGTATGAAGACGGCAGCGCACGTGATCAACAGACTACCACAAGCAAGGCTTGGCTTTATATCACCTTATGAGAAGTTGTGGAATCGCAAGCCCACGGTAAGTCACTTTAGAATATTTGGGTGTGTATGTTATGCATTCGTGCCGAGATCATCTTCGTAACAAGTTCGATAAGAAGGCAGTTCGCTGCATATTCGTGGGCTACGATGATCAAAGAAAAGGATGGAAGTGTCGTGACCCTACAACAGGGAGGTGTTACACTTCTAGAAATGTGGTGTTCGATGAACTGTCATCTTGGTGGACATCACTTAAGGCAAAACAAGTTGAAGAGGAGATTCGTGAAGGAATGAAAGAAAATGACAAGATTGATAAGGGCCAGCCAATTGAAGAAGGAAATGATAATGTAATTGGAAGAAAAGAAGTTAGAGCACAAATCACCGGAAAATCAAGGAGCCCATGGCGAACTGGTGTACATCCAAGAACTACAGAGGAGTTCCGACCAAGTCAGACAGAAGAACCTGAAGAAGAGGAATCTCAATTAAGAAGATCAACAAGACAAAGAAGACCCAATCCCAAATATGCAAATGCGGCGTTGACCGAAGATGTCGGAGTAGTCGAGCCGTCCACATATGAGGAAGCTTCGCAAGACATGGAATGGAGGAAAGCAATGGAGGAAGAGATACAAGCACTAAGAAAGAACGAAACATGGGACCTAGTACCGAGACCTAAAGAGGTACGTCCTATATCTTGCAAATGGGTCTATAAACTTAAAACTCGACCGAGATGGGTCGATAGAAAGATATAAGGCACGACTAGTTGCTCGAGGATTCTCTCAAAAGTATGGCTTAGATTATGATGAGACCTTTAGTCCAAAGGGGCAAAGATTACTACGGTTCGAGTCTTACTAGCACTTGCAGCAAGCAAGTCGTGGAAATTATGGCAAATGGATGTGAAGAATGCCTTCTTACATGGAGAACTAGATCGAGATATATACATGGAGCAGCCAGATGGTTTCAAAAGTAAGATCCATCCAGACTACGTTTGTAAGTTAAAGAAAGCCCTCTATGGCTTAAAACAAGCCCCAAGAGCATGGTATGGGAAGATTGCTGAATTTCTGGTGCAAAGTGGCTACTTTGTAGCCCCAGCAGACTCAAGCCTATTTGTGAAGGCAGAAGATGGCAAGCTTGCAATAGTATTAATCTACGTGGATGATCTAATCATCACTGGAGATAATGAAGAGGAGATACGCCAAATCAAAACCAACCTCTCAGTGCGGTTTCAAATGAAAGAGCTTGGAGAATTAAAACATTTCCTGGGACTTGAGATTGAGAAGACCAATGAAGGATTATTCTTATGTCAACAGAAGTATGCACGAGACCTCTTAGACAAGTTCGGGATGCTTGATTGCAAACCTATATCTACTCCAATCGATGGAAATGTAAAGTTATGTGCAATTGAAGGACGAGAGTTGGAAGACCCAACTATGTACAGGCAATTGGTAGGTAGCCTTATTTACCTAACCATAACACGGCCTGATATTGCCTTTGCAGTGGGAGTAGCAAGCCGATTCATGGAGAAGCCGCGAAAGCCCCACTTAGATGCAGTCAAGCGCATACTAAGGTATGTTAAGAGTACATTTGATTTTGGGCTTCTATATAAGAAAGAAGCATCATGTGAAGTTGTAGGCCATTGCGATGCTGACTTTGCTGGAGATCGTGACACACGACGATCAACTCTTGGATATATGTTTAGCCTTGGATCGGCGGCAGGTGTCATGGTGCAGCAAAAGACAGCAACTGTGTCACTATCTACGACAGAAGCTGAGTATAGAGCAGCAGCAATGGCAGCACAAGAGAGTACATGGCTGGTACAGCTAATGGAGGATCTTCATCAACCAATAAATCAATCTACACATATATTGTGATAATCTATCAGCCATAAGTTTAGCAGAGAATCCAGTTTTCCATGCGAGGACCAAGCATATAGAAGTGCACTATCATTTCCTGCGGGAAAAAGTATTACAAGGCGAAATAAAGATGGAGTATGCCAAAACAGATGATCAAGTTGCAGACATCTTCACCAAAGGTCTTGGAGCTGCAAAATTTGAAGAGTTCGAAGGCAACTTGGTATGATCTCAATGTCCAAACTAAGAGAGAGTAGTCGGTGAGGGGGAGTGTCAGAAGAAAAAGCACCGCCCACTCTCTCTCTCTCTCTCTCTCTGGATTTCTCCGCCACCCTTTCTCTCTCTCTCTCGATTTCTCCAGGTCTCCTTCGGTCTTTACTTCTCCAGATCCTTCTATCGAGAAAATTCTGCTGCTGCAATTGTTGACAAATAGTCAACAACATGTAATAAAATAATAATAAGAAAAGTGTAGAAGGCGGTTCATGACCGACCTTCCGCCCTATAAATAGGTCTTGTCCGTGAGCGTGGTGTGGTGCGTACGTGGGTGCGTGTGAGCGTGGTGGCGTGAGTACGTGAATGTGTGTGAGTGTGGTGGCGTGAGTACGTGAGCGTGTGTGAGTGTGTAAGTGAGTGGGAGTCGGTAGTGTGTAAGTGGCGTGTGAGGTGTGAGAGGTGTATGTGAGTCTTGTGTGTAGAGAGTTTGTAATATGCTTTATATAAAATAAAGCAATTGTTTTACTTATACATCCACTTGCTTCTCAACATAAACTAAAGTTGGTATATTTTCATGTGACAGAAATAAGTTTCATCTAATATTGAGACTTGAGATAAAATTGATGCGTTTTAAAGGAACTGCACCTTTTAACTTTTTGTATATATATATCCATTGATAAAAGTACGAAGAATCAACATTTCTTTATACTTCTTGATTTTTCAATTTTACCCAAAACACATCTCATCTAAAACGTTTCCACTTCCAATTATACCTTATCACATCTGAAAGTAAATCCGTTTGAAATTTTCGATTGCCATTCCATGCTCAACACATCTAATATATTAAAATGTCGCTCTTCAATCTAAACCCTCAATTCAACTAATTTGATATATTACCCTCAACGAAACTAACCTCCATCTTGCTAAACTTAGAATATCCTCTGTTTGTGGGGGAAGAAACAAGTCTTATTTAAAGAACCTGTTTTCTTTTTTTTTTCTAGCCAATCAAGATTTAAAAGATGATTTTTCAGATTTTAGGCACATTTAAAATTTACAAGCCGAAGTCTACTAGATTTGTAGATTTGGGTTGTCAACTCCATCAAACCCAAATCACCACCATATTCTCTGTTGTTTTGCTCGTCAACCATGGAAGCCTGCGATAGTCTTCCGGTTTCTCCTCCTGAGAAAACCTCCGGTGTCTCCCCAGTTACGTCAAATGACATGTCTGCGAAGAAGCATTCGGAGAGTAAGGGGAGATTGGTATTTCGTATCTGTTTGAAAAGCAACAAAGCCGACAACGATGGTGGTACCGCGCACATCAACCCAAGTCCAGTGGAGAAAGACAAGGAGAAGAAAAAGGAGCCCCGGGATTTGAGACCCAAAAAGGACGCACGGCCATGGCATCTCATTCCTGAGAGAGGCACGGCCGAAGAAACGAGGAGCAAGAAGAAGATTCCAGAGAGGATAAGGAAGCTTCTGGTGGCACTGTCGGGGGAAGAAATCCAAGAGGATCTGGCATTCTTGATGGGTGCTAAGAGACTGAGAAAGATGGAGAAGAGACCAAGGAGGGTGCATACACAGAACGACGCCCTTTTTCCAGGTACGCACTTGGGTTCGATCGCGATTAAGAGTTACAATGTCCTCTAACAGATGTGAGAGGACGAACTCGGGTTTGAACTGTTCGTTTCGCCACTTTCACAATTGTTTTATGATCAACAATCAAGTCGACTGGGCGATCTCTGCAAATATAGAAATACCGACCGATTCCAGATTGAGTTGCTTATGCAATTGGGGTTGTATATTTTTTAAGTCGCTCTTCTTGACTATGGAGGTTGAGATTTTTGTGCCGAACATCAGAAGCTGTGTTCAGTTTTTTTTTTTTTCTTCCGGTTCTGTTCTTGTTTCAACCGATTTGATATTTTTGCTACATTCGTTCATGGTTTTATTCCCCAATTTGTATATTTAACATAACATAAATTTAATGAGCGGCAGTGGATACACAATTCTTTTATGGAATTGTTTAGCAGAAAAAAATGATTTAATAAATATATTTCTAAAAACAATTATTTATCTTTTTGAAAATTAGTCAAAGAAAAATATTTCATCTTCAATAAGTATTTGTATTCTTCAAATTGTTGATTTTTGTGAGATTAACGTTTTGAAGAAGAAACCCATCCGTGGGCAGCTGCGACGGTTGAGAATCCCTCCCTCATCGCTGAGGTCGAAAGTTCGAAACCTGTTGCTAGCAATTTAAGTGGGGAGCCCTGGCGGTGGATTGCTAGGCTAATCTCCCTCGAGGTATATAGGCCCGGCCCTTAGGAGTCTTTCGGGCATAGGACCCGTGGTGAAGTCCTCGATTATAAAAAAAAAAAAAAAAAAAAAAGTTCTAAGACTTGAGCCATCACACTCACAGGTCACTTATATAATTTATAATGAAATTTGAAAATTATAAATTTTAAGGATATTTAGTTTTGGATAAGCAAGAAGTACAATACATGTTGAAGATAGAGAAGGCCAATGAATTCTCTCAATACAAACCTTTTAATGATACATGGTGGCACATACAAACCATTTATTCCTTTGGCTTTATTTTTAAATTTGAGTGGATAAGATCGATTCGGATACTTCCTTGAAGACTTTTTCCATTCATATGGGTTTATCTAGTCTAGAAGGCGGTGCCAACCAAAGGATTATGATATAACATATCGCAACTTGAGTCTTTTATGAGCTACAAAACAACGTACAATCCCACGAAATCATGAAACAATACTCAACCAAACTTTTCGCATTCTCTCAAAATCTACAAGAAAATCTGGCAGGCTTAATCTCTTTGCTAAATATCAATGTTGTCTATTCTACCTTTGTACTTTTTCATAAAATTAGAGATCATTTTTTATTTTGAAATACATAAATTTTAGGGATGATGGCTCTCTCTTCCACGAGGCCTATAATTATCCAATTGAATATTTGTTCTATTGAAACAACATATATGATCTATGCCTAAGCTTAATTTGATCTAAAAACATTGAAAATCAATTTTTCCTATTTATAAAATGGTGATAGAACTCTCAAGATAGTATCTAATGAAATACACTAATAAAAATAGAAATATCTCCTATTAGATATTGATTAGAAGATTGCTCTTGTGTGCAATTTTTTTTTTTTTTAAATGTTGCATGAAATATATTTGAACCCTTGGAAAACTAATTCAATTAGTTTAAAAAGATTAGTAATTAAAATTAACATAATTAGAAAAATATATACTATCGTTATATGGTGACTTCAGTCAGCAACATTTTACAAATATATATTGTGTGCAATAAGAAAAACTCGTAAATTTCTAGTACTTTAATATACAAAATGAATTAAAAAGTAAAACATACTCTTGGAATTTTCATGAAAAATTATTTGTACAAGTTTATAATAAGATGAAATGTCCTTTCTTGGGCATATTCCAAGTAGCTGGATGAACCTAAATTCTATGAAACAATTGCTCAAATTGATGGGATGCGATGGGATGATTTCTTTTTCTAATCATACTACATATCACAGAAAAAGTAACTATTTTGATGCGGTCCATGTTATTGTAGATTATTTTTTTGACCTACCTTAAATGGTGGATTCGCTCTTATATGAAGCCATTACTCAACAAATCGCACAACACATCATGGAAAGCTAAGCTATAATCTTGATATTTATTTGCGATATTTTCCCTACCTTAAATGATGGATATGCTCGAATTGAAAAGAAAGTGGCTTTGCCAGAAATTGTCAAACTTTTTCGCATTAGCAGTATGGCCAACTCCTTGTATCATCAAATCCTATCGATGTCTCGAAGCCCCCACTATAAAAGGACATGAACTGCAATCGGCTTTAATTACTGTTCTCACTGCTAAAGAGTCATTTTGTAACAATCTCTCTCTCCCTCCCTCCCTACCTCGCACCAGATTTAATTTCTCGATAATAAGGGACAGGGAATCAACCAAACTTCTCAGCCATTGGCGGGAATTTCACCCGTAATGTTGATGATGAAGACAGGATCAATCGCAGATATAATGTAGAGGTGGAAGATGGTTTTAATGGGTTCACTAATGGTAGTCTGCCATACTAGTACCACGGATTATACGCGCGCTCGAGATGTAAAAGGGCGTTCAAGATGTGCCAACAGTTTGCAGCTCACCCTCCTTAACCATCTTCAAAGTGGTGCAGATTTAATCTCGTTCACGCTCTCAAACTTGTATTGAGACCCAAATGGTGCAAATTGCTGCGTAAGTCTAGAATGCCCTTTCACACCTGGGGCACGTGTACAAACTATATTTTCTGGTCGGGAAGACAACGGATTCTCCCATTATAATGATCTTTTACCTACAAATCATTTTTGTATATGATTGTATCGTCATCATCCACGTTAGGGCATGGGAACCCTACTTCTCTCCGTCCTTGGGTTCTCTACAAGCACAATTCCATTATTCCATGCTCAGAATATGGTCCTTTTATGTCATAGTAAAGTTTTTTTTTTTTTTTTTTTTTTGGTCAGAAAAACGGAATGCTTATTGCACAACCAAAGAGAGTACACCCTGCAGCAATAGCATATGCAGAAAGAAGATCTAAAAGATGAGAAGGTGGAAATACAGCCCAATTTCGTCTAGAAGAAACCATTCCGTAGGCCTTCGCAGCCTAGTCGGCAGCCACATTCGCTTGATGATGACAGAAGCCCAGGGTAAGATTAGGGAAAAATGAAAGCAGAAACGCAGCTTCGAAGAAGAGGCTCCTTTCCTCCCATGGCGGCTGTCAATGCCCCTTCAGTGTCTCGATGAGGATCTCACTATCCGATTCGACGAGCACCTTAGCATGAGAGAGGCCTTGATCGATCAAATGCCGGAGAGCTAGCAAACAAGCTTGGATCTCCGCTTGCAGTGCCGAGTTCACAGCAAAGCTGTCCGAAAAACCTCCGGTAAGTCGTCCTTGATAATCACGGCAAACACAAGTCATAGCCCCTTCCCTACTTCCTGGTTGATAAGAGCTGTCGATATTGACCTTTAGGACCCTCGGATCTGGGGGTCGACATAGAGATCCTCTATTCCAAAGTGAGGTATCCTTGCAGGTGGAAGAGCGAATAGCAATCCGAGCAATATGAGATTGAACAAGCGCGTCTTCTGCCACATGATGTGGATTCGGAGTCTTTCGACTAAAAATGAAAGCATTCCTCGCTCGCCACATGTGCCAAAGGACAGTGGCAATAAGATCCAAACCAAGTAAGGGTTTCTATTTGCTGACGTTCTCCATAATCCAGGATGCAATATGTGGTATGTGCTGAGGTTGAATAGGGATAGCAATCTGTGGATGTCACCACACACGCTTTGTCCATGGACAGAAAAGGAACAAATGTTCCAAGGTTTCGGGGGTATCTTGATCGCATAAAGTACATAATGAATTGTCAATTATGTGTCGTTAAGGTAGATTTGCTCTTGCTCCTAAACCATCTTGGCACAGTAACCACAGGAAATGACATACCTTAGGAGCAGTGTTCATTCTCCATAACTTTTGCCATAGCCATGTCGGGTGCTAATGTGAGGTTGAGGCTACACTGTTAATATTATTGTCTACTGAATGTTTGATTACCTGATATGCTGATTTGACTATATAGTCTCCATTACTAGTAGTAGTCCATATTAGTTTGTCCTTGACAAAATTAGGTCTTACCGGAATTGATGCAATCTGGTTAACCACCTGGGAGTCAAAAAATCTGTGAATCAGATCGTACTTCTAGTTGTTGGTGGTTTGATCAAGAAGGTCAGCCACTATAGAGGGTTCTTCTCTTTGAGGAGGTCTAGCTAATCTACCAATAGGTAGCCACTGATCTGCCCTTATATGAATCGACCTCCCATCTCCTACCGACCAGCGAGTATAAGGTAAAATGGCATCTCATCCACTTAAAAGACTTTGCCAGCTCCATGACGGGCGAGAGCCTTTCCCTGCCGTTTCAGAATTCGAAGATGGAAAATATAAACCTTTAAAAACTTTACCCCATAAGGTGGAAGGCTGATGAAGAAGACGCCATGCTTGTTTACCAAGCATGGCTAAGTTAAAATTAAGGAGATCCTGAAATGCTAAACCACCAACATCCTTGTTTTGTTTGAGTACCTCCCATTTTCACCAGTGGATTCTTGTTCGTTGTCTGTCAGACTGCCACCAGAATTTCGCTATTCTCTGTTCAATAGATTTGCATAAAGAAATAGGTAATCGAAATATAGACATAGCATATTGTGGTATGGATTGTACCATAGCCTTGAGCAAAACTTCTTTCCCGCTTTCGAGAATAGATTTTCCTTCCAACCTTCTAGTTTAGCATTGACTCGAGCCAAAATTCACGAGAACATATCCCTTTTCGACCTACCCCAATCAGATGGTAATTCTAGATATTTGTCAAAGCGTTGGAGAATTGGTACTCTAATGGCATTGGCCATATTTCCCTATAGAGAAACAGGACAAGATTTGCTAAAAAATATACCAGATTTGTTACGATTTACATCTTGGCCCGTAGCCAAGCAATATTGATTCAGGATGCTCGATAAATTTTGACATTCTCGAACTAAGCCATCGACAAAAAATATAGCATTGTCGGCAAAGAGAAGGTGTGATAGAGTGGGACACCATCTGTTGAGTTTAATACCTTTGAGAGTGCCCATATCCACTGCATTATGAATAAGAAAAGATAATAGATTGGCTAGGATGATAAAAAGGTATGGGGATAGAGGATCTCCCTGGCAAAGACCCCTGGTAGGCTGGAAAGGCTGAAGATGCTCGCCATTCATACTGATGTTGAATGATGTAGTGGTGATGCATTGCATAACCAACCTGATCCAGTGTGTATGGAAGCCTAACTTAAGTAGATAAGTCTGTAGAAAATCCCATTCGACCCTGTCGTAAGCCTTCCGCATATCCATTTTGATAACAACTTGAAAATGACGCTTCCTCCTTTTGGATTTGAGATGATGGAGAACTTCTTGAACTAATAAGATGTTATCATGTATTTGACGGCCGCTCACAAAGGCACATTGTTCCTTAGAAATTAGAGTGGGCAACAGAGGCTTTAACCTATTGGCAAGCACATTAGAGATTATCTTGTAGGCATAGTTACATAAACTGATAGGGCGAAATTGATCAAGGCATTCAGGGTGAGGGAGTTTCGGAATCAAGGCAATAACTGTTGTATTCAAAGTTGAAGGTAAATATCCTGAGACAAAGAAATGCTGAACCTCTCGAAAGAGATCGTTTTGTATTGGTATGCGTCAGAAATTATAGTTAGAGAAAAAGAGCAGTGCTTTTTTTTCAAATAATTTGTTAGCAACTACATTAAAGTATTCAACTTTCTATGATAATTAGCATGAGTCACCAATGGGAAAATTGTTTAAAAAGGCCTAACATATTACAATTTTACCAATTGACTTATAAACTTTTTCACGTTTTATTAATTGAGTTCATTCAATCAATTGTGACTAGAAATCGTTGACCTAAACGTTGAATGGTCCTCTTTTTGGGAAAATAAAAATAAAAATAGAAGAACAAAAACAAACCAAGTTCTACTTTAAAACGTTTTGTTGTCTTGCCAATTAAGTTTTAATAAAAGATATATGATTTTTCAGATTTTAAACATATTTAAAACTTAATAGCTGAAATCTACCAGAGCTTCGTGTGGAGCTGGGACTGAGAAAGATGCAGGAGAGACCAAGGAGGGTGCATCAACATAAGGACGACCTTTTCCTTGGTGCGCACTTGGGTTCGATTATGATGAAGAGTTACAGCGTCCACGAACAGATGCGAGAGAACGAATTTGGGTTCGACCTATTCGCTTCGCCGCTTTCGCGACTGTTTTATGATCATCAATTGAGTTGCTAGGGCATGATAGATCTCTGTAAATATAACAATTGACCGATTCTAGATTGAGTTGCTTATGCATGAGGTTGTATATTTTTTAAGTCGCTCTTCTTGACGTCGGAGGTTTGAGATTTTTGCGTTGAACGTCAGAAGCTGTTTGGTCAGTTGAGTTTCTATTTTCTTTCTTCCAATGTTATTGTTTTTTCTGATTTGATATTTTTGCTTGATTTTACATCTGCTTATGGTGGGATTCCCCAATTAGGAGATTTTACTCGACCCAATTCATTGAGGGACTGTGGATACACAATTTGTTTTTACGTTTGTTCACCGAAAAAAAAATAACGATTCAGAAAATACATTTATAAAAATATATTTGATATATTTTGGAAAAATTAGTCAAAAGAATTTTTTTTAAATTATTAACAAACAATCTATGCTTAAACTTCTGTTGATGATTAAAATTTTAGTCATTATTTTGTTTTTAAAGTAAATCATTGTTAAGAAATTATTTCTGTAAATGTTAATTCTCCGTGAAATTAACATATCATATAAGAAGTTGCCTTAAAGTAGAGAACTTATTTAACCGTGGATAAAGTAGAGAACTTTAATTCGTTTTGGGGGAAAAGAGTGTTGCAATTACTGATTAGGATATATTTAACCGTGGATAAAGTAGAGAACTTATTTAAATTGAACAAGGAGTATTCATAGATAAGAATCGTGCGCGTGAATTAGGGTAACTAACTGATTTCAAATATGCAGTTGTCGCCCATCTAACGATGACCTTCAATCAAATTACAGAAACGCCACTATCATATCAGACCGAAGTGTCACCACTAAGAAAAGCTCAAGGCCCGAAATTATTTTCTCTCTTCTTCCTTTTTCCTGCGAAGTTCAAGGTGTCATCTCTTCTCCTTTCTTATTTCTCCTCACTAGAGTTTACTTGATATTTTAAAAATATTTTTCTAAACAAGATATTCGCCTTTTTTTTTTTAAAATTAGTCAAAGAAAAATCTTTTCATTATCAACAACTATCGCTGTTCAAACATTTTCGTTGATGGTTAAGATATTATTCATTACTTTATTTTTGTAAGCAAATCATTATTATGAAGATGTTTTTTCAAATAATTAATTCTCTGTAAACTAACATACTGTACAAGAAGCTGCCTTAACTAAACTGGTTGTATGTTGCAATTTTTTGGGGTTGGGGAAGGGTGTTGTAATTATAGATTTTGAAATATAGTGTTAGGATAAAGTATTTAACTATGGATACATTAGAGAACTAATTTAAATTAAACAAGGAGTGTTCAAAGGAATGTGTGGGAGAATTAGGTTTAGTAAGTGATTCCAAATACATAGTTGTTCCCATCCAACAATGACCTTCGAGCAAATTACAAAAATGCTCCTATCACCTCAGGCCACTAAGCTAAACTTATGGTTAAGAATCCATAGTCATCTTGACCAAATCAAGGCAAAAACTTAAAAAGGAATTCGTCTCTCGCCCCCCTTCCCTCTCTCTCCCTATTTTACTTGATATTTCTGTTGTTAAATTATTCTTAATGCTTGTCGAGACCTCCCATTTTCGGGCGCCCTCTTACGCGCAGTTGCATGTGGAAGCTAATGGCTTGCTAAGTATTAGACTTAACTTGGGCTCTTCCAAGCCCTATCAATTCACGATTTATGGTTCGAGTTTTTAACCTACAAGTCAATTTTAAATTGAAATCGGTACTAATTGATTTGGGGTGGGTCGATTAGAAACCCAAGTGAAATATTGGGAGAAATATATATATATATATATATTTTTTTTTTTGATAAAGATAAGAAATGAATAGATTTTGCAGAAAAACGGGAGAAATATTTTACTTCTGCGCAACCAAAGAAATCAAAATTGAGGACTTAATTATACTAGTTAATCGGTAATGCTCTTTTAATACCTAATCTTGTTTAAACGTCAAGTAAAACATTTATGCAACATTTTATACCAATCGTGAGTTCTAGGATTCAATTCCTAATCAAACTGAGGAAATAGAAATCTATGCATCACGAAAGCACAATTGGAATGCAGGAAATAAGTCAATATTTGTTTCCAAGAAATTAAACACGATTTTTTTTTGTTGGGGGGCGGGGGAGATGGTGTGGAAGGTACTGCAATGAGCGCGATTTATTCACTTCGCTTTATTTTTTCATTTGAGTGGATAAAATCGACTCAGATACTTCATTGACGACTTTTCCATTCATATGGATTTATCTAGTCTACAAGGCAGCACCAACCAAAAAATTATGAGATAATATGGCAGCTTGATTCTTTTATGAGCTACCAAACAGCGCACAATCCCACGAAACCACGCCATAATACTCAACCAAACTCTTCGCATTCTTTCATAATCTACGAGAAAATCTGGTAGGCCTGATCTCTTTGCTAATTATCAGTATTGTCTATTCTACCATTCTATTTTTTCATAAACTTAGAGTTCGTTATTGATATTTTGAGATAAGTTTTATGGATGATCGATTATCTCTTCCACGAGGCCTATAATTATCCTATTGAAGTATTTATTATATTGAAACAACATGTATGATTTATGCTTAAGCTTAAATTGATCTAAAACATTAATATTTTTATATGATTAACTAAATAGTCGGTTTGCTAATAAAATTTTTTTATTTCGAGTCAATGATGCTTTAATAAAAGAATCATTTATTTGTTCATTATTTTTTGTATTGGATATTTTCGATTTATTAGTGTATATCTTTGATCTATGAAGTGTTAAATATCATAAAAGTTAGTTCGATAAAAAATTTATTAATTTATCTGTGTTATTCAAAGTTGATTTGGATATAAAATGATAATAACTACATAAAATGTAATAATCGATCGGTGCACTTCTGATTGATGATGTTCTTATAGATAAAAGCACAATTACATTATTGTATTACTTTCATGTTAATGATGCTTTCACGGGGACCAGAAAAAGTTGTAAAGCATGATATTGATTCGTGGTATTTATACATTTATAGAAGAAATTAAGAGAGTGAATTTTGTATGGAAAAATATCTTTAAGTTAGTTATGCTCGATTTGATCACATATTATTTTTTTTTCATATTTATAAAATATTGTAATGAGACTCTCAATATTGTATCTACGGAAAGTGACTAATAAAAACAAAAATCTCTCTTCTATTTGTTCAAGGGATTAGTTTTAAAATATTAGATAGTGCTTGTGTGGAAATTTTAAAAAAAAAAATTCATAAGAATGTTTAGGCCATTTGAAGACTGATTTTATCAGCTTAAGAAGATTAGTAATTATAATAGATGTGATTAGAAATTTAACTAATGTTTTTTTATGGTGGGTCTAGAGAGCAACATTTCATAGACCTCATATATTATTCATGCTACTCTAATAAAAAAGGAGGAGATATAACCTAAAATATAATTTACAAATTTTCATGAAAATTATAGGCATAGGTAAGAAAATTCTCAAATATCATTTCTTGTCCTTATTTCGTGTCACTGAACGGGTCCGAATTCATATGATACCATTATGCAACAAATCGTACTACATGAAACACAAGTGCATAAATGCGACCCATAGATGTGGCTAATTTGTTGACATATACCTTAAATGGTGGTTTTGCTCATATATGAAGCCATTACTCGACAAATCATACTACATACCACGGAAAGGTAAGCTATTAATCTTATGCTTATTGCAAATTTTTTACCTGGCTTAAATGCGGGATCTGCTCGAATCAGGAAGTACATGACTTGTCCATATCTACAAATTGTCAAGGTTTTCACTCTAGCTCTGCGACCAAATCCTCTCGCTATAAAAAGCACGAAACGCAAACACCTCTAATCACTATTCTCATGGCGTTCAAGACATCCCAGCTGTTCGCTGCTTATACGCTAAATTTAATCTTTGTTCACGCTCTCGAGCTTGTACTAATGGTTAAGAGGCCGTGTGAGCAGCGAATTGCTGCGATGTCGCGAAACATTTTTGCATCTCGGGCAGAGCATGACCGATATTAATGGTGGAGGACACTACAGCTCCTTCCATTATAACCATCTTTTGCCTCTAAATCGTCCTTTTGAATGATTGTCTTGTCATCAAGGTGAGGGCGTGAAATCCTACTTTCGTCTATGCTTGGGTTCAATTTGCCAGGGAATAGTTATTAACTTACCTTTAGCTTCGTTAGCTCCAATCGCTGTACATATCATTTGAACATTGTTGGGTTTACGGATTTGTCTCTTTTTTTCCTCTCAGCACTATTATCCCTACGGTTGACAGTCAAGTTATTGAAGAGAGCTTTGATAAGCCATGGGTTGATTTGGACCTAAAAACAGCAAATTCGTTAGTTTTTAGGTGCAAATGTACTATTTGACGTAGCCTGTCGATATTTAAAGTTATCAGTAGATCCATACATATATATGTGTGTGTGTCTATATATATATAGTGCAAGTATCTTATTAGATTTCGTTTCACATGTTGTGTTCATAGATGGCCTTTTTGAAAGCGTGTGTTAAGAGATGTGAGTGGAAAAATTGTTGGTTGAGTCATGGCAGCGCTAGGAGCAACTCAAACCGGCGACTCCTTTTTCTTATATGACACCTTTCTGAAGGTGGTCAATGTTTACTGGAATGAAATTAATGAGTAAGTGAGTATTAGTCATATTCTCTTAAACAAGTCTTGAAACTATTGTGGAATCGTTCCCCTTTAATCATTTCATTGGTTGAGAAATATTTAACTCAGTTTATCGAATAGTCAACAAGATCACCCCAAAAAGCATTTGAAGTTTTGATAAACTCCTATTGACGCTTGCCCTTTCGTGACTGAGTACTAGGGCTATACCTTTTTACAAACTAATCGAGATTTTCTACTAACTTTTTATTGTTGAAACTGGTACACTTGTGACAATTTACTCAAATTAAGTTTCACAAAAAAAAAAAAAAAAAAAAACCCAAATCAGTATATTTGTGACAAATTTATATTATATTAGTTTTTCGTTAAATTGAATTAATACTAGAAAAAACTACAAACTAATATACATATAAAAAACGGAGAGTAAAACCCCGAATTGGTATGCCCGTCAAATACCATGTGTCATGCAACTTAGCAAACACAAAAATTTGACAAAAATTAGTGAATGACAAATTTGTCACAGGTGTACCAATTTAAGGTTTTTAGTAGTAAAAAAATTTGTTTGAAATAAATTTGCTATAGATATATTATTTTGGGAAACGGAATTGGTATGCCCGTCAAATACCCTGTTTGAAATAAATTTGTTTAAAAAAATTTGTTTAAAATTGTCATATCATAGTATAAAGCAAACGGAAATTAAACAAACAGTTGCCTAGAAGGATGAACACGTTAATGAACGTTATATGTGGTTTCAATTCCAACAAATGATCCCACGTGAATCAATGCAATCAACAACATGCATAACATTAAAGCATAATGGCAGTCCATAAAACTAATGTTATAATTACTCAAGACTTATATCATTTGATGATATCATGTGAATCACTAAAAACATGTGTTGTGTATGACTAACCCAATAATCAAAAGTTTAATGCATTAATATGTCACTAGAAAGTTAAAAATTTATATGTTTGCATTATTTGCTCGAAAATTGCCTAGGACATGATAAAAGCAGAAACTTTTCAAAAAAATAGTAAGAAAACTATAAGATTAACTTTAATAAAAATTCAAATCCTGATGTTTAGTCAAGGCCTAAGCAACGTTTCTTAAATTCTTCGCATTCTTTCACAATCTACGAGAAACTCTGGCAGGCCTAATTTTTGCTAACTATCAATATCGCCCATTCTGCCTTTCTATTTTTTTTCATAAAATTAGAGGTCATTATTGTTATATTGAAATACATAAGTTTTAGGGATGATGGTTATCTCTTTCACGAGGGGTGTAATTATCCAATTGGAGCATTTATTATGTTGAAACAATGTATACGATCTGTGCTAAAAGGGCCTCAATACACATTTCTAGGATGCCATGCCGGAAAGGGACATGGCTCATCTTAGGGCTGGCAAAGTTTATTGATTGGCGTGGATGCAATACCGAACTCAATCTTATGGTCAGTGGGTGACAGGGAGATTTATAATTAACGTCGACCGCTCCTTCTTAGAAGGAACAACCACAGGTGCCATCTCTGGAGTGTGCCGCGACTCATCTGGGAAGCTAATCAGAGGTCTTGCGCCCTTGGTGAACCCCCCAGGTGTTCTCGGAGGCTTGCGCTTTGCTCTCACGTGGACAGTGTTGGGATATAATACTCGGAAACGACAGGATCTTGCAATTTATGTCAACGAGAAATCGCCAGAGAAAATAAAGGAGAAAAATAAGGACACCAGGAATTTACGTGGTTCGGTCCGAGTATCGGTACCTACGTCTACGGAGAGAGCCAGCAGCAAATAATCCACTATAATCGGAGTATCAGAGTTTACAATCGCTCAATCACTCAAGTGTTTCCCACACCTAGATTTAACCCCAAACCCAAAGTGTCTATAAATAAACAACTTAACGGGGATACAAACTCAAGGCACAAGATTAACGTGCGTTCAAGCTTCAGTACAATACGCGCTACGTATGACTTCGCGTATCTCTTCAGGCTTCGTGCGACTTGCGACTTCAAGGATCACGTACGGCTTGAAGGGTTTCTTTCGTTCTGGCTTTGGCGGCTTCTTTCTTCATAAGTCTTCGGCGTGCAACTTCAAAAGAAAACCCTTTGCATCTTTTATATATGTGGGTGTGCACCACTTTCCTATTTTAGTTCTACAAAGCCAACTAGAACTCTGCTTCTTTTCCTATTCGGATTCCACAACAGCAAAGAAGAAAATTTCCCTTCAAATATTTTATTATTTCTATTTTCAAATTTCCTCTTTTGTAATCCTTCACGAGTCCAGCGAATTGCGTAATTGTAAATACTCAAAATCGAGTCATAATTTAACAATTCTCCACCTTGGCTCGATGTTTGAAGCCAAGTCATAGTGCTCATCATCCATGTTGCTCTCCCAACGCCCCGACGGGCGCTCACTCTCCACAGACGCCAATAGAGCTCAAGCAAAGCTTGAGCTTCGCCAAAGGAATAGATTTAGTCATCATGTCTGCCGGGTTATCTGCTGTAGCAATCTTTTTAACAGTAACAATACCCTTAGCTAAGACATCTCGGATGAAATGGTACCTGATGTTGATATGCTTCGTTCGCTTGTGATAAACTGGATTATATGCCAAATATATCGCACCTTGGTTATCACAGTGTATATCCACACTTTTCTGTTCTAACCTAAAGTCCAAGAGCAAACCTTTTAACCATATCGCCTCCTTCGCTACAAAGGTTAGTGCCATGTACTCTGCCTCAGTCGAAGACAAGGCAATGTGATCCTGTAAGGACGCTTTCCAACTAACTGCACCACCTGCTAGCGTAAATACGTACTCTGCTAAAGACCTGCGATCATCCAAGTCACCGGCGTGATCCGAATCCACAAAACCAGTGGTCTCACTGCCATTGCTGTCCCTTCGATATACTATACCCACGTCTGTTGTCCCCTTCAAATATCTGAGAATCCACTTCACAGCTTCCCAGTGAGCTTTACCAGGACGTTTCATATAGCAACTAACCACACTCACAGCTTGTGAAATATCAGGCCAAGTGCACACCATAACATACATAATACTACCTACGGTACTAGAATAAGGAACATGGGACATATGCTCCTCCTCCTCCTCAGTCTGCGGTGATAATTTTTTTGAAAGTTGAAAGTGCTTCGCTAAAGGTGTACTTACAGATTTTGCCGACTGCATATTAAAATGTGCTACAATCTTCTCAATATATTTCTTTTGAGATAGACGTAAAACTCATGCAGCCCTGTCACGCAAAATCTCCATACCCAAAATTTTCTTTGCAGCACCTAAATCTTTCATCTCAAATTCAGCATTTAATCGCCTCTTAAGCACATCAATATCAGACATATTCTTAGCTGCTATCAGCATATCATCAACATATAAGAGTAGATAAATCAAAGAACCATCATCCAATCTCCTATAGTAAACGCAGCTATCCATCTGACTTTTTGTATAGTCTTAACTAGCCATGAATGCATCAAAACGTTTATACCACTGTCTAGGAGATTGTTTCAGCCCATACAAAGATTTCTTTAACAAGCAAACATGATCTTCCTTACCCGGAATAGCAAATCCCTCTGGCTGCCTCATGTAAATCTGCTCTTCCAACTCACCGTGAAGAAACGCAATTTTCACATCTAGTTGCTCTAACTCGAGATCCTGCGAAGCAACTAAAGTAAGTAAAACACGAATAGAAGTATGTCTTACGACAGGAGAGAACACCTCATTGTAGTCAATGCCCTCACATTGTGTATATCCCTTCGCCACAAGTCTCGCCTTATACCTTGCTGTCTCGACACCGGGAATGCCCTCTTTCCGTTTGAAGACCCATTTACTTCCAACAATCTTTTGGCTCTTGGGTACTTTGACCAGCTCCCATGTCTGATTTCGATGGAGTGATTCCATCTCTTCACTCATAGCCCATAGCCACTGCGACGACTCCGAACTAGCCATCACCTCAGAGTAAGACGAAGGCTCATCTGTCTCCACCTCATCACCTACAGTCAATGCATAAGCAATGTCTATATAACCATAATGTACCGGTTGTTTAATTTGCCTTCTTTGTCTATCTGCGGCTATAGTCTGCTGCGGCTTTGCTAGTTGTTCACTATCACCGACTTCAGGAACTGCGGCTTCATCTGCAGTCTCAACTTCTGTTACCTTCGAGGTCTCTGGAGTCTCCACCTGAGGCTCCACCTCACTTGTGACACCATGATCTGTCTTCTCTGCTGGTTGTGTCTCAGAACTCCTCCGTTGAAGCATTGCAGTCTCGTCGAAGATCACATCTCTGTTGATTAGAAAATCGGGTGATCCGGGATTGGTGCACCACGGCCGGTAGCCTTTCACCCCTTGTGCATAACCCAGAAATATGCACTTCTTTGCCCTCCGCTCAAGCTTACCATCACTCGCATGAGCATACGCAGGACATCCGAATATATGTAATCCGGAGTAATCAACAGGTTTCCCCGACCATACTTCCTCAGGAGTCTTCCACTCAATAGCAGACGATGGAGATCTATTAACCAGGTAACACGACATGTTAACTGCTTCGGCCCAAAATTCTTTGCCAAGTCCTGCATGCGAAAGCATGCATCGAGCTCGCTCAAGCAAAATTCTGTTCTTCCGTTCTGCCACGCCATTCTCACACGTGGTGTCCTGTGCTTGTGCAGTGTCTTACAATACCTTCTTTCTCGCAGAACTCGATAAAATCTTTACCACAAAATTCCATGCCATTATCGGTTCTTAGGCACTTGATCTGTTTATCTGACTGTTTTTCAATCAATGCCTTAAATTTCTTGAACCGATCAAACACTTCATATTTGTGTTTCAGAAAGTAAACCCATACCTTCCTCGAATAGTCGTCAATAAATGTCAGCATATATCGGGCACCTCCTTTCGAAGGAACCGAAGACAGGCCCCAGACGTCTGAATGAATATATTCAATTGGTCGTTTGGTCGAATGGATAGCAGTTGTAAACTTAACTCGGTGCTGCTTCCCATAGATGCAGTGCTCACATAAGTCCAGCTTCCCTGTTTTCTGACCACTCAATAACCCCTTTTCACTCAGCATCGTCATACCTGCCTCACTCATGTGCCCCAAACGCATATGCCATAACTGAGTTAAGTTAGAGTTTGACTCACCTGATGAAACTGCAGGCGGTTTTTACATCACGGTCTCTCCCGGTAGATGATAGAGAGTATTCACTTTCTTCCCTTTCATCACTGTCATAGCACCTCGAGAGATCTTCAGTACTCTACCTTCAGCGGTGTACCTACACCCGATATCATCGAGTGTCCCCCGAGAAATAAGGCTCTTCTTGAGCTCCGATACATGCCTCACATCTGTCAATGTGCACACCACCCCATTGTGCATCCGAATCCGAATTGTCCCTATCCCCACAGCCTTACAGACTGCATTATTCCCCAAAAGAACCCTACCACCATCTGCAGCTTGGTAAGTAGTAAACCAGTTCTTATGAGGTGTCATGTGATAAGAACACCCCGAATCCAGCACCCATTCGTCTCCTGACGAAGTAGCAGTCGCACATAAGACAGCTTCTGCATCCCTATTGCTCCCTTTGGCAACGTTTGCCACACTGCTCGTGGCATTCTGCCTATCAACTTTATTCCTTCGCTTTGGACAATCTCTCCTGATGTGCCCCTCCTCATGACACTCAAAGCACTTCACGCGTCCCTTGGACTTTCTTTGGCGTGATTTTGATCTGCTTTTACCTCTGCTGCTACTAGGCCCTCGATGTTGTTCTCTACCTCGAATCGTCAGTGCTTGTGCTACTCCTTGCACTAGACCGTCATCTTGCAACTTTCTCTGCCACTCCTTAGAAAATAAGGCGGACTTTACCTCCTCTGAGGTAATCGTAGTACGCCCACAAATGCTGAATCAGTAAAGTGCTCCCATGACTTTGGTAAAGAGGCTAACAACATCATGCCCTGTTCTTCATCATCAAGTATCTTATCTACGTTCTTCAGATCCATCATGTGTTTATTAAATTCATCTAGGTGGGTTCTGATAGACATACCTTCAGTATATCTAAATTGAAACATCTTCTTCAGCATATACAAGCGATTATTCAAACCTTTCTTCACATAGAGTGCATGGAGTTTTGCCCATAATGCTGCGGCATCCTGCTCCTCAGCAACCTCTATCAAGACTTCATCCAACAAATTTAACAGGATCATGCTCTTTACTTTTTCCATTAACTCTACCCTCTCAGAGGCTTTCATGATAATAGGCATCTCATCCTCACCATCCAGTGCCTTGGCCAAACCTTGTGTTGTCAACAAAGCTCGCATCTTGATGCTCTATAACACAAAGTTGTTGTTCCCGTTGAACTTCTCAATCTCAGATTTCCTCTCAGACATAATTGCAATAACAAAATTTTCAGATATAATCAGACAAGCAAAAGCTCCAAATCACAATCAAGAAATCCAACCCCAAGCTTTGATACCAATTGTTGGGATATAATACGCAGAAACGACAGGATCTTGCAATTTATGTCAACGAGAAACCGCCAGAGAAAATAAAGGAGAAAAATAAGGACACCAGGAATTTACGTGGTTCGGTCCGAGTATCGGTACCTACGTCCACGGGGAGAGCCAGCAACAAATAATCCACTATAATCGGAGTATCAGAGTTTACAGTCGCTCAATCACTCAAGTGTTTCCCACACCTAGATTTAACCCCAAACCCAAAGTGTCTATAAATAAACAACTTAACTGGGATACAAACTCAAGGCACAAGATTAACGCGCGTTCAAGCTTCAGTACAATACGCGCTACGTATGACTTCGCGTATCTCTTCAGGCTTCGCGCGACTTGCGACTTCAAGGATCACGTACGGCTTGAAGGGTTTCTTTCGTTCTGGCTTTGGCGGCTTCTTTCTTCATAGGTCTTCGGCGTGCAACTTCAAAAGAAAACCCTCTGCATCTTTTATATATGTGGGTGTGCACCAATTTCCTATTTTAGTTCTACAAAGCCAACTAGAACTCTGCTTCTTTTCCTATTCGGATTCCGCAACAGCAAAGAAGAAAATTTCCCTTCAAATATTTTATTATTTCTATTTTCAAATTTCCTCTTTTGTAATCCTTCGCGAGTCCAGCGAATCGCGTAATTGTAAATACTCAAAATCGAGTCATAATTTAACAGACAGAAGTGGAGAGAGAAGTGGAGATGTGCCACTTCTTTGTGCAGATCAAGCTTCGTGGGATGCACAAGTGCTTATCAAGGAGAGTTCGGCTTTAATTTTCAAGTTACCACATCCACACTCAGCCCATTGCTCTAAAATCCAAAATTGAATAGCGAAATAGGTCGTTTTAGCCCAACTCCACGAAACTCTCCCTCAAAGTTGGGTTTCAGGCCCCCTCAACCTCTTTTGGATGTATTATGCCCTTAAACTCGTTTGGTGTGCTCATTTAGCTTGTCTCCTGACACGCAAGAGGCTTTATTCGACCCCAAAAAAAAAAAAAAAGGAGAGGCTGGCTCTAGAATTGTATATCATGAAGCTAATTCGGTGAATAAGTGATATTGAGGTTTCACCACTTCTCTGGGGTAATTGATTGATCCCTTAATTTATCAGAGTGGACCATTAGTGCTTTCTTGGTTAGATTTTCTGAGTTAATTCTTTCCATCCATGTCATGCTAATCAGGATAGTTTTATTTAAAAGGTGGCTCTCGGTTTTAATTTTGATTCCTTATATGTTTATCATTGCATCTAAGTTGCATTTATTTAATTATTGCTTTACGTCATATTTATTTCCATATGATATAGTTTAGATACGCATGACATTACGGAATATATACTAAGCTATTCGCATGTGCTGTCATTAAATCATTCATGATAGCTTAGATTTATGCATCTTGATCTAATTAGATTTACATGTCTCTCTATTGCATTGCTTTTAATGCGTAGTTTCGGCCATTTTGTGTTCTAGGACTTTATCATGAACTCACCATGTTAAACTATAAGAAAATACCAAAAGATTAGTACAGTTGTGTACTAATTAATTCTGTATTATAATGGTAAATAAGTTGTTGATTCATGCATGACCTTAGGGATTTGCGTCGATCATATCAATATATATTTGCCTTCTGATCCATGATTTGCTGAAGCTCCTGTCTTGATGTTCAATAATCAATAGTGAGGCTTTGCTTATGTTTGCTCACTACATCCCAAGGTCTTCAACTTTTCCGTAGTTTAGGATGCGTTTGGTAACGATTCTGTTCAAAAATTGTTCCAGGGAACAGAAATAGAAAAACTATTTCTGCTCCAGGGAACAATTTTGAACAGAAGAACACGTTTGGTAAATTTGTTCCCGAGATAGAAAAAGAATAGAAACATGTTTGGTAAACTTGTATAATTTTTTTGTTTCTTTTAATTTTTTAATATTTTTATTTTATTTTTCCTATTTTATTTTTTCCTTTTCCTATTTTCTATTTTCTTTTTCTTCCTTTTGGCCAATTGTCGGCCTCGGCCATGGCCAACGATCGATCGACGAGGGCCGGCGGCCTCGCCATGGCTAGGCGAGCTTGAGGTCGGCCTTGCTGGAGGGTCGGTGATGCTCCGGCAAGGTCGCCGGCCCTCTTCGGCAAGGTCGCCAGCCCTTGACAGCCGGTCACCGGCCATGGCTGAGGCCGACGATCGACCAAAGAAAAAAGAAGAAGAAAAGAAAAAAAAAATAGGAGAGGGAAAAATTGTTTTTTGAAAGTGTTCCGAAACAAGAAATAAGTTTTTTTTTTTTCTGTTCAAATTTGTTCCTGGAAACAAAAAAAAAAGATTTGGAACAAAAACGCAAACAAACACGTTTATGTTCTTTTTTTGTTCCCCGGAACAAAAAAACAGAAATTGAGTTCTTGAACAAAAGAAAAAAACACAAACAAACAAGCCCTTATTTACTGATTTGATTATTGGGTGTCGCTTTATTTCTTACACACCATACATGATCACTTTCACTAATTAGTGGCTTGGGATAATTAAATCAATGAAGATTGCATGCAAATGTTTTCATATAAAGAGAACCAAATTAGTATAAATTAATTTAACGTAATCAAGTCCTTGTATCCATAATCTTTGATTTGTAAGAAGAAAAATAGGCTCCCCAGTCTTACTTGAGTTGCTAATCGACTGATAAAAGATTAGTTGAGGAATTGTGATCACAAGGACTCGGGAGGGCTTGTGCTAAGCACAAGCGCCCATTTAGCAATCTGTTAGTTTTCTCTTGATGGTTTACTTCATTGGTAACTCAAAAGCATGATTTTTATATCAATGATAGTTTTTGTTGCTGATGTGCATGTTTATATGTTTGCAAGATATATTTTGTAGAGATGGACAAGGAAACATTGCAAGATAGTCTCATCAGTTTATGGAAATGGTATTACGTATGTAGTTGGAGGAGTAATGGTGGAAAAGTACAGTGGTATGGAGTTGTACTTTAATGATCGCAACACAATCCACAAATCAATAAAGGCTCTATTTATAGAGCTATCCACCGACTTACATGCACCGATTTTCAGACTTTCTTCACAAGATTTTGTTTGGCAGCCATAATTGACTTCTTTTTGACCACTTGAGATATGGTGGTCTGTTCTACACCGCTTTGTATTTTTCAATTTGCTTGCTTTTCACGGAGTTCCAGGCTTCTCCAGTTCGGACTAGGGATGGATTGCCAATTTTCAACAACCTCGAATAAGATGGCCACAAATGGGAGAAAAGGTTTCTTTTAAATCCTCCAGAAATCACGTAAATGTGAGAATTTCGGCGAAAAGAGTAAACAAGAAGAGATCGCAAGAGAAAACATAGAGGGCAGAAAGGAAAAACGGTAGAAGATGGGAGAAGGAAATAGTGAAGGGGACCTTCGTCAAACGTTCTTATTTTTTTTGTCAGACTTTGTCAACCCTTTGATGAGCCAGATGTCTGTTCTCTCAATCTCTCTCTCTCTCTCTGTCTCTGTCTCTCTCTCTCTTTTCTGGTGAAATGTCTTCGCGAAGAAAGGACAGCAAAACATAGTGACAGAAGATTCTATCTTTTTATTGATACCTTAATATCTTGCCAAGTAAGGAATGCTCTGTTTCCAAATCCTAAAAGGAGGAAATTTTTTTTTTTTTTATTCTTCTCTTGAATGACAATTCCTTGTGAGGGCAGCAATTTTAATTCTTTTTTTTTTCTTCTAAAAAACAAATAAATATAAAAAAAACTGTTTTTTACGTAAAGGAACGAACATAAGTCGGGTGGAATCCCAATTTTGCTTCCTGGACCTTTTAATTCTTTTTTTTTTTCTTCCGAACGGTTTTGCTGGACCATTTCAGCAAACGAATTTTCAAAGCGTTCGAACTTCTTGGCTCTCTTACACTCACCAAGAACACAATCTGTCTTCCTTTAAAAAAGTGAAAGAAAGGGACATGCGAGGAAGAGGAATGGAGAACGTGAACCAACACGTCACCAATGCCAACGTGGTCTTGAAGACGCTCCAAACACCGGAAGGCATGCTCGGCCAGATAGAGCTCTTCGTTGGTTTGGTCGCCGTCCTGCTCCTCTTCCTCGCAGGTTGTGGCTCGTTGAGGCGTCGGCACAACAATCCAATGCTCCAGGTCGTGCTGTGGGCGGCGTACACTCTCTCCGGCTACTTGATCACGTACACATTTGGGCTAATGCACGAATCCCCGTTCAGCAACCCACTGTTTCCTCTGTGGGCGACTTTCTTGATGATCTTCCTGGGAAGCTCAGATTCTTTCTCTGCATATAGTCTGGAGGACAATGAGCAGTGGAAGAAATATGCTTGGCAACACATGGTCAGGTTCGTTGGGTTACTAGCATTGTGGACATCCTATCTGACCACCTTGCCGTTGACACTGGCGGTTTTCTTGCTCTATTTCATTGTCCTGCTGCTGAAGGCCAACGAGAGAGCACTATCGCTCATGACGGCGAGCGCAAGTGGCCTGCAGAGAACCACAAAATGGGTCGCAGATCATATGAGCTCCGAGCATCAGCTATCGAATCCGTGCGACACCAATCCCGTCACTATGAATGGATACAAGTATGTAGTGAGAGCGAAACAAACCGGATTCGAGAAATCCTTTGGCGAAGTTGCAGGACTGACGCAGAATTCCACGAAGTCTTTGGAGGTCAACGAGGATGTCATCACCACCGAAAAGGTGTGGGCGTGCAAAGGGCGGCTTTTGAACTCAAGCGAGGGAGACTTGGATTGCAAGCTCAAGGACATTTGTCTCTCGTTTGCGCTCTACCTGCTTCTCCTTCTGAGATTTTCAGGCTACTCGTTGCCAGAAGAAGCTCATGAAAAGGCATGGCTCTTGATTCGAGAAGGGATACTTCAGAAAGAAAATGGGTATGAGCGAGCATTTCGAGTCGCTGAGGTCGAGCTTACCTTTCTTCACGATTTCTTCTACACCAATTACCCTATCATTTTCCAAGCAGGTCGTTTGCATTTGAAGGTGATGGAGCTTTCATGTTTGATCATAGGCACTATGCTAACAGTTGTATTCATGGTACGCAACACCACAAAGCGAGAAGATGATGTTGTCCAATTTGTGACATCCAATGGGTTGAGCGTCGACGTTCTCGTGACCGCAGTCATTCTCATGGTATTCACATGTGTTGAGCTTGTCCAGCTCTTCCTGATGGCTATCTCCGAATGGGCGAAAGTTACATTGCTTTGCAAGTATGTGCAGAAGGGGTCGTGGCAAAAGAGTAGGCGCATTGAGAAGCTGATAGGACTAATATGCCGAACGCATTTGAAGCCCTGGGAAAGAAATCTTCGCCAATGCGCGCTTCTTGAATCATACCATTACAGCCCTTCCAGATTTCTCTACAATGGCTTTACAATCGCTTTCCTTGATGTCGTTAGGAGAGGTCAAAGACAAAGCGCTCCCGTCAGATTATCCCCAGAAGTGAAGAAGGCCGTGTTCCGTTCTCTGAGGTACAGAATCGGGAAATTGGAGAATGGACAAGCTTCTTTGAGACTAAACAATGTGTCGGATGAGCTCTCTTGGGCGTGCATGCTCGAGACGCAAACTCAGGTTATAATGGTGTGGCATATAGCTACGAGTTTTCTGGAGCATGAGGTGCCAGTTTTAGGTTCAAACTTCCTCGTAGCGACTCACTTGTCCAAATATCTTGCTTACTTGGTGGCATTCGCCCCAAGATTGTTACCTGGTCACCCTTATGTCGCAGAGAACGTGTTCGACCAAATCATCCTTGAAGCTCGGAAGGTGCTTGAGGGGTGCAAGACGGATCGAGAAAGAATGGAACGACTGAAGGATATTGCAAAAGCACCAGAAGAGACGGTTATGAATTGGGGTGCTGTGTTGGGGATCCAATTGCAGAAAGGGAACTCGGAGCGCATTTGGAAGATTTTGGCCGAGTTTTGGGCTGAGCTCATGTTGTACGTGGCTCCATCAGATGATGCAAAAGCGCACGCTGAGCGCTTGGCAAAGGGAGGGGAGTTTGTGACTCACTTGTGGGCTTTGATCTCTCATGCCGGGATAGAGCAAGAACCTTATAGTAAGCCACGTACTATTGATATATGTGATGCAAATATGGTATAAATTGTGGAGCTCATTCTTGGCAATTACGTTTAGTGTACTGTCGACCTGCACAACTTTCTCCATTTACTCGAATTCAGGCAGATCTCATGAATAGATGGAAATCAATTCAAATTCAGCATTACGTTTCGTCTAGCTGACCATGTTGTTTCAATTTCAGATAATCAGCTTGCAATGATCAAATTCTGAGATCTTGAGAAATAAGATGTATCGGCAAGTAATAAAATTGAGTGGTTTTACAGAGCAGTCCAAATAGGGTCAGGAGGGTGCATATGCTTATTTAATTCAGATGGCATAGCTTGCCAATGTTTCATCGAGTGTATTATCAATAAATTCTGCTTGTATATCTGATTTCTCCAGCTTGTTCAGCCACATTTTTATTTCCTTTCAACTATGGTGTGTAGTACGTGTGCCGTACCATGCTCTTCTTTGCGAACTTGAGTTCTTCAATGTGATGTACGAAAGAGCACATTGAAGGAAAACTTCCCCTTTGAAATCAAGGGAAAAAGAAATCTTGACTTCTCGGTGTTGAGTAATAGTTGGCTGTCGCTTTATCTTAACCAAACCCAAAACTCTCAGTGAAAAGTGAATATTAGAGACAGACGGGCGAAATTATCGCTACCTTGTACCTGCCTAGTTCGACTAGGATACCAGCATCGCGGGGTTCAGGTGTGCTAGCCGCACCCCCGTAGAGGGGGTTGTGCCGGTCTAGCAGTGGGGAAGAAACATTTTTCCAGCCTCTCCCCAGGCTGTACCCAGGGGCGTCCGGGACTCCCACCCGAGGGAGGTTATCCCTCCGGTACCCTGGGACCCGTCTTTCCGGGCTGTCAGAGTCTTTTAAGATCCTGCTTAGGACCTGAAAAGTGAATATTAGAGATAGACGAGCGAAATTATCGCCTAGACCAGCGGCACAAGTGAGTCCAGCTAGCTACTTGTAGGCTACTCAAGTTCGATTCAGAGATCGACAAAAAAAAATAAATAAATAAAGTTCGACTTAGAGATGTCAACTCAATTTATTCAATTTTTTTTTTTTTATCCAAGTCTAGTTCGAGAAGCTCGAGTACTTAATCGAATGAAATTCAAGTCTCAAAATAACTAACCTGAGTAACCTTATTTTATATATCTCAATTACCTTTTTGACAAAAAGAAATTAATTATATATGCATTTCCAGTACATAAAATTACTAAATTTTGAACGATAGTATATTTGCAAAATTTGAGCTAGAGCGAGAGCTTGAGTTCAAGGGTGTAATTCAAAGCTTTGACCCAAACTTATTGACTAAGGAATCGTGCTCGCACTCATAGAAATCTTAAGTCAACCTAAGCTTGAAAGATCAAAGCTCAATCAAGCTCGAGTCGGGTATTTTGAGCCTTACATATTCACATTTACTTGAGCTCTTGGCCTGTATAAGTTCTATTCAGTTACACCTTTATTGTAGAGTAAGGCTCAAATTAGTCCTATCTCATAAAATCACTGCTGAATATTCCTTCAAAATGTTGAAATATAGAAGAGAATAAGCCTATTTTAAAAAATAGAAGAATCTAAGTGAGACAAATCCCAATTACTACTTGGTACTTATATATCTAAAATAGGCTTTAGGTATTAGAAATAAGGCGAAATTTCAAGTTTTAGAAGTTATGAGGAAAGAAAATGTAAAAACATAAATTCACTTCAAAACATGTCCATTATACCAAGTTAGTAATTTGCGTGAAATTGTAAGACCCCTATGGAGATTCGTACTATAGTGATTGCTACATTATTCTACGGTACATGTATGATGTGAACAGTGCGCTACAGCACAGTGAAAGTCACCTTGTACAGTACCACTGTAACTACAGTCCTATTATAGTGTCCTCTAAATTTTTTTCTATAAAAGGAGAGCTTCAGCTGTGGAGCAATGAAGCCACGGGGAAGGAAGAAAAGATTGAAAAGAGAAACAGAAAACTTCTCGTTCTTGTTAAGAGCGTTTAGGAGTTTCTTGTTTTGTAAATCGTTACGGAAACTTACGTATCTTCTAATTTATTCTGAGTTATCATTGTAATTGGGGTTTTCCGTTGTGAGAGTCTTTCTTGCTCTTGATTCTCGCTACAGAATCTCATAAATTTATAGGCTGTGTCATCGTGCATTGGTTCCCGCGATTTTTGGCGTCCATGAAAAGATGAGATTTGGAACGAGTGCTTCTTCAATCACAGAGGAGACGAAGATACAAGGCAAGTGAGAAAAATACATCAGTCTATGAAACCAATATGCCGCCTACCAAATTGCGCTCTAATCAAGTTTAAGTTTCTCCATCTCGCCACTAGCTTTATACTTCAACGTATTGTCATCACTTGAGGAAATGATCTCTTGATTGCTAGCTTCATGCTCAGCCTTGATGAATGACAATTCAACTTTGAGCTTTTGAATGCTGGACTCTATAGTCCTTGTTCTTGGCTAATGTATCATTGAAAGATAGTTTTGACTCTTTCAAAGACAATAATAAGGAGAATAATTGCTAAAATTAAAGATCAGGTTGGGTCTGCTATTATTTGGGTTCAATCAGATTGAGTCTGAGTTGCTAAAATTATATTGTATGAAAATGTGTCAATTTGAAGTCAGACCATTTTTTACTAACCCCCCATTTAATGCGCCTACTATTCTATAAATACCTACAAGAGATAAGGTGCAAGGCAGGGGGTGGTTATTGTCCTATATTTTGTACTCACTAGTTCCAAATTTTTGAACTTAAAAAAGGTGCTAACATCTACCTTGAAGCCTACCTTATAGTACACATTTCTGGATTCTCCTACAAACCCATACAATAAAGGTGGAAACAGAGACAAATGTCACAATCTAGCTAGAAATTAGGAAGTCTAAGGGGTGTAATTGGTTCCCACTCTAGTCCGATTCCTGATATTCCAAGGTGGAATCAGGAATCGGACCAAGAGGATCGGTTCCCAATTTCGGGAACCAATGACCAAACCATTTGGTCTTAGGACTGGGAACCGAATCGGACTGTTGATTCCGGTCCAGTTCGATCCAACAAAACTAGCCAACTTTTTTTTTTTTTCAACTAAAGAGTGGCTGTGCTCTAGACCGATTGATCGATTGATCCAATTCGATTCCCAAGCGGTCCAATAGAACCAATCGCCATATTCCCAAGTGCACAAAATTCAAACTCAACTTATGTGAGCATTAATCACACTCATGTATTTTATGCTCAATCTTACCCAAAAAGGCTGTGGATGATAAGGCTAAATGTTATGCTTGACTTAGGTTTTATAGATAATCTCTCTTATGGCTCTTTCAATATTTGCTCAATGTGGGACTCTTGGAGGCTTGGAATGCCTTGTTTCTTGCAAGTGAGCGGAGCATGAGAATGAGAGAGAGAGAGAGAGAGAGAGAGAGAGAGAGAGAGAGATAAGAATGAGGATGTGGCTCTTGGAGCCTTAGTCTCACATCAGGTGGAAGAAGAAACTAATAAGTAAGCTTCCTCTTTAAGTAGTGAGGAGTAGGGAGAGTTTTCGTGGTCTCACATCAGGTGGAAGAAGAAACTAATAAGTAAGCTTCCTCTTTAAGTAGTGAGGAGTAGGGAGAGTTTTGGTGGTCTCTTGACCACATGTGAGGTTGCTACCTCAATTGCAATTTTGATTGCAATGAGATTGGTTCAATCTAGTCAATTTGACTCCTACCTTGGAATCGGAACTAGATCGAGTGGCCACTATTTTCAATAATAGGAATTGGGAACTAGACTACCGCCCCATGAGAACCATCCAAAATTGGCCAATTTAGTCCAATTATGGCGGTTCTCAATTTGGGTGATTCCTGTTGCACAACCCTAGGGAGTATTTGATTGGTTCACAACTTTGCATGTTTAAACGAGTGTTCCAGAATTGGTGCTTGTGCACTGGGGCTTGCCGTTGACGATTCGCCGGATGCCTTTGACACTCCCTCTAGGGAAGGGTAAGTGGATACTTTCTACATGCGAAGGACAACCCGATTCCATCGACATCTTAGAACTGTTTTGATATCCGACAGCTGCTTATTTTACGTTAATGGGCGAGAAAGAGGAAATGCCTTCGTCGAGTCAGGTTTCCCTTAGAAGTGTCTCTCTTACCGACCGACGAGGGAAATATTGGCATGCTGACTTATGTTCAATATCTTAACGATGAAGTTCATTGACTTCCCTTGATGCTCATTAAGCAGGTGTTGCATGGCATTACGTCGCATCTGACATGTGTACCATGTTCTGCGTCTGCACACGGGCACCATCAGTGTGGTAACGTAACACGAAATTTTTTAGGGAAACAATAGGGGTGAAATGAATTTATGGGTGTCCACCTTGTGTATGCTGGGAAAGATCAACCACGGTAACCGTGTATGAATTCTAAGTAATTACTCTTGTTGAGTCCGACAGGACTGAATTGAAACCATTGTAGACACTAAGAATATGAAGCATCTAAACCCTGCAATGGCCTTGCCTATAGACATGGAAATATCGAAAGTGATGGAGGTTTTAGCGTGCGGCGCTTTGTGATCAACAGAAACGTTCTGTCCAGCCAGTGGTGATGATACTTTGCTGCTGAAGTCCCAAAAATCTTATCATGGTTCCTGCTCTTTTCGATTCCTCAATCTATTTTGTTTTGCTCCATAGTATAATGGATTATTCCACAACTTGAACTCAGATAGTTTTAATAATTCTGAGGTCACCGGGTACTAAGAGAATTAAAACATTGCACTTGGTTTAATCTAAGTTGTTTTGGCATAAACTTTGCCATTTATGTGTTATACTTGGAAAATGCAGCTCAAGTGCGCGATTATTCACCTGGAGGGTATCAGCCAGGACCTGGAAACAACTGAAATTAGGCAACCAGTGTCGGATCAAAGCCTACCGACCCTATATATTAAACTCCATCGACAGTTTAAATAAAAACTGATTTCTCTTGTATCATGTTTGAATATCTATAACTTGCCTTGATATGTCAGTTTTGTTGTTTCGTCAGAGTTAAATTGCTCTTTTTAGGCATTCCTGCTTGCGTCCAAGGTTCATCCAATATTAATAAAACCCTATGGTCCGATATGTTGACATTGCATTTCTCAAGGAAATCTATTGCGGGTCATTTATTGTCCATATGCAGTAGCTAGATTATAACGTTCCAAGTATTGAAGCCAACGCTTTGTTCCTCTGGACAAACTTTCTAGTTTTTGTTTTATGCTGAGAATTTCCCAAGGAACTGCTCTTTTTATCAATGGAACAAAGCGTTGGATTCAAGAGCTGGAAGTGTGGGATAACATACCTATCTCCGACAAAATCAAAGACTGCCGTCTCATCTTGGTAGGCAATATCTTCACGAATCCTTCTGTTAATGTCACTGGATTCCAGACTGCTATGAAGAGTGCATGGCGCCTTGAGCAGGTTGAAATCACATCTGCAGGTGGGGGACGTTATTTGATTAAGTTTCGATCTGAAAATGAGAGAAAACGAGTTCTAGCAGGAAGTCCATGGCTATTTTCAGGGCATTTAGTTAATCTCAAGCCTTGGCAACCCAACACACCTATTCACTGTTATGATTTTTCAAAATGTGAATTCTGGGTTCATGTTATTGGCCTACCTTTGGAATGGAACACTGATCGTCTTCTGTGCAGAGCAGTTCATCAGGTGGGTCGGGTAATTGAAGTGAAATCTGATCTGTCTGGACGAGTTAGAGTCGAAATTGACCTGCATGCACCATTAAGAACAGGAAAACTCATTTAGATAGAGGGAAAGACCTTGTGGCTGGATTTTAGATATGAACGGCTGTCTCACTATTGTTTTTCCTGTGGCAAATTGGGCCACTTTGCTGCTACATGTAAAGAATTCCTCTACGATGAAGCTGGTGTGGAACGGTTAGATCAGATGGCCTATGGTCCTTGGCTACGTGCGGAGGTTGGTCGTTTCAGTCCTTATTGGGAGGCTTTCTATAATCCCTTAGTAAACGAAGCACATATGGAAGAGGTGGTACCTGAGACGCCACCAGGACCTGTGAGGCAGTTGGAGATACAGGCTGTTCCCCCTCCTTTTCCTGCTTCAACAGCTCCTACCTCAGCTAAAACAATCCCTGAGACTTCATCTCCTCGACAAGATCCAGTAGATTCTCTCCCTCGAACTACAGATCTTGTTCCTGCAAGAGCCAAACAAAAAGGGATTCAAATCTCTTCGGGTGAAGTGCCACTAGCAAAGAAACAAAAGACCCCACGCGTCCTTCCAGCATTGGGATCTAGCAAAAGAAGTAGGCGATACTCCCCTTATGGAATGAGAGCTGGATTATCAACCGACTGGACGAATCTCGGTTATTGGATGCACCCGTGCGTGAGGCAGAAGAACCTGCACTCAGGGCTTTGGCGGCAGGCCCCCAACAGCTGCCAAGACAACAATGAAGATTATCAGTTGGAATTGTCAGGGGTTGGGCAATCCCCTGAAAATTCAAGCTCTAAAGGCTTTAGTAGCCTCAGAAAAGCCCGACCTTATCTTTTTGATGGAAACTAAAAATGTTAGAGCAGTCTTGAAAGGTTTACAGCGTGGTTTTCAGTTTACTTTCTCTTTTTGAAGGACCCCGTTGGCTTAGCGGGAGGTCTTGCGTTGTTTTGGAAGGAGCCTTTTGAGATAAATGTATTGCGGGCGGAGGATAATTACCTTGATCTTCGGGTTTATGATTCGATTCTCGCTCGGTTTATGCATCCGACTGTCTCCATGCTCCTGCTTCTTTCCGGCCTAGACAGAGTTCGGAATTGCATTAGAGGAATCCAGGTGGCAGGCTCCTCCCCTTGGGTGTGTATCGGAGACTTTAATGATATCCTCAATCCTTAGGAAAAGATGGGGAAACGAGCGCCTCATTATAATCGAATGGCTTCATTTAGACATTTCATCAGTGATTGTGCTTTAATGGAAATTGAGAGTAAGGGGTGTACTTACACCTGGTCTAATGATCGCGAGGGAGAAGACTTGGTTAAGGAAAAGTTGGATCGGGCTTTCTGCTCTTTTGAATGGAGAGTGCAATATCCCTCGGCCAGTCTTTGCCCTTCCTCCGATAGGCTCGATCATAGTCCCCTACTTGTTAAATACCTCTGGCCAATCTGCAGAGGGAAAAAAAAAACCTTTTATTATGAGGCCTTCGGAATGATGACCAAGAATGTTCAGACATAGTTAAAGATTCATGGCAGGGAAGCTTTACCTCTTTAGACTCCAGGGTTCAGGCTGTAGCTCTCGGCCTTTCCAAATGGAGTAAGGCTCGGTTCCAAAACAATCGCCAGCTCATCAGTCAGCTGCAGGAGCAGCTTCAATCTATATTTAACAGGACCTACTTCTCGTTAGCAGATAAGGAAGAAGCAAGGAGTATCCGTCACAAACTGCATGATATTTGGAAACAAGAGGAGCACTTTTGGGCCATGCGATCTAGACTATCTTGGATTAAAGGAGGGGATATGAATTCTAAGTTTTTTTCATGCATGCACTATTCAAAAAAGACTTCGCAACAGAATCAGTATACTTAAAGATGCAAACCAGAATTGGATAAGGGAACCTACTCAGCTGAAAACAATGACTCAGGACTACTTTACTCGTCTGTATCAATCTGATGGGTCACGTGACTTTGGTCCTTTTCTTCGGCAAATCCCTCAGACGGTCATTGCAGAAATGAATGAAAACCTTCTCAAAACAGTGACAGAAGAAGAAGTGTTTCAAGCTACCTTTCAGTTAGGAGTCACCAAGGCGCCAGGGCCTGATGGTCTGAGTGGTCTATTCTATCAGCATCATTGGAACACCATAAAATCTGAGGTAATCAGTATTGTCAAAGCTTTCTTTTCCTCAGGTAGTTTCCCTCCTCGACTCAATTGAACTATAATGGCTCTTGTTCCCAAAATCCATCACCCTGAAAGTATTGAGCAGTTCAGGCCAATTAGTCTCTGCAACTATGCTTATAAGATAATTTCCAAAGTTCTGGCAAATAGACTTAAGCTATGGCTTCCAAATATGATATCGATGGAGCAAGCAGCATTTATCAGTGGACGACAAATCCATGACAATATAATGGTTGTCCAGGAAGTCTTGCATCAATTTAAGGTTCGGTCATGTAAAAGAAGATTTAACATGCTTCTTAAGATAGATATGAAGAAAGCTTATGACAGAGTAGAATGAGATTTCTTACAGGCTTACCTCCTTCAGATGGGCTTTCACACAAGATGGGTTTCCCTGATTATGGCATGTGTTACATCAACAACATTTAGTATCCGTTTTAATGGGGAACATCTTCCTTATTTTCAGCCATCAAGGGGTTTGAGACAAGGTGACCCTATTTCCCCTTATCTTTTTATCCTAATTGCAAACAGTTTATCTGTCGCTATTAACCGTGCCGTAGAAATGGGGCACCTTAGAGGAATACAATTCAACAGAGCCTGTCCTACGCTATCCCACCTATTCTATGCTGATGATGCAGTTTTTTTCCTAAAAGCATCGATAACAGAATGTCAGAACATTGGGAATCTGTTAAACCAATATTGTGTGGCTACTGGCCAGCAGCTAAACAGGAATAAATCAGGGTTGTTTTTCAGTAAATATTGTCCCCAAACCCTTCAATCAACCCTAGCTTCTGAACTAAGGATACCAGTGCTGAGTCGATATGGAAAATACCAGGTATTCCCTCGGGCCCGGGGTGGTTCCAAGCGGGAGATGTTTTCCTGGATTCTGGCAAAAATAAATGCGAAGTTAGAAGGATGGAAGGAAAAATTATTATCGAAAAGTGGAAAAGAAGTTCTAGTTAAGGCAGTAGTGCAAGCTATACCTCAACATGCGATGTCAATATTCCAATTACCCCTGTCACTCTGTAAAAAAATAGAGAGAAGAGTCTCAGCTTTCTGGTGGACTTCACAGCAAAACAAATCAGGGATTCAATGGAGAAATTGGGCAGATCTCAAGTTACCTAAAGCAGCTGGTGGTATGGGGTTTAGAGATTTACCTATCTTTAATTTGGCAATGCTTGGGAAGCAAGCATGGTGCATGTTCAATCAGCCTCAGGCAATTTGGTCAAGACTCTTTAAGGGTCTTTATTTTCGCTCTTCCTCCTTATGCGATGCTTAACTTGGATTTCGGCCCTCCTGGGAGTGGCGAAGTATCTTGAAAGGAAGAGATTCTATCTTGCCAAAACTCAGATGGTTAGTAGGCGATGGGACCACAATCAGACTAAGGGAGGATACCTGGTTACCTTCTGGTCGTATTGGAGGCACTTCATCAACAGGGGATCCAAAATTTGTTGCAGATCTAATGAATGTGGAGCATACGGAATGGGACATAGGGGTAATACTGGATCATTTTAATGCTCAAACAAGTGCTGAAATCCTTGAAGTACCTCTTAACCCTTACATTCAAAAAGATCAATTAATTTGGTCGGCATCGACTACAGGGGATTATTCTGTTAAAAGCTGCTACCATTACCATCCGCAATGAGGTTAGGCCCTTCCTTAAATCCCTCATCTTCATACCCGTAACCCTCCCATGCTCTGGAAGAAAATTTGGCACCTGAGAACAGCGCCAAAAATTAGAATTTTCATGTGGCTGGCTTGCAAAAATGCCTTGGCTACAAAAGCTAATCTTTTCAGTCGACATATTGCAGCTAGCCCTATCTGTAGTGTGTGTAATCAAGAAGCTCCCGAAACCATTGAGCATATTTTTTTCTACTGCCCATGGACAGAGGCAATTTGGCAGAACAGAAAGATAAACGTTTCCATCTTTCCTACCTCAGTTCCTCATCTGGATGCTTGGGTAGCGGCTAGAGCATCTGATCCCAACGCCTCGCCTTCGCTGGAGTTGCTAGCCTAGTTGTTGTGGGAGATTTGGCTTCAACGAAATGCTGTAATCTTTCGTCATCAACCTCCTGATGCAGAGAAGGTGCTCGAGACAGCCATGGTACATCACCAGATCTGGGATCGGGTTCATACCAGAAAGTAGAGCTCTTTATCCTCGAGTGACATTCCAGAACAGGGATGGAGACCACCTGCGAAAGGGAAAATCAAATGTAATATTGACGGTGCCTACAGAGAAGGAAGTGAAACCGGATCTATTGCACCGTATATCGAGAGATCACACAGGAAACCTTACTGATGTTTAAACAGAGCGAGTTCCTGCAAAATCAGCACTTCAAGCCGAAATCTATGCCCTGCTTCGGCTAATCCAGCGGCTGGATTGTCAAGGCTTGAGATCGGCCCCCGTTGAAGTTGAATCTGATAGTTTGTTGATGATTGAGCTGCTCCAACGCAGGAAACCCCCTCCTTGGACGGAATGTTCTCTTCTTGCGACGCTTCAGATGGAATGGTCTGCTTGCCCTAATTTTTCCATTCGCCACTGCCGTCGACAAGAGAACCAAGCAGCCGACTGGGCCGCCAAGGCCCAGAACCGTGAAGACCATTCCCTTAATTGGTCTTTGTTTCTCCCTTTTGTTTTTCAAAGTATCATACTATCAGACGCTGTTTATGCTGGCTGTAATTTCCTTGTGTGAATATAACAGCTGTTTCTTTGACCCAAAAAAAAAAAAATCAATGGAACCGTGAAGCATACCGCGTTTCGCTATCTAAAGTTCCAAATTCTTCATAAATTTTTCTATTTGCATGACTTTTTGTTTGTTTCAAACAGGCGAACGTTCTTCAAATTTTGGGGAATTCTTTTCCTGAAGAATATGCAATTGACTAGTGAACATTTTTCAGAATTAACTTTCATTTTCTCCACAAAAGGAAAGGAGAAACTATCAACTTTGTTTTTTAAAACAAACCCAACAGTCCTAGTCCATTACCACCCTTTCTACGTTAGGATCGGCAAAGTTGTAATCTCTATAGTGTCATCGACGAACTCACTAGTTATCAAATATAAATGTTTCAAAAGGAATCAGGGGTCACTTCAACTGAATCTCCATATAATCAATAGACACATTTCAACATGCATGTTTTAATATTATTAAATCTCTAATCGATGTACAAGAAATAATATAGGTGTGCATGTTTTCATAATAATTAAAATCATAGCAAAGCTCTAATTTTTGTCCTTTTTTTTACTAATCTCGATGTTTATTTCGTTAATAATATCCTAGCAATTTAATTCCCTGGTCACTTAAGAAAATCTATAATCCCAGCAATCTCTACCTCATATGTTTAGTTTAATAATAAATTTCCAATCAATGTACAAGAAATAAAAGATGATTGATAAGTTTCAAGAAGTTAATATAAAATAAGGTTTAGAAATTTGTGTTGCATGATAATACAAGTTTCAAATATAAATTTGTTTATGTAATTGCTTATGCAATAGATGGTGATATATTTAGTAGAATTTTTGTGATGATAAACTTTAAACGTTAAAATCTACATTTTCTACGATAAGTTAGATAATGCATTTATAGTAGAATTATTTACACAATTAATGTTGAATATACATGGTTGTAACTTTATAAAATTATTGTTAGGTCCACTGCCAGTTTAAAAAGATATTTACACACTCATCATTGGATAAATGATATATGTGTTTGAAGTTAGTTTTGTAATAAATTAGTCAACATATGAATCATCCAGTTGCAAATGTGTAAGCATATGTTAGATCAAGATTTGGCCTAATATAAGTTTCTATTACTTTGTGCACAATTATCTAGAAATTTTATTACAAATGTAGTATCAAGAATGCACAATAAGATACTTAACAAAGTATCAAAGATAAGATCTTATTCATAGGTTAAATATAAACGAGGAATAATAATACAAATAGTTCCTGAACTTTGACCTAATATATAATATGATCCATGAACTTTTAATTTGCTTAATGTGGTCCATGAATGTTGACACCTAATTTTGGGGGTTCATTTTTTGCTAAAAAATAAAAAAAAAAAAAAATAAAAAATGCATGGCATATAGTTTAGGCAGATTTTATTTGATTTTGTTTAATTTGTTAAGATTTTTATGGGTTTAGGAAATATATAATGGGAGATGCGGTTTTGCGCAAAAGAGGAATTTTTGGGATAGAATATGCAAAAATATATTTAGAGATATCGTGCGCAAGTAAAATTGGAAATAAGATATACCTCCAAGATTTAAATTTTTTAGCATATAAAAGGGGCTGTGCATGGTGGTTGCAGTGGGGGGATTGGCTTTTTCCATTAAAAAAAAAAAAAAAGAAAGAAAAGTGAGCTGAGGGAGAGGTAAAAAAAAAAAAAAAAAGGTGAAAACCCCCCCGTGCGACTGTTCATCTTCCCCGGGGGGGCGCTCGCCGGCGCCGTTCGAGCCCATCCGCCGATCCCGGCTCACGCCACCGTCGACGCCATCGCCACCGCCTCTCCCGCTTGCGCTGCCCGTCGCCCTCCTCCTCCAGATCTAGGAGCCGACGTCACCAGCCGCCGCCCCCGCTCCGCTCGCGCGCCGCCCCCCCGCTCTGCTCGCGCCGCCGCCGACGCCCTTTGCAGTCCCCGACGCACCACCGCGTCACCCCGTCGATCCTGCAGCCAGCCTCGTTGTAGCCCATCCCCTGAGGCCGACCCACGACGACCCGAGCCGTTCCCAGCGAGACTTCGTCACCCGCGATTGGTTGTTGCTCCCGTAGCACCGTCGATCAACCGCGCTGCTCGATCTGTGTCTGCACTCTAGAGCCTGTGATTCCAGCGGCCCGCTGCCGCTCAAGCCCCCGCCGTCGCTCTGAGCGCCGGCCCGTTCCGCCTGCTCGCAACACCGCCTCCGCCTGCGCCGCCCGACACCCTCTGCAGTCCCCGACGCCGCCGCGACCGAGCCCAGATCCAGAAGCCACCGCCGTCGCTTGCCCTCTGCGTTCCAGATCCACGCGCCCGACGCCCCCTGTTCGCGCGCCGCCCTCGATGCGCTGCCTGGCCAACCGTGCGCACGCCCGTCCTCAGCCCGAGACGCCCCCCGTCGCCGACTTGCCGCCGCCTGCCTCCCTGGTGCCGCGCCGCCACCACGACGCTGTCGCGCAGTCCCCCGCCGGAACCCTAGCCGCCACCCTCGGAAGCCTCGCCGGCCGGCCTCCCTTTTTCCTTTCTTTTTCTTTTCTGAAAAAAAGAAAAGAAAAAAAAAAAAAAAAAAAAAAAACAATTAGGTAGATTTTCTTTCTTTTATTTACTTTATTTTATTTTTATTGTTTTATTGTTATTTTATTATTATTGTTTTATTGTTATTTATTTTTGTTAACAACATTGGGCCCCGATAAGTGATTGGAAATTCCAATTTATCCCCTAATTCGCAACCGCGCCGATTTTTTATTTTCGTCTATAAGGCTTTAGACGAAATAATTAATCATGTGGGAATAAAAATGATATTTTGATCTTTAAGGCTTAAGATCAATTTATCGATTTTACTAGCGAAATATTACCCATTGATTTGAATAATATGTGATATCTTTTTTGGGTAATTTTGAATGAATTTGATTGTTTCTATTTATTTTGTAAAATGTCTGAGTTAGAATATTGATTGTTTAGAATTATTTGCATGTTTAGGTTAAGCATTCTAGTTATCATGAATTTTCAAAAAAAAAAAAAAATTCAAAAATTCAAATTAACTAGTTTAGGTTGCATGTTTAGTTATTAGAAATTGTTAATTCCAAAACACTAAAAAAAGTAAAAAAAGAAACTCAAAAAATCTTAATTTAGAACTAGTTTTTTTTTTTTATTGTCTTGCATACTTAGATTAGGGATTTTATTTTAGGTCATAAAAAAAAAAAAAAGCAAAAAAAAGAGCAAAATTCACTTAGGATGTTAGTTGAATTGCATGTTAAATTTTAATTAAAAAAGCGAAAAAAAAAAAAAAAAAAACAAATAAAAATCATTAGGCATTTTAGAATAGAATTGCATGTTTAATTTTAAGCTTAGATCAATTTTTTAAATAGATTGCATCTTAGGCTAGAAATTGCTGAATTAAAATAATGTCTTAATTTAAATTAAGATGACCTAATCTCTAGTTTAAATTAGATAGAATTTTAATTTATTTAGGAATTTCATAAATTGCATTTTTTAAAAATAAAAAAAAATCATAAAATCAAAAAAAATTAAAATCTTGCATTAGATATATAGGTTAGTAAATTAGGTTTTTTTTAGAATCACATTTTTAGGATTATACTTTTAGAAATCTCTTTTTAAATAGGTTAGGATTAGATTTAGATAATTTCATTTTTAGAAAACTTGGCACTTTTTAAAAAAAAAAAAAAAAAAAACCAAAAAATGAAGAAATGATTTTCTAAGTCAAAATAGGGTTAATTTAAATTAATCCTAAACATGAATTAGAAAATTATTCGTTTTAGGTAGTTCAATTAGGGCTTTTATTAATTCAAAATTCCAGATAAAAAAAAAAAAAATTAGGTGCATGTTAATCAATTTGCATTCTAGGACCATTTAGTTTAAATTTGTATATTAGGTCATTTAAGTTGCAATTATTGCATTTCATGTCATATAATTTAGATCATTTTGCCATGTCATATTAGGTTATTAGCATGTATTGCATTTGGATTAAATTCCATTAAATAAAGTGAAAAAAAAAAAAAAAAAAAAGAAATTTGCGTGTTAATTAGAGACCATATCTAGGATTGTTAATGTGAAATTTAATCTAACGATACAGATGCTTTCGTTGCTACAAGGTAAGTCCCTTAACCTTATTCATTGTTTTATTGGGTGTTAAATTGGTGGATTGCGCACCCGCATGATCACCTCACATGTTAGGGAGATAAATTAAAATCGATTCAAGCCGCCGCTAAACATTTTTCAAAATAAAAGAATGGTACCGAAAGGGCATTAGAAAAATCTAGTGTAACCAAGTCCCCGTACCCATAATCTCTGGTTCGTAGGAGTAAAGTAATCTCCCATTACTTTACTTAGGTTTCTAATCGACCCACCAAAAACTGATTAGTGGCGACTCCTTAATAAAAATCAATTGCATGTTAAGAATTCAAACCTAAGTCGCGAATTGGTATGGGCTTGGGAGAGCCCGAGTTAAGTCTAGGCTTAACAATCCATTAGCCAAACCCTAGGTGGTTCACACCCGAAAAATTGGTCGCGACAATGAACATTAACTCAGTATACTAGGGAGAATTACTGAAAAAGTCTTAAACCTATTGCAAATGTGCCAATTCAGTTCTAATTTTTTTATTATCAATTTAGTCCTAAACTTTTTACAATTATGTCAATTTAGTCCATCCGACCAAAATTGGCCGACTAGCGCTGACGTGAACGTTGGCCGAGGATAGTTGGCCGGCAAATGCTGATGTGATAATTTTTAAATATTTTTTTGGAATTTTCTTTTTAAAATTTTTGAATTTTTTTTCTTTTTTTCCCCCAACCTTAGGCTCGCCCCCACCGGCCACTGGCGAAGGAGAGCCTCACCCAGGGACGGCGAGGCTGCCGTCGCCACATCTGGTGAGGCTTGGCCTCTCCCAGCCATGGCAAGGTCGAGCCTCGTCGTCCCTAGTGAGGAGCCTTGCCGGCCACTTGCGAGGTTGACCCTCGCCTTGGTTGGGCGAGGCCAAGCCTCACCAGATCTAGCAGGGCCTCGCCCAACCAAGGCGAGGATTGATCTCATTAGTGGCCGGCGAGGCTCCTCACCAGATGTGGCAACGGTGACCTTGCCATCGCTAAGCGAGGCTCGCCTTCGCCAGTGGCTGGTGAGGGTGAGCCTCGCCAGTGGCTGGCCAAGCTGACCTCGTCGGCCCTCGAATCTGACCGGCACCAGCCTGCCAGAGGAAAGAGAAGGTGGGGGGAAAAAAGAATTAAAAAATTAAAAATATATGTTTAAAAACTGAAAAAATATTTAAAAATTGCTACATCAGCGTTAGCCGACCAACAGTATCCGGCCGGCATCCACGTCAGTGTTGGCCGGCCAATTTTGGTCGAATTAACTGAATTGACACACTTATAAAATGTTTAGAACTAAATTGGCCAAAAAATAAAAAGTTTAGGACTAAATTGGCACAATTGCAATAGGTTTAGGACTTTTTTGGTAATTGTCCCAATGAACAATAAATACTAAACAAGACCAATCACATAATCACGTGAGGGCAACTTGCTTCAAATTCCTTTTTAACTCTGGAGCCTTGTCAATGAAGAAGCGTATATAGCTTTTTGGGGAAAGTAATCATATTTTCTATATTTTATACATCATTTGTTTTATAATGCTTTAGAATATATAAATATATTAAAAAAAAAAAGAGAGAGAGAATCAATCCTAATAGTCCTCTTAATCAGGAGACAAAATAAGAAGTAGATTGACTTGGATTCCTATCTTCTCTCTAATTAACAACTCATACCAAAAATTGACTTAAATTCCCATATTATCTCTTATTGATAACTCATGCCAACACTTCCCCTCAAGTAGATGAAAAGACATCTTCGATACCCAACTTAACAATTGAACTGTGAAAGGCCCTACTTAACATAGCCTTAGTATGTTCACCAACTAATCTTCAAACCTGACAAAAGGAAACCAAACCACCTTAAATGTCTATCAACCTTAATATGCTTGGTCCAATCATGCTAAACTGGATTGTGGGAAATATCAGTTGTTACTTTATTATCATGGAACAATCTCATCTCATACTTCGATGGGAAACCAAGTTCTGTCATCAACCTCTTAAGTTACAGTATCTCACACAATCCTTTAGCCACCTCTCGAAACCTCACCTCAGCATTGGACAATGCAACTACCTTATGTTTCTTGCTCCTCCGTATAACCAAGTTTCCCTGCACAAAGGTGATATACCTCGACGTGGACCTCCTATCCAAGATGCTACTTGCCCAATACGCATTCGTAAATCTCTCCACCTCAAGATGACTGTTCTTCTCAAAGAACATACCTTTTCTTGGAGCCAACTTCAAGTAGCGCCAGAATTTGACTCATCGCATTCGTATGATCTTCACTTGGGGCATGCATAAATGAACTCATGATACTTATAGCATATATGATGTCAGGGCGAATATGTGACTAATAGATCAATTTCCCTACTAACCTTTAATATCTACCTTTATTGGTCATCACCTTATCCGAATACTCCTCAAGTTTATGATTTTGAACTATAAGAATGTCAGTAGACTTACACTCCAACATTGCAACTTCGACTAACTAGTCTAGCACATGTTTATTTTGAAACAAAAAAATGACTCCTTTCGATTTGGCCACTTCAATGCCCAAGAAATACTTCAACCTTCCTAGATTCTTCATCTCAAACTCTTTTGGTAGCTTCTATTAGAGTTTCGAAATCTCTTCTCGATCATTTCCTGTCATGTCATCCACATATATGATTAAGGTTGTTACCTTTCCTAGACGTCGCCTTAGGAACAACGTATGATCTGAGTTGCTTTGAAATAACCCATATCCTCTCATTGCTGAGCTTAAGTGACCAAACCAAGCATAAGGTGACTGCTTTGACCCAGACAATGAACGTTCTAGCTTGCACACTATGTTGGGTTGAGTGACACAACAATACCTAGGTGAAACTTCCACATAGCTTTCTTGCTTCAAATCCCTAAGAAGAAATGCATTCTCCATATCAAATTGATGCAATGGCTAGTCCTAATTCATTGTACAAGACAATAAAACTCTCATAGTATTAAGCTTCACCACTGGAGAAAACATTTCTTGATAATCTATACCATAAGTCTGTGTATACCCCTTTGCTATCATCCGTGCCTTATATCTCTCAATGGAGCCATCTACTTTATATTTAATGGTAAAAACCCACTTACACCCCCACTGCTCAGTTTCCCTTTGGTAATTTTACAAGTCTCCAAGTCTTATTTTTTTGTAATGTTTCCATCTCATCTTTCATTGCTTGAACCCATTTGGGATCCCTCAAAGCCTCTTGCACCACACTAGGAATTCAGGTTGCAAAAACATTTGATACAAATGCCATCAATGGTTCTAACAATCTCCCTGTCGAAACATAATTTGTAATAAGGTACTTTGATTTCCATTTCTACACATTTGATGAGTACCGATTGGGGGGCTTACCATAATTGTGTTTGTTAGGTAATTTATATCCAACAACCACATCAAAATTATCATAAGAGTCAGGTGTGGTAGGAGATCTTATCTCAAGAGTATCCTCGGGAGATTGGTCGGAAACTAAAGATGGGACAATTTCAAGAGAAGGTTATTCTTAAAGTTGTTTGTGTGCACCTTGTACCAATACAAGTTGTTGATCATCTCCTATTGGGATGTGAATATCCCCCTACGCAACTCTTGTCGTCGGCCTTGTCACGAGTCACGACATGATTTGCTATATTTTCTATTGACGACACCACTGATGGGGCCTATCATGAGTCAGACCAAGTCCTAGCCCTTATCGCCAATTTTCCCTTTCTCCATGTATCTCTCCCTAAAAATGATAATTGGCATTAGGGTAGAAGAATTCGGACTCGGCAATTGTCACATCCATAGCGACATATGTCTTTTTAGGATGCACATGACAATTTCTAGAGCAGAAATCAATTTCTATTCCATGATCGAGTTTCTAAGCAAAGAAATACATTTACTAATGATTCAAAATTTCTATTTTTGAAATAAAGATTCGTTTGATAACACAATAAAATTGCTATTTTTAGGAGCAGCGACGATCGACGTCAGGTGACTGGAATTCGACATTCGGCGACCGGCGTCTGGCGTCGGAGTCCAACGTTCAGCAATTGATGGCTACCGTTCAATGTTCGGAGTTTGACGTCCAGCGATTGGTGGCCAACGTTTGTCATCCGGAGTCCAGCGTCTGGCAATTGGTGGTCAGCGTCCAATGTCCAACATCTGGAGCTCGGCAACTGATGGCCGGCATCCAACATTTGACATCCGGAGCCCAGCTACCAACGGCCAACATCCGATGACTAGTGGCAAATGGCAGGCAGTCAGCGACAAACGTCCAGTGGTTGGTGGTGAGCCTCCGACATCCAACAGTTAGCGATGAGCTACCAACAACGGGAAGGGCATCTAGCAACCAATGACCGATAGTTGGCGACGGGCAATCGGAGTCCGGTGGCCAGAGGCCGACAGTTGATGGTCGGGGCTGATGGCAGGCGACAAGTGGGCGACAGGCATCTAGTGTCCCACAGGCAACGAGTGGACGACGAGTGGTGACGAGAGTGAATGATAAGGAAAATTTTGATTTCTCATTTTTGTTCTAAAAAAGAAAAGTTCAAAATTTTATCTATTGATTTCTGCTCCGAATCTATTTCTAGAATATAAATCTGTTCCAAAATTAGAAAAATGAAATTATGTTACCAAATGGATTTCTATGCCAAACCTATTTCGAGGAAAAAAAAAATAGAGAAATAAAGAAACATAAATACTGTCGTGCACTCTTAGTGACTAAGTCATATTAGTAATAGCCCTTCTAATGGGTTCCATAGCTAAAAAAAACATACCACACAACACAAGGATCAAGCTTGGTTAGTTGGCTCTTGTGAAGATGAACATAAGCTACACACTCAAACATTTTAGGAGGAAGCGTCAACATCGAGGGACGAGAAACATGTCTCAAAAGAACTTGCAGGGTTTAAAATTTTAGCACACGGGAGGACATCTGGTTCATCAAGTGGATTGCAGTAATAATGGCAGCATTCAAAAAATGATTGAGAACATGACCATCCACCAAAAGAGGCCATGTTATCTCAAGAATATGGCGGTTCATCCTTTTTGTGACCTCGTTCTGCAAGAGGTAGGGCGCATGACGTCTCATAGATAATGTCATGTTCTTGAAAGTAAGTTGTGAGATATTGATTAATATATTCGCCCCCATTATCAATATGAAGGATGTGGATCTATGCCCCAAATTGTGTTGCAACCTAGAACACACGAAACATTTTAGAGACCCCATCCTTGTGCTTCGTCGAATACAACCACGTCATCCATATACAATCATCCACAAAAGTCATAAACTAGCGAATTTCCAAAATGGTGGTAATAGGTAAAGCACTCCACACATTAGAATGGACTAATGAAAAAGATGTTGGTACTTTTATTAAAACTCAATGGAAAAGAAACACGATGACTCTTTGCCAAGATGCATGTCCCATGCTAGAATATGGAATTTGATAAACTACTGAACAACCCAAGAAATAAGTGTTTCGAAAATCCAAAAGACGGGTGCTCTAATCGACAACCACTGCAATGTGCTAAGCAGCTATGATAACCTCGTATCTCATAACATTTGATAAATCCAAGTAACTTATTAATAAGGACAGCTACCCTCATATATCCATTACAGACCAACCGAAAAAGCAAAAGGTGCTGGAAGCAAATTATCTGAGCACTGGCAACGAAAATAGTGATCATACTAAGTACCTCGATCTCTGAAGAAATTGGTAACTTTCAAGTCATTGATAGACCTCATTTTCCCGAGGCTACCGAGATGGCCTGGAAATATACCACAAAGTACTAAGGTCCTATCAGGGCTTACAATATATCAAAAGCAATAGAGAAGCGGCAAGATGCAGAGATTAACTGGGAGGAAAAATTCACAATGGGCTGCGGCACCAAATCCGTTGACACTGAGGGAGATCTAACTCCAGCAGCTTTACGAATCAACGAACATAAAGCAAAAGAATGACAATCAAACCAGACTCCAAACAGTGATACAATTATTATGCCAATAACACATAGTAAATGCCAAAGAAACTAGCAAGATGTCCAGTGAGAGCTAAACACTGGTTTCCCTGCAAAAATAATTATCAAATAGCAGTTTACTACAAGCCAACAACCTATAAGAGGATTGTATGCCAAATTTTGATGAATCAGAACTGAGACCAATACATAACAAACTCAAGGATTTATGCTAGTTGCACACTGCAAATCAGCAAGCATGAACTAATAAGTAAAACCTCCATGCCTGCATTGTAGAAGCATCTACAGTGTCATTGAATCAGCAGAAGAACCACATTCATTATGAAGAAATTGAAAGGAATTTACTTGTCAGATCGAAAATAGGAAAAGAAAATTTTTAAAAACAAAACCAAAAAGGAGATGCTACAAAACTCCCCTCGAGCTCTTGCCCATGATATCAAAACATGAAAATGAGAAAGAAAAAAGAAACAACAATTTTACTATCCTAAAAAATACCTTTAACTTAACTCGGTCTGAGATCTACTCCGCAATAAATAAGGCAGAAGAGAGCTTTATCTCGGTCAAATGACTCCTTCAGATTATTTAAGCTGGCACATAGGACTCCAATAACAATTGTGCAGGGGAAGGTGACATGATTTGGACAATCAAACTTGTGAACTTCCACTGCTTCTCCACTTTGTCTTTAAACATTCGACAAAAAACTTTACCAGCTCCATGGGGCCCACGAATATAGAAATTGACCTGTGTAAGAATAGTTGGCAAGAAAACACAGAAAGGTTTTCAGAAGAGGTGTTGGTCAAAACGAAAAGCATGAGCAATTTTTCTAGTCTACAATGTAAAAAAAAAAAAAAAAAAAAAGGAGACAAACAGAAGATAAAATAGCCTGCTAGTGACCAATTAAATTAAAAATTTGAAAAATCTCAGCATTAATTTCATTGATACAAACGGTAAAATATAACCAAAGATCGCATTTTTTTCATAATTCTGAGTCACCTCAATATGCTCTACACCATCTTCATCAGTCCAGGCCCTGTGTGGAATACGTTGGCGTGCAGCTCGATTCCTACTTTCTTGACCATATCCAGTAATTGGAGATCCAATCCTTATCCTAACCTGATTCAAGATGATTAAAGCACAAGAAGCATTTATTAGAAAAAATGCTAGATAGAAAGAATCTGCGAGATCATAAGTCTGCTCAGGTGACTAAAACCACAAGGCTGCCATGAAAGGTCAACCCTCAAAAGCACATGGGTGGTTTTCAGCTTAAATTTTGCACCAAGCAAACATAGACTAGATTGTTCCAGTATTTTAGGTCTTAATATGATGCGAGGGTTCATTTATTTCCTCATAAATTCTTGTCCACAGCCATGCATTTTAAGTTGTTGCTTTTCCAAATCTAAGTAAAAGCTACTAGGAGCGCTAATCTTTTGAAAATCCATATCTCATCATCATTTTTGTACTTCATATATTCTCAAAGGATGACGTAAGCAGAGATGACATCTTAGGCAAGGTACTCATAAAAGGAATTTTCCTGAAATCCTCTTGTTTCAATTAGTCTGCTCAAAGGAGCTACCTGAGCTCATTAAGTGGTTAATAATTGATCATGGGGCAGCATAGCCACAACTAACCAACTTGAGTAATGCCCCCAAAGCCAAAACCAATCATCTTCTGGGCCCGCCACAACAGGTACCAGTAAAGGCATGAAGGGTTTTTAATCTCATTTATATATGTACAAACCTGACTGTCATCTTGAATCCTTTTCAGAGCCATGTTGAAAATCTTGTATCTGCCAGATGAGAGCATTATTGCCACAAACAACGTAGTAAGAAGTCAGTTTTCTAAATTCCAAACCCAACATCCATATTCAGAAAGAGAAAATAATTCCTACTCTTTTGGTTGGAATATGAGCTCATTGAAAACAGCATATGCTGCAGCAGCTGCAATGCCAAGCCCCGCAAGAATAATGAGACTGTATGAAGCCCCCTCTACAAACGTGACAGGTTTTTCAGGTATGTTATAGGTAGGAGAATCAAAGGGATCTTCAATTGTAGATACATCCTTCTTAGTCTGTAAAACAACAACAAATTTCTTTAAAAAAATTGAATGAGCACTTTGCCATGACTTCCCAAGTCTACTGATTCAGTCATCATGCATAAGAAGTGAAATGGATCGGGAAAGTTTTCAGACAGAAAATGGGGAAAATTGACTAGAATGGATCTCTCAAGAATATCCAGTGATATTACATGGCTAACCATTACCAAAAACAAATAGAGCACACACTGATTACCCATACTTTCTCAATCTAAAATCGAGTTACGAATATAATAGTAAGCAGAACCTCGAAATTCTCACACATAATGCTAAGCTTTTCAATGATTTACCTACTTGATCTCATCCTACTATAATGCAGTTGCTTTTAAGTCAACAATTATTAAGCAAACAAAAGTGAGGGACTAACTGGAATGATTGACAAACTTAGAAAGCTCAAAAACAGAGAAGCTGAATCAGAAGTAGTTCCTACTTCTAATGGGACCAAAGTCAGAGAGCAATACGAGAATATGATCCTCTAAACTAGTATCTAAACAGGTGGGCCTATGTTCAATCTCCAACAAGATTTTTGTCACATCCCTTACTAAACAAGCTTTAGTAAAAGTTTTTGGTATCTCAATTATAATCCAAAGTCAAATTTACTGACTTATTTGTTTGGTCAAATAATTTACTCACTTCCACTCAATTGAAAATGTATAAAGTATGCCATTGAGAGCATAGGTATGCGGGTGCAGATAGCAAAACAACTACGAAATAAAGCATGTTCTCTGGAAAAAAACAACAGCTTGGACTACTATATATATGCTAAGCAGACTTTGATTAAGAAACGGCTCAAAAGTTCCAAACCTCTGATGCAGTCTCTCCCTTTTTCTCTGAAGATCTGGAAGCAAAGGATCTGGATAACGAAGAAATTCTACTATCTACGTTGCCTCCTGTATACAGGAGCTGTAATGGGGATAGCCTTATACCTTTCCTATTGTGGAGCACTCTTAAGGGCACATGGAATCCTGAAAATAACATTTAGAACAAGAAATCATTATTGTTGGATAAACAAGCATTCATCTTATAGGCAATCGCAACTACCTATAAAAACCAAAGAATTGTTAGTTTCTGAATGAAAGAATGAATCGTTTCACTGAATTGTGCAGCATGAGGAGAATCTCTTTTCTCTGAATTTAGGAATATAAGTATTGTTGATTTCTAAATCAAGTTCAATGTTCATGCTCCAAACTGTTAATTATCCAAATTTATCAGCATATAGCCTAACACTCGCATATACCACTTTCAAATTACAGCGATTAGTTAGTATTGTGGTTCCACATCCAAAGATTCGAGCATGAAAGCACAACTGCCACCCACATGCCATCAAAACTGAACACACACATATACAACAATAAATTATAGCATAGCTCAACAAGTTCAACTGGCAACAAGCAACACATATTTTGAGCAGAAGCAGCATGATGAGAAATTCATATGTCAGTGGCTAACCTTTGGCCCCAAGTATTTCCTGCATCATAATAAAGAAAGGTACTTCAGTTTTCAATTTTGAAACAAACACTACAACAGTGACCAGACCACTACATTACCTTTGTCATAGGTTTAGCATGAGATGTACTTCTCACATAACGTGACTTAAATACAACCTGAAATTGAACAGTAGAGCAAATCCCAGTCACACATCTAAATTTACTTCCCATCAGGGATACGTACCAAACATAAAGGAAATAAGCTGAGAAAGATGGATACAAGGAAATTCAACCAGTCATTAATAATGAGCAAGGCTTCCTCTTGGTGAAAGAACTGGACATAAGTACCATAGTTTTGATCATCCACAATTAATACCATGAAAAAAGACACCATGAGAACGGCAGAACTAGTAATATAGCACCTTCAATTCGTGGATCTAAATAACCAATGTTTTCAGAAACTAAGTGAACCATATTTAAACAAATCAGTATTATCATGGAAATGAAATAATTCCCTTGATTCAATTGTTAGATAAAACCCTACATAATTTCTTCCTTCTATAAACAAGAAAGGACAATTGAAGTCAAGGCTCCATAAGTGGCAAGTAAAGCGGAACTCCTAATGAGCAACGAAAAGATCCCAACAATGATCAAGCTTTCTATGAAACTGACATTGCCACGACAAGTAACTATCTTGGATAAATCAGAGTGTACAGTCCTCGAAAACAGTCAGGTAGACAAAGTACGCCACGAGGATCAACCCGTAAAGAGTTTGCAGAATGACCGTACTCAACAATCATTCTGCAGACTATGTCCCACAAAAAATTGCATCAGAGACAAAGCATCAGCACAGTTTTCGCCTACAAGCTAATAATTTATTTAGCACTACAAAAGATGAGAAAACGAAAGATGACCAGCCATTATCTGCATTTGCAGGATATTCAAGAGTAAAGGAAAATAACCCTTTGAGTTAGATCCACAAAACATCAAGCTAGTAAATTCGAATGGTCAATGAGGAAGAGCATGAATTTTACCTGGAATGTCAAAAAAACTCGACACTATTACTAGCAAAGCATATGTTATCCTACTAGCAACTTTCCAAATCAACCAGTACTTCCAAGGAGGCTGAGCAATTTACAGAAACGATAAGTGATGCTTTCAATTCGAACATAACGGGAATCTCCCAGAACATATATCTTATCCGCTCCAACGGGCTTATGACCCAAAATTGCATGAAAACAGAGATCCTCTCCCACAGCTAACACAAAGCCAAAACTGAAACTTTACATTCTCTGGTAGAATCATCAACAAGCAGCAGGAAAGCAACATGCAACATCCTCAAATAACAAGACCGAACAATCAGAAACGCGAACTGAACACCTCGGCCCCAGAAATTTATAAAAAAAAAAAAAAAAAAAAAAATTTACAGTCTCCAGCACCCGCATTTCTCATCATAGTGAGCATTACGCGTAATGAACTTGAAGAAGCAAAAGGGTTCTCACGGATTCGGCCGGATTGCTAGCGGCGACCGCCGAGGAGGCCGAAGACAGGCCCGCCTCGGAGACCGAACTCGAACGCTTGAGCTCCGAGAGAGGAGAGAACCCATTCCGCAGTCCCATCAAACCGGCCCATCGAACGTTGAGAGACGCGGCCGATCTCTTCACATGCTGCATCGTGACAACGGATATCGGTCGCTGGCTCGTCGCTTTCTTCTGCCACGACCTTCTTCTCGATCGAATTAGGGTTTTCAGAAGAACGGGTTGACTCGGACTCAAGAGATTCCAACCCACAAGGGGAAAAAAAAAAATTGCAGGAATCGACGAGGCGGAAGCGGAAGGAGGAGGAGGAGGAGGAGGAGGAGGAGGAGGAAGGGGGACTGTAAAACCCAACCCCAGTCCCCACGAGTCGAGGTTTTGTGCATATACGCTTCCGCTAACCCACACGTGCGAAAGTGGAGGCTTGATTAATCCTTTTTCTCCTATCTTTTCTTTTAACGAACCTACTATTCATTAAAAGAATTATTATGAAAATTTTTGTTAAGCAAATTTTTTACTCCGTTTGTTTCGCGAAAAATATTATATATTTAGAAAATGTTCTTAAGAAATCATTTTCAAAAAAAAAAAAATAGTAATATTTTCTTATGTTTAACTAAAATCTAAAATCCTTTTTCTCATTTTCTCCTCGACAGACCCGACTATTCATTAAATGAGTCCTTATCAAATAAATTTTTACGTCTTGACTCTGGCTATTTTTGCGGAAAATATTATATTTTCAAGAAATTTTTTTAAGAAGTGATTTTTTTTTTTTAGAAAAATGTTGGCTGAAATCTAAAATAGAACCGGAAAATATATTTTGCTGTTTGGAAAGAAAATTTTAATTTGATTTTCCTAAATGCACGTACATTATTTGGGAGTTAGTGAATTGTGCAACAACCCGAGAATAAAGGATGACTCCTAAGTATAGACACTAAGGTCTCGAATCAAGGCCTTAATGGACTTGGCCTTGAGCATCTAGGACTAGGGCACCACCTTTGTGGACCCAAGCCTAGGTGCATGAGATCCATGCACAAGTATCACAATCCTGCACCTAACTTTTACAAACTAGCCCAAGACTAGCTGTTGGATCATGGGCTAGAGCTCAATCTCAATGGACCTAGGCACAAATGTTAAGAGCTTGGCTTTAATAGACTCAATCCTAGATGCCGAGGACGTGGGAATGATTGTTAAGATTCTATGTCCAACTATAGAGTTTTTGATTCAATTGTCAATATTTAATTATATTTTAAAAAATAATTTTTATTTTTAAATAGGAAATTATATTTCTTGAATTTAAACATAGATTTTTTCTATTAATCAATATAATGTTTTTCATTAACTCATTTACATAAATGATCTTAACTCCAAAAAATTAAGAAAATATTTTTTCGAAAAATATTGTTTACAAAACAAACGAAACACGAAAGGTATATTTATCATAAATGCACTAGTTTGTGATTTTTGACGGTCGAACATAAATTTGTCACAAATATTCAATTTAGAGTTTTTTTATAGTCATTTGGGATAAATATTTTTACAAGTATACAAGTTTGGGATTATTCATGGTCAAAAAATTAGTTTGGGATAAATTTATCATAAATATACCAGTTTAGGATTTTTCAATGTATTAACCCACAAAATAAAAGTGCCTGACAAGCCAACAAAATTAGATATGCAAGAAGAATTTATTGATATACAGACATGAGATATTGGCCAGCCATGTCATCTGATTTACATAAAGTACATGGACCCTCCTGACCCAATTCGAACTGCTCTCTAGAACCCACTCAATATTGCTATTTGCTGATACAATCAATTCTCAAGATCCCAGAAACGTTCATTGCGAGCGGGTCATGTGATAATAACTCCAGGAAAACAGCAAAGTCAGCTATACAAGATGTAGATGAAGACGAGTAAATGAAGAAATGTTGCGTAGGTCGAAAGTACACTTAAAACGCAGCTGCCGAGAATGGGCTCCCCTAGCTACACCATATGTTTGCATTGGTAATATCAATGGTCCAAATTTGGCAACGAGGGTCTCGCTCCATGCCGGCATTAGAGACCAAAGCCCACAAATGAGTCACGAACTCCCCTCCATTTGCTAAGTGCTCGACGTGCGCTTTTGCTTTGTCTGATGGAGCCACATACAATATTAGTTCGGCCCAAAACTCGGCCAGGATCTTCCAAATGCGCCGCTGGTTCTCTTTCAGCAATTGAACCCCCAACCGGGCGCCCCGTTGTATAACCATATTTTCTGGCGTTTCCGTATCTTCTGGTATTTCCCCGATGTCCTTCAGTCTGTGGATTCTTTCTCCATATGTCTTGCACATCTTAAGCTCTTCCCGCGCTTCAAAGATGACTTGGTTGAAGACGTTCTCCGTGCCATAAAGTTGATCGGGTAACAATCTCGGGGCGAATGCCACCAAATAGGCAAGATATTTGGACAAGTTAGTTGCTATGTTGAAGTTTGGATCATGATTCAATGGCCGCTTATACTCAAGAAAGCTCGTAGCTATATGCCAAACCATTATAACTTCAGCTTGTGTCTTGAGCCTACACGCCCAAGATAGCTCATCCGACATGTTGTTTAGCATCAAAGAAGTTTGTCCATTCGCCAATTTCCCGTTGCTCTTCATCAGAGAATCAAACACAGCCTTCTTCACATCAGCGGGCAATCTAACGGGAGCGCTTTGTTTTTGACCTCTCCCATGGACATCGACGAAATTGATTTTGCAGAAATGGTAGAGAAATCTGGAAGGGACGTGATTGTACGATTCGAGAAAAGAGTATTGGCGAGTTTCCTTTCCCAAGGCTTCAAATGTACCCCGCATATTAGTCCTATCAGCTTCTCGATGCGCTTGCTCCCTTGCCACGACTGCTTTTGCACGTAGTTGCAAAGCCATTCAACTTTCGCCCAGTCGGAGATAGCCATCAGAAAGAGCTGAACAAGCTCAACACATATGAATACCATGAGAACGACCGCAGTCACGAGAACGTCGACCTTCAACCCATGGGATGTCACCAATTGGACAACATCTTGGGGCTTTGTGGTTTTGGGCATCAGGAATACAACTGTTACCATGGTGCCTGTGATCAAACACAAAAGCTCCACCACTTTCAGCTGCTAAAGGCGCGCTTGGAAAATGATGGGGTAATTGGTGTAGAAAAAATCGTGAAAAAAGGTAAGCTCGACTTCAGCGATTCGAAATGCTCTCTCGTACCCATTTTCTTTCTGAAGAATTCCATCTCGAATCAAGTGCCACGCCTTCTGATGAGCTTCTTCCGGCAATGAGTAGCTCAAAAATTTCAAACGGAGAAGCAGGTAGAACGCGTAAGAGAGACAAATATCCTTGAACTTGCCATCCCGGTCTCCCCCGCTTGAGCTCAAAAGACGCCCTTTGCACTCCCACACCCTTTCTATGGTGATGACTTCCTCCTCGGAGTTTCCTGAGACCGTTTCAAAATTTGCCTTTGGTGCTGCGACTTCACCAAAGACTTTCTCGAGTACGGTCCGACTCACTTTCACCACATATTTGTATCCTTTCATAGTTTCGGGATCGGCACAGCGATCCAGGCAACGATCCTTGGAGCTCATATGATCCGCGACCCATTTTGTCATTCGATCCCGGCCAAATGCGCTTACTGACACGAGTGATAGTGCTCTCTCTGTGGTCTTAAGCGCTAGGATGACGAAATAGAGCAGGAAAACCGCCAGCCTTGACGGCAAGGTGGTCAGATAGAGGGTCCACAACGTTAGTAACCCTATGAACGTGACCACGTGTTGACAAGCACAATTCTTCCACTGCTCGTTGTCCTCAAGACTATATGCAGAGAAAGAGTTTGAGCTTCCAAGAAAGATCATCAAGAAAGTCGCCCACAGCGGGAACAGTGGGTTGTGGAACGGGGATTCGCGCATTAGCCCGAGCGTGTACGTTATCAAGTAGCCCGAGAGAGTGTACGCTGCCCACAGGACAACATTGAGCATCGGATTGTTGTTCCGACGCCTCAATGAGCCGAAAGCCACGAGGAAGAGGAGCAGGAAGGCGACTGAGCCCACGTAGAGCTCTATTAGCGCGAGCATGCCCTCCGGGGTTCGGAGCCTCTTCACGACAACGCTGGCCTCGGTGATGGTTCGGTTCCCCGACGCCATTTGGCTACCTTGCAAGTCCCTCGTGTTTTTATTTTTTTATTCTTTTGGTGAATGAAGACAGATTGTATTCTTGGTAAGTGTTGGAGAAAGCCAAGAAGTTTAAGAGCTTTGAGAGTTCGTTTCCTGTGTGTGCGGAGACCAAAGAGGAAACCTGCCTTTATTGATATCAACTCTGATGTCCGGAGTCGGTCCAGGCTTTAATTTTGATTTCCCCCGTGCGACACGAGTTCGTTTATTTAGTAAGCAACGTCCAATTATCGTTCAAAGGGGTTTATACTTGCTACCCACATAAGGAATAGTCTTTCCATCCGTCCTTTAGGCAAAAGGGCATTCCTTACTTACCTCGGTAACTAAAGGATCAATCAATAAAGTTAATTTTGTTAAAAACCTTAAATTGGTACGATGACATATTTATTCAAAATTGATTTTGCTTTTATAAAAGTCTCAAACCAATGACATATATACCGAATTAAGTTTTGTCTCACAGGAGCTCTCAAAGTAGTGCCTCTCACCTAAATTCACCCTCCACGATAAATCCTAAACTGGTAAAGGGGATAGATTGTGGTTAAGGGTACTGATTTGAGACTTTTCATTAAATGAAAATTAATTTAAAATAAATGTGCTACATCTATCGGTTTGAATTATTTTTAATGAGAGGAAAATTAATTTTGATTAAATATATCATGGGCCACTGGTTGATGATTTTTTATGGCACCAGCCCTAAAAAAATAACTTCTTTTGACTATATTGCCCTATTCTTTCTTCGAGAAGACATTTAAAAAAAATGGTAAAAAAGAGAGCACTCACATTATGATTGAAGAAGGTGGCATCCGGCCCAGTTTGAGTTTTCTTCTTCTCTCTTTTCTCTTGCGATCTCCTCTTGTTGACCTTTTTTTTTTTTTTTCCAAAATTCTTGCACTTTTCCATGATTTTTGGAGGATATACAGCAATCTCTTCTCCCATTTCTCTTCTTTTCTTTTCTCTATTCATTTACTAGGGGAAATATAAAAAACTCCAGCCATTAAATGCGAGCATGGTAATATTTAATTACTCTAACACTTCCCTATACATGCAAGTTAACTTTAGCTTAAGCCTAAAGTGTGTAAATGTAATTGGGAGGTAAATGGGAACCTTAAAAGATTTGAACTCAGGACTCATTCTCTAATACTATAAAAGAACAGCAGTGTTTGAATGTTAATCTCAATGCACAATTTGTTGAGATCATGCCAACTACATAAAGTTATTATAAAGTGTTGCGCTTCATGAGGAAACAATGCGATAATGGAAATAATAAAAGAAAAGATCCTTTCAATTTTTTTGATTTTAGTATTTTCAAATGTCTGCTTGTGATTTTGATTGATGTATTCATATTCTTTTCCCTTAATTGATAAATCACTGCCCTTTAAGACCAATGCCTGTCGATTTTGATTTTACTCGAGATTTTGCTTTCTGCCATGGATTGGTCACTTCTCAATACAAAATATAGTGGCCATTGAAGAAAATATCCATTGATTTTTTAATCGTGCATAGAGAGATATGAAGTGTGACGAAGAGGAACAATGCAAGCAACCATGTGCATAGAAGTCCCACTGCCACATTGGGCATGTTTCACAAAAATACACACTTTGTAAAGAGGCACATTTATCACTGCCGTTTCCCGAGCTCAGTTGTGAGGGCTTGCTGTAGCCCAGGTTGGGACATCAATGTGGTCGGACATGGGTTCAATTCTTGCAGGTCGGGCTTCTTGCGGCTCTCACCTGGCCTGCCCGTTCCAAGCCTGAGGGTTGATTCATGACCATGTGACGACTGAGGAGGGCCTTTTGAGTCCATTAAACTATTTATGTTTATAAGTAAAAAGGTAAAAAGCACTAGAATGAAGAATATGGTGTAATTAATGCGAGAATAATTCTTTCCTTTAGGAACAATTCAAGATTTATTCCCACAAAGACTACAGTGAAACAGACGCAAGAATAATACCTTTCATTTGGGAATAATTTGATTATTCCCAATAGAGACAAAGAATAGCGATCTCTTCTTCATGACTTTTTTTTTTTTTTTTTCAAAATTCTTATAATTTTACACGATTCTCGGAGGATTTACATCAATTTTCTCCCATTTGTCTTTTTGCTTTTCTCTATTCATTTACTAGGGGAAATATAATTAAGATGCATTCATTATCTTTACTTTTAAACTATCAAATTGAATTTTTTTCAATATCATTCATTTAGATTTTATGAGACCACTATGAACTATTCTAAAAACTTAAGCTATAAATGAAAACGTGGTATAATATTTATTTACTCCAAAACTCTCACTCACGTGTAAGCTCGACTTTGTCCTATGCCTAAGGCATGGAAATGTAAATGGGGATGTAAATAGAGGCCTAAAAATATTTGAACTTATGACTCTTGCTCTAATACCGTAAAAAGAACAAAAAAAGTTTGATTGTTGATCTCAATGTATAATTTATTGGGATGATGTCCATTATATAAGGATGTTACAAAGTGCTATACTTCATAAGAAAATAATACGATAATAGAAATAACAAATAAAAAGATTGTTATATCATAAGAGCTGCCAATCCTTTGATTTTAATATCTTCAAGAATCCGCTTGTCATTTTGATTGATATGTCCAAATTCTTCTCCTTTGGTTTATAAATAAGTTCTTTTAAGAAAAGCATGCTCGGTCCATCTTTTGCGGTGCTTTTTTTTTTATCATGATTTTAGTCAAGATTTCGCTTTCTGCCGTGGATTGGCCGCTTCTCGATCCAAAGAACAGTGGACATTGAAGAAAATTCGAAATCCATTGAGTTCTATATTGTACCTAGAGAAATATGAAGTGTGACAAAGAGAACAATGCAATGTGCATAGAAGTCCCACATTGGGCATACATCAGGGCGATACACACTTCATTGGAGGCATAGCTGTCGGTGCCGCCCGCCGGGCTAAGTTGTGCGGACTTGTAACTTAGGGTGGGGCATGGGTGTGGTGGGACATTGGTTCAATTTTTGCGGATTGGCCGGTTGTGGCAAACATCTGCTCCTGCCGTTGCAAGCCGAAGGTTGCTCAATGCACAGGCTGAGCGAAGGCTAGGGTCAGGGGTTAGCGTGAGGCTAACTTCACTGAGCCGCGAAAACTAGGGTATCCAAAAGTGGACCGAAAATTCTAGTTCAGTTTGGATAATATTTTTTTTTTCCCAGTCGGGATAATTTCGATTTAGTTTAGTTAATAAAACCGAATTCTTAATATTATAAGTTACGTAAATTTTTTTTCTTTTTCACTAAACTTCTTCTTAATATTACAAAAAAGAACACTGAAAAATTGAACCAAAGTGCATCTCCGGTTTGGGTCGCGATTTGTTTCAAAGTTAATGTACACCAAAAATGGTTTGGTTTGGATTTCTTGAAAATTCGAAACCAAACTACTTGACACCCCTAACAAAAACCCCCGACTCCTAGTAGTGCAAGGATAATGGCCTGGCGCCACTCAGGTTCGCCATGGCCGAATGGACTGAATTCTCTGTACTACCACTTTTTTTATCCTTTTTTCGTGAGTCTTCCTTACCTTAGTGCATAGACACAACCTTTTTCTTTCTCTTTTTCCCCTTTTTCTTCCTTAGGGGTTTTTTGTTTTATAAGTAAAAAAGGCAAAAAGAAAAAGAACAATGAACGTAGTGTGATTAACGAGAGAATGATTTCTTTTGTTTAGGAGATTTATTCCCATAAAGATGATTTAACTAGAATAAAGAATATTGTGTAACAAACGCAGGAATAACATCTTTCATTTGGGAATAATTCGAGATTTATTTCGATAGGGAAAATAATATCTTTTGCATATTAGTCAATGGGATAAGTTGTACCTTTGTCATTTTGATGTTGCATGTTTCAAAAGCATCTTTTCTTGTTTTTAAGTTTCGTCACGCGAGTGGCATGCTGTGCCAATACACGTTCAACTGCTTCTTCATCGAAGAGTCGACAACAATTTCAAAAAACCACCTAGAAATTAGGCAGAAAAAAAAGGGATGCGAATTGCGAAGGCTGTATGAATTATTTTATCATACAATCAACTAAATCCAAAGCTCAAAACTACACTAAACAATCAGCAAGACATTTCAGTGTTACTTTTTTTTTTCCCCGCTTGCTATATCCAATTTCTTCGTTAATTCTACTCCCAAAATGTTGTTCCATCATAGATTACTTCACTAGCGATGGCTGGCATTTAATAATTTGCAACAAAAGGATTAATCGATTCTCTGAAAGTACTAGCAAGCCATAGGGGTAAGCATCGGTCTAGGGTTAACCCTAGACCGACACTAGACCCAATCCTGTCGGTCTTGATCCAGTTCCAAATGGGACTAGGTCGGTCATCGGTATTGGAATTCCTCGACCAACACTGTACAGATTGATCCTTGATCTTGAGAGTTGAGAGTCAGTTCAACTCGGACCAAACTTAACTGTATATGTTATATATTATATATCTAATATATTATTTATAATTTTTTTTACATGTTCTAAAGAGAAAAATTATTAGATATATAATAATATATTGAAATGTAATAAAAATTAAAATCTATCTAAAGTGAAATGTTATCTAATTTAAGTTGGGAAATAAACTAACGTAAATCCTATCTTATATTATAAACCCATTGTAGCATGCAATTCTATCTAGATATTTGATCTAACCTAGATATTATCTAAAAATGCAATTTTAATTCAATTAGGAAAATATCTAAATTATGCTACTTGATCTCAGCGAACTTGGCGGATTGAATTTAGATATCATTGAGAGTCACATCCCTTAGATATTTGATCTCAATACTTTCAGACAATTGAATTTATTAAATTGAAACAATGAATGATATTAATAAATGGCGGATTAATGTTTTTAATGTATATTCATTATAGACCTTTTTAATTAATTATTTATTTATTTATGAATTTGATTCAAATTAATTTGATTGAAATAATCTTAAAAAATGATAATTTATTATGTATATAAAATATATATTTAATATATAACATGTCGCAACGTGTCGAAATTCTCTATTTTTTTAAAAAAGATGTGTCGACGTGTCGTATTGTGTCGTGTCGCGTGTTGGGTGTCAATATTGGTGCTACTTAGATTGCAGGGTCTTGGTATGACCGTCGGTGAGGGGCAACGTCACAGGTAGTTCACGGTGAGAACTTGTGCTCTCGGCTGGACCGATCCCTCTTTCACCGAGTCAGTCTTTTCTTGTTTTTGTTCCGTCGCTTCCCGCTTCACGTTGGAATGTTCTCTACTCTCTACATTGAATCCCGCTTTGTCGATCGTGCTACACAAGATCCCAAGGAACCGGCTGCACGCTGAATTTTCCACTGGGTCTAATCACGCTCACTTCGGTCTTCTTGTCCTCTTGACCAATTGCTTCTTTTGAGCCACCGACTGGCACCTCTCGTGCGATGAATGAAGAACTCTACTTATGAGTGCTGGACGCCGATAACTGCAAATATGATATTGATTATGGTGGAAAGAGACGACGGTAGTGCTCAACTGGGAACTTCGGGCAGCGGCAATGACACGAAGAGGGCCGGAGATTGCCGGGATTGCTAGGAGTGCTGGATACTGCTCCAGGGATGCTTAGAATGCGGAGGACTGATCACGGCTGTTTTTGCTGGGTTGGCCATGAGCGCGACTGCCAGACAATGAGGGGCAGCGGCAAGTCATTGGTGATGGGCAGTGACGTGAAGTGACGGGCTGTGAAAAGTGAGGTAGGGGCGCGCAATGGACAAGCCGGCAGCAAGCGTAGGGACCAGTGATGGGGTTCGTAGGACAGTAGCCAGAGATCAACACCGGCAATAAGGCCTCGAGAATACCAACGAGAAGGCAAACCAGACCGCTGGACGAGAGCAGCAACAGCGCCGACAAGTTAAACCACACCGGTGAACAAGGACAAGTAATCTCGGGCGGGACCGGAGAACCCCAAGAACGATGAACAGTCCTTTTTCTCTTACGTGTATGGATGACGTTGGATCTAGACTGAGGCTGCTGACCACCGACACCAACAATTGCTGGAAATGGTGGTCAGACTTCTCCGACGCTGGGCAGGGGCTAGTGCTGGACGTCGCCTGAGGACGTTGCAGGGAGACTGGAGCTTTCTGAAATCGCGGCTGCCGCCCTCCGCGTTGCAGATCCTTCTTCTGCTTTGTTGCTTCTGTTCGCGCGGGAGAGAGAGAGAGAGAGAGAGAGAGAGACGTGGGGAGGGGGCTGGGCCAAGAAGGAGAGGAAAAAAGAAAGGGCTGGGCCGTAGAGAAAGGGGAAAGAGAAAGAAAGGGCCTGGTCCGAGTGGGGAGGAAGGAAGGAGGGGCCAGGTCGGCCCGGACCGGCCCGCCCCCTCTCCTCCTCCTCCTCCTCCTCCTCCTCCTTTTTTAAGAAATTCTATCACTAACAATGCAAATCCTCCTAATGTTTATATGCTATGCAATTTAATTATACTATCTTTTTTAGAGGCAGAAGTTCAATCCCTAATTTTCTATGTAATTTATCACCGAATGTTTAACCAAAATTTTTATATGTCAACAACTACAGACTATAAATTGTGGAAAGCTAGGATGAGAGGCTTTTTGGTTGTCAAGATAATGATTTGCAACAAGTTAATAGGAATGGTCTGCATGGACTAACTAAGAATGTAAATGGGGTAAAGATGCTAAAATATGAAGAAGAGTAGAATACAAATGATACTAAGCAAGTCCAATCGAATGCTAAGGCTATGAATTATCTACATTGTGCTTTAGATGCAAAATTCAATTGAATCTCTACCTGTGAATGTGCAAAGGAAATTTGGGAACAGTTTTACTCACTCATATTCGCTCATTGCTATGAATGAAGGTATCATTGGTCTTCCAAAATGCTGCTTTCTAGGGTTTACAATATGGTGACTCACAACACTAATAGCATGTGCAAAATTAGGACAAGTACAAATCAATGAAATCATAGCATACATGATCCTACCAACAACACTAGATTATGGAACATGGGAAATATGATCTATCTCATTGTCAATCTGTAGTGACATTGCGATAGTATATCTCGGTCTTAATAGGAAAAAAAAGGAAAAGAAAGAAAAAAGAAGAAAAAGTCATGAAATATTAATAAACAAAAAAGAGCAAAAATTATCCATGTTAGCACTGGTTATCCTACGTATGATGGATGGCATCAACATCAGCGATTGCTAGTCCAAATTGACCAAATGGACTATGTTACCAAATCATCAAAAGATTTGTAACTCAAATAACAAGATTGAAAAGTTTATGATTTAATTGACATCCGCATGATAAATTTGTGACTTTATTTTGGTAACTATCCCTTTGGAAGGCACTATAACAACACTATAGCGGTGATGGCACTGTACAAGGTTGCTTTCACTATAGTCTTGATGCCTGTTTCGTTATTTCATGCAAATTATTGACTTAGTATATAGATAGGTTTTGTAAAGAATTTATTATTTCTTATTCTTTTTTTGCAACTTTTGAAAGTTGAAATCTCCGAAGTGCATTAATTACGATTTTTCTTCAAAAGAGAAATTCAAAAGTTGCTTTACAAGAGATGGGCATAAATGCCATACTCTATGATAAGGGAGTAACCAAGTCGAGCCAACGCAGGTCTAAAGCTCGAATCGATGTGGATATGCAAGGCTTGTAGTACTCGACTTGAGCTTGATCAAGCTTTGATCCTTCAAGCTCATCTCTGACTCAAATGACTTCCCAACGAGTTTGAGCTCAACTTGATTAACCAATAAATTTTAGTCAAAGAGAATTTTGAAAACACATTATAACACAAGTTTGACTTAATTAGATATTCAAGCTACTAGCCATAGCAGTTACAGTCGCTTGAAGGAAATTTCACCTTTGGAATGAAGATAGATGAGAAGGCACTTGTGCTCGGAATTGATGAAATTCGGGGGAAAGATGGAACTGGTCACTATACTTGGGGGAGTCATAGCTGTAGACTTAAGGTTCAAGTACCATTGAAAAGACTAAAAGAGTGCCGCAGGTTGGGGGGGGGGGTGAAATGACCAACAAGATTCTTGACACAACCTTCCTAGAGATGGAGAGCCCCTAGCCTCGCCTTTTTTTGCCTCTCTTTCTAGCTTGCTTACCTAATCTTGTCTTAGTGGCTCTTCCTCTTTTCTTTTCTAGGTTTGGAACTCAACTTGAATTGACAAAAAATTGAGCCAAATGCAAATAATATTTGCGAGTTGAACTCGAGTAGCTCTGAAGTTGCTAGCTTGATTCACTTATGCCATTGTCTACACAATAATTTCTCCTGTCTGTGACTGGTATTCATTATTCACCACGTGTCTCGTTTGCTTAAGCTAAAGAGACAACCAACTGTTACTCACACTCAGAAGTCAAGATTTATTTTTTCCTTGATTTTGAAGCGGAAGTTTTTCTTCATTGTGCTCTGTCACATAGCACATTGAAGAACTCAAGTTAAAACTGCTCTCTAGAACCACTCAATATTACTACTTGCTTATACAATTAATTCTCAAGATCTCGGAAACGATCATTGCAAGCTGGTTATCTGAAACTAACTCCGAGAAAACAACAAAGTCAGCTAGACAAGATGTAATCCCACATTCGAATTGTTTCCCATCTACTCAAGAAATCTTCCTGAATGCGAGTAATCGAAGAAATGTTGCGTAGGTCGAAAGTACACTTAAAGTAGCTGCCACGACTGAGCTGCCCTAGCTATACCATATTTGCATCGCTAGGGCCAGCTTTGGCTTTGCGTGAGAGTTTGTGACTTGCTAGGGATGCTCTTGCTCTATGCCAGCGTGAGAGACCAAAGTCCGAGTCACAAACTCTCCTCCCTTTGCCAAGTGCTCAATGTGCGCTTTTGCTTTGTCTGATGGAGCCACATACACCATTAGTTCGGCCCAAAACCTAGCCAGGATCTTCCAAATGTACTGTGGGCGCTGCGGCTCCTCCTTCAGGAGTAGAACCCCCAACCGAGCGCCCTGCTTCATAACCCTATTTTCTTGTGTTTCCGTATTTTCTGGTGCTTCCCCGATTTCCTTCAGTTTGTTGATTCTTTCTTGATATGTCTTGCACACCTTAAGCTCCTCCCGCGCTTCAAGGATGACTTGGTTGAACATGTTCTCCGTATCATAAAGGTGATCAGGTAACAATCTCGAGGCGAACGCCACCAAATAGGCAAGATATTTGGACAAGTTAGTTGCCACGTTGGCATTTGGATCTTGATCTGACGGCCACTTGTGTTCAAGAAAGCTCGTAGTGTCGGGAATATCAAATTTCCAAAAATTGAATTCGACACTAAATCGAATCCCTAAAATGAGTGCGGAAGACGAGCCCGGGAAAAACACATGTATCATCAATCATAAGGCACATCATAGAATCGAATGTATCTTGTTAGCCACAGATTAAACACCGACGCTGATATGAGGAAGAAAAACCGATCCCGTTCGATCCGATGACGTGAATTCGCCTTGAAGGAGAGAGAGTTCCGACTCCTTTTGCTGACTGTTCTTTTTGGAGTATTTGGAGGGAGAGAGGGAGAAGGAACGTACGTAAATCCAAAAAGGTGTGTTCCTCCCTCTCTTTTCCCCCTTAAATACGTCATCTTCAAAGGACGTGTCTTTTTGGCAAAAGACGTCCTCCCAAAAGTTACAACTCTTCAACGTATCCCTCCATCCATGGGCCCTAATCTTGTGGGCCAGGCTTTTAGGCCTAACATGGGCGGACGGGCCAACTTAGGCCCATCACATTAATTAATTAATAAAACCATCATCTCCCACTCGCACATGGTGGGCCTAGCAGGATCCTCTTTACCTCTCTTCAACATTCATACTAGTGAATAATCCGTGCGACAAGCATGCTTTGAGAGCTTGTTGCCATACATCTGTTAGGAATATATAGCAGCTCATAATGGGCATCACACTCTGAGTAGATTTAGTATGCGGTATCCTAGATTGATCGATCACATTTATATCTCTCTTGATCTCTTTTAAACAATGATATATATATATATATATATATATATAAATATATATATATATATATATATCGTATTCACAATCATGATTATCCCAAAGATAGTCATAATTGGTCAACCAGTGAATACAAAACTACAATGTGATTCTCCAAATTCGATCTTCCTCTTTCCTTCAAACTCTCAATTTCAGTTCAGTTTGCTTTTCTAGAAATGTCCCATTAGATCGAATCAATTCGTGACCATTGGCAACATCCAAAGATAGCAAACACTAAATAGAAATATTGAGAATAAGTAAGAGTCATGAGGACACTAAAATTGAGGAACTCTTTTCCTTAAGAGTCTCACATGGCATAAAAGTTAAGATCAAACTTTTGCCACTCTTGTTGGTCGTCTCATGCATATGTAGTATGAAATACATATTATGGTATTAACTCTTTTCCCATGGAGCGTATGTCTATACCATCAATACCGTACATATGATAGTTCAGAAACACCCAATGTCTACCTTGAGTTCACATATCTACTCATTCATAGAATTCATCAGAATTCACATTTGGCATCTTAGATAGATAAAGTAAAATATATTGGGTATTTTACTTTCGGACATAGTACATATTGAGATAGGCTAGTGAATCCACCTAGAAGGGAGTGAATAGGTGATTATGGAATTCTTTTGGAATCTTTTACCGAAGAATACTTTAATATGAAAATCATATTAGAAATAATAGATCATGCATCCATAAAGCAAGTAGAATAGGGTAAGAGAAAATTAACACAAGGATTATAGTGGTTCGGCTTATTACAAGCCTACGTCCACTCTCCACGCTGGCAGCCAACTGACTGTAATCACTATGTAGCAAATGAGAGCTGTTACAATTCACGAACTAGACTTTTTCAGCAGAAAGTCTCTCTTACAACTTATTGCTATTTCACACTATAAGTGACTCTCTTTAATATACAACTTTGAACACGAGAGATTTTGAGAACAAAACATATCAGAGGTTCTAACTTCGAAATTTTTCTATCAATTCTCTCATTATTTTTGAACAACTCTGACCCACCTTAAATAACTTTCGTGCCTTCATACCTGTTGGCATTTTCCAAGAATTCATCCAATCAACCCGTTGGACTGAATCAATTTAAGTGATCTTCATGTTGTCGAAAATATAAGTAGAAAATAGCTCGTTAATCCTGCTCGCCCATACAATCAGGATCTTGAGTTTCCAAAATTAGATCCTTCCAAAAATTCGCTTGATCTTCAATGGATAAAATCCGAAGAATAAATCTTCCGAGCTCAGAATCACAGCTAGAGATATTTCATGGATAAGTTAGGAAATATAATATCCAAATCTTAATTTCCTTAACCATAAAAATAACCTGCTGTCAGCCTGGCAAAATCGCAAACTGTCTTCAGACTTAGATTTGGGTTTGGAGATCTTCAGACGGTAGCTCTAGGTCTGACTGTCTTCAGACGGAAGTCTGACTATCTTCAGACGGAAACTTTGGGTCTGACTATCTTCAGATGGAAATGCTTGGGTCTTGAACTCTTCGGACTTAACCGACTGGGTCTTGGAATCTTCAGACTTTACAGACGAGGTTGTTTTGTTAACTTCAAAACATACAAGGGATTTTTCTTCAACAATCTCCGCTTTTTTGATGGTGACAAAACACCTCGGCAGATTTGCAAATTTATAACCTGCAAAGAGAACTCATGTATATTTTGAGGATTACTTCTGCAAAATAGAAAAATGTTAGTCCAATAACAATTATCCTCACAAAATATAATGATCCTACAAATTCACAAGTCTAAGAATCCAAATATCAAATCAACATAAAGTCAAAAGATTCAAATAAACAGCCCAAACCAAATACAAATCAAAAATAAAGAAAACAGTCTAAGCAAACGAAATAAAAGTTCAAAACAAAAACAAGTTCAAAACAAGAACAAGTTCAAATCTGCAAAAAACTCTCCCCCTTTTTGTCCCATAAAAGGAGGTAGAGTGGATAAGAGATGGTTTGCAAAAGATTCAGGGCTCTCCAAGGATGCGAACAAGCTGAAATTTGCTGAGCGTCTGTATTGTCTTCTCGAGATTGGCAAGAGCTTCCTTCATTGAAATCAACTATGCGCTCTTCTGATTTGATTCCACTTGAACTTTAAGTGCGTTGATTTGATCTTGCATGTTCACAGAAGTACTCAGCATTGCCTTCTTTAGATCCCTCAGCTCATAATCCATTCCAAACACCTGCTTCTTTAGGTCCAGAATAACATCCAATAGTTGTGTAAAAGCTGTTGAGTTAGTATTACCTCCACTAGGACCAGCAGAGTCAATTCTTGGAGTTTGGAAACTTGGAGCATCCTTCTCAGCCCTTTCCCTTTCGGATGGAGAGGATTCTTCAGGTTCTGGGAAATGAGATGCATAAACATCCTCAGCGTCAGCACCAGACCTACTCACATCACTAAAATGTAATGGCGATATCGTTCTCTGATCTGCAGAAACTCCCCCTGTGTTGATGCCAGTGGGTGGAGTCGAATATTCCTCGCCAAAATCCATGTCAGCACTGTGATGTTTCTCGATCTCTTCCCTAGATTGAGCAAATGATGGCTCAAGTCCTTCAGCCATATCCTCCTGTGCTCTGCTCTCCTCTTCATTCTTCTTCCTTCTCTCTTCCTCTTCTCTTCTCATGTCTTCTTCTTCTCTTCCTCTTCTTTTTTCCTCTTTCCTCTTCTTCTCTCTGTTCCTCTTCTCTCTTCTGTCTCTCTTCTTCTTTCTTCTTCCTTTCCTCTTCTTTCTTCCTCTGTTTTTCCTCTTCAATCCTCTTCTTCTCGGCTGCTTCTTTCTCCTTTACTTCTTTCCTTGCCCTCTCTCCAGCATTAGTTCTCAAGCTAACTGAGCTTCTCAATTTTGAGTGAGCAGACAAAGTCATGGTGTCATCAAAATCTTCTTCATCCTCTTCGTCCTGCAGGATGACTTTTCTACGCTTTTTCTCAGCCATGGGCTCTTTGCTCTTTCTCTTTGTAGAAGCAGTGGGGGTCTCTTTTGAGGGTGTCTTCTCCTTCAACCTTTCCAGTGCAATGAATAGCTCTGGAATCTTCATCTTCATCACCATCTTGTAACCAACAAGCATCAGACTTAAATTGGTCAAGCAAAGAGGTGTAGGGATCTGAATTTCGAAATGCCTGAACAACTTGGTGATGATGGATAAATAAGGCAATTGACCCTTATTCTTAACCATAGTTTAATACATGTGGAAAAGAATAACATGTGGGAGTGAAAAGGGTCTGCCTTGGTTGAGGGCAAACATCAGCTTGGCTTCAGTCTTGGAGACATCGGTCTTTGAGGTTGTCTTGGGCCTGAGATAGTTGATGATGATCTTGTGCAGCAACACATTTGAGGCAGTCATCCTTGTATAGGATATTTTGCCTTCCACTTTTCTATCATGCACAATTTCAAGGGTTGCAAAGGCTGTGAACACTTTTATTGGTTGGAAACTCCTTCTTTCCACCCCAATAACATCAGCCAATGTTTCAACATCAACAATATACTCTTTGTCCATATAAGAAAAGGACAACCTATTTGCATCCAGAAACGACAAATTCGAATAAAAATATGTCGTAAGTTCAGGGTAGGCATTTGTCGTATCTGTGCAGAATTTCTCCAACTGTAGCCTAGCAAATTTCTCTCTAAGATTTATCTCCAGTGAATCAAGGAAATCGAAGTCTACACTCCTCGGATTTACAACACCCCTCTTCAACAGCTTTGAGTACATCCGCTCATGCTCTTTAGATCGAAAAAGACTACCCAAAGAACAAACTGAGTTCACAGCCACACCCATTCGCGGCTAGAATTGAGAGAAAAGTCTCTTATCATCGTCTAAAGTCTGGCTTGCAGTACTGTAAAGCGGATTACTCGGAATGTTTTCAAGCGTTCTTTGAGCTGTCCCTTCTTCAACAATTTTTAACTCATTCATCTCCCGCAAGAAGATGTACTCACTCTTATATCCTCTTTTTTTTTTTTTTTTTTTTTTTTTTTTTAAATCCTCGATCGTCTTTAGGTTTGTTCCCCCAGCCTTTAGCCTACTGTAAAGATCAAAAGCAACCTTTGGTTTAAGGGTTCTTACCGGCTCTGCTTCAGTGATCTCTTCCTCAAAATGCTGACTTTGCGTCTCCCTTTGTGGAGATTTTTCGCCTGTGAGGTCCATCCTTGTAGGACCCTCTTGTTGTCGCTGTGGTCCCCTACCAACGATTCTTGAAGACTTTCGAGACGACATTCTTGGATCGCAAACAAAAGTTCAACTTGTTCGCAAGCGAAAGATGGGATTTTTGTCGAGTAAGGTAATGGAACAAGAACGGTAATGGTGCTTTTTAGGGTTTTGAAAGTGAGAGTAAAAGAGATGGATTTCTAGAGAGTAGAAGTAGATGAAGATGACGATTTGAAAGTATAAATAGTAGGAAAAGATAAAAACGAGATACTGAATCGTTGCCAAAAAGTAAAGATAAAAACTGCAAAAAATAAACCGCAATTTTGAAAAAGTAAACTGCCATAAATACATGTCAGAATTCGAGTAAAAAGAGATTTTGAAATTTCAAAAATTAATTAACAAAAACAATTTAATTCATAGAATACGAAAAATTTAAAATACGTAAAAAGACTTTAAGATAGAGTCTGAGAGTGTTCAGATTTTACCTCATAGTCTGAACTCTATCAGACCTTACCTTTGAGTCTGAGCGCCATCAGACCTTACGTTGAGTCTGAACGCTTTCAGACCTTGCGTTGAGTCTAAACCTTTTTCAAGACTCTAGTTTTGAGTCTGAACATCTTCAAGTCTTGCGATATTCAGTCTTGAGCGAATTGATTCAAAGTGAGCTTTTTCTAGGGGTTTTGTGAATATATCTCGCTAATTGATTCTTTGAATCAACATGCTGAATCATCACTTCACCATTTTGAACATGATCTCTAATGAAATGATGCTTGATTTCAATGTGCTTTGCTCTTGAATGAAGTATTGGATTCTTTATGAGGTTGATTGCACTTGTGTTGTCACATTTGATTTCTGTACATGTTTCTTCAACTCCAAAGTCTCTTAATTGTTGTTGCATCCATAGAATTTGGGAGCAGCAACTTCCAAGAGCTATGTACCCGCTTCAGCAGTTGAAAGAGCTACGGTACCCTATTTTCTTGAGAACCAAGTTACCAACCTGTTTCCCAAAAGTTGATAAGTACCTATAGTGCTTTTTCTATCCACTTTATAGCCAGCAAGGTCAGCATCAGAATATCCAAGGAGAGTAAAATCTCCTCTTTTTGAATACCATAGACCTAGCTTAGATGTAGTAGCAACATATTTAATAATACGCTTCACAGCAATCATGTGAGATTCTTTACGATCAGATTGAAATTTAGCACAAATGCAAACACTAAATAAAATATTAGGTCTAGATGCTGTAAGGTAAAGAAGTGAACCGATTATACTCCTATATAGTTTTTGGTCTACACTCTTTCCTTCTTCATCTTTATCCAGCTTTGATGAGCTTGACAAAGGAGTTTTTGTTTTCTTGCAATTCTCCATTCCAAACTTCTTGATAAGGTCTTTTGCATACTTTTCTTGGTGGATAAAAGTTCCTTCTCTTGATTGTTTGACTTGAAGTCCCAAAAAGAAGTTCAATTCACCCATCATGCTAATCTCAAATTCATTCTGCATACAACTCGAAAAATTATTGCAAAGCTTTTCATTAGAAGAACCAAATATTATATCATCAACATAAATTTGAACAAGTATGAAATCATTGCCTTCCTTTTTGATAAATAAAGTAGTATCTACTTTACCTTTAGAGAAACCACTTTGAATTAAGAAATTACTTAACCTTTCATACTAAGCTCGAGGTGCTTGTTTTAAGCCATATAAAGCTTTCTTCAGTTTGAAAACAAGGTTTGGTTTTCTAGGATCTTCAAATCCTGGAGGTTGTTCCACATAGACTTCTTCTTGGATAATTCCATTTAGGAATGCACTTTTCACGTCCATTTGGAATAACCTGAAATTTTTAAAACAAGCAAAAGCAAGAAGTAATCTTATAGCTTCTAACCTAGCTATGGGAGCATAGGTTTCATCATAGTTGATTCCTTCTTCTTGCGTGTAGCCTTTTACAACAAGTCTCGCTTTGTTCCTTACCACTTTTTCTTGTCGATCAAGCTTGTTTCTGAAAACCCATTTGGTACTGATAATTGATTTACCTTTTGGTTTAGGAACTAGCTCCCAAATATTGTTGATTTTGAATTGATTCAATTCCTCTTGCATTACTTCAATCCAGCTTTCATCTTTCAATGCATCTTCTATGTTTTTAGGTTCAATCTCAGAAATAAGTGCAAAAGCACTAGATTCTTCACGCCTTTTAGATCTTGTACGAACTCCTTCATCAATATTGCCAATGATGAGATTTGCAGGGTGACTGGATTTGTGTTTTCAATTTGTAATTGGTTTGTCACTTTGATGAAGCTCTTCTTCAGTTGGAGCTACAGAATTGGTTTGTGACTAAGTATCTGAGTTTTGATTTTCTTCAAGAGAATTTGTAGATATTTGGCCAGACTCATAATCTTCAGGTTGAGTCTGATTTCGAGCTGAGTCTTCAAACTTCACATTCATGGATTCTTCCACGATCCTCGAGTCCGTTTGTTGAAAACTCGAAGGCTTTGCTTGTCATCGAGTAGCCAAGGAAAATTCCTTCATTTGATTTTTCTTCAAACTTACCAATTCGATCACTAGAATTCTTTAAGATAAAACATTTACAACCAAATATATGAAAATAAGAAACAATAGGTTTCTTACCTTTGAACAGTTCATAAGGTGTTTTTTTCTAAAATTGGTCTTAGAAAAACTCTGTTTATAATATAACAAGCAGTTGAAGTAGCTTCAGCCCAAAAATGAGGAGAAATATTACTTTCAATCAAACGAGTTCTTGCCATTTCTTGCAAAGAACAATTTTTCCTTTCTACAACTCCATTTTGTTGTGGAGTGTATGGGGATGAAAAATTATGTTGAATACCATAGTCATCACAATATTTAGCAAAATCATGATTATCAAATTCACCACCATGGTCAGTTCGAATATTTGAAATTGCATATCCTTTCTCAATTTGGATTTTCTTTGCAAATTTAGTAAAATAAGTTAAAGCTTCAGATTTATTTGCAAGAAAGAATACCCAAGTAAAATGAGAATAATCATCAACAATTACCAAACAATATCTCTTACCTCCAATGTTTTGAGTTCTTGTTGGACCGAACAAATCCATGTGTAATAGCTGCAAAACACGTTTAGTGGATACCTGATTTATAGATTTATAAGAATTTCTAACCTGTTTTCCAAGTACACAAGGAGTGCATAATTCATGCTTTTGATACTTCAGGTCAGGAAGTCCCCGAACAAGCTTTTTGGATGAAACTTTTGCAATTTGCTTCAAGTTGACAAGTCCAAGCTTCCTATGCCAGAGAATGGCTTCATCTTGAATTGATATCAAGCATTGAGAACTGTCAAACTTTATATCCAGCAAATAAATGTTTCCATGTCTTCGCCCAGTAAAGGATTGTGAGAAATCTTTGCTTGTTCCAGAACAAGTATCTTCTTGAAAATTGATCTTGTATCCAGTGTCGCATAGTTGACTAATACTCAAAAGATTATAGTTCAACCCTTCAACCAAAGAAACATTGTTGATTGTGAGGTTTCCTATCTTTACTGTTCTTTGACCAACAATTTTTCCTTTGTTGTTGCCACCAAAAGAAACATTTCCTCCTTTTACATGAGAGAGTTTTGTGAAACAATTTGAGTCTCCCGTCATGTGTCTTGAACAGCCACTATTCAAATACCACTTAATTTTCTTCTTGATAGTGACCTGCATTTAAATAAAACACTCAAGTCTTCTTTGGTACCCAAATTTTCTTGGGTCCATCATTGTTAGTACCATAAATAGTCTTTGCCCAACTCTTCTTAACGGGTCTCCAAACTTTGGGACAATCCTTTTCAAAGTGTTCTAAACTTTTGCACTTTGAACATTTAAGAACATTTCTTCCAACAAGCTTTACAAAGACTTTTTGAAAATGATCATTGTAAAAAGATTTTGTAGGCCTATTCTTGATTCTTTCATTTACTTTTGGAAAATCAATCAAAAGAATGGTTTCATGTGTAATTCCTAGACCAGATTTGTTAAAATAGGGTCTTTGAATTGAAAGAATTTTATCCAACTTTTCAGAACCCATTGAAAATTTCTTTGTAACTTTCAACAAATCTTCTTTCAAGCAAGCATTTTCTTTTGAAAGTTCAAACTCATTTTCTTTTGAAACAGCAAGACACTTGTCTAGACTTTCAACTTTTTCAACCAAAGTCTTTTCTTGTTGTTTCAATTTGAAATTCTCCCTTTTTAGTTCAGAGATCCTCTTAAGAGAGCCTTTAAGACTGAGACAAAGTTTATCAATGTAATTTGATACTTTGGTAGGAATTTTTAAATTTTTAGCCTTGATACCGCTGTTTGAGTCTGAGTCTAAGTTTGAGCTTGAGTCTGAGTCGAGTCTGAGCTTGAGTGAGAGTCTGAGTCTGAGTTAGCCATAAGACAGATATTGGCATACTCTTCATTACTCTCCTCACATTCAATGTCACTCCATGTTTCAGCATTGAGTGCTTTCTTGAACCTTTCTGGTTTTCCCTTTTTTTCTTTAATAAGGGACAGTTGGGTCTGATGTGTCCCTTTTTTTTACATTCAAAGCAAACAACCTCCTTATTGGTGTCTTCTTTTTCATTTGATTTCTTTTGAAATCTCTGATTGTTTTGTCTCTTTCCATTGAACCTTCTACCTTTTCTATTTAGCCTTCTGAACTTTCTAATCAGAAGTGCCAACTCCTCGTCATCCAGATCTTCTTCGAATCAGTAACATCGAATCATCATTAGATTTTAAAGCAATTGACTTCTTACCTTTGGTGTCAAAATCCTCATTGAATTGTTCGACTTCATATGATTGAAGTGTGCCGACCAACTCATCTACCGAAAGAGGCATGATCCTTTGTGTTTCTCTTATGGATGTCTTGACGTGATTCCAATCTTTGAAGAGTCCTCTCAACAGTTTGTTGACCTTCATAGGTCCTAAGATTGGTTGTCCTTGGTATGCCAAGCCATTTACAATTTCTGTAAATCGATTGAACATATCCGTGATGGATTCTCCTGGCTTCATTTTGAAGGCTTCATATTGTCCAAGAAGGATATTGATCTTGGTTTCTTTGACTCGATCTCTGTTCCTTCATAGGTGACGTGCAATCTATCCCAAACTTCTTTGGCTGTTTCACAAGATGAAATTCTATTATACTCAGTAGGAGATAATGCACAATATAGAGAATAAATGGCTTTTGCATCAAGGGCTTGTCTCTTTGATAATTCTATTTGAGGCAATCCCACTCCATCAGCTAATTCTTTCCCTGTGCTTGATGCAGCTTTAGGAATAATTCATTTCTCCACTACATCCCATTCCATAGGATATTTGGATCTTGGAATGCTTTCATCTTATTTTTCCATATGTTGTACTCCTTTCCATTGAAGTAGGGAGGTCTGGTATTGCTTTGGCCTTCAATCAAACCTAGAGCCAAAATACTAGCCATAGATCTTTAGGTTTAGAAATAATAAACACTTCCGATAAACAAGCAACCTGCTCTGATACCAATAGGCTAGTGAATCCACCTAGAGGGGGGTGAATAGGTAATTATGGAATTCTTTTGGAATCTTTTACCGAAGAATACTTTAATATGAAAATCATATCAGAAATAATAGATCATGCATCCATAAAGCAAGTAGAATAGGGTAAGAGAAAATTAACACAAGAATTATAGTGGTTCGGCTTATTGCAAGCCTACGTCCACTCTCCACATTGGTAGCCAACTGGCTGTAATCACTATGTAGCAAATGAGAGCTGTTATAATTCACGAACTAGACTTCTTCAGCAGAAAGTCTCTCCTACAGCTTATTGCTGTTTCGCACTATAAGTGACTCTCTTTGATACACAACTTTGAGCACGAGAGATTTTGAGAACAAGACATATCAGAGGTTCTAACTTCGAAATTTTTCTATCAATTCTCTCATTATTTTCGAACAACTCTGACCCACCTTAAATAACCTTCGTGCCTTCATACCCGTTGGCACTTTCCAAGAATTCATCCAATCAACCCGTTGGACTGAATCAATTTAAGTGATCTTCATATTCTCGAAAATATAAGTAGAAAATAGCTCGTCAATCCTGCTCGCCCATACAATCAAGATCTTGAGTTTCCAAAATTAGATCATTCCAAAAATTCGCTTGATCTTCAACGGATAAAATCCGAAAAATAAATCTTCTAAGCTCACAATCACAGCCAGAGATATTTCATGGATAAGTTAGGAAATATAATATCCAAATCTTAATTTCCTTAACCATAAAAATAACTTGCTGTCAGCCTGACAAAATCGTAAACTGTCTTCAGACTTAGATTTGGGTCTGGAGATCTTCAGACGGTAGCTTTGGGTCTGACTGTCTTCAGACGGAAAACTTCAGACCATAACTTTGGGTCTGATTGTCTTCAGACGGAAATGCTTGGGTCTTAAACTCTTCAGAGTTAATCGACTGGGTCTTGGAATCTTCTTTACAAACGAGGTTGTTTTGTCAACTTCAAAACATACAAGTTATTTTTCTTCAACACATATCATCTCCTCATCTTAACACTTAGTTAAGGTGACATATATATTTTAAGCTTGAGCTCTCGATTATCACCTAGATAATAAGCTTAAAAACCATTTCATCTCTATTTATCACATAGTAAATAGATGCGATTACTCATGTGAGTGGGCCAATCTTATATCTGTCGGACATACTTTTTCAACTTAATGTAATGCACTGAGCATTAAGATGCATAAATGTGACATCCCAAAATTTCACCGACCGTCATTAGCTTAATTAGATTATTAGAAACTTAGATTTATTTAGAATGGGCCGGAAAGTGAACCCAATGGACTTTGTAGAATGTGTGGGCTTGAGAGTTAGTGGGCCGCACATTTATTTTAGAACTGAACTTATGGATTTGGGCCAAGAAAGCTGGGCTTGGAATTGGCTGGAGATGGGCCAAGGTTCGGGATTGCAAGATTTATAAGTTTAGTGGGCCAGATAATTTTAGATTGAGCCCGTTGGGCCAGAAATATATAATTAGGCCCGAGTGATTATATTTCTTTGTTAAGACTTATCAATTATAGTTAAGTGATTTAGTTAGTGGATTACTTATAATTTTAACATTCTTTTGTGATTGATTTCTTTCTAGACTAACTTTGATTAGTTGATGTGTTATGATTTTGTGTAATTGAGATTAAATATAAACAAAAGATCATTAGATGAAAATATCTGAAGCTAATGAACTAACTAATGACGTTGATTAACTGTTAACGAACGACGATCGACAGATGGCGGAAAATCTTCATGCACGAGGCCACGACACCAACTCTTTTCTCTTACTCTCGGATCTCTCACTTGGCACCCACGGTTTTCTTCAAAACCGACGCTAGCAACCCAAGAAACCTCATCATTACTCAATTTAATCATTACTCCCTAACCTAGGACTAGCATGTAGATTTCATTCTCTCATATAAAACTGGAAATCTTCTCTCTCTTCTCACAAAACCGAAAACCACATTTCATCTTCATCTTTTCTTCCTCTCGGCCGAAGCAAGAACAAGAGGAGCTGACCGAAATTCTTCATCTTGCATGTTGGATTTTATTGTTGATTTGAAGAATCCGAGTATAGTTGAGTAGCCGAGGCAAGGTAAGGAATAATCTAGCTCTAAATTAAAACCTATCCATTGTTTTATCAAGGAAGCTTGTGAATCTAACCAAACAAGGATGGATATAGCTTGTAGTTGTTGTTTTGTGTTTGATTTGAGCTTGGTGAGTGCTAGATTGAAAGTAGAAGTGATTGCATGTCATTTCTTTGTCTTGTATGTTCGGATTTATGGTGTTTGTGTACTGTTTTGTTGAGCGAAGTGTCGGGATGGAGGCCGAATGTGTAGTTTTGGCTAGAAAGGTGTTATACGGTTCACGGGTGTGACAACGCCTTGAGTCGAGCTGTGGATTGGATCAAATGTTAGAAAAAGACATGATGGTGATGTATTGAGTTGCTGTGAGGAAGTGCCGAAGCATTGTGCTAGGAGAATTGTGGATGATAAGTGGTCTAGTTGAACTAGAAGTGTGAAGAGCATGTGATCCTATTCGGTTTTAGGTGAAACCGAGTGAGTAATGTTCTGTTTGCGTGTAATCTCATTCATGTTTGTTAATAGATATGGGAAAGAAGCCCTTCTACATGATAGAACATCCATAGGGTTGAGTTATACAAGAAGTTATAACCATATGGACCTATAAACATAGAAAAAGAAGTGAATTTAGTAAGTCTTGTAAACTGTTTTGTGAAAATTGGATGACCTTTGCTGATTATATGAAATTTCTGTAATTATCTGTTTAGAATCGAACTTCGAATCCTTAATGAGAATTGTAGAACACATCTTAAGGAATAACGTGTCAAAATTTGAGATTAAATGGATGAGAATTGATTGGTAAAACGATTTTCCTTTGTAGATAGAAAATCTGGACTAAGTACAGGATTTTAGTGAGGATTAGGTTAACTGTTACTCTTAATACAGTGAGAAATAGACTTAATTTCCTTCATGAAAAATGTTAAGCTATGTCTTAAATACAACATACTAAAATTTGGTAGCATTTCGATAAGATTTGATAAGTCTTTCATGCTTAAAACCGAAACTGTCCATTTTACTAGTAAACTGTTTGTACCCGAGAATACATGTTAGGTGTAACAACTTATGAATTGGACTTGTATGCTGAACATGGAGTCTAGTAAACCTCACATTAGGTGTTAGTTGTGTTTGAGTGAGTCTCATATGTCAATAGAAGTTTAAGTGCATATAGGATCATGCGTGTGCAATGAGTGCGGTGCATAGTGCTTGATTATGGGATAAATATTTGTCCGGCATGGTATGGGACATGTTCGTGATGGATTTTATCTCATAATTTGGACACGCACGTGTGCTAGGTTCATGAGCATTAGATAGGTACTTTAGGAGTCATTTCTTTTGCATACGATATATGCATTAATCTAAGGTGTGGTGTGAAACGTGTGCTTAAAATGGTGAACGGATCCATCGGTACTGAGTTACCGGTGATGCCCCCGGAAGTTTGGGATGCCCTTGTGTGTGATCAAGGATGCCTCGGTTGTGTGATGTCGGGATGCCTCGGAGTGAGATGCCCACAATTAGAGGTATTGTGGAAGTCCAGATAACGTATCTTCTAGAAGTGACTCGATCAGGCAGGTAGTGTCCCGGTTGTGACTGATTCGAGGGTGGATTTCTATGCACACTAAAAGTTAATTATATTTGGCGAGTGAGTTAATCTCTTATGATTGCATTTTAGATTGAATGTGTGAAGGGTAAGCATAGAGATGGATGCATGTCAGGTGATTTCTTATATGATGCATTAGTATTATTCATGCTTGCACTATGTTTCTTAGTGTCCTGATTGTTTGATGATTTGCCTGTGACTTTGATGGCTATGGATTGTTTTAGGGTAGAGCTCTATTATTTTTTTACTGGGCAAGGATGTTTGCTCATACCTTACATTTTCAGATTGAAAGCATGGATGTACCACCAGTTGCACAGTATGGGGTGATTGCACGCCTTGACATTACTTTTCATGACGTGTATGATCCTGACATAGACATGACGTTTTCCAAGTATGAAGCTATTTTGTGGATGGACGACGGTAGAGCTAGCTTGATCCCGATGAAGTTTGTGGCGTGGTTCCTTAACCACGATGGCGAGATGTTCGGTCCGTTACCGTTCGGAGCAGGTGGACCTGGAGACGGGATGGATGGCGCCTAGATGCTAGAGTTCGTGGAAGGCTGGATGGTAGACTTCTGTTTTTTGTAGGACGTGGGCTGGTATGGGAAGTTCGTGGAGTAGATACCCTTACCCCTATCCCTGACTTTGACACGCGTTACTTTTGTTTTGTACATGTATGTAAATATATAGGCGTGAAACATGGAAAAAAAAGGAAAAGTTTAGGTTGATAGATTTTGTAAAGCCCTGACGATGGTAAATGAAAGGAAGTTTTTATGCTCTAATTTGATTGCATGAATGTGCATGGCTAATATTATGAATTGCAGGGTAACCTCATGTTATAAATTTAGGATTATAAATAATCCATGTTATACATGCTAACCTTCAATGGTAAATGCTATACAAATTTAAGAGGTGTACAAGATTAACTAGATGTTAATTATAATTGTGATTCCGCTTGCACTTAGTACGTGACGCCCTGGGACGTCACAATAAAGGTCAAACAAAGATTCATAGGCATTAATAATGAAAAAGCACAAGTTCATAAATGTGAACATCTCAGGTAAATTATAATATCCAGTACATCAAACTCTACGCAATCCTAGAGATTTTGCACTACGACAAAACACATCTCTAGGTATTGACTTTGTCATAAGATCTGCTACCATTCTATGCGTAGATATGTACTATAAGTTCACATCCTTTCGTGTAACCATATCTTTGACAAAGTTATACTTGGTATCTATATGTTTGGTCTTACCATGATATTTTGGATCTTTGGTGTACGCTATAGCTACTTAGGTATCACAGTTAACCAATAATGGATTTGTAGCTTTCTCAATAACACCTAAATGATCCAAAAATTTCTTAAGCCAAACTCCTTCTTGTATCGCTGCTGATAATGCCATGAACTTAGCTTCCATCGTGGACAAGGCTATACATGTTTGCTTCTTACTGCTCCATGATATGGCGCCATTGTTCAGTAAGAAAGCAAATCCAAAGGTAGATTTCTTTTTATCTAAATCTCCTCCCAAATCAGCATCTAAATAGCCTTCAAGTTGTAGATCCTTTCCTTGGTAACTTAGCATATAATTAGCAGTTACCTTTAGATACCTCAGTATTCTCTTAACGACTTTCCAATGTGCTTGACTTGGATTGGATTGGTATCTACTCATCATTCCAACTACAAAACATATGTCAGGTCTTATACACATCATAGCGTACATCAAGCTCTCAACAGCACTAGCATAAGGAACATGTTTCATTTGTTCCTTCTCTTGTGGAGTTCTTGGACATAATCTATGGCTCAATTCTTCACCTTTTGCAATAGGAGTGTCTATGGGTTTACAATCTTGCATACGAAATCGTTCAAGAACCTTATTTATATATGTTTCTTGCGAAAGAGATAACGACCTCTTCAAACGATCTCTTGAAATCTTAACTCCAAGAATATATGCAGCCTCACCCATATCTTTCATCTCAAAGTTGGAAGATAACCAACTTTTGATGGTATTAACAAACTCCATATTGCTTCCGGCAATTAGTATATCATCAACATATAATGATATGATCACAAATTGATCTTTGGATTTTTTGATATATACACAATGATCCTCATCAATCATTATAAAATCATATGCCATTATGACATTATGAAAACGTATATACTACTGTCTTGACGACTGCTTAAGGCCATATATCGATTTCAAAAGTCAACATACCTTTTCTTCTTGGCCTTTCGTAATGAAACCAACAAGTTGTTCTATATATATATTTCCTCATCCAATTTTCCATTGAGAAAAGCAGTCTTTACATCAATTTGATGTAACTCAAGATCCATACTTACCACTATTGCCAGAATAATGCGAATCGAGGTAAATCTCATAACAGGAGAAAATGTTTCCTCATAATCAATTCCTTCCTGTTGATTATACCCATTTGCTACAAGGTGAGCTTTATATCTTTCTATTGAGCCATCAGCTTTACACATTATTTTGAGAACCCACTTGTTTCTAATAGCTTTGCGTCCTTTTGGAAGATCAACCAGTTTCCAAACATGGTTTGACTTCATTAACTCAATTTCCTCTCCCATTGCATGCATCCATTTTTCCTTACTAGGGCAACTTAGAGTCTCATGTATATTTCTTGGCTCATCCTCATCTTATGGAGCAACCATAAAAGTTTCCCCTTCAATGTCAAAACGTTGACGGGGAATACTTTTGCAACTTGTTCACCGTACGGGAGATTGTACACTTTGCACATTATTTCTCATTATGCTCCCACTATGATCAGATAATGATGATGTTGTCTCATCATGTGGTTGTAATTGAGAATGAGTTGAATTCAATTCATCACTTCTCATATTACTCCCACTTGAACGAACTCCACTAATATCATTATCTTGATCCAATGTTTCAAATAGAGAGTAATCTTCATCCATTTCGCCATTCTTAGGAAATTCATTCTCTAAGAATGTGATATCCCGTGATTCAAATTCAGTTATACTCCCACTTTCCTGCTCACCTATGAACACATACCATTTCGAGTGTTCGGAGTATCTTATGAAAATACTCTTCTTTCCTCTGGGACCCAATTTCCCAAACTTGTGAGAGGGCTCATGAGTATAGGCAACACAACTCCATGGCTTAAAAAAACTTAAGTCCGATTTTCTACCTGTCCATAACTTATATGGAGTGGAAGTAATATTTGAAAGGCACCCAGTTAAGTATATAGGCAGCAGTTAACAATGGATCACTCCAAAAAGTGATAGGTAAGTTAGCATGCGCCATCATGGACCTAACCATTTCCAGTAGGGTTCTGTTTCTTCTCTCCGCAACACCATTTTGTTGAGGAGTATATGGAATAGATAACTGTTTTTCTATTCCTTTTTCATCACATAATTTTCTGAACTCATTAGATAAATATTTTCGACCTCAATAGGATCTCAATGCTTTTATTTTCCCGTCTAATTGATTCTCTACCAAGTTCATAAATCTTTTGAAACAACTTAATGCTTCAGATTTATGAGAAATCGAATAGCAATATCTGAATCGAGTATAATCATCTATAAATGTGATGAAATAAACAGCCTCATGCCTTTTTCTAATATTCATTGGACCATAGACGTCAGAATGGATTAAATGCAGAGGAAATTCAGCTCTTTTACCTTTTCCAAATGGTTTCCTTGTCGTTTTCCCTACTAGGCAATGCTCACATATGGGCAAATTTACTTTTTCAATATTGCTCAACAAGCCCTCTTTGGCTAGTCTATTCATACGTTATTGGCCAATATGACCAAGTTTAGCATGCCACACATTCACATCATTATCATATGAATTAGGAGACGTGAGAAGGGAATAACAAACATTTGCATTAACATAGTCAATATCTAATACAATGAAACCATCTTGAAAATAACCACAACCAAAGAAATTTGTATCCAAAAACAAATTCACACCTCTATTATGGAAGTTCATATTAAAACCTAGCTTGACCAATACTAAAACAGACACTAAATTTCGACGAATCTCCGGAGCATACAATACATTATATAGGAACAAAGTGCATCTACCACGCATGTTCAGTTGGTAGGTGCCAATTCCTTTTACTTTAGCTCTGGAGTTGTTTCCAACATAGATCCACTTAGTTCTAGTTGGAACTCATCGAAATTCCACGAAGGATTCTCTATCCTTCGCTACATGGTCTGTCGCTCCTGAATCTACAGTCCACAAAGGATTAGACTCAGTCAAGAATACATAACTTGATACATAGGCAAAGTTCTTAAAAGCACAAGGGTGTATACCTTCTTTGGCTAGCGACAATCGTGAGCATAGTGACCCTTTTTGTCACAATTGTAACACTTCACCCTTGTCAGCTTCTTCATTCGAGGACGCTTTCCTCTTTCATGTTGGTCAACCTTTGGTTTCTTCCCTGAAGCACTTGGTCCCTTACCTTTGCACCTCTTGAACCAGTTCGGACGTTTGCACTTGGAGTCTAAAGTTCCATTTGAGCTAGAACCAGCGTTATATATTTCAGTTTCCAGCTTAGCCGCCAAGAGGCGGTCCTCTTCTAGCTCAAGATGGCGCACTGCATCCTCAAAGACTTTGATATTCTCATTATGGGTCAGGTGCACCTTCATATGCTCCCAACTTTGAGGCAAAGAACGGATCACTGCTTGCACTTGCTACTCATCAGTCACGACATGGCCAGCATCCTTCAGCTCATTCATCATGTTTGACATCTTTCTCAAGTGTTGCTTCATGGTCTGACCATGAGGCTTCTTGTAAGAGTCAAACCTAATAGTGAGCTACCTCAGTTTGGTCACCGAAATTTGACCAAATCTTGCTGCCAATGCTTCCCACATTTCCTTGGCATTCACAAAATGCCTGAACTCTTGCATGACATCATTTTCCATGCTACTCAGCAATGTAATGCGAGCAAGGGAGTTCTTCCTTTTCCATGCAGCAAATGCATCCTTATCTCTCTTGTGTTGTGCAGTGTTCCCATCTTCAGGCTCTTCCATGGTTAAGTTAAGAGCTTCTAGTGCCTCTTGCTCTTCTAGCACATATTGGATTTTCACGTGCTAGATTTCATAGTTGTCGCCATTGAGCTTTTCACCTTTGTTCAGCTCGGCAACCATGCTCTTTGTGGCTGAAGCCATTGATCTGAACACATCAGACATATATGCACGGATAATTAATGCCTATCATTTATGCATCCACTTTGCACAGACCCATCATATTAATGAATAATTTCAAGTAAGGTTTCAGAATCAAAAGGTCACTATGTTTCCAATCATCCTCCAAAAATCCTAATTTAAAACTACCATTAATATAATTTTCTATGCAAAATAAATTCTATGAAGCTACAAAAACTTCTATGAACTACCCACAGTAGTCAACAATAACAAAAGGCAAATAATATTTGACATCCAATAGAATAATAATGCTTTCACATAATACAACTTATATATTAGTTGCTACATCAACAATAACCAGGTAGTAAAACACTTATATAAGGTATCCATAAAGTATACTAAAAGAAAGACAACTCGAAATATCTAAACCCAGGTCAATATATGAATTGGGAAAGCTCCTTTTTATTCAATTTCTTGATCTTTTCTTTTGTAACAATCATGTTATAATCATCTATAAAAGCCATCACAATACTCCTATATGAAACGGCTTTGTTGACATCCCATAAGCGATTCAACACTCCTTGCCATTCTGATGGAAGAGTGTTCATGAAAAATCGCACCATCTCAGACTATGGTATGGGACGACCATTCCATATGACCTTTTGAATTTTCCCGTTAACTTCAGGAACATGATATATTATGTCCCTGCTCTCCCATCGATAATTATTCAAGTCGGCTATCAACCTTGAAAGCTTTTCCTTTTGTTTGTCGATAATTGCGCGAATAGGTGTGCGCAACTTAAGGGGAGGCATTGTTCCTGCAACAAATGCAGAACAAAAAGGGATTACACATAATCCACATAGACATAATTGAAAAAGAAACACATTCTTTTTTCCTTCTTTTTTTTTTTTTTGCGGGTCAACGGTCAATGGTCAAAGTCAACGGTCAACGGTCATCAACAGCCAACGGTCGTCAACGATCAGCCGGTCGAGGGTCAATCGGGTTGGGTCGCTGGGTCGGACGGACCGACCCGGCACGTGCGGCACGTGTGCAGCTAACGTCACGATGACATTAGCTGGTGCGTGCCTCGCACGCGCCATCGACGGCCCCTGCGCACGTGCATCGCACTTGCGCGTGTGTGACGCACACGCCTGTGGCTTCGAATCAGCTCGTGCAACCGGTTCGTTCCGGCTGCGCGTAGGGGCGCATCCGGCGGCATACAGCGGTGATCCGCCACTCATCTTGCTCATCTCGACAAGACCTTCGACCCTACGCCATTAGAAACTGATTTCGACTTACTGAAAATCGAAAAAATAGATGAACAGTGCTCGGGTGTTAGGATTTTTCCATCCCCGCCCGGTGTCGGCCGATTTTTCATGAAAATTCAATCAAAAAACATTCATAAACATGAAAAGGGACGGGAAACATGAACAATGGCTCTGATACTAATGTCGGAAATATCGGATTCCCAAAAACTGGATTCGACACTAAATTGAACCCCTAAAATGAGTGCGGAAGATGAGCCCAGGAAAAACACATTTATCACCAATCCTAAGGCACATCACATAATCAAACGTACTTTGTTGACTACAGATTAAACACCGATGCTGATATGAGAAAGAAAAACTGATCACGTTCGTTTTGATGACGTGAATTCGCCTTGAAGGGGAGAGAGTTCCGACTCTTTTTGCTTATTGTTCTTTTTGGAGTATTTGGAGGGAAAGAGGGAGGAGGAACGTACGTAAATCTAAAAAGGTGTGTTCCTCCCTCTCTTTTCCCCCTTAAATACGTCCTCTTCAAAGGACGTGTCCCTTCAACAAAAGACGTCCCCCCAAAAGTTACAACTCTTCAACGTATCCCTCCATCCATGGGCCCTAATATTGTGGGCCAGGCTTTTAGGCCCAACATGGGCTGACGGGCCAACTTAGGTCCATCACATTAATTAATTAATAAAACCATCATGTAGCTATATGCCAAACCATTATAACTTGAGTATGTGTCTTGAGCCTACATGCCCAAGAGAGCTCATCTGACACGTTGTTTCGTCTCAAAGAAGCTTGTCCATTCTCCAATTTTCCGTTCCAGCTCATCAGAGAGTCAAAGACGGCCTTCTTCACTGGATTCGACAATCTAACGGGAGTGCCTTGTTTTTGACTGCTCCTAACGACATCGATGAAATTGATTGTGCATAAATTGTAGAGCAATCTGGAAGGGGCGTAATTGTACGATTCGAGGAAAGAGTATTGGTGAAGTTTCCTTTCCCAAGGCTTCAACTGTACTCGGCATGTTAATCCTATCAGCTTCTCGATGGGCCTGCACCCATGCCACGATGACTTTTCCACGTAGTTACAAAGCCATGTAACTTCCGCCCAATCGGAGATAGCCATCAGAATGAGCTGAACCAGCTCAACACATATGAATACCATGAGAATGACCACAGAAACAAGAACGTCGACGCTCAATCCATTGGATGTCACCAATTGGACAACAACATCTTGGGGCTCTTTGGCCTTGGGCATCAAGTATACAACTGTTAGCATGGTGCCGGTGATCAAATACAAAAGCTCCACCACTTTCAGTTGCCAAAGGCACGCTTGGAAAATGATGGGGTAATTGGTGTAGAAAAAATCGTGAAGGAAGGCAAGCTCGACTTCAGTGACTCGAAATGCTCGCTTATACCCATTTTTTTCCAGAAGAATTCCTTCTCAAATAAAGTGCCATGCCTTCTGATAAGCTTTTTCCAGCAACAAGTAGTGTGAAAATTTCAAACGGAGAAGCAGGTAGAGTGAATAAGAGAGACAAATATCGTTGACCTTGCAATCCTTGTCTCCCCCGTTTGAGCTCAAAAGCCAACCTTTGCACTCCCACACCTTTTCTATGGTGATGACTTCCTTCTTATCGTCTTCTCCTGAAATATTTTGGAATTTGCCTTTGGTGTTGTGACTTCACCAAAGACTTTCTCCAGTATGGTCCGATGCACTTTCACCACATATTTATATCCTTTCATAGTGGTGGGATCAACACTGGAGGAATCCAGGCAACGATCCTTGGAGCTTATATAATCTGCAACCCATTTTGTCATTCGGTGCCGGCCAAACGCGCTCACCGACATGAGCGATAGTCCTCTCTTTGTGGTCTTGAGCACTAGGAGGATGAAATAGAGTAGGAAAACCGCTAGCCTTGACGGCAAGGTGGTCAAATAGAGGGTCCACAATGTTAGTAACCTTATGAACGTGACTAAGTGTTGCCAAGCATATTTCTTCCACTGCTCGTTGAAGAAACCAATTGAGAAAATCTAAGAGATTGTTATCACTTTCTCTTTCAACCTTACCTTTGCTGAGTAAGAATATCCTTGTGAGGTTGGCGATGAATCTTCTGGTTAGGATTTCCATAACTATTAGGTACTTATTGGTTAAATACCATGATAAATTCTTGAGTTTATTAGGGAAATCATCTTTCTTCCAGATGAGAGGATGTATGAATGGATAGTCAACATTTAACCCAAAAGGATAGAGGATGGATCCTCCATTGAATCGGAATAGTTCAGTATGGCATTGCCACATGAGACTATCCATATTTTCACTGAGACTGTCTTGCTGGATTTGTTCAATGATCTCCTGGGGGATATTTCCAGTTGGGCAAATCTTTGATCTTCTCAATCTTGTATTTTTCTCCATGATTGAGCATATGGAAAGCAGGTCTCTTGATGTACATGTTGATTTCAGGCTGGTGCTTTCGATCTTGACAAGAAGTCAACAAGCACATTTTTCTTCCCAGGAATATGCTTGGTTTCAAAAAAGTATTTTGAAAACCATTCAGCCCATCAAAGCAGTTGAGAATTTGGGATTTGCTTCTGTTTGAATTTTGTCGTCTATGGAAAAGATGCCATATCTAATTCCACTAGGAAATGATGGCCGATGAGATGAAGCTCAAACTTTTTGATCCCATTTTTTACTGCTAGGATCTCTTTGAAAGTGGAATGATAATACATTTTAGCTTGAGAGAATTTTCCACTTTTGTGAGCACAAAGATGTCTCTTACCATTAATTTCTTCAAGCAGAATTGCTGCCCAGTATTCACCACTGGCGTCGATCTGGAGAATTCTTTTTCCTGTTGATGGAATTTGTAATGGTGGGAGATTCCGCATAATCTCCTTAAGCTCAGCAACTGCTTTAGTCTGGGCTTTTCCCTAAGATAGGGGATGCTTCCTCAGCATTGACTGGAGTGGAATCAGCAGCTTTGCAATGTTTGGAACAAAATCCCTAAGATAATTAATTATCCCAAGAAATTGCTGAACTTGCTTTATAGTAAAGTTTTCTTTAGGAAACTTCAGTAATTCCTGTGCAATGTGTGGCCCTAGATAGTACGTACTTTGTTGAGGTGCATACCAAGAAATTCAATTTCTGTTTGGGAAATATTCATTTTTCTCTGGGAAAGCATAATGCCATGCTTTCTCACAATTTCTGCAAACTATTCAAGGAGTTGGCAGTGCAACTGCTCATCAGGGCTATAGAGTAGGATGTCATCAATGTAAATTGCCGCACTTGACAAAATTGGTTGGAAGATTCGACACATGGCCTTTTGGAAGAGGGATGGTGCTACTTTTAGGCCAAAAGGAAGAACTTTCCACTAGAAGTGCTAGTTTGGAATACAGAACCCTATTTTGGATCTGTCTTCAGGATGGATGCCCAATTGCCAAAATCCGGCTTTGAGGTCGAATTTGAAATAAATCTGGGCCTTGGTTAGACCGGCAAAGAGGGAATTTCTCGAGGGTAAAGGGAATTTATCATCTTGGAGAAAAAGGTTGAGAGGTTGATAGTTGATTACCAATCTCATTTTTCCCCTGGTTTGCGCAGCACGCTTATTGACATAAAAGACTTCACAAGCCCATTGGGAGTTGGAGAGTTCAATAAGTCCTTGTTGCAGTAGTTCTTAGCATTCCTTTTGAGCCAAAACTACATGTTCTGGGTTCATTCCCATGTGGCTCACCTTGGTTGGATTGATGTCTTCATTCTTTTTGAAAGGAAGGCGAACAAAGAACTCCGGATTTTCCCATAGAGGATGAGAATACTTTTGAGCGAACTCAGGAGTGGGATTCTGAACAGGATTCAAGCAACTTTTGCATGATTGGATCTAATAGACTCATGTGAATGGAAAAAGTCTCTGAATGTTGACAAACTCAGAAAATTGGTCCTTATACCTAAGACCTTTTCCAAGGATAATGCGAAGTTGAGAAATCTGAGTCTTGATGTCCCACCCAATTATCAGATCTTTGTTAGGGAGATTGGATCCAAAGATTTTTGTGGTAACAGAACACTGAGGGAAAAGCTAGACGGTTACAAGAGTAGTTCTGACATTTGTGGAGAAAGTATCTCCAAATGTAGAGTTGAAATATCAGACATAAGGAGTCCAATATTCTTCAGGCAGAACTTTGGTATCCAATATGGAACAACTTGCTCCAGTGTCGATAAGAGCAATGAGAGTGATATGTTTGGCAAACTTTGAAGTGAGGATCTTTACAGGGAAATGGGGACACTAGGTCTAACTTGAGAATATGTCAGGAGTTTGTTCTGAAGATATAAGAGATATATGAAAAATATCTTCAGATTCTGACTCGGATTCATTTTCACTGGACATTTGATAAGAAGGGATAACACAAAGAGTTTGTTCCAACGATTCTTCATCAGCGGAGAATAAGGATTCAATATCATCATTTTCAAGAGAAATCTCAGTTTCATTATCAATATGATGAATTAGACGATTCTGACATTTTCTCACTTGAGGACAGTTTTTGGCAAAATGTCCTTTCTGGTTGCAGATGAAGCAACGATTTGATTTCTTATGGCCTGTGCGTTCTTTTCTTTTGCGTAGGTATTACCATTTCTTCTTTCTTCGGTAGTGTTTGGGACCATGTTTATACTTCTTGATGCTGAACTTCCTGAAGTGTTTCTTTTTTCGAGAGAACTTTCCACATGTTCCATCACAGTCTTGCTTGGAACATTAGATCTTCAGCTTCTGGCGGGAGCAGGCTACTTTGAGGCCTTTGTCTTCCATGACATAGGTACAAACCATCTGGTGCTTCAGGCATAGTTCTTCGAGGTATAGATGGATTTCTTGCTGTATTTCTCCCAAGGGAATGTCTTGTACTCTTTTTTGTTTTTCAAAAAAGGACCTTTCAACCATTTGGGATAATTCTTTGGGGATGGAGGACAAGAAAACATGCTTTAGATTTGGATCAGCTCCAATATGGTAAATAAGCTTAAGCATTTTACAATAATGCTTATCAAGATATTTCTTCTGGAGAGAGCAACATTTTCTCTCAAAGAATTCTCTTCTTTTCATTTCCACAAGATCAGTAGGTTTCCCTACAAAGAAATGATATAAGAGAGTGATGGCATGGCTAAAATGAGGTGACATCAGAAAATGAATCTGGTCTTATTGTGTCACTGATTTCCACCAAGCTTTGAGACTTCCTGTAAACCTCGTAACAAAGTTGTAAAGGACATCATTCATATCATAGTTGGTGATGGATTGAGTATTCAACTAAGTATGGAATTCTTTAAGTCTTTCTGGCCATTTGTGATAATGAATATCATCAATGGTGAAAAACTATTTTGATGCCATGGACACATGTTGTCCGAAATTGTTCTGAATAATTTCTGGCTCAGAATAATTTGATTCCATATCATGATCTGGAGGGTCAGCCATGAATATGGATGAGGTGATTGGTGCAATAGGGAGAGAATCAACAGCAGGAATTGAGAAAGATGAAGAGGAGGAAAGAGATATTGAATCTGATTTAGTATCAAAGATGTTAGGAAAGGTTTGTTCTGCCAGGAAAAGAATCTGATCATTTGGAATGGCAAGATCAGGCTATTGGATAACAGGATCAGGTTGTTGTTCCTGAGTACCCAAATCCTTTAGAAATGATTCTAATGGATTTGATAGCATCATCTGATTTGGCCTTTTCTAATAACAACCGAAGAGGATTCTGTAGGCATTTTTTCTTTTCCTGTCTCCTTTCGGCTTCGAATCAAATCTTTGAACTTGCCATATCTAGTTCCTTTCTGTAAGGATCCTCTGGGATGTCAGCAAAGATAGACGTCCGAGGTGGAGGAGGCACATACCCGATTCTCACAGTAGGTGCAAGCAGGTCAAAAGGTCTAAACCTTCCTTCTTCAAGGAGCTGAATTTGTTTCTTGAGCTTTTCTATCTCCGGCTTTGGGCTCTCCAGATGATGATACTCGAGATGTTGTCTTGATTCCAAGGCACTAAGCCTCTTTTGGAATTCAAACAACAATTTTTTGGTGGTCTCATCATACATTCGAAGATCTTGTTGCACATTTCCAATCTTGTAATCAATTACTTTGAAAGCATTTTTTTGTGCTAACAGAGTCTCCGATTGCCAATTTATGACAACTTCAGCAGCAGTAGTCTTTCTCTGTCTTCCATGTTCATCCACATCAGTAGGGGTAGATATTTTGGGAGTATGACGGTACCTACCCTGTGGATCAGTGAACTCTTTAGGAGTAGGGAACATAAGTTTAGAACTTTCTCGGACAAGAGGGGGGAAGTCCGTTTCCTGAAACATTGCAATGGAAGAGATAGGTTGCTTTTCTGCTGGAGTTTCAAGTGGGTAGGAGTGCTTCTTAGCCCACTTCAAATTGGCTTATAAAATGGGGAGAGAGCTGGTTTCTTCTGAGGAGAAGAGGGTGGAGGGGATGGTGGTGGAGTTGGTGAGACTAAAGGCGGAACACTATATTTTGGTGGTGGAGGAGGTGCGTAGGAAACTACGAACTGGTATTTGTCACACTCACCAAGAGTATTGACAGATGGATCTCCGTTTAGGTATCTTTGGAATAGGGGATCTCTTCATTTTTTCCTTCGAGGTGGAGGTCTAGCAAATGGATTTACCTCATCAGGAGAATTTATGCAAAAAGAGCACTGGTAGAAAGGATCCCAAAAACAATGACCATGTTGGTCTTTGTAGTAATGGACTGGATATCCATCACTATTGAAATGTTGAACAAGCTTTTTTGGGTCTAGCTCGAAAATAGATTCAGGAACACATGGTTCAATCATGAAAAGGGTCTGGAAGATAGATGGACTTTCTTCCTTTTCCTTGCCAAACTTGATGGAAATAGTTCCATCTTTCTTTCGGATAAATTCATAATCCGAAGATTGGAAAGGCTTGTTGTTTTGGTGTAGCTTTTCATAGTTAGTGATCCATGTATCTGGAAGGAGAGTGGCTAACTTTTCCTTCGGAATTTGTTTGGGAACATGGATACAAGAGGCTTGATCGTTCTGCATAGAGATGAACAAAGCATCTTCATTTCCATTGTTGAAATTTAAATCAAGAGCATGGTTCTGCACTCAATAAACCATTTGGTAGTGAAGTGTTGCAGCAACAGAATCAGCAGTTTGAGGAGCTCCAGTGAGCTGAACCTATACTTTCATAAAAGAAAGCAACTGTAGATCTGAAAGAGCGATGTTAAAGTGAGGGTACAGGGTTACAAACACTGTGCCATCATTCAAGGCAGTTTGGATAGTGCAAATACAGGCACGTTAGTACTCCAAGAAACGAGTATCCAATAATGCTATTCTGGCAACGATTGGTAAACCTTTGCGACCATGAAAGGTAAGAGCAAGACGAACAGCGCCATAGTGAACATGAGTATATCCCTGTTGAGCCCATTATTGGGGAAACTCTGGAGGGATCTGGAGAGTAACAAAGTACTCTTTCTCAGTAGCAGGAATGAGGTGTTTATCAAATTTGGAGGACTGGACATACTCCTTTACTTGCTTTGGGGTTTGATTGATGAGTTGGTGAATGGAGCGGATGGGTGAGAATGATGAGTGTCTCTAGGCTCTGAACTAAAGGGCTGAGTGGTTTTCTACTAAAAGGCTGTCCTTAGTAAAACATGTTATAAAATATGAATCACATAACATCAAAAACTACTTGTGGGCTAAGTTTTTGATTTAAATGGATTCATAATTACTTCATGATGAAACCACCAAATTATATTTCATTCCTTAATCCCTGTGGGTAAATTAAGAAAGATAAAATAATATTTCATCCTAATTAATCACATTAATATATTGAAAATTCCCGTGGGATAAAATTCATAATATTAATGTGACTAATCATAATTATTGTCTTTTACTATATGTGATCCAAAGACTCTTAATGTATATAATTTAATATAATCAAAGATGCTGTCGCTAATCTTTAATTAATTAAATATATATGGATCACTAGACATTTAATTTTATGATAAAATATTCATGAAATTACATGTAAGGGTAAAGCAGGAATTTTATGCCCAAAAGGAGCAAAATCGTAAGTTTCCACGCCCCAGGAGGCAAAATCAGAATTTTATGTGGGCAAGGGCAGAATCGCAATTTTCCAAAGTGCGAAGGGGTAGAAAAGCACGTGCGCTTTTTCCCTTTCGGGTGTGTGCAACGCATGCGCCCGCTTTAGCCTCTCGGGCGCATGTGTTGCACGCGCCCGCTGCAGTCCTCTAGCACGTGCTCGCTGCAATGCACGCGCCTGAAACCCTTTTTTTTTTTCGAGCTTTCTTTTCTACCGCTTCTTCCGCCGTGACCAACCTTGTTCCGCCGTCTGGGTCTCCTCCCATAGCCCATGTCTAACCAAATTGGTTGATGGGTTTTGAAGAGAATGTCGAGACGCACAAATAATTTCAAAATTCAGCAAAAATGACTAATGTATTAACTAGAATTAAGCCTAAAAATGATATGTCCTAGAAAACCATAACTACCAAAATTTCACCGTTCGATTAACCTCCAACAATCAATAATATACCGAAAAATTAAGGGTTTCTCTTCCTAATGGCAGTGTGATCATGCAAATCCATTATCGCGTGGTGGGTCGCCGAATTTGACCGGAATTCTAAATTCCGATCCAAGCCATATATAAAATTGAATTTACCCACACATAATTCAATGAAAATGAATTCTAAAAATTTCACCAAGACAAAGATTGTAAATATGCTTTGATACCAATTGTTATAATAAATATAAACTAAAACTTGATGATCCCGATTTATCAATCACAGATAAATTCATACAGAATTTGGGATCGATATGTGGAAACGTAAAGATCAACATACCTTCAACCATTGATGAAATCTGCAAAAGCAGAAAGCCTCAAAATCTTTGATGGATCCACATAGCACGATTGATCTGCAATAAGAAGAACTGTACATCCCGTTCTACTAGCCAATACCCCTCAAACTTGTTGGTGTATTTTCTATAGTGATAGGGTTTGAACTAGACGACCTGACGTTTTTATTCCGTTTATTACGTTACCGATATCTTCCATCAAGACCTTTATGGTAACATATTAACAAGCAAATATCACGAAATACACGTGGGTGATAAATTTTGCAATAACATTGGAATTTATTGGGAATACCAATAAGTGGGATCATATTTAAAATAATAAAAATATATTACATATTATATATTATAACATTATCAAGTAGCTCGAGAGAGTGTACGCCACCTACAACATGACATTGAGCATCGGATTGTTGGTCCGACGCCTCAATGAGCCGAATGCCACGAGGAAGAGTAGCAGGAAGGCGATTGAGCCCACGTAGAGCTCTATCTACGTGAGCATGCCCTCCGGCGTTTGGAGCCTCTTCAGAACCCCGCTGGCCTTGGCGATGGTTTGGCTCACCGCCACCATTCGGCTTCCTTGCAAGTCCCTCATGTTTCTCTCTCTCTCTCTCTCTCTCTCTCTCTCTCTATGAGAATAAAGGCAGATTGTGTTCTTGGTGAGTGTAGGAGAGCCAAGAAGTTTAAAAGCTTCGAGAGTTCGTTTCCTCTGTGCGCGGAGGTGAAAAGGGAAACCTGTCTTTATTGACGTCACCTCTGCTAATGCACGGCGCGGGTCCAGGCATTAATTTTGATTCCACCCGACAAAGCGTCAAAGGACTTATAGTTGCTAGTTGCTGCCCGCATAGGGAATTGCCTTTCCCTCCGTCCTTTAGGGCCACGAAAATTCCTTGCCCCCATAATTAAAATATCAATGAAAAAAGTTAATGTTGTTAAAAATCTTAAATTGGTATCCATAATATATTTATTCAAAACTAATTTTTCTCTTACAAAAGATCTTAAACTCATGACATATTTATACCAAATTAATTTTTATCTCACAAAATTTATTAAATTGTACCTCTCACTTATGACATATTTATACCAAAGTAATTTTTATCTCACATATTTATACCTCTCACTTAAATCCTAAATTGTTAGTAGGGGATAGATTATAGTCAAGGATACTGATTTGAGATTTTTCATTATATGAAAATTATTTTAGGATAAATATGCAATGTGTATTAGTTTGAGTTATTTTTAATGAAAGGAAAATTAATTTTGGTTAAAATTTATGATAGGCTATCAGTTTACGATTTTTAACATTATCAACCCTAAAAAGAGAACTTCCATCCACAATATTGCCCAATTCTTTGTTGGAGAAGACATTTCACTAAAAAAGTTGAAAAAGAAAACACACTTATCTTGGTTATTAAAAGACTGACGAAAGTGCCAGCGAGGCATCTGGCCCAGTTTCAGGTTTTCTACTCCCGCTCTCTCTTTTCTCTTGCGATCTTTTCTTGTTGACTATTTAAAAAAAAAAAAAAAAACTCTTACATGTCTCCATGACTTTTATAGGAATTACAGCAATCTCTTCTCCCATTTCTCTCCTTGCAATGAAAAGGTATGCACTATCTCTACTTTGAAGTTATTAAATTGATTATTATATTGATTTCTTTCGACATCATTCTATGAGATTTTGTAAAACCACTATTAACTATTTTAAAAGTTAAAATTATTAAACCTAAAGCGTAGAAATGTAATTGGGAGGTAAATAAAGATCTTGAAAGATTTGAACTCAAGATTCATACTCTGGCTATAAAAGAATAATAGTGTTTGAATATTGATCTCAACGCACAATTTGTGGAGACGCTACCCACTACTATTGTTACTTTTCACAAGGAAACAATATAACAATAGATATATTAAATGAAAAGATCATTATATCACGCGTGACCTTGGCGACCGTCTAGGGGCCCAATCCGGCGGTCCGGCCGCCAAATTTAGTTGTCCGGTGGCTAGACTTCAAAAAAAAAAAAAACAATTTTTTTAATTTAATAAAAGTCATTACAAATGCAAATTTTACAAAATGTTATTTGCATTTCGGAAAACCACATTCTCCCAAAGGTATTTGCATTTGCAAATGCAAATGCATTTCCCAATAGCCGAATCAAATGGGCCCAAAGAGAGAGAGAGACATGGGGAGAGGGCTGGGCCTAGAAGGAGAGAAGAAAGAAAGGGCCGAGTTGTAGAGAAAAAGGAAAGAAAAAGAAAGAGCCCGGCCAAGGTGGAGAGGAAAGAAGGATGGAGGGCTAGCGTCGGCCCGGCCTGCCCCCTAGTTTTTTAAAAGAAATGTGTTTCAATAAATTCTATCACTAGTAATGCAAATGCTCCCAATGTCTATAATCTCTGCAATTTAATTATACTATTTTTGTTTAGAGGCTAAAGTTCAATCTCCAATTTTCTATACAATTGATCACTAAATGTTTAACCAAAATTTAGATGTCAATAATTGTGAATTATAAATTGTGTAAAGCTAGGATGAGAGCTTTTATTCAATTTCAAGATAATGATTTGTGGTATGTTAATAGGAATGGTCCACATGTACTCAAATGAAACTAAGCCAGTCCAGTTGAATGCTAAGGCTATGAATTTGCTATATTGAGCTTGAGATGCAAGAATTAAATAGAATTTCTACTTGTGAACGTGCTAAGGAAACTTGGGAAAAGTTAGGATGCTTACTCAATCTTACTTGCTTATTGCTACGAATAAAGGTATCAACATTCTTCCCAAATGCTGTTTTCTAGGGTTTGCAATATGGCAACTCACAACACTAATAGCATATGCGAAATTAGGACGAGTACAATTCAATGAAATCATAGCATATATATGATCCTACCGACAACACTAGATTATGGCACATGAAAAATATGATCTATCTTATTGTCAATTTGTGGTGATGTTGTGGCAGAATGTCTTGGTCTTAGTAGGAAAAAAAAATGAAAAGAAAGGAAGAAGAAGAAAAAAGAAAAGAAAAAAATAAAAAAAATAAAAAAGAGAAAATAATATATGTCAGTGCCGACCATCTCACATAAGACGGCTAATATCAATATTAGTGATTGCCAATCAAAATTGATTGAAATGATTATAGTATCAATTCGTCAAAAGATTAATAACTCAAATAGCAAAAGTGAAAGATCTATGACTCAATTGCAATCGCATTATAGGTTTATGACTTTTTTTTTAAAAATCTTTTTGTAACTATCCCTTTGGATAGTATAACAGCACTGTAGCGACGGTGGCAATGTACAAGGTGGCTTTCATTGTAGTATAGTTTATCGTTCACATCATGCATGTGCTGCAGACACAATGTAGTGAACACTGTAGTATAAGTCTCAATGTGGGTTTTCGTTATTTTATGCAAATTATTGACTTAGTATAATAGATAGGTTTTGAAGTGAATTTATTATTTCTTTTTCTTTTATTGCAACTTTTGAAAATTGAAATCTCAAAAGTGCAATAACTACGATTTTTTTTCAAAAGAGAAATTCAAAAGTTGCTTTACAAGAAATAAGAATAAATCGAGCCATACTCAATGATAAGGGAGTAACAGAGTTGAGCCAACACTAGTCTAGAGCTTGAATCGAATGTGGATATGCAAGGCTTGAAATACTTGATCGAGCTTGACTAAGCTTTGATCTTTCAAGCTTATGTCTAACTCAAATATTACTAAAGTCAAATATTTTGAAGCTCGAGTTTGACTTGATTAAATGTTCGAGTTATTGGCCATAGCAATTATAGTCACCCAATGAAAAAGTTCACCTTTGGAATGAAGATAGATGAGCAGGCACTCATGCTTGGAACTGATGAAATTCGAGGAACAGATTGAATCATTCCTGATTGAAAGCACACTCTAATTCAAGCCGACTAGAAGAAGGTGTTGGAATAAGTATTAGAATACATAAAATAATAATGATAATTAGAAATACATTACAAAATATTAGAAAATAAAAAGAAATGTCTGAGGCATGCAAACATTGTTCTTAAGGATAATTCCGTCCCTCGGAGTATGAAACTCGGTGTGTAAGCCTTCGGTGGCTATCCTCCCAAGGTACAACAGACCTTCTTCTATACTCCACACTGAATATTAGAAGGAAACAGAACAACTTTTGTATATAACCCAGCAAAAAGAAAAGGAAAGATGTGAGAACATATTGCATCTACTAAGATTGTGGGTGAAGTTTAATTTATATTTAAACAAGGAAAAGAGAGAGCCATTAGGAGATCATCATAAATCAATTGGTAATAAAAAGATGACCGTTATAAAATAATGAAGAGTTTATGAAGTAATAAATCAAAAGTTATAAAGCCGTTAGACGACCGTTATGCAATTATTAGAAAGCCGTTATATGACCGTTGAAAAAAGCCGTTACAAAAATGATGACTTTCATGACAATCATAATTTCTAATAGATATTTCGAAACTACTGAAATATCCAACAATCCCCTACATATTTAAGAAAGTTTTGACAAGAAAATAGAATAATGCTGGGTTATTAGAGAGTAATGCATCGAAATTGGTGCTTGTTAGGCTATGAACCAACCCTAGAAAGAATGAAAAATAATTCACGAAATCATTGATGAAGTTTCGAACTTCTATGAACCAAGAATTTCTTTTTGTGAATTATAATTTTCACCAATCACATTACACTCCCACACACTTTGTTGTTCAACGCGGTTTTGCGCTAATAAGCCATGCGTGTGCTTGGTTTATTCATAAGTGCTTTAGAGATTTTCGCCAAAAATTCTCATAGGAGCGGCCCCACTCACACTTATATAGGCGATTCCATAAAGTGTATCATGCAGTTTAGTACACCACCAATAATGACTATGAAATTTCATTAAGAGCTTAGCTCAACCTCTTTTTCCTTGCCATTTTGCACTATTTTCACCTTAGGAGGGACAATAATTTTTTAATAGTGCACTAGATCAACAAATGACTTGGTTATTACCTATATGAACATAATTCATGGGATCACCAATCACATAGGTTAGGTTACTATCATTGTTGATTTTCTTCAGTTGGCTTGTCCCATTCCCCTTGATGTATAGTCAGAGGATTGGCCAAAATCCATTTTTGACTTCATATGATTAATGGATATAATTCCATCATTAAGTAGCCACTTTACCATGTCATCCCTCAATTAGACGCGTCAACTTTTACCATTGAAAATTTTATCTTTGCACGGCTATTGCCTCTTGGCCATCATGATGTATAAACACAAATTGTGTCATTTTCCCAAAGGAATATCTGCTAAGAGTTTCTTAACTACTCAACCTTATTTTCTATATGAGTTTGAGAAGAATTTTTTTTCTTTTTCTCAAGAACTTGAATAGTTCTCAATTTACCAAAGAATAATAAATATTTTCTTCTCCTTCACCCATTGAAGCTTAGGAGGATAAGGCATTTTGTTTACACATATGCTTGGTAGCACTTGAGTTTACCACCCATAATTTCGATTAGCCACAATATTGGCATGTGAATGACTACATCAATTACTTCATCAAATCATCTACTTCCACCAAGTCGACTTTTGGTTTAGCAGGATTGTCATTTCCCCCACAATTTTATTCGACTGCTTTTATGTCAAGCACTTTCACTAGGTGAACACATATTTGTTAGTGGATTTTATCTTATATGAATCCAAGATCCAGTTAACATCACCGTATCCTTATAATACAACGAAAAATCCGCTATAATAAACTTGACAATAGTCACCCTTTAACAAAATATTTTACAAATGATATCAGTCTTATTTAATATAGATCTATGTTGGCTATAGATGCAAAGAAATAAAAATAAATTTCATCTCCACAACAATAACTAAATGAGATTCTATTTCTCAATGCAATAGCCAATCAAGTCTCTAATTATCATCATGCATAAATGGACATTCAACATAAATTAGCAAAGTAAAAATTCTTACAAAGAATTATATATATATATATATATATATATATATATATCATTACTGCTGTCAATAGTACATGTTGCTCCGAAAATGTTAACCAAAACTCAGCAAAAATCCAAAATAAATTAATAATTTCACAAAATAATTGTAAGACTTCCTCTAAGTGTTATATATGAATCACAAAAAATGTCTCAACAATGCATACTCAATATAAAACATGTAATCAATTTAATTATGCAATAAAATACTATTTGATAATTCTATCAAAAGTTATGCGTGAAAATTTCGATCATTGCAAAAGAGACATTATAATCTTTAACCCATAAATTTGTGGCTATTATAAAATATAAACCTCTATGGTTGTTTCAGACATAAGTATGAATCTAATAAATTTAGGAATAGAATCACGACAATTTTGACAAAAAAATGTTTGGACTAAAACTTTAGTAGTCACAAATAAAATGTCAACAATGTTTTACACATGTAAAATGTGACATCCCGAAAATCCGATCGACCATCATTAGCATAATTAGATTTTTAGAAATTTAATTTATTTAGAATGGGCTGGAGAGCGAACCCATTGGATTTTGTAAGATGTGTGGGCTTGAGATTTAGTGGGCCGTACAATTCTTTTAGAACCGAGCTCATGGTTTGGGCCGTGAAAGTTGGGTTTGGAATTGGCGGAGATGGGCCAAGGTTCGAGATTTCAAGATTTATAAGATTTTGTGGGCCTTATAATTTTAGATTGAGCCCGTTGGGCCGGGAATAGACAATTACGCCCAAGTGATTATAATTTTTAGTTAAGACTTATTAATTTTAGTTAAATGAGATAGTTAGTGGATTACTTATAATTCTAACATTCTTTTATGATTGATTTCTTTCTAGGCTAATTTTATTTAGTTGATGTGTTATGATTTTTGTGTGATTGGGATTAAATAGAAACAACACGCCATTAGATGAATATATTTGAAGCTAATGAGCTAACTAATGACCCTGAGTAACTGTTAATGATCGATGATCGACAAATGGCGAAGATTTTTCTCACACGAAGCCACGACACCTATTTTTTTTTTCTTCTCTCTCTCTCTCTCTTGGATCTCACGCATGTATATGTACCCACGGTTTTTGTTTTCAAAACCGACCATAAGCTCATCATTACATTGCCAATCATCACTCTCTAATCTAGGCTAGCTTATAGGTTTAATTTCTTTCATATAAATAGCAAATTCTCTTTCTCTCCACACTCAAGAAACCGAAAAAAACCACAAACTCTCTCTCTCCCTCTTCCTTCGGCCGAAGCTTGCTCAAGGAGGATCCAAAAATTTCTTCATCTTGCATGCTTGGTTATTAAGTTAATTTTGAAGAATCCAAGTGTTTATTTGTAGCCGAAATGAGGTAAGGAATAATCTAACTCTAGTTTGAAACAAATCCGTTGATTTATCGAAGAATCATGCGAATCTAGCCATACAAGGATGGATTTAGTTTCTAGTTGATGTTTTATGCTTGGATTGAGCTTGAGGAGTGTTAGATTGTGTGTACAATTGTTTGCATGTTAATATTGTGCTGTGTTTATGTGAAATTATGTTCATGGAGTGTCGTTTAGTTGAGCAAGACGCCTAGATGGAAGCCGAGTGTGCCGATTTGCTTATAATGTTGCTATACGGTTCACGGGTGTGTTAACGCTTTGAGTCGAGCCTTGAATTGGACTAAATGTTGGAAAAAGGACTTGATGGTGAAATTGTGAGGTGCTGTGGGGAAGTGCCGAAGCCTCTAGATGTGAGGATTGAGTAAGAAAAGTGGTTTAAATGAATTGAAAGTGAGGCGAACGTGTAATACCATTCGGTTTTGGTGAAATCATGCAAGTAATGCTTTGTTTGTGTGTAAATTCATTCATGTTCATTAATGGGAATAGGAAAGAAGCTTTTCTACATGATAGATCAACCATAGGATTGAGTTGTATAAGGAATTGTAGCCAAATGGACTCATAACATGGAAAAAGAAGTGAAACTAGTAAGTTTAGTAAGCTGTTTTTGTGAAAATTGTATGACCTTAGCTGATTGTGTGAAAATTATGAAATTTTCTGTTGAGAATTGAACTTAGAATCCTTAATGAAAGTTGTAAAACACATCTTAAGGAATAACGTGTCAAAATTTGAGATTAAATGAATGATAATTGATTGGTGAAATGATTTTTCTTCGTTAATAGAAAATCTGGACTGATAACCGAATTTCAATGAAGAGGATGTTGATTGTTACTCTTAATACAGTGAGAATTAGACTTAAGTTCCTTCATGAAAGATGTTAAGATATGTCTTAAGTACAACATACTAAAATTTGGTAGCATTTAGATAATATTTGATAGGTCTTTCATGCTTAAAACCGAACTGCCCATTTAGCCTAAAATTCTGCTTGTACCCGAGAATGTATATTAGATGTAATAACTTATAATATGGACTTGTATGCTGAACATGGAATCTAATGAACCCCATATTAGATGTTAGTTAAGATTGAGTGAGTCTCATACATCAATAGAGGTTTAATTGCACTTAGATTCATGTGTATGCAATGAGTGCGGAGCATAGTGCTTGATTATGGGGTAAATATTTGTCCGGCATGGTATGGGACATGTTCGTGATGGATTTTATCTTATAATCTGGACACGCACGTGTGCTAGGATCATGAGACTTAGATAGATACTTAGGTGTCTTTTCTTTTGCATACGATATGCACATTAAATCAAAGGTGTGGTGTGAAATGTGTGCTTAATGAGGTGAACGGATCCATCGGTACCGAGTTATCGGTGATGCCCCGGAAGTTTGGGATGACCTTGTGTGTGATCAAGGATGCCTCGGCTGTGATGCCGGAGATGCCTCGGAGTGAGATGCCCTTGTGTGTGATCAAGGATGCCTCGGCTGTGTGATGCCGGAGATGCCTCGGAGTGAGATGCCCCTATGTGTGATCAGGGAGGACCTCGGTTTGGTTGATACCGGGATGCCTCGGAGTGAGATGCCCACAATTAGAGGTATTGTGGAAGTCCAGATAACATACCTTCTGGAAGTGACTCGATCAGGCCGGTAGCTTCCCGGTTGTAACTGATTCGAGGGTGGATTTTTATGCACACTAAAAGTTAATTATATATGGCGAGTGAGTTCATATATTATATTTGCATTGTAGTTTGAGTTTGTGAAGGATAAGCTTAGGATGGATGCATGTCAGGTGATTTCTTACACGATGCATTAATACTGTTTATGCTTGTTATATGTTTTTCTTAGCGTCCTAATTGTTGGATAGTTTGCTTGTGACTTTGATAGCTATGGATTATTTCAGAGTAGAGTTTTGTTATTCTTTACTAGGCAAGGATGTTTGCTCATACCTTACATTTTTAGATTGAAAGTATGGATGTGCCGCCAGTTGCTCGGTATGGAGTGATAGCCAACATTGATGTTTCTTTCCTGGACGTGTATGACCCTGACATAGATATGGTGTTTACCAAGTACGAAGCAATATTATGGATGGATGACGGTAGAGCTAGTCTGATCCCGATGAAGTTCGTGGCATGGTTCATCAACCATGAGGGCGAGATGTTTGGTCCGTTACCCTTTGAAGCCGGTGGACTTGGAGACGGGATGGATGGCGCCTAGACGCCAGAGTTCATGGAAGGCTAGGTGTTAGACTGTTGTTTGTTTTTGGTTAAAGACGCGGGCTGGTTTGGGATGTACGCGGAGTAGCCACCCTTACCCCTATCCCTGACTTTGTTGCGCCTTACTTTTTGTCTTGTACATGTTGTAAATAGTTAGGCGAGGAACTTGTAAAGAAAAGCTCAGATGGATAGATTTTGTTAAGCCCGAAGATGGTAAATAAAAGAAAGCCTTTCATGCTCTAGTTTAATTTCTTATATGTGGATGATTAAAAAGTGAATTGTAGGATAACTTCATGTTACATATTTAAGGATTTTTAAATAATCCATGTTATACATGCTAACCTTCAATGTTAAATGTATGTTTGATTAGTTGGATATCAATTATAAATCATAAAAATATTTAATTCCGCTTGTGCTTAGTACGTGACGCCCTGGGACGTCACATAAAACTCAACATAGACTTTAACTCTTTAAGCAACATTTAAATGACTGAAATGTGAAATATAAAAATATCACAAAAGCAAGATGCAAAAAGCATACTTACTAAATTTTCAATTATGCTAATTTAGCTAGAAAAGTAATTAATGGCAAATGTTGGGGTGTATCATTAGTCAATTGAATAGTTGTCACCCAATTATTCTCTTAGCTTGGGCTTGCTAAATTGGGTCTTCATTCCATTTCTATTAAGCATAATTCCACGTCGTCAAGAATGCAAGAATCTGCCACCATTCTAATGTTAGAGAAGTTTTATATGTGCATGGACGAGAGAGAATTATCATATTTTCATATATTTATCAAACATACACATTGACATGCAGCAAATCCCAACATATGTATGAGCATATACATAGATAGAGACCCACACTGCACTAAAGACATGCCACCAAATACCAACATAAACTCGTGTCTACACTTACTTGAGCGTATTGGCATGGACATCACCAACTATCTAATGATTGTATGCATTCTAGCATATTCCTAAGAATGACGGGACAACACTGTGAGGAATACTGAAGAATTTTATTCCAAAGTCAAATGACACCTATTTTCAAAATCTATAAGCACAATAATATAAGGTAAAAAGAACGTAATGTTAATGGTAAAACACAGAAATCCCACATAATAGCATCCATTGTTTCACTAAAAACAATTATATATAACTTGGTCCAACATGGGCAAGCTTGATAAGATTCTGTAGAGGTGGAGCCAAAGACAAATTAAATAGTAGATAAAAACAATTATAACCTGGCTTCATGAATGTACATAAACAAATTTTAGCAGGAGAATATGAAGAATTAAGGACATATGAAAACTATTTTGAGTAATAGAGGAGCACCCCAATTTCCAATCCTAGATGGATGATTATTAAAATAATCATGAAATTGAGAGAGAAAACACCCACACATGTCCGACTTTCTATTGGAAAAACAAGTATAGGTATTGAAGCCCCAAAATAAAAATAAATATATAAAAGAAATATTAGCCCGATTTCTTTCCATTTCTTTAATGTTTTTCCTTTCTATTTATTTTTAAGTAGCCACGTGGAATCACTATGCCATTTTTAAAGATTTTCTACATAAGTAATTTTGAAAATCTATAAACATCTTCCGAAAAGTATGAGAGCACATATTCATGGAATATGTCTAACAAGATCAAATCAAATCTAAAGAGAACACACAAGCTCGTGAAACTTTCAAATATTAGAATGAAAGGATCTCGACCTATGTGATGATGATTCCTCAAAATGTGGAAATAGCGCGCCAAAATGGAAATTACACCATTCAAGCATTAATTTAGAATTTCCAAAAAATGACTTTACTTGAAACTCAATAATCTTACCAAAACGACCAAAAGCTAAGCTTGATATTGTCCCATGACAAACCACCCAAGAATATGTGATACTTGTCCTTCACCATCTCCAAATCCTTGTTCAATTCCAAGGTTGGTGGAAGCACTAGCAATTCCAAATTTGAAAGCTATAAGGCAATTATCCTTAAGATTCTTGGAATAAGTATTAGAATACATAAAATAATAATAATAATTGGAAATACATTATAAAAGATTAGAAAATAAAAAAAAAAATGTCTGAAGCGTGCAAACACTGTCCTTAAGGATAATTCCGCCCCTCGGAGTACGAAACTCGGTGCATAAGGCTTCGGCGGCTATCCTCCCAAGATACAATAGATCTTCTATACTCCGCACTGAATATTAGAAGGAAACAGAATAACTTTTGTGTATAACCCAGCAAAAAGAAAAGGAAAGATGTGAAAACATATTGCATCTACTAAGATTGTGGGTGAAGATTAATTTATATTTAAACAAGGAAAAGAGAGAGCCGTTAAGAGATCATCATAAATCAATTGGTAATTAAAAAGATGACCGTTATAAAATAATGAAGAGTTTATGAAGTAATAAATCAAAAGTTATAAAGCCGTTAGACGACCGTTATACAATTATTAGAAAGCTGTTATATGATTGTTAAAAAAAACCATTACAAAAATGATGACTTTCATGACGACCATAATTTCTAATAAATATTTCAAAACTTCTGAAATATCCAACAAAAGGGAGGCTTAAGACTACAAGATTCTAGACGCAATCTTCCTAGAGATGGAGCGGTCCTTGCCTTGCCTTTCCTAGCCTCTTCTTCTTGCTTGCTTACCTAACTCTTGTCTTAGTGGCTCTTCCTCTTTTCTTTTCAAGGTTAAAAACTTGACTTGAATTTAAAAAAATCGAGCCAAATGCGAATAATATTTAGTGATTGCATATTTAGTTAATGAATTAGATTACACATCATGTTAGATCAATGCGATAATTTTGCCCGTCATTAGAATTAGGTCATTATCATGTGTCATTAGTCTAATAATTCATGCATATTAATTTTAGATTAGCATAGCATATAATTTAGTTTTTATAAACAAGAAAACCCCCCAAAAAAGGAATAAATTAGAAGTCATGTTTAGCTTAGGCATTCATTGTTAATTAACAAACTACAAATATTTGGCAATTAATAGAATTATTTTTTCTTTCTTTCTTGAGGTATTTAAGTCCTTTCCCCATTTTAGCAATTTATTTATTGCTTTGATTTATTGAGTGTTAAATTATTGATTGCGTACCTGTATGATCACTGTTGTTTGTTTATGGTTTAGGCTTCAAATCAATCCATACAACTTGTAACATATTATTTAAAATAAAGAGAGACGGTATTCAAATGGCGTTAGATTAATTGAGCATAATCAATTCCCCAAATTTATTGAATTTCTGGTTCATAAAAGTAAAGTGTTTTTCTATACTTTATTTGGGCATCTAATTGACCCTAATTGATTACTGGCGAAACCAAAATGTAAGAAAATTGCATGTTTAATTTGAGTACTAAGTTCCAATTGGTAAGATTTGGGAGAGCTGGTGTTAAGTCTTTAACTTAATAGTCCATTAACTTTCCCTTGGTGGTTTATCTCGGGGAAGGTCACGACAGACTAAAGACAAATGCAAACGACATATGCGAGTCAAACTCGAGTAGCTCTGAAGTGGCTAGCTTCACTCACTTATGCCATTGTCTACCCAATAAGTTCTCCTGTTTGTCTCTGGTACTCGCTATTCACCTACAGTGTCATTTGCTTAAGCTAAAGAGATAGCCAACCGTTACCAACACCTACAAGGCAAGCTTTTTTTTTTTTTTTAATAATAATGTCGTGACCCCCTTTTTTCAGGGGCGCCTGGCGGATCGGGTACGAGCGCCTAGGGAGGCTAATGGCTCGGCTGGATTTAATTAAAGCCTGGACTCTCCCAAGTCCGCCAATTCACAACTTTAAAATTTTAGTTTGGAAATCAATTTTTAAAATGGAGTCGCTACTAATCAATTTGGGGTAGGTTGATTAGAAACCCGAGCGAAGTACCGGGAGAAATACTCGCTCACGTAACCGAGAAATTAGGATCGGGGACTTGATTACACTAGTTAATCACTAATGCCCTTTCGGTACCTAATCTTATTTAAACTCTAAGGTTTTTTTGGTTTTGGATGTTTAGGGATTTTCCATGCATTTTGGGAAAAATCACATTTTTGGGGTAATTCCTTCATTTTTTGGACATAAAAGGGATTTTTTTTGGATTTTTGAGGTGTTTTTGGAAAAATACAAGTCTTTCTTGGCATTTTATGAAAATTTTGGGCTTCTTATGAATTTTGGCAATTTTTTTGGATTTTGTGATATTTTTGGATTTTTTGGAAAATATTAAATATTTTGCATTTTTTAATATATTTGAAAAATAAATTATTATTATTATTTTTATATTTTAAGTATTTTTCGATAATAGATTATTTTTATTTTATTTTTTAATTTTTTTGGAAAATAAAACATTTTTAAACATTTTTAAACATTTTTTGGATTTTCCGGAAATTAAAAGGGTTTTTGATATATTTGTAAAAACAGAATATTTTTTTGAAATAAAATATTATAAAAGAAACTAACTCGGGTCGAATCCACGAGTTGGATCCGACCCGGACCGACCCAAAATGCGGGCCCGAAATTTTTTTTTTATAAATAAATAGCGAAACGGCGACGTGGAGGGCCGGACCGCACGCAACCCGCAAGCGCCGGGTCATGCGTCCAACCCGCTCCACGACCCGGCGACCATCTCCGCAAAACGACGTCACGCCCGACCCAATTCCTCGGCAACCCTACTCGACCCGGCTTTGAAGCTCGACCCGACTCCCAGCCGCCTTTGAAGACGTGGAAACCCTACCCGGTTCTCGATCTGGGTCCGACCCGACGACCCGGGATCGTGACCCGAAAGATCGGGACCCTCGGGTTTCCGAAATTGGGGGCGACAACGGCGGCGACGAAGCTGACTCTGGCGACGGCGACGGTGGCGGAGGGGCTCCGACGGACGGCGAGGCTGCGTTTTACCTGTTTCTGGGCGGCGGTAGCAACGGCGACGGCGGGGGGCGACTTGCGGTGGCGGGGCACGGTGGCAACGGCGGGGCTCGCCCCTCGCCCTTCTCTCTCTCTCTCTCTCTCTCTCTCTTTGCTCCCTCCTCCGGCGAAGTTGAGATCGAAGGTCGCAGATCTCGGCCCCCCTCTGAAGTCTCTCAGTGGGGTTCCAGAGATCGCGAGCTTCTCCCTCTCCTCCTTGCCGTTGCTTTGTGTGTTTTTCAAAGGGGGGGAGAGGGGTATTTATAGGCCGTGGGTGGCCGGCCAACGGAGCTCGACCGGGGGGAACCGCCACGGCTCCAACCGGCCGGACCGGCGTCCCATCCGGTGCGTCCCGTGGGCCGCCTGCTCCTCCACGTGCTCTAGCGCCGTGCACGCCACCGTCTGCCCTGCTTTCCTCCGGTCGTCGCAGCTGCCCACACGTGCAGCGCATCGAACCGGGTGAAGGAGAAGGCGCCTGTGGGACGGGCGTTAGGTTGGGCCGACCCACGGGTTTTGGGCTGCGAAAGCCCCCCTGGGCCGGTTTTTCTGTTTTTTCGTTTTCTCTTCGGTTTTTTCTTCCATTTTCTGTTTTTCTCGTTTTTTCTGGTTTTTTCGGACAAAATAAAATGAAATGAAAAACAGTAATAAAATTAATTAATAACTCAGAAATAAAAACCAAAAATTAGGCATCAACAGCTGCCCCTCTTTGAAGGTGAGCTCGCAGAGGTTGCATTCAAAGACAAACGGATGCCTAATTTTTACCCAGCGTGGGCAGCAAATTATATCTTGTTTATGACATACTATCCTATGCCAAAAGAGAGCAATATAACTTTACATATACTAAGACATATGAGAAGATACCTGGAGTTACTTATCGGGAGAGAGTGAGATAGGGTGTGAACCCCGATTTTTGGCAAGTATCAAGGCGTCGTCTTACCTGGTGATATGAGGAGGCTTTCTTCGGTCGCCCTGACGAACAATTGCTCCTCTAGGACCCGAACCATTCTTCGGTTGCCGTAACGGGAAATTACTTCTCCAGGACCCGAACCATTCTTCAGTCGCCTGTTGGAGCAATCAGAGGGGTGTCTCGGACCCGAACCATTCTTCGGTCGCCGTGACGGGAAATTACTTCTCTAGGACCCGAACCATTCTTCGGTCGCCTGTTGGAGCAATCAGAGGGGTGCCTCGGACCCGAACCATTCTTTGGTCGCCATGACGGTAAATGCGCCGACCTTTCTCAGGGCATTTCATTTGTGGGTGTCTGATTTGTATCAAGAACACCAGTTGGTACCTAACCATTCTTAGGAGATGCGTCGACCTTTCTCAGGGCATCTGTTTTGGGGGGTGTTTGACTTTTGTCAGGGACACCAGTTGATACCCGACCTTTCTCGGGGGATGCGCCGACCTGTCTCAGGGCATCTGCTCTGGGGGTGTTTGGCTTCTGTCAGGGACACTAGTTGATACCCGACCTTTCTCGAGGGATGCGTCGACCTTTCTCAGGGCATCTGCTCTGGGGGGTGTTTGACTTCTGTCAGGGACACCAGTTGAAACCCGACCTTTCTCGGGGGATCTATTCTGGGAGATATCTAGACATTCATAGAGATATTAAGGAGTACATGGATATTTACAAGTACTAACCTGATGGATATTTGGGCCCTAGCAGGCGTCATAAGCATTGAAGGGGTACTCACAAGTACGAGTTTTAGGAATACTCGGACATTCACAAGTATCAAAAGGGGTCTTGATGATTGGAAGTATCGAGAACATGCCTTCGGTTTTTGTGATGGTCTCTTTTTTTTTTTTTTTTTTTCTGGAAATAGGGAATATTGAGGACGTACCTGAGATATTTGTGAAGGTCTCTCACCTTCTGGAAATTGAGAATATCGAGGGCGCGCCTGTGATATTCGTGGAAGCTTCTTACCTTTTGGGAATTGGGAATATCGAGGGCGTGCCTCGCATATTCATGAAGGTCTCTCACCTCCTGGTAGTTGGGAATACCGAGGACGCACCTTGGATACTCGTGAAAGCCTCCCGCCTTTTGGAATTTGGGAATACCGAGGACGTAGCTCGGCTATTCGTGAAGGCCTCCCGCCTCCTGGAGTTTGGGAATACCGAGGACGTACCTCGGCTATTCGTGAAGGCCTCCCGCCTCCTGGAGTTTGGGAATACTGAGGACGCACCTCAGATACTCATGAAGGTCTCCCACCTTCTGGCAATTTAAATGTAGCGCGAGGCTTACCTGGATGGCCGTGGGTACACAGGTGTACAAAGTAGAGGAATATTTGGATGGACACAAATACTCAAGGATACGATTAGAGACCACTCAACTGGTCCAAGTGTAAGGAAGCATACCTGGGTAATTGCAGGTGCATGATGTGGAGAAATGCTTGAGTGGTTGCATGATTTCGAGGACAACTCTGACAGGTCAAGTGTTACGGAAATGGGGGATTTGAACAGTGGTCAATATTTAATGATGAGAGGATACTTGGACAGTCATAAGCACCTCAATTTTAAAGATAACATGAATAGGTCGAGTGTCAATGAAGGGAGCACTTTGAATAGTGGCAAACACTCGGAAACAGGGGGATGCTTGGACAACTGTAGCTATCAATATTTGGGAGACAAATCAAGCAAGCTGAGTATCGGTAAGAGGGGGTACCTAGACAGTGGTAGGTACTTGAAGAGAAAGGGATACTTGGTCAGCTACAAACACCAATACCTTAGGGACAAACTGCACAAGCTAAGCATCAATAAGAAGGAGTACTCGGCGAGTGGGGGGTACTCAGGGATTATCAAATATAAAGCTCTGGGAATGGGGTTATGCTTTTTGGTGATATCTTTCATCTCTATGAATAAGCTTGCTATTTACACAATGTGCAGATGCATACAATGATTGTATATGCTGTAAACTTGTAAATGAAGATGTGTTTTATGCATGATGATCTCGTCAGTTCTGCATCGTTTGAATTCCACTGGGGAAGATTTTGAAAGACAACTTTTGTTTAGAATGCATATGTCTTGAGCATGCCAGACGAGGGACTTTCAGCCTGAAAGGACTTTCCACTCACTCTCATGGAGAAGGCTGTTTTACCCTGACCATTGATGCAGGATTTATAAGGACCACACTATCTCACTGTCATCATGTCAACAGGGGTCTGAGTATTCTCGCAAATGATACGACTTTACCAATGTGAGAGGTCTTTTTGGGGTTGTGATGAAGGCTTGGATAATGACTCGTCAGATGGGGCCAATAAGGTTGTGGCTTTGTAGGGAAGATGTTGCACGGTTATCTCCGGGTTTGCAAGTCGAGGATCCTGCGAAAAGAGATAGAATAATCTTGCTCGTACTTTTTCGAGCGATGCTTATAAACATATGAACTGGTTTTGACAAGCTCAAACAAATGCCTTCACTAGACTTGTTGAGTTTTCATCTTTTGCTGGCTCTTCTGATTGTGCTGCTTGAGTGGCAGCTTCTGCTTTGCCTTCTCGTGAGGGTGATTTTACAGACTCAATTGAGTTGTACAATAGTGCGTAAAGAAAGAATTGCTCTTCATGACTCTAGGGCACTTAAATTAACGCGAGTGTTCATATGCAAATAAAGACACTCAAAGATTGATGCAAGTGCAAGCAAGAGAATTTCTATTCCTTTTCTCACCTCGTGATGCCGACTTGCTTTTGGCTTGCCCCAGTGTGGGGTGGTTTTTTGACAAAGGGGGTGAGATGGAAATTTGGCCATTGTATGGGGCTTAAGGTGGGTGATGGAATGCCTCCCACTGTTTTGGTCATCGTACCATTCGCGAGAGAACTCTTTACCCTGTAGTCATGGAATTTTCTGCACTTATTTCACAAGTGTATAGATGGGGGGACTGTGTGTGGGATATGGCTTGCCTGTCATCATTCTGACGCGCCTCATCCAGCATGCTCAATTAGTCTTGTATTCTTCACTTAGCAGTCTATTCTAATAATTCTTTGATAGAATCAAAGACGAAATCGTCATGCAAAATTCACATGGAAAAAGGTATGCAGTATGTGATGTGAAAGAGTTTGTGCTTTTCAGAAATAAATGAATGGCTTTTACTCAAGAAAAAACTATTAACAGCTTCAAGAGAGTTTACTCGGTGAAATGGTATTCACAAACATGTTTAAATCACAAGAGGTTATTCACAAAGGTTTATTTGCAGATGAGTGTCAATAAAATGCTCCTATTGGTTAGGGAAATAACGCATGCATGATCAGCCGGGGATTGGGGATCTGATCAGGAGCTTCTACTCTTGCTTTCTGCAGAAGAGAAGCTTGTGGGAATAGCTCAACTAGTAGGGCCAAGGTTGTGAGCGACTTGAGGCTTTGAAGGATCTCTGTCATTTGCTTTGAGATGCTATTTGAAATGTCATTGCTTGGAAAGTTGACAAGACTTTCGTTGATTTATTTTCCGTATCTTGGACGGTCAGGTGATCCTGTAAAAGACAAGAGGAGGCATTTTAGTCACGAACCCTTTTTAGAAGTCGGACGATTGGAAGTGATACAACATTACTCTTCACTGGTTTGCAGATGATCGGGTGGACGAGGGGGACATGAAGTCTCATGCTTCCCACTTTGTCAGGTCGATTATTGACTTGTGGATGACACATCCCTTTGCACAAAGTCGAGTGTATTTGATGCAAGTCATTTCCGTACACTAGCTTGGCTAGTATTGATTTGTCAAATCTAACCTTTGAGTTTGGCCCTTGAGTTGTGAAGTTTCCTGTCAAATAGGAAAATACGTCAAAAACGGGTTCAGATAGTAGGGGTATTGGAAATGATACCGAATTACCCTTCCCCAGAGCTCGTCTATGCTAGATCTTGAGGATATTTGAATGTTGAGGATGGCCTATTTATCTTGGCACAGTTCGGTGTTTCCTCCCGTTGGCCTTCCTCGCTTGTGGCCACGCATGCATGATTGCTGGTCGTTGATTCATTTTCAACGCATTCTTTCTGTGGAATTTTCTTTTCTGTCTTCGGCTATAGCATCATTAAGCAAAAGTCATGTACCTCAAGCTTCTATGGAATTTGAGATGGACAATCAAAAACCTTCATTTGTCTGGTGCCAGTTACTCCTTGGAAGGATATGCATCTGGGATGAAGCTTCTAGATTCCAAAGTCATTGTCCAAGGTGTGGGGCTATGGATTGCTTTGACTGTCTGGATTTTCTCCCTGTTGATAGTAATCACTTTAAAGGAAGAGAAGGAATTTCTTCCTTATGCTTCTGGGTTTGTTAAGGTTGAAACTGTAACACCTGGCGTGTCATGCGACGAGATAGTTCTTCGGCTTAGGAGGGAGCTGGGCAGGAGTGAGGCTCGCCATAGATGCTTTGATTTCAACTCTATGCTTGTACCTATTACGCCTGGTCTTTTGTATCTTGTGGCCAAGGGTTCTTTTCATTGTTTCCCTCTTGAATAGTAGCAACATTGGGCAAGGTCATGCTCCTCAAGCTTCTTACGGAATCTGAGATGGACAATCAAAAACCTCAAGGTATCTGATGGCAGCTCCTTCTTGGGGAAAACATGCATCTAGAGTGCAGCTTCTAGATTTTAAAGTCACCGTCCAAGGTGTGGGCTACAGATTGCCTTGATTGCCTGGATTTTCTCCCTGTTGATAGTAATTACTTTAAAGGAGTTTCTTCCTCCTGCTTCTGGGTTTATCAAAGCTGTGATGCTCGGCTGGTTGGGCATGTCGTGTGGCAAGATAGTCCTTTGGCCCAGGAGGGAGCTGGGCATGAGTAAGACATGTCATGGATGCCTGGATTTCGACTCTATGCCTATACCCTTTTTGAAACATAATGATCCTTTCTGTTTGCCCCTATTTTCTTGGAACAATGCCTTCGCGTTTGACCTGTTCACATGATGTGCTAATTTCAAACGCTTTTTATCACATTAAATCAAAGGGAATGATGTTCTGAGACATAAAGTGAGAGAATTAGAAAGACAAACATGTTTAAATTTATCATTTTATTTTGGCAAAAGGTTTTTGGTGATGAAATACTTTTCATTTTCAAAATGCATTTTTTTGGAGAGAAAAAGCATGAGGAAGCCCAGCCCTCAGTATTCTCCTTGGATGATATTTTCTTTTCATGGTTGGATAACATCGCTGGGCCAGTTTGGAATACTTCCTCATGTTTTCAAAACAAAATACTAGAACCGTTCATTACAATACTTGGAATACAACAACAGCACACTAGACATAATAAGAAACATGGATTTATAAAAACAAGTAAAACCCATGACAACTCCTGTGTAAAGGAGTGCTATGATAGTGCCAGTCTCGGGGCTAAGCATCCTTGGATTCCTCGCCTTCAGCAGACTCGAAGTACTCGCATGCGATGACCACTTCGTTGAAGCTACGGAAGTGCAATCCATGCAGCCAACAGCGACAATCATAGGACAAGGCTTCCACAAACCGTTTTATCAACTCTTCTTCCGTCAGCTCAGGGCGAGTTTGCATTATGGAAGCCTTCCATCTCTCGGCATATGCTCGAAAATCCTCCATTGGCCTTCTCTCGAAGTGGGCCAAGTCCTCGCATGGCAGCTCAGTTCCGATATGGATTTGGTACTAATGCAGGAATGTAGAAGTCAGCTCGATCCAATCTTCTATGAGATGAATATTTGCTGTGAAGAACCACTGTAATGTAGACCCTGTAAGGGTTTCTTGAAATGCCTGAGTTGTGAGCATTGCTGGGCCATAATACCGACTCAATTCTTCGTAGAGATACTGCAAGTGAGCCACAGGGCAAGTTGTGCCATTATATTTGTGGAGGTCAGGTATCCACATCTCTATGGGGGTTAGGATTCTACTGGAGTGAGACGGGCCTGATAGGTCTTGGTTAGGCCACTGGTTTTCCCATTGCATACCCATTGTAGCGTCTAATTCCTCTTCTTCAGGGAAGTTGGATTCTACTGAGATTACTCCATTGCTTTCTTCAGAGCCAAAGTTACTGATGGAGGATGAGATGTTTAAGCTATTCTCACGTTCAGGCGACGAGTTTAGCACCTCGTTAGGATCGTATTGGATAAAGATGTATTCCTCTCCTTCTAACGGGCCTTCATCTTCGGATGAGAGCAAGAAACAGTTCTAGGATGAACTGTCAATCTCATCGTTGAGATAGCGCTAGAAGTCCTTGGGATGGTATTCTAGGGTCGGAAGTCTTCAGGATTATACTCCAGGGGATGACTGCCTTCAAGGTTGTATTCCTGGTAATGCTCGGAGCTTTGGTACTGTAGCTCGTCATCGGATGACGTATCAATCTGGCTAGGCTTTCTTTTCTTGGTCCCTGATTCAAACCTTTTGAGTAAGGCCCTATGTTTGGCTAGCTCAATTTTATCATGGGAAGCGAGAGATATTAAGGTTTCACTATCTAAGTCACTTTCCAAGTTGATAGGGGTTGGTATTCTTTGGACCCTGGCTCTTGGGGTAAGCCTGGGGAGCCGTTTCATCATGCTCCGGTCTTGGACCGGCTCTGAACCTGCAATCTCACACAAAGGCTCCTTGCCTTTCCTAGTGGGAAACTTTTCAGTAAGGGGATGCTGCTCAGCTGCCCATTCATTATGCAAGGTTTCCTCGATATGCTTTTCTGCTGCCTCAGCGACTAACGGCCTTTCATGCTCCACGGATATTGGCTCTTCGTAGGGCAGGGCTATGTCAGAGTCGATGTCATATTCTTGGTAGAAAACATGAATTAGTTCCTTCCAGGTTTTGAGCGGACTAATCTTTCTGATGATGTACCATCGCAAAGCAGGACCAGTTAGGTTTGACTGGTATGACTGAATCATCTTTTGGACCAGGTAGGCCTGTAGGTAGGCTTCTGGGTGGGAGGTATTAACATACTTTTCACATTTAGGCGCTTTGAACCCTTCGGGGATCTCAAAACCGGCGTAATCAGATAAGTTGATGGGATTCTGCCCCTGTAGCTGGCCTAACTTTTTCATGATCTTTTCGAATTGTTCAAAGTATTGGCTAGTTTTTAGCATATTTGCAGGGGTTATGACAGTGCTTAGGGCAATTACAGAGTTGGGCTCATCATGAGCGGATTTTATCTATTTCGAGAGCTGCTGAAGGGCAATGGACATCTGCCCAATGCCGTCTTCAATGTGGGCAAGGCGATTCTGCACTTCATCCTGATTTGACCCTATCATGAGGGGCCAATCGCGGGTGGCCGATGGCTGATGATTCATGATTACCTGCCTGTGCGTGAAAATAGTGAATAAGCATAGAGTAAGCAAAGATTGACCCATGGCAACGATCTATCTACTTTCATTTATCAAAAGAGGGTTTTTACAGACTCCTGACGTCTAGGAATTGAAATGACAGAACCAAATACTAGATACTTAAAGAAAAGTCCCTAGACAATGGGATAAAGTTTTCAAAAAAACTAAGGAGACATGACTACATATGTGACAGGGGGTCTTGTGAGGGCTGCTTGCTTCTTTAGACTATCTCTGAGCCGGGTGTCTGGCCTACTTCCCGTATCATTCGCATAAGGTCTACTTGCTCGAGTGGGCCGCTCTCTCTGATGGACCGAGGGACCAAAGGCCTGTGCCTTTTCGAGATGTGATAATGATGGATGTAGGCCGCAGAAGCGTGGTGAGCTTTTTCTTCTCCTTCGAGTCCTTCAGGTACCACAATCCTTTTGCGATGGCATTTATCCCAGATTTCTTCACAAGTGGAGATGTCGAATGCATAGCTATCGTTGGTACTTAAGAAGATCGGAGGGACTCTCCACCTGGAACGCGGTGGGATCTCTTGTAGGGCTCCGAATTGTCGTGCCACTCGAAATGGGTAATAGGGAACGGCGCTAGTCCAGCCAAGCAAGGGAATTGGATGGGTGCGTCTATAGGAAAAGCGAGCCCTCTTTTCGTGGAACCAACCAGCACACCACTGGAATGTCTCGGGAGCTGGATTTCTCAGAAAATCGACCCAATGCAAACTGGTTTGATTAGGAATATAAGGTCCTAAAACCATGAATTTTTGTAATGGATGCTCAGAAGCGTTTGTTTCAAACGATCGCATGATGCCCGGTATTCGCTCAAGTGAGAAAAGAACCGAGACTTGCAAAATTTCTGGAGAGGCTCGCATGATTTTTTACGTGTTGTCTTTAAAATGGTTAAAGGACGGGAAAGTCTCGGCTAAAATCATGTTGACATAATTGGCTCCTCCCAAGATTTGATTGATGATCCAAACCATTCTAGGACTTATGACGTTTCTTTGGTGGGGAAAAACGATGAGCCCGAAAAATGCCAAGAGGAAAATCTCGCTTCTTTTAGTCATGGACTGATTTTGAAAACATTCATTCAAGAATTCTAAAGGGCAGGTATTGTTGTTATCATCGAGAATTTGTGTCATAACATGGAACTCGATTTCTAAAAAACATGCTAGTCCGCGCCAAGGGAGGGCGCCTGTTGATAGTCTGACCAGCTCTTTCCAAAGGGGCATTCCAGTGATGATGCTGTATTCTTCCAAGGTCGGGGTTAGCTCAAACCTACCGAACATGAAGGTAAGTGTCTTGGGGCACCAAAAATGTGCAATGGCTTGTATGACTTCAGGGCGAATAGTAATCCAGATCAACGAAAGGAGATGGCCGATCTTGTCCTTTACACGCTCCTGGGCAGACTGATTCAACTGACCCCACCATCTGAAGAGTTCTGCCTTGGGAGTAGGAATGAACTGAATGTCATCTTCCCCCATTGCATATAAACCGGGGTTTTGAAAAGTTTTATCCTAAATTTCCATGGGCCAATAAAAAGACTAAGTAAAAAAAGACTGAGTAAATAAATTACTTTGCTTTTAAGTAAAATGATAAGCACAAAGACTTACACATGAGATGTGTGGCTCGATTTCTAACTCAGAAGGCTTGTTGAAATTAAAAGGGCATCTGTCGGTCGCAGTCTCGCGTTAGCAGCGTACCCCCTTAACTTCGGCTAAGACATTTGGGGAAAAGGAAGGCAATCTCTACATCGTAGTCTCGCGTTCGAGGCCATATCTTTATTAACACCATCCTAAAAATCCTATGGCGGCCCAGGTCCGACGGCCGGGTTGTGTGTGCCATGTGTAGTGTTTAAAACAATAAAGCATGCACAATAGTTTTATAATCACAAGACAATTTAATTTAAGGAAGCTTAAAATAAATTTCTAAGTAATTGACCTGTAAAAAGAAAAAAACCCAAGTCAGTAAAGAATTTAAACAAGATAAATATGGCCTAAGTCCTCAAAGTCCCCAGCGGAGTCGCCAAGCTGTCGCGACCCTTTTTTTTTCAGGGGCGCCCGGCCGGATCGGGTACGAGCGCCTAGGGAGGCTAATGGCTCGGCTGGATTTAATTAAAGCCTGGACTCTCCCAAGTCTGCCAATTCACGACTTTAAAATTTTTAGTTTGGAAATCAATTTTTAAAATGGAGTCGCCACTAATCAATTTGGGATAGGTTGATTAGAAACCCGAGCGAAGTACCGGGAGAAATACTCGCTTCTGCGTAACCAGAGAAATTAGGATCGGGGACTTGATTACACTAGTTAATCACTAATGCCCTTTCGGTACCTAATCTTGTTTAAACTCTAAGGTTTTTTTGGTTTTGGATGATTGGGGATTTTCCATGCATTTTGGGAAAAATCACATTTTTGGGGTAATTCCTTCATTTTTGGACATAAAAGGGATTTTTGGATTTTTAAGGTGTTTTTGGAAAAATACAAGTCTTTCTTGGCATTTTATGAAAATTTTGGGCTTCTTATGAATTTTGGCATTTTTTTTGGATTTTGTAATATTTTTGGATTTTTTGGAAAATATTAAATATTTTTGATTTCTTAATATTTTTGAAAAATAAATTATTATTATTTTTTTATATTTTAAGTATTTTTCGAAAATAGATTATTTTTATTTTGATTTTTTAATTTTTTTGGAAAATAAAACATTTTTAAACATTTTTTTAAAACATTTTTTGGATTTTCCGGAAATTAAAAGGCTTTTTGATATATTCTAAAAAACAGAATATTTTTATTTGAAATAAAATATTATAAAAGAAACTAACTCGGGTTGAATCCACGGGTCGATTCGACTCGGACCGACCCAAAACGCGGACGGGCTGCGTAGCGGGCCCGAAATTTTTTTTTTTAAATAAACAGCGAAACGGCGTCATGGAGGGCCGGACCGCGCGCAACCCGTGGGCGCCGGGTCACGCGTCCGACCCGCTCCACCACCTGATTCACGACCCGACAACCATCTCCGCAAAACGACGTCGCGCCCGACCCGATTCCTCGGCAACCCTACCCGACCTGGCTCCGAAGCTCGACCCGACTCCAAGCCGCCTTTGAAGACGTGGAAACCCTACCCGGTTCTCGATCTAGGTCCGACCTGGGGACCCGGAAGATCGGGACCCTAGGGTTTCCGAAACTGGGGGCGACAGCGGTGGCGACGAAGCTGACTCTGGCGACGGCGACGGTGGCGGAGGGGCTCCGACGGACGGCGAGGCTGCGTTTTACCTATTTCTGGGCGGCGGTAGCAATGGCGACGGCAGAGGGGCGACTTGCAGTGGCGGGGCACGGTGGCAACGGCAGGGCTTTGCCCCTCTGCCCTTCTCTCTCTCTCTCTCTCTCTCTCTCTCTCTCTCTCTCTCTCTCTCTGTTCCCTCCTCCGGCGAAGTTGAGATCGAAGGTCGCAGATCTCAGGTCCCCCTCTGAAGTCTCTCAACGGGGTTCCAGAGATCGCGAGCTTCTCCCTCTCCTCCTTGTCGTTGCTCTGTGTGTTTTTCGAAGGGGGGAGAGGGGTATTTATAGGCCGTGGGTGGCTGGCCAACGGAGCTTGACCGGGGGGAACCGCCGCGCCTCCAACTGGCCGGACTGGCGTCCCATCCGGCGCGTCCCGTCGGCCGCCTGCTCCTCCACGTGCTCTGGCGCCGTGCACGCCACCGTCTACCCTGCTTTCCTCTGTTCGTCGCAGCTGCCCGCGCGTGCAGCGCACCGAACCGGGTGAAGGAGAAGGCGCCCGCGGGTCGGGCGTTGGGTTGGGCCGACCTGCGGGTTTTGGGCCGTGAAGGCCCCCCCTGGGCCGGTTTTTCTGTTTTTTTGTTCCGTTTTTTCGTTTTTTCTTCGGTTTTTTCTTCCATTTTCTGTTTTTCTCGTTTTTTCTGGTTTTTTCGGACAAAATAAAATGAAATGAAAAACAGTAATAAAATTAATTAATAACCCAGAAATAAAAACCAAGAATTAGGCGTCAACAAATAATAACCTTGATTTTGAAGTGGAAGTTTTTCTTTAATGTGCTCTCTCACTTTGCACGATGAAGAACTTAAAGTTCACAAAGAAGAACAAAGCATGGAACACCTATTTTTTTCAAACCTAAACACCATAGTTGATAGGAAAAAGAAGTGGCTGACAAGCAAGGGAAATTATATACAAGAAGAATTTATTGATATATCACTCCATGAAATATTGGCAAGCCATGTCATCTAAATTACATAGAGTAAAAGGACCCTCCTGAACAAATTCAAACTGCTCTCTAGAACCACTCAATATTATTACTATTTGCTGATGCAATTAATTCTCCAGATCTCGAAAACGATCGTTGGAAGCTGGTGATCTGAAACTAACTCCAGGAAAACAACAAAGTCAGCTAGACAAGATGCAATCCTGCATTCGGATTGTTTTCCATCTGCTCAAGAAGTCTTCCTGAATCCGAGTAAACGAAGAAATGTTGCGTAGGTCGAAAGTACGCTTAACGCAGCTGCCGAGAATGAGCTCCCCTAGCTACACCATATTTGAATTGCTTTATTAGTTTGGTGACAACACTGTCGCTTTATGCCAGCATGAGACATCAAAGCCCACAAAAGAGTCACAAACTCCCCTCCCTCCGCCAAGTGCTCAACATGCGCTTTTGCTTTGTCCGAAGGAGCCACATGCAATATTAGTTCGGCCCAAAACTCGGCCAGGATCTTCCAAATGCACTTCCGGTTCTTTTTCAGCAATTGAACCCCCAACCGGGCACCCCGATGTATAACCGTATTTTCCGGTGTTTCCATATCTTCTGGGGTTTCCCCGATGTCCTTCAGTTTGTGGATTCTTTCTCCATATGTCTTGCATATCCTAAGCTCCTCCTGCGCTTCAAGGATGAATTGGTCGAACATGTTCTCCGTTTCATAAAGGTGATCAGGTAACAATCTCGGGGCAAATGCCACCAAATAGGCAAGATATTTGGACAAGTTAGCCGCTACGTTGAAGTTTGGATCTCGACGCAACGGCCGCTCTTCCTCAAGGAAGCTTGTAGCTATATGCCAAATCATTATAACTTCAGTTTGTGTATGGAACCCACACGCCCAAGAGAGCTCATCCAACACATTGTTTTGTCTCAATGAAGCTCGTCCATTCTCCAATTTCCCATTGCTCCACATCAGAGAATTAAACACAGCCTTCTTCACATCAGCGGACAATCTAACGGGATCGCTCAGTTTTTGACCCCTGCCAACGACATCGATGACATTGATTTTGCAGAAATTGTAGAGAAATCTGGAAGTGGCGGAATTGTACGATTCAATAAAAGAGTATTGGCGAAGTTTCCTTTCCCAAGACTTCAAATGTACCCGGCATATTAGTCCTATCAGCTTCTCGATGGGCTTGCACCCGTGCCACGACCCCCTTTGCACGTAGTTGCAAAGCCATGTAACTTTCGCCCAATCGGAGATAGCCATCAGAAAGAGCTGAACAAGCTCAACACATATGAATACCATGAGAACGACCGCCGTCACAAGAACGTCGATGCTCAACCCGTTGGATGTCACCAATTGGACAACAACATCTTGGGGCTTTGTGGTCTTGGGCATCAGGAATACAATTGTTAGCAGGGTGCCTGTGATCAAAAACAAAAGCTCCACCACTTTCAGCTGCCAAAGGCGCGCTTGGAAAATGATCGGGTAATTGGTGTAGTGAAAATCGTGTAAAAAGGTAAGCTCAACTTCGGCGACTCGAAATGCTCGCTCATGCCCATTTTCTTTATCAAGAATTCCATCTCGAATCAAGCGCCACGCCTTTTGATGAGCTTCTTTTGGCAATCGGTAGTTCAAAAATTTCAAACGGAGAAGGAGGTAGAGCGCGTAAGAGAGACAGATATCCTTGAGCTTGCCATCTTGGTCTCCCCCGCTTGAGCTCAAAAGAGGCCCTTTGCAGGCCCACACCTTTTCTATGGTGATGACTTCCTCCCCGTGGTCTCTTGAAACCGTCTTGGAACTTGCCTTTGGTGCTGCGACTTCGCCAAAGGCTTTCTCAAGTGCGGTCCGACTCACTTTCACCGCGTATTTGTATCCTTTCATAGTGATGGGATCGACTTCGCAGTCCCAGCAACAATGCTCGGAGATGATGTGATCCGGGCAACAACAATGCTTGGAGCTCACCTGATCCGGGGAACAAGATTGCTTGGAGCTCATATGATCCGCGACCCATTTTGTCATTCGATCCCGGCCAAACGCGCTCACTGACACGAGCGATAGTGCTCTCTCTGCAGTCTTAAGCGCTAGGACGACGAAATAAAGTAGGAAAACCGCCAGGCTCAAAGGCAAGGTGGTCAGATAGAGTGTCCACAATGATAGTAACCCTATGAACGTGACCACGTGTTGACAAACATATTTCTTCCACTGCTCGTTGTCCTCAAGACTATATGCGGAGAAAGAGTTTGAGCTTCCAAGAAAGATCATCAAGAAAGTCGCCCACAGCGGGAAAAGTGGGTTGCTGAACGGGGATTCGCGCATTAGCCCGAGCGTGTACGTTATCAAGTAGCCCGAGAGGGTGTATGCCGCCCACAGCATGACATTGAGCATGGTATTTTTTCTCCGACGCCTCAATGAGCCGAAAGCCGCAAGGAAGAGAAGCAGGAAGGCAACTGAAGCCACGTATAGCTCTATCTGCAGGAGCGTGCCTTCCCGGGACTGGAGCCTCTTCGCAACCACGGTGGCCTTGGTAATAGTTTGGTTCACCGTCACCATTCGGCTTCCTTGCAAGTTTCTCATGCTCTTTTTTTTTTTATTCTCTGGGTGAACAAAGACAGTGTAAGAGAGAGCCAAGAAGTCTAAAAGCTTTGAGAGCTCGCTTCCTGTGTGCGGAGACGAAAGAGGAAACCCGCCTTTATTGGTTCCTCATGTTCGTATCTTCATGTACGGAGTCCGGGCAGGCTTTAATATTGATTCGCTCCTACCGACAAAAGTTCCTTAATGTGGTAAACAACGTCCATTTCTCGTTCAAAGGGAATTATAATTGTTGCCCACGTAAGGAATTGTCTTCCCCTCCGTCCTTTACGGCCACGGGAATAGATCATTCTTTGCTTGCATGATAACTAAAGTATCGAATAGAAATGTAAATACTATTAAAAATCTTTAATTGGTACGATGATATAGTTATTCAAAATTAATTTTTCTTCTAAAAGGAATCTAAACTAATGACACATTTATACCAAATTAATTTTCTTCTACCGAAAACTCTCAAGCTAGTGCTTCTCACCCAAATTTACCCTCCAGATTAAATTCTAAACTGCTAACAAAGGGTAGATTGGGGTTAAGGATACTAATTTGAGGTTTTTCATGAAATAAAAATTATTTTAGGATAAATGTGCTATGGGTATCAGTTTGAGTTATTTTTAATGAGAGGAAAATTGATTTTAGTAAAATATATCATGGGCTACTAGTTCATAATTTTTGACGGTGGCAGCCCTAAAAAGAGAACATCTGTCGACCATATTGTCCTGCCATCCCTTCTTCGCGCAGACATTTACAATAAAAAAAAAAAAAAAAACAAATCGAAAAGGGAGAGCACTCATCTTTTTATTTTATTTTTTTATTTTTCAAGATTTTTACACTTCTCCATGATTTTTGGAATTTTTGTATTAGATTTCTTCGATATCCTCCTGTGAGATTATGTGAGATTATGTGAGATTGGTACCACCTATTCTAAAAGCTCAACTGATTAAATGAATGCATGGTTTAATATTTAATTACTTTAACCCTCCCCTTCACATGTAGGTTGGACTTTGACCTAAACTTAAAGCATGGAAATTTAATTGGGAGGTAAATAGAGACCTAAAAAGATTTGAACTCTAATACTACAAAAGAACAATAATGTTTGAATGTTGATCTCAACACAAAATTTGTTGAGATGATGTCTACTATATAAAGATATTATAGTGTTGCATGAAACAATACAACAATGTAAAAATAAAGAAAATATTATTATATCACAAGAGCTATCAATCCCTTTATTTTAGTATCTTCAAAAATATGCATGTGATATTGATTGACATATTTAAATTTGTCTCCCTTAATCGATAAATCAATGCCTTTAAGATAGTGCTTTTCGGTCACGATTTTACTCGTGATTTTGCTTTTTGCCCCCCATTGGTCACTTCTCAATCCAAAAAACAGTTTACATTGCAGAAAATATCCATTGATTTTTGAATTGCACAGAGAGACATGAAATGTGACGAAGGGTAACAATGCAAGCAATCCTATAAATAGAAATCCCACATTGGGCATATTTCATGACAACACACACTTTATAAGAGGCACATCTATCTCTATCGTTTGAAGAGCTTAGTTGCGAGGGCTTGTGACCCGGATGGGGGTGTCAATGTGGTTGGAAATGGGTTCCATCCTTGCAGGTCGGGCTTGTAGTGCCTCTCACCTTGCTCGCCCGTTGCAAGCCGAGCGTTGATTCATGACCATGTGAGGAGGGGTTCTAAAGTCCCTTGAACTATTTATGTTTATAAGTAAAAAGGGCAAAAAGAACCAGAATGAGGAATATAGCGTAATTAACGGGACAATAATTTCTTTCCTTAGGAACAATTTAAGATTTATTCCCGTAAAGAACATAGTGTAACAGATGCAAGAATAATGCCTTTCATTTGGGAATAATTTGAGATTTATTCCCAATAGAGACAAAGAAAAGCGACCTCTTCTTGGTGACTTTTTTTTTTTTTTTTTTCAAAATTCTTATATTTTTACATGATTTTTGGAGGATTTAAATCAATTCTCTCCCATTTGTCTTTTCTTTTCTATATTCAGTCACTAAGGGACATATAATTAAGATGCATTCACTATCTCTACCTTTAAACTATCAAATTGAATTATCGTATTGGTTTTCTTTGACATTATTCTTTTAGATTTTGTGGGATCACTATCAACTACTTAAAGCGAGAATAACTTCTTTTCTTTAGGAACAATTCAAGATTTAATCCTATAAAGACTATATTGCAACAGACGAACGAATAATACCTTTCGTTTGGGAAAAGAAATGAGAGAATAGCGATCTCCTCTTGATAACTTCTTTTTTAATTCTTATATAAAATTTTACATGATTTTTGGAGGATTTATATCAATTTTCTCCCATTTGTCTTCTTGCTTTTCTCTATTCATTTTCTAGGGGAAATATAATTAAGATGCATTCACTGTCTCTACCTTTAAGCTATTAAATTGAATTATCGTATTGGTTTTCTTTGATATCATTCTATTAGATTTTGTGAGACTATTATCAACTATTTAAAGCGAGAATAATTTCTTTTCTTGAGGAACGATTCAAGATTTATTCCCGTAAAGACTAGTGCAACGGACGCAAGAATAATATCTTCCATTAGGGAATAATTTGAGATTTATTCCTAATAGAGACAAAGAATAGATATCTCTTCTTGGTGACTTGTTTTATTTTTCAAAATTCTTATATTTTTACATGATTTCTGGAGGATTTACATCAATTTTCTCCAACTTGTCATATTGTGTTTCTCTATTCATGTACTAGTATAACTAAGATGCATTCATTATATCTATTTTTAAATTATTAAATTGAATTTCGACAAAAAAAAAACTATTAAATTGAATTATCGTATTGGTTTTCTTTAACATCATTTTGTTCAATTTTGTGAGACTACTATTAACTGTTCTAAAGCTTAAGTTGTAGATGAAGACGTGGCATGATATTGAATTACTCTTTCCTCACATGTAGGCTAGACTTTGTCCTAAGCCTAAAGCATAGAAATGTAATTGGGTATGTAAATAGAGACCTAAAAAATTTTGAACTCGTGACTCTTGCCCTAATAGCATAAAAGAACAATGATGTTTGATTGTTGATCTCAACATACAATTTGTTGGGATAATGTCCATCATATAAATATATTGCAAAGTGTTACACCTCATAAGAAAATAATACAACAATGGAAATAATAAATGGAAATAATTATTCTATTATAAGAGCCGTCAATCCTTTGATTTTAGTATTTTCAAAAATCTGCTTGTGATTTTGATTAACATATACGAACTCTTCTCTATTGATTGATAAATCAATGCTTTTAAGAAGAACATGCTTAGTCCATCTTTTGTAGTGCTATTCAATCATGATTTTAGTCAGGATTTTTCTTTCTGCCATGGATTGGCTACTTCTCAATCTAAGAACAATGACACTAAAGAAAATTTGAAATCCATTGAGTTATAAATTGTGCATAAAGAGATATGAAGTGTGGCAAAGGGAAATAATGTGACATCCGGATTTTTCCCTATAGCCAATATTATTATTTAGGATAATTTCCTTGACTAGATCGCTAAGAGCCCATGGCATTAGAATAAAGTTGACAGACGGATGTGTGTGTTGGTTGTGTTAGGCGACAATGTTGAATTCGCCACCAAATTGTGACATCCTCGTTCCGACCCAATTTTTTAGAATGGAATTATTCCAGCAAGTAATCGTTGGACAAGAGTGTCTTAAGGATCGATAGGTCACGAGGACATTGGGAAAGGCTATTTAAGGGCGAAAACTCGATCTTTCTTCGATAAGGGCTTATGAATGCGAAAGTGGAAACAAGCCACAAATGAGGACCCATTGGGCTCGAGCCCAAGTGGGCAGCCCAAGGCCCACACGCCTAAGGGGTGGGCGGCCAAGGGAGGCCCATGGGCCTTCAAGCCCATCAAGCCCACTTGTGAAAGATCTTAGCATTAAATGCATGAATAGTGCATGAATAGTGTAAGATTTTGGTGAATTGACCAAAATGCCCTTCTATTGGACTAAAGACGAAAGGGCGAGATGAGTGTTGAAGAAAAATCCCTTGGAGTTTTGAAGTTGACAAAACAGCCTCAACAGTACGGTCTAAGGACTCCAAGACTCAGTCGGCTACGTCTGAAGTTGTCAAGGTCTAAAGGTTTTCAAAGACCGTCAAACCCCCGAGAATTTCGGTCAAGTTTTTCCATCTCGAAGTCGGTCAAGACTCGCTTTCCGTCCGAAGACCTTCAAGACTCAGTTTCAATCTAATGACCCTCAAGACCCAAATCTAAGTCTGAAGACAGTTCGCGATTTTTACAGGCTGGCCACAGGTTATTCTTATGGCTAAGGAAAGTAAGATATTGGATTTCGTATTTCCTAATCTTAACCATGGAATATCTCTCGGGGCTGTGATCAAGAGCTTGGAAGATTTGATTCTTCGGATTTTATCCGTTGAAGATCAAGATTATTTTTGGAAGAATCTAATTTTGGGAACTCAAGATCTTGATTGTATGGGCGAACATGATTGATGAGCTGCTGTCTACTTACGTTTTCGGGACAAGGAGATCACTTAAATTGATTCAGTCCAATGGGTTGATTGGATGAATGTTTTGGTAAGTGCCAACGGGTATGATGGCACGGAGGCTATTTAAGGTGGATCGACGTTGCTTGGAAACAAGGAGAGACTGGTAGAAAAATCTTGATGTTAGAATCTCCAAAATCACTTGTTCTCTAAAATCTTTCATATTCAAATTGTGTATCAAAGAGAGTGAGATATAGTGCGAAAGTAGCAGAAGGCTGTAGGAGAGACTGTCAATTGAAGAAGTCTAATTCGTCTACTGTAACGGCACTCTTTTGCTACATAGTGATTACAACCAGTTGGCTGCCAGCGTGGAGAGTGGACGTAGGCTTGGTTTAAGCCGAACCACTATAATCCTTGTGTCAATTCTCTCTTACCCTACTCTATTTACTTTATGAATACGTAATATATTTATTATTGATATATCTTTGATATCAACGTATTCCACCGCAAAAGATTCCAAAAGAATTCCACAACAACTTATTCACCCCTTCTAGGTTGATTCACTAGCCTATTTCAATTAGTATCAGAGTAGGTTGCTTATTTGTTAGAAGTGTTATTACTTCTGAAGCTAAAGATCTATGGCTAGTGTTTTGGCTCTAGGGTTAATTGAAGGGCAAAGCAATACCAGACCTCCCTACTTCGATGGCAAGGATTACAACATATGGAAAAACAAGATGAAGGCGTTTCTAAGATCTAAAGATCCTATGGAATGGGATGTAGTGGAGAACGGAATTATTCCTAAAGCTACATCAAGCACAGGAAAAGAAATAGCTGATGGAGCAGGATTACCACAAGCAGAAATTTCTAAAAGACATGCTCTTGATGCAAAGGCTATTTACTCTCTCTATTGTGCATTATCTCCTACTGAGTGTAATAGAATTTCATCTTATGAAACAGCCAAAGAAGTTTGGGACAGATTGCACGTCACCTATGAAGGAACAGATCGAGTTAAAGAAACCAAGATCAACATACTTCTTGGTCAATATGAAGCCTTCAAAATGAAGCCAGGAGAAACCATCACGGATATGTTCAGTCAATTTACAGAAATTGTAAACGGCTTGGCATACCAAGGACAGCCAATCTCAGGACCTATGAAGATCAATAAATTGTTGAGAGGGCTCTCCAAAGATTGGAATCACGTCAAAACATCTATAAGAGAAACACAGAGGATCATGCCTCTTTCAGTAGATGAATTGGTCGGCTCACTTCAATCCTATGAAGTCGAGCAATTCAATGAGGAATTTGACACAAAAGGTAAGAAGTCAATTGCTTTAAAATCTAATGATGATTCGATGTTACGTGATTCGAAGAAGACTTGGATGATGAAGAATTAGCACTTCGATTAGAAAGTTCGAAGATTGAATAGAAAAGGCGAAGATTCAACGGAAAGAAACAAAACAATCAAAGATTTCAAAGGAGATCAAATGAAGAAGAAGATACCGGCAAAGAAGTTGTTTGCTTTGAATGCAAGAAAAGGGACACATCGGACCCAACTGTCCCTTATTGAAGAAAAAGAAAGGAAAACCTGAAAAGTTCAAGAAAGCACTCAAAGCTGAAACGTAGAGTGACACTGAATGTGAGGAGAGTGATGAAGAATATGCAAATATATGTCTTATGGCGGACTCGGACTTAGACTCGGACTCGGACTCGGATCTCGAGACTCGAGACTCAAATAATGGTATCAAGGTTAGAAATCTAAAAATTCCTACCAAAGTATCAAAATATATTGATGAACTTTGTCTCGCCTTAAAGACTCTCTTAAAAGGATTTCTGAACTAAAAAGGGAGAATTCCAAACTGAAACAACAAGAAAAAATTTTACATGAAAATGTTGAAAGTCTAGACAAGTCTCTTGCTGTTTTGAAAGAAAATGAGAATGATCTTTCAAAAGAGAATGCTTGCTTGAAAGAAGATTTATTGAAAGTTTCAAAGAAATTTTCAATAGGTTCTGAAAAGCTGGATAAAATTCTTTCTATTCAAAGACCTTACTTTAATAAATCTGGTTTAGGAATGACACAAGAAACCGTTCCTTTGATCGATTTCCCAAAAGTAAAGGAAAGAATTAGGAATAGGCCAACAAAATCTTTTATAAAAATCATTTCCCAAAGGTTTTTGTAAAGCCTGTTGGTAGACATGCTCTTACTTGTTCAAAATGTAAAAGTGTAGATCATTTTGAAAAGGAATGTCCCAAAGTTTGGAGACCTGTTAAGAAGAGCTGGGCAAAGACTGTTTATACTACTAACAATGATGGACCCAAGAAGATCTGGGTACCAAAGAAGACATGAGTCTTTCTTTTAATTGCAGGTTACCTTCAAGAAGAAAGTCAAGTGGTATTTGGACAGTGGATATTCAAGACACATGACAGGAGACTCAAGTTGTTTTACAAAATGCTCTCATATAAAAGGAGGAAATATCTCTTTTGGTGGTAACAACAAGGGTAAGATTGTTGGTCAAGGAACTGTGATGATTGGAAATCTCACAATCAACAATGTCTCTCTTGTTGAAGGATTGAACTACAATCTATTGAGTATTACTCAATTATGCGATTCTGGATACAAAATCAATTTTCAAGAAGATACATGTTTTGGATCAAGCAAGGATCTTTCACAGTCCTTTACTGGTCGAAGACATGGGAATATCTATTTGCTAGATATAAGGTCTGACAGTCCTCAATGCTCGATATCAATACAAGATGAAGTCATCCTCTAGCATAGGAAGCTTGGACATGTCAAATTGAAGCAAATTGCAAAAGTATCATCCAAAAAGCTTGATCGAGGACTTCCTAACGTCAAGTATCAAAAGCATGAATTATGCACTCCCTGTGTACTTCATAAACAGGTTAGAAATTCTTTTAAATCTATAAATCAAGTATCCACTAATCGTGTTTTGCAGCTATTACACATGGATTTATTCGGGCCAACAAGAGTTCAAAGTATTGGAGATGAAGGAATTTTCCTTGGCTACTCCATGACAAGCAAAGCTTTCAAAGTCTTCAACAAACGTACTCAAACTGTGGAAGAATCCATGAATGTGAAGTTCGAAGATTCGTTACAAAATCAGACTCAACCTGAAGATTTAGAGTTTGGGCAAGTGTCTACAAATTCTCATGAAGAAAATCAAGCCTCGACATTGAGCCTCAAACAAATTCAGAAATTCCAACGAAGAAGAGCTTCACCAAATTGACAAATCAACTACAAATTGGAAGCAAAAGTCAAGTCATCCCCCAGACCTCATCATTGGCAATATTGATGAAGGAGTTTGTACTAGGTCTAAAAGACGAGAAGCTTCTAGTGCTCTTGCACTAATTTCTGAGATCGAACCAAAAAATATAGAAGATGCATTGAAAGATGAAAGCTGGATCAAAGCAATGCAAGAAGAACTAAACCAATTCAAAATCAACAACGTTTGGGAGCTAGTTCCTAAACCAAAAGGAAAATCAATCATTGGTACCAAATGAGTTTTCAGGAACAAGCTTGATCAACAAGGAAAAGTGGTAAGGAATAAAGCAAGACTTGTAGCAAAAGGCTACACACAAGAAGAAGGCATCGACTATGACGAAATCTATGCTCCTGTGGCAAGGTTAAAAGTTATAAAATTACTTCTTGCTTTTGCTTGCTTTAAAAATTTCAGGTTATTCCAAATGGACGTGAAAAGCGCATTCCTAAATGAAGTCATCCAAGAAGAAGTCTATGTGGAACAACCACCAGGATTTGAAGATCCTAAAAGACCAAACCTTGTTTTCAAGCTGAAGAAAGCCTTATATGGTTTAAAACAAGCACCCCGAGCATGGTATGAAAGGTTAAGCAATTTTTTAATTCAAAATGGCTTCTCTAAAGGTAAAGTAGATACTACCTTATTTATAAAGAGAGAAGGCAAGGATTTCATACTTGTTCAAATTTATGTTGATGACATTATTTTTGGTTCTTCTAATAAGAAACTTTGCAAGAATTTTTCAAAGTGTATGCGAACGAATTTGAGATGAGCATGATGGGAGAACTAAACTTCTTTTTGGGACTTCAAGTCAAACAATCAAGTGAAGGAACTTTCATCCATAAAGAGAAGTATGCAAAAGACCTTATCAAGAAGTTTGGAATGGAGAATTGCAAGAAAACAGAAACTCCTATGTCAAGCTCATCAAAGCTGGATAAAGACGAACAAGGGAAGAGTGTAGACCAAAAGTTATATAGAAAGTGGATAGAAAAAGCACTACAGGTACATGTCAATTATTGGGAAACAAGATGGTGTCTTGGTTCTCAAGAAAACAGGGTACCATGGCTCTTTCAACCGCTGAAGCAGAGTACATTGCTCTTGGAAGTTGCTGCTCTCAAATTCTATGGATGCAATAGCAATTGAGAGACTTTGGAGTTGATGAAACACATACGGAAATCAAATGTGACAATACCAGCGCAATCAACCTCACAAAGAATCCAATACTTCATTCAAGAGTAAAGCACATTGAAATCAAGCATCATTTCATTCGAGATCATGTTCAAAGTGGAGATGTTGTGATTCAGCATGTAGATTCAAAGAATCAATTGGCGGATATATTCACAAAACCCCTAGAGAAGGCTCACTTTGAATCAATTTGTTCAAGACTGGGAATTGTGAATTTTGAAGATAATCAAACTCAAAATTAAAGTTTGAAGGTGGTTCAGACTCATCGCTAAAGTTTGAAGGTGGTTCAAACTCAACGCTAGGTCTGAAGACGACTCAGACTCAAAGCACGGTCAGAAAGTGTTTCAGACTCTACGTAAAGTCCGATTGTACTCGACGCAAAGGTAAAGTCGAAAAGGGTTCGAACTCAAAGGTAAAGTCCGAACATCCAGGCGGACTCATTTATTTAATCTCTTTACGAATTTCTTTTTCTTATTCTCTCTTTAACATATTTTTGGTAATTACTTTTCAGTATTTCAAAATCTCTTTTCGCTCTTTTCGACATGCATTAATGGCAGTTTATATTTTCAAAAAGGCAGTTTTCTTTTTACGGTTTATTTTTGGCGTTCTTTTCTTTTACTTTTTGGCGACGATTCGTATTCTGGTGATTTTTCTCTCACTATTTATACTCTCGAACCGTCACTTTTGCTCTCAGCTGCTCCTTTGCGATTCATCCTCATACTCTTTCACTTTCAAAACCCTAAAAATTTCCTTTTGCCGTTTCCGTTTCGTCCCATTTTCACCACAAAGTTTCTATTTTTCCTCACGTTCAAGTTGAAACTTTGCTTGCTCTACAAGAATGTCGTCTCGCAAGTCCTCCCGGAATTGCCGGCGGGGGACCACGAGACAGCAAGAGGGTCCTACAAGGGTGGACCTAACGGAGGAAGATTCGCCTCAACGAGAAGCAGAGAGTCAACATTCTGAGGAAGTTGTTACCGAAGCAGAACCGGTAAGAACTCTTAAGCCAAATGTTGCTTACGATCTCTATAAAAGGCTTAAGGATGGGAAGGTTAGCCTTAAGACGATCGAGGAGTATTTGAAGGAGAGGGGGTTTAGGAGTGAGTATGCGTTTTTGATGGAGATGGAGAAGCTAAAGGTTGTTGGTGAAGGCATTGCATAGAGGACGCTGGAAAATATCTCGAGTGATCCACTTGAGAATGCTCCTGCTGAAACTTTAGATGATGATGAGAGACTTTTCTCTCATTTTGAACCTCGTTTTGGTGTGGCTGCTAATACTGTTTGTTTTCCGGGGAGCTTATTTCGGTCGAGGGAGCATGAACGAGTTTATACAAAGCTGTTGAAGAGGGGTGTGGTCAATCCAAGGAGTGTGGATTTTGACTTCCTAGATTCAATAAGGATTAATCTAAGAGGGAAGTTTGCTAGGTTGCAATTGGAGAATTTTTGCACGTATATGACAAAGGGGCCCACTCGAATTGGCGGCTTACTTTTACTCGAATCTATCCTTTTGGATGCAAATCATTTGTCCTTTTCTTTCATGGACAAAGATTATGTTGTTGATGTTGACTTGCTTGGTGACATTATTGGTGTGGAAAGAAGGGGTTTCCAGCCAATCAAAGTCTCAATAGCCTATGCAACATTGGATATTGTACGAGACGAACCTGTTGAAGGCAAGATATCCTACACTAGGATGAATGCCACCAATGTTTTGTTGCATAAAGTTGTCATCAACTGCATCCGGCCAAAATCGACCTCGAAAACCGATGTTTCCAAAACAGAGGCAAAGCTGATGTTTTCCATCAACCAGGGCAGACCTTTCTCACTTCCACATGTCATTCTTTTCCATATGTATAGGACAGTGGTGAAGGATAAGGGTCAGCTGCCTTATTCATCAATCATCACCAAATTGTTTAGGCATTTTGATATTCAAGTTCCTGCATCTTTGTGCCTAACAAAGTTGAACTCGATGCTCGTTGGTGAGAAGATGGTGATGAAGATAAAATTTCCAGAACTGACTGCAGCACTGGAAAGGTTGAGGAGGGAAACACCTTCAAGGGAGATCCCCACTGCTTCATCGAAAAGGAAGGGCAAAGAGCCCATGGCCGAAAAAAAAAGAAGAAAGATCATCCTGCAAGACGAGGAGGATGAAGAAGATGCCATGACTTTGTCCACTCTCTCTAGATTGAGGAGCCCTGTAATCTTGAGAACATAGGCTCAGGAGAGAGCGAGGAAAGAAGCAGAGGAGAAGGAAGCAGAGAAACAGAGGAAAGAGAAGGAAGAAAAAGAAAGGAGAAGAGAAGAGGAAAGGAAGAGAAAATAAGAGGAAAGAATAAGAAGAGAAGAAGAGGAGAGAAAAAGAGAAGAAGAAAGAAGAAGAGAAGAGGAGAGAAGAAGAGCGAAGAACGAGAGAAGAGAAGAAGAGAGACAGAGGAAAGCTGAAGAAGAAGAAAGAAGAAGGAAGGCTGAGGAAGAAAGCAAAATGCGGGAGGATATGGCTGCTGCATTTGAGCCATCTTTTGCTGTGGAAGAGACCGAGAAACATCCTCGTGCTGATATGGATGTTGGCGATGAATTTTCCACTCCACCCACCGGCATTCATTCGGGGGAGTTGCTTGCTGCGAACAAGGAACAATATCGCCACTACATTTTAGTGATGTGAGTAGGTCTCGTGCTGACCTTGAGGAGATCTATGCATCCCACTTCCCAGAGCATGAAGAATCCTCACCTGCTGAGAAGGAAAAGGCTGAAAGGGAAGCTCCTAGTTTTCAAACCCATTTTGCTGGTCCAAGTGGAAGCAATGCTAATTCCACAGCATTCACACAGCTGTTGGATATTATGCTGGACTTGAGAAAACAGGTTTTTGGGATGGACTTCGAAATGAGAGAATTGAAAAAGGCACTGCTGAGTACTTCAGTGAACATGCAAGAACAGATCAATGCACTGAGAGCACAAGTGGAGTCAAATCAAACCAGTGCAGAATTAGCTTCAGTGAAGGAAAATCTTCCCAAACTTGACAAGTCAGTCCAGGAGCTTAGCAAGTTTCAACTTGTTCGTTTCCCTGCAAGCTCCTAGAAATTTTCAAAACTTTATCTCATTTCACTTTACCTCTTTGATGGGACAAAAAGGGGGAGAGTTGCGCAGATTTGATTGCAGGTTTTGAAGATTTGAAGTTTTTGAAGCTGAGGAAGCTTTGAGAGTTTTTATTTTGATTTATTTTGAAGTTTAATTTTATTTTATTTAGACTGTTTTCATTTTGAATTTCGATTGGGTTGTTTGAACTTCTATGACATTATGCTGATGTGATGATTTGGATTTAGACTTGTGAATTTGATTGCGGGATTATTATATTTTGTGAGGATAATTGTTATTGGACTAACACTGCTTTTTGCGAGATATAATTCTCAAAATATATATAAGTTTTCCTTGCAGGTTTTTTAATTCACAAATCTGTCGAGAGTTTTGTCACCATCAAAAAGGGGGAGATTGTTGAAGAAAAATCCCTTGGAGTTTTGAAGTTGACAAAACAGCCTCAACAAGACGGTCTAAGGACTCCAAGACTCGCCGGCTACGTCCGAAGTTGTCAAGGTCTAAAGGTTTTCAAAGACAGTCGGACCCAGAATTTCGGTCCTGAAGTTTTTCCGTCCGAAGTCGGTCAAGACTCGCCCATCGAAGACCTTCAAGACTCGGTTTCGATCGATGACTCTCAAGACCCAAATCTAAGTCGAAGACAGTTCGCGATTTTTATAGGTTGGCCACAGGTTATTCTTATGGCTAAGGAAAGTAAGATATTGGATTTCGTATTTCCTAATCTTAACCATGGAATATCTCTAGCTGTGATCAAGAGCTTGGAAGATTTGATTCTTCGGATTTTATCCGTTGAAGATCAAGATTATTTTTGGAAGAATCTAATTTTGGGAACTCAAGATCCTAATTGTATGGGCGAACAGGATTGATGAGCTGCTGTCTACTTATGTTTTCGGGACAAGGAGATCACTTAAATTGATTCAGTCCAACGGGTTGATTGGATGAATGTTTTGGTAAGTGCCAACGGGTATGATGGCACGGAGGCTATTTAAGGTGGATCGACGTTGCTTGAAAACAAGGAGAGACTGGTAGAAAAATCTTGATGTTAGAATCTCCAAAATCACTTGTTCTCTAAAATCTTTCATATTCAAATTGTGTATCAAAGAAAGTGAGATATAGTGCGAAAGTAGCAGAAGGCTGTAGGAGAGACTGTCAATTGAAGAAGTCTAATCCGTCTACTGTAACGGCACTCTTTTGCTACATAGTGATTACAGCCAGTTGGCTGCCAACGTGGAGAGTGGACGTAGGCTTGGTCTAAGCCGAACCACTATAATCCTTGTGTCAATTCTCTCTTACCCTACTCTATTTACTTTATGAATACGTAATCTGTTTATTATTGATATATCTTTGATATCAACGTATTCCACCGCAAAAGATTCCAAAAGAATTCCGCAACAACCTATTCACCCCCCTCTAGGTTGATTCACTAGCCTATTTCAATGAGAAATGGACAAGGGAAGGGGTGGCCATGAATGGGTGGCAAAGAAAAGGAAAGAAAAAGGCTACCTACCATAGTCTAGTCTAATCTAGCCATTTGAGTGCAATATATCTTGCATTAAATGCTAGGTCTTTGCTTCTAAAATTGGATAAGCTTGATGGACAAAGGACAAGGGATGTGATGGGCATTGATGATAGACTTGACTCACTCTCTCTCCTCCTTTCTTCCCCTGTCACACAGTTCACTCTCTCTCTCTCTCTCTCTCTCTCTCTCTCTCTCGCCATAGTGATGTGAATTGTTGTGGAAAGATTATTCTATGAAACCTTGAATGGTGCGAATTGCAAACCTTGACTTCCAATCGAATCTGTGATTGACAACCTCGGTATGAACGTGACTTGTTGATAAACTCGTGTCAACCAACCATTGTTAGAGACGCCATGAGCGAAATAATTCGATATCTCGCTCGATAAGTCGAATAGACCGTAACAGGGGAACCTTGATAAATTCAAGTCCTCAAAAGAAAAGTAGAAGAAAACCTCTCAATTTTTTTTCCTCAAAATAAAATATGTCCCCCTCTAAAGAAATTCGGCTAGCCCTTAATATAGGCCTTCTAGCCACCACACAAACTCTAATTTCGTTGGGTTACGATTTAGGAAATCTAATACTTCCTATTCTAGAATATGCCTAAACAAAAAAATAATTTTTATTGACTTGGTCAAATATTTAATGACCAAGTAATCAAATTGCACTAAGATTTCCAAGATTCTTTAAGATTTGATCCAAGGTCGTCTCCACGCCAAAGATCACGAACTATGACACCAACAGTTTTCCTAAATTGCTTGGCCTGCGCTCGAGTGATTGAACCAATCGAAATAGACAACAAGTCCCTAGCACCTCCTCCTCGATATGGCTCAATGTCCACAGCATTCCCTCCCTTGTGCAAACGATTTGCTCTAAAATCATCACTTGCATTGAAAAGAGTCGAGTCAAAAACATTAAATGTAGCATTAATGTCATACTCACTTGGAAGATCAAGCTTGTATGCAATATTGTTAACTTTTTCGAACACCATGAATGGTCCATCCCCTCGAGGTAATAACTTAGAATGTCGCTGCTCGGGAAATTGCTCCTTGCACATATGAACCCAAACCCCAAACGCCAAGTTCAAACACTACTTTCTTGCACCTTTTGTTGGCTTGCCTTATATATTGTTCAATCTTGCGCTTAATATTCGCACACGTCTTCTCATGCAATGCCTTGACAAATTCGGCTTTCTTTGCTCCATCTAAATCCACACGCTCATCAATAGGTAAATGGGTTAAATCTAACGGAGTTAACGGATTAAAAGCATAGACAACCTCAAATGGTGTAAATTTAATAGCATAATGCATGCTCCTATTATATGCAAACTCAACATGTGGTAGATAATCTTCCCAAGATTTTATGTTCTTTTTTTAATAATAGCACACAACAATGTCCCTAAAGTTCTACGTTACCAAAAAAAAAAAAATGTCTCTAAAGTTCTATCAACTACCTCAGTTTGACCATCGATCTGTGGATGACAAGTAGTAGAAAATAACAACTGTGTCATTAGTTTTTTCCGCGAAGTCTTCCAAAAGTAGCTAATAAATTTAGAATCTCGATCTAAAACAATCGATCTAGGCATGTCATGGAAACGTACAGCCTCTCTAAAGGACAAATCAACAACATGAGATGCATCATCAGTTTCATGACAAGGTATAAAATGAGCTATTTTTGAAAATCGATCAACAACCATATAACTAGAATCTCTACCATGCTTAAACCTAGGCAATCCTAACAAAAAATCCATAAAAATATCAGTCCAATAATGCGTTGGAATAAGTAATGGTGTATACAAGCCATGCGGTTTAGTTGTAGACTTAGACTGCTTACATGCAATGCATCTCTCACAAACACTTGTGACATCTCTCTTCATATGTGGCCAATAAAAATGTTCATGCAGCACTTCATAAGTCTTAGTAATGCCAAAATGCCCCTTAAACCACCACTATGCGCTTCTCACACCAACAACTCACGCAAAGAACACTTAGGCAAACATAGTTTGTTTTCACGGAAAAGATAATCTTCACGCCTATAAAATTTTATCAAATGCAGCATATTCACATGCTTCAAACAGCCTCCCAAAATCAACATCATTAGTGTATAAGCTCTTGATATGCTCAAAACCTAGAGACTTTGCTTTTAAAGTAATTAGAATTGCGTACCTTCAAGAAAGTGCATCGGCTACCACATTTTCCTTACCTTTCTTGTACTTAATCACATGTGGAAAAGTCTCAATGAACTCCATCCATTTGGCATGTCTTTTATTCAACTTCTGTTGCCCTTTCAAGTACTTCATGGTCTCGTGGTCGGTGTGGATGACAAACACCTTCGGCCATAGATAATGTTGTCAAGTCTCCAAAGCTCGCACTAAAGCATATCTCCTTATCGTAAGTAGGATAATTTAACGTCGCTCCACTCAATTTCTTGCTGAAATAAGTTATGGGACGCCCTCCTTGCATCAACACGGCTCCAATTACTGTACTAAAAGCATTGCACTCTATTTCAAAAGTTGCACTGAAATTCGGCAAAGATAACAAAGGAGCATTAGTCAACTTATCTTTTAGTAGATTAAATGATTTCTCTTGCTCTTTTTCCCATGTGAAACCCACGTGCTTCTTGATAACCTCAATCAAAGGTGCGGCAATGGTGCTGAAATCCCTCATAGATCACTGCTAAAAACTGGTCAATCCATGAAAGCTGCACACCTCTCCTATGGTCTTAGGCGTTGGCCATTCACGATTACTTTGACCTTTTTTTCATCAACCCGCATACTATCAGCACTAACAACAAATCCTAAAAATACTAATTTGTTAGTAACAAAAGAGTACTTCTTTAGATTAGCATACAATTGTTCGGCCCTTAAAACATGCAAGACAGCTCGCACATGCTCAATATGGTCATCAAGACTTCAGCTATATATCAAGATGTCATCAAAATAGACAACCACAAATCAACCAATAAAAGCACACAAAACATGATTCATAAGTTGCATAAACGTACTCGATGCATAAGTTAATCCAAATAGCATGACTAACCGCTCATACAATCCATATTTGGTCTTAAATGCAGTTTTTCATTCATCACATTCTTTCATCCTAATTTGATGATCGCTACTTTTTGAATCGATCTTAGTGAAAATGCAAGAACCATGCAACTCATCCAACATGTCATCTAACATAGGAATAGGATGTCAATACTTTACCATAATGTTATTGATTGCTTGGCAATCAACACATATTCGCCAAGTTCCATCATTCTTTAGCACCAACAAAATAGGGCAGGCCCACGAGCTAAGACTCTCTCTCATATATCCTCACTCCAATAGTTCGCTAACTTGCCGCCGAAGTTCCTTTGTCTCCTTGGGATTGCTATGTGGGTTGGTTAGGTAATGGCGCACTAGGAATCAAGTCGATTTGATGTTCAAAGCCTTGAATCAATGGTAATCCTCCAGGAAGCTCATCAGGAAGACATCTTCAAAATCCTACAATAAAGACACAACAAGACTATGCAAACTTAGGTTAAGATCATTAGTAGAAAACAAAACCTCATTATACAAAAGTACAAGCATCGGTCGATCTATAACTAAAGCTCTCCTCACCTCACTCAATTTTGCATAAAAATTCTTTTGCCTCTTTTCTTTCCTCTCTTCTTTTCTCTCGGTTTTTACCACAATCCTCCTCTCGGCCTCTCCTTTTCCTTGCATCTCAGACACACTATGCAAGCCCTTGGATTTCTCACCTTCTCTCTCTCTCTCTCTCTCTCTCTCTCTCTCTCTCTCTCTCTCGGCTTCTCATTGTAACTTTAAGTGATCTTGATACACCTCACTAGGTATCATTGGTATCAAGGTGTAAGTCTTTTGATTCATCACCAATGAATAATGATTAGTATACCCATCATGATGTACCTTTCGATCATATTGCCATGATCTTCCAAGTAAGATATGACCTGCTTGTATAGGTACAACATCACACTCTACCTCATCATTGTATCTCCCTATCTCAAATGGGATTCGAACTTGCTTTGACACTTTCACATCACCACTATCATTTAACCATTGAAGTCTATAAGGCTAAAGGTGCTTTGTCATTTTCAAACCTAACTTATCTACCATAGTGCAACTTGTCACATTTGCATAACTACCTCAATCAATTATCAAACTACATATTTTACCATTCACCACACATCTTCTATGAAACAAGTTATTTCTTTATTGGTGATGTTCCTTCTCCCTTATTTGTACACTAAGAGAATGCCTAACCACCAATAAGTTTCCTTTTATAGCCACTTCTCCATCACTACAATCCTCCAATGGTGGCATCTCATCATCCTTTTCTTCCCTCTCACTTTTGGACTCAACATCACAATGTCCAATCATGATCATCACCCTCCTATCTGGGCATTGATTCGGCATATGACGCCTGCCCAAACACTCAAAACATTTAATCTCACGTTTTAGGGCTTTCGGTTTTACTTGAAGCCAGATTCGTTCCAACTTTACCGTCCCCCTCCTTCTCCTTTGAGGTTGTCACAACCCAGCCTCGGGTGAATCACCTAGGGTTTGACTAATGAAATACTAATTTGCGACTTAGGTTCAAGTTCTTACATGCAATTGATTTTTAGTTAGGAGTCGCCACTAATCTATTTTTTAGTGGGACGATTAGAAACCCAAGTAAAGTAACAGGAGATTTACTTTACTCCTACAAACCAGAGATTATGAGTTTGGGGACTTGATTATGCTAGATTTTTTTAACGCCCTTTCAGTACATTTCTATTTTATTTTGAAAAAAAAAATGTTTTGCAAGCAGCTTGAATTGATTTTAATTTACTTCCCTATCATGTGAGATTATCATGTGGGTGTGCAAACCACTAATTTAATATCTAGATAAAGCAGTGAATAAATTGCAAAAGGATTTACCTCATGGCATTAAAAGCTTTTGCAATGTTAGATCAAAATTCACATCGACAGTCCTAGATATGATTTCTAATTAACATGCAATTACTTTTTTTTTTTTTTCATTTGTTTAATGAGAATCATGCTCTATGCAATTCATGCTATTAATCTAATGTGAAGTGAAATGACAACCTAAACTATATGACGTAAGTGAAATATTTTGTGTTTTCTTATTGAGCATGCAATCTATCATAGAGAATGAAATTAATTTATTCCAATACAATTTTTGGTATTTCATGAAATTCGAAATTAGAAAATTGCAAAAATTATTTATCCAAATTAAGATATCATCCAACTTACATTAAAGATTAGATTAGGCCAAATCCTAATTTAAACTTGAATGTTATCTTAACTTGTTAATCCCTAACCTAAGATGCAAATCTATGAAAAATTATCTAACTTATAAATATTATCTAGAACTAAATTACATGTAATTTTATCCTACTATGCAATGACGTGCAAAGAGTGCCCTAGTTCTAGATTGTTTATAAAAATTTGAAATTAAAATTATCAAATAATTAAAAGTGTAATCTATTTTAAAAAAAAAAAAAACTAGCATCCTAAGTTGATTTGTTTTATTTTTATTTTTTTTTTTAAAAAAAATTCTAAAATGAATCTATCTCAATTTTTTTTTTTTTTTTGGGTTTTCTTTTACGAGAACCAAATCGATTCAAATAACATGACAACAAATCAAGCAAGATAAGATTGATATCCATAAATTGACGAATCATATCCCGTGCATGGGATCGGATTAGCCAAATTCAAACAAAACCGCCAATCAAATTTCAAGCATAAAATCGGATTGACGATTTTCCGTACGATTTCGAGTCAGATTTCGAGCATGAAAATAGGATTGTCAATCCCTAATTCAAAAGGTTACTCGAATTGTGAATATCAGTCGAGGATTTCAATCAAACACCAAGTAGTATTTCAAATAAAGAAAAAAATATTTAAAAAATCTACCTAATTTGAATTTTTATTTCCAAATCCGACTTAACGAATGGCGGCTTGTGGATCACCATGGAGGCTTGGCGTGGCTCAAGGATGAGTGGCCATGATGGTAGATAGCCGAGGGTGATAGGCAGCCGTTCGGAGCTCCGACGAGGGGACTGGCAGCTAGTGGATGTAGCAATAATGGCTGGTCATGGGCCGGCACGGTGGCACGGGCTGCAACGGCTTTGCCGCTCGAGTGTAGAGACAAGTGCGGCGAGAGGAGACTCTAGATCTGCTATAGGGCGGCGAGTGGAGGCGTCAGTGAAGGGACAACAGTAGCAGGAGTTGGGGTCGTCGCGATTACGGCAGGCGTCGGGCGCTAACAAAGGCAGGTCATGGACAGGCGAGTGATGGTGCAGGCTTCACTGGTTGCTGGTGTTACGAGGAGTCGAGCGGCGATGCTGGTGCAGTGGCTGGTGCGAGCTCGTGGGTGAGGCGAAGGGGGAGCAATTTGCGAGCTACAGGGGACAAGCGCCGGGTGGTCGCGGACAGGCAAGCGATGAGGCAGTGGCTGCTTCACGAGGGTGACAGAGCTGGGTTGCGGATTGCAGGCAGAGTGGCAAGGCAGTGGTGACTTCGCGGGTAGCTGGTAGAGCGGCGGTGGTCGGCGACTCGGCTGCTGGCGTTGGGTGGCGCTAGCATGGTGGCGATCGACTCGTGGGCAGCAAGGGACACCAGCGAAAGCCTCGCGAAGAAGAAGAATAGTTGTTCTTCTTCTTTTCCCTCTGTTTTTTCCCCTTTTTTCTCTTTTTTCTTTTTCTTCTTTTCCTTTTTGCTGGCTCATCCCCTCCCGCGTTCTCTTCCTACTGCACACTCTGCCCTTCTGCTGGCTTTTCCCCTTTTCCCCAGAAATCAAAACTCACTCTTTCTGACTTTGACCTAAAAAAACCAAAGAAATCCCTTGAAAAACGAAAACAACTTTTTTTCTTCTTTTGTGTTGATTTTCTTTACCCCAAAAAAACCAAGAAAAACCTAGAAAAACCCCAACAGAAAAATTTTCCCTCCTTCTTTCTGTAGTGTAGCAACCCTTTTATAGATGAGTGGACTAGGGCTTTATTTCCTTTTTCAAATCAATATCCACGAAGATCACCTCCTGAATTCAATATCCTCCACCGATTTTATCACATATTGCTAAAGATTCAAGATTGCAATGAGATTTCTCTCAAATTTCTAATCTTGCAAAGATGAGCTCACAATATCTCTTCGAGGATTTCAAAAAATCCACCGTTATATCACCGTAAATATCAACTCTCAATTTCTCACAGGATAATTTTGGTTCATAAAAAAATAACGGGTTCGGGTTAATTTGCTCTCTTCGTGGGCTTAGTCCAACTTATCAATTTAAAGCTCAAAACTACCAATTCAAACCCATCTATCACCAGTCCGATGCAAATACAAATAAAAAAAATTGCCCCTAAAACTATATGCTACGCAATTTAATTCTAATATTTTTTTTAGGAGTTACAAAATTAATCCCTAATTTTTATGCAATAAATAAATAACTGGGTTGCCAAAATTTAGGTGTGAACAGCTGCTCCTCTTTGAAGGTAAGCTCGTAGAGGTCGCCTTCAACAATAAATTGAAACCTGAAATTTGATCATGCACGCACTGAATGATTTTTTTGTTAGAAAATGAATCCCATATTTTAAAGCAATTTATCTGATGTATGGAAATGCTAATACAAATGATGAAGGAACCTACTTGAAATAACTTACCTTCAAGTAGGGTAGAGTAATTCAAGATAATTGGTGTTACATGTCTTAAACCAGTACTTTTCTACGATCACCCGAAATAGTAACATAGCTTTATAAGGGAATTGCTTTTCTAGGACCCGTACCTTTCTACAGCTGCCCAATATGGTAGTATTTGGTTGTCTAGGACCCGAACCTTTCTTCGGTCGCCTTGACGGAAAAAATTACTTTTCCAAGACCTGTACCTTTCTAAGGTCGCCTGAATGGGAAACAGTTATTGTTTAAAATCCGTACCATTCTACGATCGCCTAAACAGGGATTCACTTTCTAGGACCCGTACCTTTCAATGGTCGTTAGAATAGGAAATAGCTTTTCTAGGACTCGTACCTTTCTACGGTCACCTATTAAAGCAACAGATATTGTTTAGGACCCGTACCATTCTACAGTCGCCTAGCATTGCGGCATAGATCATCTGACTAAGATTCGAACTTTTCTTCAGTCGCCTTAATTAGATTGAATCTGCAGAAAAATCTTTGGGAGACGGCCTAACCGAGTCAAGTGTCAGTGCACTCTAGGCTATGAAAATACACCATGTGGATGAAAGAGGTTTCGGGTTACAGAAGCACACCATGTCAATTAAGAGGAACTTCGAGCTACGGCAGCACGCCGATTTGATAGGGAGACTCTAGGCTATAGAAGCAGACCATGTCGATGAAAATGGCTCTAAGCTACGGAAGCACGCTAGGTCAATATAAATGAACACCGGACTATGGAAGCACGTTGGATCGATGAAAGAGACTCTGGGCTATGGAAGCACGCTAGATTAATGAAAGAGACTCTAGGTTACAAAAGCACACTAGGTCAATATAAAGGGACATCGGGCTATGGAAGCACACCAGGTCAATAAAGAGGGACATCGGGTTATAAAAGCACGCCGAATCAATGAAAAGGAATTTGCTATGAAAGCACGCTAGGTCAATATAAAAGAACACCGGGATATGGAAGCATGTTAGTTCGATGAAAGGGACTCTGGGCTACGAAAGCACGCTAGGTTAATATAAAAGGACACTGAGCTATGGAAGCACGCTGGTTCGATAAGAGGGATATCGGGTTACGGAAGCATGCCGAGTCAATGAAAATGACTCTGGGCTACGAAAGCACGCCGGGTTATATTAAGGGACACTAGGCTAGGGAAGCATGCCGGTCGATAAAATAAAAACATCGGTCTATAAAAGCACGCCGAGTCGATGAAAAGGACACCGGGTTACGAAAGCATGCCGAATCTCGAGGCTTCAAGGAACAACTTGAACGTCAAGTATTACTTGGTCTTCAAGGAAATATTATCTGTCAGACACGGTTAGAGCAAAAACTGGTATGCATTCATAAAAGAGGTAGACAATTTGAGCTATTGTAAAATGCACATTTCAAAATTCAGTGAGGTTTTCATTAACTCAGTCAAGGTTTATGCATAATGACTTTTCCATATTTGCATCGCCCAACTTCCACAGGAGAGAATTGTCGTTCAAAACAATGACATGGATTTTTTAAGAATACTAAATGAGAGACTTTCAGTTAGAATTGACTTACACTCACTCTCATTCATAATGGCTATTTTAGGAGAATCACTTTATCTCACTATTATCATACCAACAAGGGTCCGAGTATTCTGGCAAGCAATATGACCTTACCAATCTGAGAGGTCGTTAATGGAGATCGTAATGTGGGCTTGGTCAACGGCTTAACAAAAGAACTCTTTGAGTCAAGGCAATTGAAAGAACAATTTTATAATCATCTCCGGGTTTACAAGTCAAGAACCCTGCAAAATGAAAAAGAAATAATCTTGCTCGCACTTCTTCGAGTGATGCTTAAAACATGTGAACCCCTACGTTAATTCAAGTGCCCTAATCAGAAGAGACTTTGCAAGGGATATAACATAGGCTAGGTTCATGAGTTGAGAAACGAAAGATTGTTAGGCTCAAAGATGTGTATAGGGGTTAAGTTAATGATCATTTAGGCATTGTCGCCAATCTTCTTCTTCACCATCGAGGATTTTCTTCGTATCAAAACTCTATTGATTATAACATCTCGGTATTTGAGTTCTATGTACCGCCTCACAAGGGATACAATTTTCTACAACCAATGTTTGATTTTCTCTTGGGGCATTTATTTTGCTTTTACCAGGCACACTTTTTTGGGGGGGCCTCTAGTTTTCATTCATTTTCTCTTCACTTCTTTTTTCATGGGTATTGGCCTTACTTTTACCAAGCACACTGTTTTTTCATGCCCATTAGTTCTATTGAATGACCACATGGTGATTTTAATATTTGGACTTTTGGGAGGTCTTCGTCTTCTGTCAACATTCTAGGCCATACGGTTTGAACAATTACCTTTTGCCTTGCTCCAATGTCAAGGATGATCACCAACTGGGTTTGAAGAAATGAAATTGCAAGCTCAAGTGGACTATGCAAAGGATATAAGTATGTAGAATAGAGAAAGAAATGCTCTTCGTCATCCAAGGGCACTTAAATTACCACATGAATTCAATGTAATAGCACGACTTGAAGATTGATGCAAGTGAAAGCAGAAAGTTTCTTTCCATTTTCCTCTCCTTATAATGCTGTCTTACCTCCAATTTGCTCCGATATGGGGTGGTTCTTGACAGGGGTAATTTTAAAAGAGATCTCCATAAGTGTATGAGACTCAAAGGGGTTAAGCAATGAATCATATGTAGTGTTTGGGGTAGAGAAATGAATTGCCCCTCGTTATCAGTCATCGTACCTTTTGCAAGAGAACTCTTTACCTTGTGGATATGAACCTTTCTACACTCATCTCACAAGTGTATACGTAGGGAACTGTGTATAGAATAGGGTTGCCTTTCACCATCTTGAGACGTCTCATTCAGCATTCTTAAGCATTGATGTCACTCCAATGAATTGTCTATCTTGACAAATCTCTACATGAATTGTGAATTAAATAGGCAAAACCACTATCAAATTCTATTTTCAAAAGAGTCCAACAATTTAAGTATATGAAGCTTTGTGACTTCAAAACAGACAATTTACCACACCCAAAACATGATTTTAAGTATTCATTCAGGGGATTGCCCCACAAAGGGATTGCCTCCTTGAATTGTCCCTATAAATCAAGATCGAAAATCCGATCTTTGATTTGATAAATACTCCCTTCTTGCTTTTGCCCCTGGACAAAAGAATGTGCATGGATAAGATACTATGCAACATCAATGGAATATCCATTTTGGCTTGGGTCAAGATTGTATCTCAGTCAGGTCACTACCAAAATTTGCCATGCCCCAATCTATCATATTGACTCTTTAGAAATGTGTTCTCAAATTTGTTGAGTAATTGTTAAGCCAATTGATCTATCATTACAACCTGATGTGTCTTTTCATATGCTTTCTCATCAAGCCAAGAAAGTAATGCTCTGAAACATAAAGTAAATGAGTCAGAAAATTAAACAAAGCTAACCTAATGTATGCTTTTGGAAATGGCTTGAAAAATGATTTTTTTATTCTTTTTTTTGGGGAATTTTTTGGATAAGCATGAAGAAGCCTAGTCCTTAGAATTTCTCCATAGATGATATTTTCTTTTCATTGTTGGATATTGTCACCGGGCTGGTTTGGTGTGCCTCATCATGCCCTCAAAATAAAACATGTAATTTTATTGAAATTCATCAATCAATTACATTTATTGAATGGAAAATGCAATTCCCAAGCCCTAAAAAGAAAGCGAAAAAGAAGAAATTGAAAACAATTCCTAGAAAGCAATAAAAATTCCCACACAGGAGAAGGTGCAACTGAACATGCCCCTAATTAAATAAGGAAAGTGAACTACTTAGGATCATGAATCATGTGTGCTTGAGTTCTTCACCCTCCTTGGTTTTGTGATGCAAACCCTCCAGGTTAGATATTCTTCCTTTCAGACATGTCACTAGTCTCTTCATGGTGGCATCAAATTCTGCTTCCTAAGGAAAATGAGACGGTTCAAAAGTCATTTTGGCTCTCTCCTTCGAGTCGCAAATTTCTCACTGAAGATAGAGTATCTATGTCATCAGAGCACTTTTGCTTGACGAGACAAGCCACAGTAGTAGATAATTCATCGACTTGACTTTGGAGGCATGCAATTCGCTTGTTCATGTCATTGTCAATATCAATAATATGGTTTAGCACCTCGTTTTGATCCGCCATTTTTGCTCTCGATTGTGTACGAATGGGTGAGCGAGATCGCTCTATTATCACCTAATTCAAATGAACGAGAACATGTAAGCATGAGGTGTAGATAGAGAGCCAATCCATGACAATGATCTAATCAACTTTTTCATTTTTTTTTTCATTTATTCAGGAAAAGTTCGTACAAGAAGGGAACTTCCCAAAAAAGAGCTAGAAAAATAAAAATAGACACCCTAACAAGACCAAATTTCCTAGACATGAATTGAAAACAAATTCTCCAAAGCTTTTTGTTATTTTTCAAATAATTCATTGGATGGCAATTTCCTCATTTCATTTCTAATTGATAAAGGAATTAAATCAATGATTGACCTAGATTGTCATAGACCGACTAAAAGCGCAATTAAGTAAGTAAATTCTAAAGAAAATGGTAGATTACTTACTTCACCAAGGAAAATCAACGGCAATCACATAGACATTCACATAAGATGTGAGGCTCAATTTCTATTCTAGAAAAGCTTAGCAAAGTGAAGCCACATGAATGATCAGACTAGCTGCGAGCATGCGGAGTAAGTCGGGTCCTCATGACTCCGGCTTGGTCGAAGAGCCGACCTGGGTCGCGGGCATACGGACCGAGATGGGTATTCTTGACACCAAAAAAGAAATTTAGGGATCGAGATAGGCGACTCGTACTGTGAGCATGCGGTTGGAGTGGTATCCATCTCAATACCATCCTAATTAACCCTATGCAGCTTAGGTCCGGCAGCAAGTTGTGTATGCAAAAGTGTAGTGTAAATGCATGGGCATGCATAGTAGTTTATATCAAACAACACTTTGTTCATGAAAATAAACCATACATTTCTACACCTTCCTACAAAACAAAGGTTAGCAAACACTTCCCTTTATACCTCCCATCTTGCAAAAACATTTGACACCTTAAATGTTAGGGATGTACCTAGGATCCTCGCTGCCAAACAAAAATATTTTTTCCAAATAGAAGAGAAAATTGGCCTAAGTCCACTAAGAATTTTAACTCAAGTCCCCAATCAAATCCCTAATTAAGTCGCCAAGCTATCGTGACCTAACCTCGCGTGAACCACCTAGAGTTTGTTTAATGGATTACTAAACTTAAACTTAGCTCGGGCGCTCCTAAGCCCATACCAATTCGCAACTTAGGTTCAAGTTCTTACATGCAATTGATTTTTAGTTAGGAGTCGTCACTAATCTATTTTTTGGTGGGTCGATTAGAAATCCAAGTAAAGTAATGGGAGATTTACTTTACTCCTACGAACCAGAGATTTATGAGTTCGGGGACTTGATTACGCTAGATTTCTCTAACGCCCTTTCGGTACCTTTCTCTTTTATTTTGAAAAAAAAAAAATTTTGTAAGCAACTTAAATTGATTTTAATTTACTTTCCTATCATGTGAGGTTATCATGTGGGTGCGCAAACTACTAATTTAACACCCAGATAAAGCAGTGAATAAATTGTAGGAAGATGTATCTCATGGCATCAAAAACATTTGCAATATTAGATCATAATTCACATCGACAGTCCTAGATATGATTTTTAATTAACACATGATTACTTTTTTCTTTGTTTTCATTTGTTTAATGAGAATCATGCTTTATGCAATACATGCTACTAATCTAACGTGAAGTGAAATGATAACCTAAATTATATGACGTAAGTGAAATATTTTGTGTTTTCTTAATGAGCATACAATCTATCATAGAGAATGAAATTAACTTATTCCAATACAATTTTTGGTATTTCATGAAATTCGAAATTAGAAAATTGCAAAAATTATTTATCCAAATTAAGATATCATCCAACTTACATTAAAGATTAGGTTAGGCCAAACCCTAATTTAAACTTGAATGTTATCTTAACTTGTTAATCTCTAACCTAAGTTGCAATCTATCTATGAAAAATTATTTAAACTTATAAATATTATTCAGAACTAAATTACGTGCAATTTTATCCTAATATGCAATGACATGCAAAGAGTGCCCTAGTTCTAGATTGTTTATAAAAAATTCGAAATTAAAATTGTCAAATATTTAAACGTGCAATCTAAATTTAAAAAAAAAAAAAAAAAAAAAGCATCCTAAGTTGATTTTTTTTTTATTATTTCAAAAAAATTCTAAGATGAACCTAATCTAACTCAATTTTTTTTTTAATTTTCTTTTACGAGAACAAAATCGATTCAAATAACACAACAACAAATTAACCAAGATAAGATTGATATCCATAAATTGACGAATCATATCCTGTGGATGGGATCGGATTGGCCAAATTTAAACAAAACCGCGAATCAAATCTTGAGTGTGAGATCGGATTGGCGATTTTCCATTTGTGAGTCAGATTTCGGACATAGAAATCGAATTGTCAATCCCTAATTTAAAAGGTTACACAAATTGTGAATATCGAGTCAAGGATTTCAATCAAACATCGGTAATATTTCAAATAAAGAAACAAAATATTAAAAAAATATAAAATAAAAAATCTACCTAATTTGAATTTTTATTTCCAAATCCGACTTAACGAATGGCAGCTTGTGGATCACGATGGAGGCTCGGCGTTGCACAAGGACGGGTGGCCGTGATAGTGGACAGCCAAGGGTGATGGGTAGCCGTTCGGAGCTCCGGCGAGGGGACCTGTGGCTAGTGGATGCAGCAACAGTGGTTGGTCGCGGGCCGGCGCGGTGGCACGGCCTACGGCGGCTTTGCAGCTCGGGCGGAGAGGCAGGTGCGGCAGAGGGGACTGTAGATCTGCTGCAGGGCGGTAGATGGAGGCGTCAGCGAAGGGACAACAGCAAAGGCAAGTCGTGGATGGGTAGCGATGGCGCAGGCTTCACTGGTTGCTGGTGTCACAAGGAGTCAAGCAGCGATGCTGGTGCAGTGGCCGACACGAACTCGTGGGTGAGGCGGAGGGGGCAACAATTCGCGAGCTGCAGGGGACAAGCGCTGGGTGGTCGCAGACGGGTAAGTGGTGAGGTAGTGGCTGCTTCACGGGAGCGACGGAGCTAGGCTGTGGATCACGAGCGAAGCAGCAAGGCAGTGGCGACTTCACCGGTTGCTGGCAAAGAGGTGGTGGTCAACGAGTCGGCTGCCGGCATTGGGTGGCGTTGGCACGGTGGCGGTCGGCTTGCGGGCAGCAGGGGACATTAGTGGAAGCCCTGCGAAGAAGAAGAATGATCGTTCTTCTTCTTTTCCCTTTGTTTTTTTTTTTTTTCCTTTTTTTCTCTTTTTTCTTTTTCTTCTTTTCCTTTCGGCTGGCTTCTCCCCTCAAGCGTTCTCTTTTTGCTACACCCTCTGCCCTTCTGCTAGCTTTTCCCCTTTTCCCCAAAAATCAAAACTTACTTTTTTCTGACTTTGACCTAAAAAACCAAAGAAATCCCCCAAAAAACGAAAACAACTTATTCTCTCCTTTCGTGTTGATTTTTTTTACCCCAAAAAAAAAGCCAAGAAAAACCTAGAAAAACCCAACAGAAAATTCCCCCCCTTTCTGTAGTGTAGCAATCCTTTTATAGATGAGTGGACTAGGGCTTTATTTCCTTTTTCAAATCAATATCCACGAAGATCACCTCCCAAATTCAATATCCTCCACCGATTTTATCACATATTGCTAAAGATTCAAGATTGCAATGAGATTTCTCTCAAACTTCAAATCTTCTAAAGATGAGCTCGCAATATCTCTTCGAGGATTTTGAAAAATCCACCGTCACATCACCGTAAATATCAAATCTAAATTTCTCATAAGATAATTTTCGGTCATAAAAAATAACGGGCTTGGGCTAATTTGCTCTCTTCATGGACTTAGTCCAACTTATCAATTTAAAGCTTAGAACTACTAATTCAAACCCATCTGTTACCAGTCCGATGCAAATGTAAATAAAAAAGCCCCTAAAGCTATATGCTATGTAATTTAATTCTAGTATTTTTAGGGGTTAAAAAATTAATCCCTAATTTTTATGCAATAAATAAATAACCATGTTGCCAAAATTTAGGTGTTAACAGAGGTTTCAATTTTGGTGCTATTTCCTCTCCAATTCGGCCTCTCATTTCTTTTCCAATTTGATCTCCAATTTTGATTTGAACCTCCTTCACTCTTGTGATTTTGGTCCAACTTCAATTGCCGCTCAACTTTGATGGCTTTGTCCACAAATGCTCTAACTCAACATAGTGTTGCAACTCCATCAACCTTGCTATGTCTCGGTTCAAACCACTCAAAAATCGTGACATCGTGGCCTCATGATCCTCCACCACATTAGCACTAATCATGGTAATCTCCATCTCTTTGTGATACTCTTCCACGCTCTTATTACTTTGTGTGAGATTTTGTAACTTTTGAAATAAATCTTGAATGGTAATGACTTGGTACAAAACGTCTCCTCATCACCGCCTTCATCTCATCCCACATCTCTATCAGTCTTTCACCATTGCGCCTCTTACTAGTAACAAGTTGATCCCACCAAATTATAGCATAATCAGTAAATTCAACAGCTACAATTTTTACCTTTTTGAGCTCGGAGTATCGTTGGCAATCAAATACCATTTCCATGCGTTTCTCCCACTTTAGATACGCATCGGGATCATTTTTCCTTTGGAATGAAGGAATCTTCATCTTGATGTTGCCAAGTTCATCATTTTCTTAGTGTCTAAACCCTCGGCCTCCATTCCACCTTCCAAATCGAGCATCTCGATCATCTTCCATATCAGTCTCATCATCATCATAATGCCGCTGCCATCTAGGTCATGTTCTAGAGGCATCTCGTTGATGTTGCGGCATTCCCTGGGGTAGCTCTCGGTCACCGTCAACCCTCATGCCTTTCCCCATCATTCGGCCACTAAGCTCCTCCATTACGGCCCTTAATTGCTGGATACTTTCCATGAGCGCTTCATCCCTTCATTTAGAGTCAACCTTCCTTTGATTCACACTTTCTTCGTGTGATATATTTCAGACCTACAAGTAAACATCAATCACAAAAATCCTCACCAATTGCTCCCTCACGTGTTTCTCTCAAGGTGTTTGTCACTCTTCTCGTGTTTAACTCAAGTCTAGACTTTTTCCACCCTCAATTAAGCTCACACGCTTTTGCCTTTTCCCTCTCGTATTCCCTTTTCACAAGCTCTTTATCGGACTTAAAACCTATCTCTCAACCCCCTCACGACAATCAATAAAACTAATCAAACAATATTAGATCGATTCAACAAGTAACAATCTCAAACCAACAAGTATAACTTTCGTAATTCCAATTGAAACCCAAATCACTACTAATTTTGTTTCAATTTGGTCCACCAACAAACAAGTCGCCTTCTTGATTCTTTTTTTTTTTTCTCTTTTGGTTCGGCTATTTTCTATTTTCTGCCGAATCTATTTTTTTTCCTCTTGCACACCTTTTTTTTTTATGTGCGTTTTCTTTCTCTTTTTTTTCCCTTTTTTTGACGAATTTAGATATAATTTAAGATGCTAGGACTGACTGAAATTACAAAAAAATAAAAAAAAATAAAACTAACAGCAAACAAATACGTATGGAAGCACAAAAGTAATCAAATCCCTAGATTAGCTAGAATCGAAACCCTAGCCCAATAAATCTCAAATTGCCGAATATAAATAAAATTAAAGATAAATAGACCTTGTAGAACCAAGCTCTAATACCAAATGATGTGAATCGTTGTAGAAAGATCATCTTATGAAGGCTCGGATGATGCGAATTGCGAACCTCAACCTCCAATTGAATTTGTGATTGGCAACCTCGGTATGAATGTGACCTATTGACGAACTTGTGTCAACCGACCAACGTTATAAACGTAACGAGCAAAAGAATTCGCTATCTCGCTCAATAAGTCGAATAGGCTGTCAACAAGGAACCTTAATAAGGTCAAGTCCTCAAAAGAACAGTAGAAGAGAACCTCTTAATTTTTTTTCCTCAAAATAAAATATGTCCCCCTCCAAAGAAATTTGGCCATCCCTTAAGATAAGCTTTCTAGTTGCCACACAAACCCTAATTTAGTTTGGTTACGATTTAGGAAATTTAATACTTCCTATTCTAGAATATGCCTAAACAAGAAAATAATTTTATTGACTTGGTCAAATATTTGGTGACCAGATAATCAAATTGCACCACGATTTCCAAGATTCTTCAAGATTCGATCCAAGGTCATCTCCACGCCAAAGATCATGAACCATGATGTCAATAGTTTGCTTGAATTGCTTAACTTGCGCTCGAGTGATTGAACCAGTCAGAATAAACAACGGGTCGCTAGCACCTCCTTTTTTATATGGCTCGATGTACACATCACAAAGCCGAACCCCACCCTTCCATTTCTCTCTTCTTCAAGCTTGTTTCTTCCATTTTTGTTCTTGTTTTCTTTGTTAGTGACCACTCGTTGAACCCCCAACGCCAGACTTCCTTCTTGCTCCACCATACGCCATCAAATCATCGCCATGCGACCGCCATACTGCCATTTAGCTTATGTCCGGCCTTGTAGCTCTTTCCCTCGACGTGTTTCGAAGCTTGGATCATCCATGAGTGGCTTTCTAGCCTTCGTTTAGGGCTTTCGTTGCACTTTAAAAGTATATTAGGACTTGATAATGGTTTATTAGCATGATATATGTTATTTGGGTTATGTGGTATGTGGTTTAGTGATTTTTCATGTTATTTAGGTTATGTGCTATGTGATTTCATGGTTAAATATGCTATTTAGGTTGTGCTATGTGATTCCATGGTTAAGTATGCTATTTAGGTTATGTGCTATGTGGATCTACGGTCAAACAAGATAGTTAGGTTATATGACATGTGATTCCATAGTTGAATATGCTATTTAGGTTATGTGCTATGGAATCACATGGTTAAATATGCTATTTCTATGGTTTAACATGTTAATCAGGTTATGTGATATGTCGTTTTATGGTTAAACATGTTAATCGCATTATGTGATATGTCATTTTATAGTTAAACATGTTAATTTGGTTATGTGATATGTTGTTTTATGGTTAAACATGTTAATTGGGTTATGTGATATGGAGTTGTATGGGTAAACATGTTGTTTGGATTATGTGACATACAATTTAGTGGTTACTCATGTCAATTGGAATATGTGCCATGTGAATTGATAGTTAAACATGACATATGAATTATGTGTCATAAGGTTTAGGGAAGTAAATGGTGAATATGTGTGTGATATAAGCGAAATAAGTGTATGGAATGACGGCATTTGATAAGTGAAGTTGCATATTGTATAAGCATCACATGGGTTAAATGAGAAAGATAAGAAATAGAGTATGTAACGGTATGCCCATGTGATCACCTAACACCTTAAGCGTTCTATGTAGGGTGTGGACCCTTCCTAGGTGCTCCACGCGAGACAGTGTCTGATTAAGTTTGGATGCCCCCAAGTCAATGAGATGCCATTTGCGGATGGATTTCGAAACGAAGCTCATTACAGGATTGCCCCCAAGTCAACCAAATGCCATGCTCGATGGGGCAAGACGATATTCGGTTATGCCAAATGAGTTGCAAACCTTCAGGTTCTTTGGGACTTGAGTGGCCAAAACTTTGGGTTCTTTGGGTCTTGACTGGCCGTAATAATTTGAAAGCACGGTCTAGAGGGTTGCATGGTAGTATGGGATGCCATGCGATTCTCGAGACGTAACGTGTGGAAAGTGCATGAGATTCGTATGTGTAAGGTCTAGATTATTGCATGGCATGAGCACATGATTTGAACCATAATGTGCATTCGTATGTTTGGCTCAAGAGCATGGACTATGTGTTATGGAATTGCCTATGTGTCTATATTGATGGCTTTGAATAGTAGATTTGTTGTTATGAGATTGATGAGAGTAAAGTGTGAGGAGCGTTGCCATGTTTCGCCATCGATAGACAATTGCACGTTAAAGGCACTCCCGAGGTGAATGACTTCCCTACGCGAAGTCTAGGAAGTTCACTTATTGAGTTTATCTTACTGTCGTTTGTTAAATGTTTTACAGGCCTTGAGCATGTCTAAGCCGTACCACTATGTTTGGTTTGGTACACCCACAAATCAGGACACTAATGTGACCTCTTATTCAGTTGAGAGCATGAACACTAGATACGAGAGGCATGTGACCATCGTTTGGGTGGATGAAGGGTTGCCCAACATGGTGCCCCGTAGGTTCAAGGTCGGTATGTTTGGTTTAGAGGGGAGCATTGGGGCCCTCTCCAAGGTTTTGATGGACTGTCAGATGGAGGTGCTAGTCGAGGTCCTATGGTTAGGGATGCCTTTGATGGTGATGTCATTAACCCTAAGGTGGACTCAATTTCGTAGTTGGACATCAAACCCAAATCGGGGCATGTTAACCTAGACGTGCAAGGGATTCTACTCTTTTGAAGTTGCCTCATGGCATAGTGATGCTAGGCCAATCCCAAACCTTTTTAGAAGTACGAGTATGGCTAAACTACTAGAGTGTAACTAAAGTTAAATTGTATTGGCAAATGGATGTGTTTATGAAAGTGTTTGTTGATGTGTTCCTAACTATCCCTATTGTTTGATGATTGAAGATTTGCTCACATTTTTGCTTGTGTGTTTTAATGTTATTACGATTTAGGTCGGAGATGCCTCTTGGGATGTCGCAATCAAATGACCAAAAGAGAAGGTAGTGTTGAGCGAGGGTTGTTACGCGGCCGTGTATGGATCGGGGTGTGATATCCTCGCTTTGTTTGTATCAGAGCATGGTCATTACCTAGAGTGATAAGGCGTGTTGAGACCTTGGAATAGTTGGCTAGGAATGCTTACGAGATGCATGTGATTGCTAATTGTCTTGCTGATTTGTGATTTTGAATTCCTAATTGTATTGTTGGGGATTGGAGAATTAGCTGTGAGTGGAGTTTAGCCTTGAATCAAGGATGCAACGAGGAAGGGCAGCTCCCGAGCCAACTAATGGCCAAGACAGGGCGCGCGAGGATCCCAGGTTTGATAGGATTCTGCAGGCCTTAGAGACCATAGGGAACTTGATGGGGGCAGCAGGCCTAGTAGCAAGCTGTTGCTGCCGCTGCTTACCATGATTCGTTAGTTGGAAAGAGGAACTAGAGGTTGGTGGAGTAGTTCCTTAAGCTGAGGCACTCTAGTTTGTATGGAAGGGTGATCTCAAGGTTGCTGCCTCATGGATTAAGGAGTTAGAGAAGGCTTATGCCTTGTTGAAGTGTACAAAGGAGGAAAAAGTGACCCTAGTAGTCTATCAGCTGCAAGGCAATGCTAATGATTGGTGAGAGGCCACTTGGAGAAAAGTCTTTCTTGAAGGTACTATCCTGACTTAGGGCGCGTTCATGGAAGCGTTTAACAAAAAATACTTTTCAGAGTGCACCCGAGAACAAAAGATGTCAGAGTTCCTATGACTTTGCTAGAATTACTTATCTATGGACCAATATGAGGCTAAGTTCACGGAGCTGTTGAAGTATGCTCCAAGGATGATTAAGGATTCTATGGATTGAGTTAGGAGGTTCCGAGATAGATTGAAACCGGAAATCCATAGCCAGTTGGTGCCTTTGAACCTTAAGGACTACGATGAACTTTATGAGAGAGCTCAGCTGATTAAGAGGGATATGGTCGAGTGAGTAGCCACATCTGGATCGTAGTTTGCTACCAACAAGGATGATCGTTGGTTTAGGAAGAAGCCAATGTCAAGAGGAAGGCATCATATCCCTCCCAACAAGAAGAACATCGTTGGAAAGCCAGCACACCACATGAGCCAAAGTTGTCAATTTTGCAGGCAAGTTTCATGGATTTGCTCTATGCCACGCCCAAACGAGCACGTGCTTTGGATGTAGCCAGCAGGAACGCCATGTCAAAAACTGCCTATGACAATCGGTTAGAGCGTAGCCACAACCCTTATTCACGGGGCAGAGGTTGAAAGCCGTGCCGCAGGATAATTTGAATCGATTCCCAGCCTAGAGTAAGATGTAAGTGATGACCAGAGAGGAAGCCACGAATTCCGAGGCCATGATTACAAGTACGATTTCCTTCAACAGCATGCCGCATATGCTTTGTTTGATACGGGGGCGATGCATTCATTTGTAGTTGACCAGTTTGTTAAGTTAGTTGGGATAGAATTGAAACCGTTGGAAATGATCCATAGTATCTCCACCCCTATGGATGATTTTTATCCATTTTTGGCTGTCAAGGGTGTGAGATAGTTATTAATGGGCGAAAAGAGTTGATAGATCTAGTTGTCTTAGCTATGCATGATTTTGATGTTATGATTGTGATGGATTGGCTTGATAAGCCGCAAGCTATGATTGATTGTTATAGTAAGGCCATACAATTCAATCCGATTGGTAGCTCTAGTTATGAGTTTATAGAACATAAGGGTGGATCATCTACACCTTTGATTTTGTTGCTTGAGGCAAAATGGTGTTGAAGAAAAATCCCTTGGAGTTTTGAAGTTGACAAAATAGCATCTACAGTATAGTCTGAAGATTCCAAGACTCAATTGGTTACGTCTGAAAAGTTCAAAGACCCAAAGGTTTTCCGTCTGAAGACAGTTAGACCCAAAAAGTTCGGTCTGAAGTTTTTCCGTCTGAAGCGCTTAAGACTCGCCGCCCGAAGACCTTCAAGACCCAAATCTAAGTCTGAAGACAGCTTGCGATTTTGACAGGCTGGCTACAAGTTATTTTTATGGTTAAGGAAAGTAAGTTATTGGATATTATATTTCCTAATCTTAACCATGGAATATCTCTGGCTGTGATGGTGAGCTTGGAAGATTTATTCTTCGGATTTTATCCGTAGAAGATCAAGCTTATTTTTGGAAGAATCTAATTTTGGCAACTCAAGATCCTAATTGTATGGGCAAACAGGATTGACGAGCTACTGTCTACTTACATTTTCGACGACAAGAAGATCACTTAAATTGATTCAGTCCAACGGGTTGATTGGATGAATTCTTGGAAAGTGTCAACGGGTATGGAGGCACGGAGGCTATTTAAGGTGGATCGGTGTTGCTCGGAAATAAAGAGAGACTTGGTAGAAATCTCGATGTTAGAATCTCTAAAATCTCTTGATCTCTAAAATCTCTCATGTTCAATTTATGTATCAAGGAGAGTTACATATAGTGCGAAAACAGCAGCAAGCTATAGGAGAGACTGTCTATTGAAAAAGTCTAGTTCGTGAACTGTAACAGCTCTTAATTGCTACATAGTGATTATAGCCAATTGGCTGCTAGCGTGGAGAGTGGACGTAGGCTTGGAATAAGCCGAACCACTATAATCCTTGTGTCAATTCTCTTTTACCCTACTCTATTTACTTTATGAATACGTGTTTTATTTGTTATTGATATATCTTTGATATTAACGTATTCTACTGTAAAAGATTCCAAAAGAATTCTGCAATAACCTATTCACCCATTCTAGGTTGATTCACTAGCCTATTTCAATTGGTATCAAAGTTTGGCTGCTTATTTATTAGAAGTGTTATTATTTCTAAAGCAAAAGATCTATGGCTAGTGTTTTGGCTCCAGGTTTAATTGAAGGGCAAAGCAATACCAGACCTCCCTACTTCGATGGAAAGGAGTACAACGTATGGAAAAACAAGATGAAGGCATTCCTAAGATCCAAAGATCCTCTGGAATGGGATGTAGTGGAAAATGAAATTGCTCCAAATGTTGCATCAATTACAGGGAAAGAATTACCTGAAGGAGTGGGAATGTCTCGAACTGATATTCCAAAAAGACAAGCCCTTGATGCAAAGGCTATTTATTCTCTCTATTGTGCTTTATCTCCTACTAAGTATAATAGAATTTCATCTTGTGAAACAGCCAAAGAAGTTTGGGATAGATTGCATGTCACCTATGAAGGTACAGATCGAGTTAAAGAAATCAAGATCAACATCCTTCTTGGACAATATGAAGCTTTCAAAATGAAGCCAGGAGAATCCATCTCGGATATGTTCAGCCGATTTACAGAAATTGTAAATGGCTTGGCATACCAAGGACAGCCAATCTTAGGACCTATGAAGGTTAATAAACTGTTGAGAGGACTCTCCAAAGATTGGAATCACGTCAAGACATCTATAAGAGAAACACAAAGGATCATGCCTCTTTCAGTAGATGAATTAGTCGGCACACTTCAATCTTATGAAGTCGAGCAATTCAATGAGGAATTTGACACAAAAGGTAAGAAGTCAATTGCTTTAAAATCTAATGATGATTCTGATGCTACAGATTCAGAAGAAGACTTGGATGATGAGGAGTTGGCACTTCTGATTAGAAAATTCAGAAGGTTAAATAGAAAAGGCAAGAGATTCAATGGAAAGAGACAAAACAATCAAAGATTTCAAAAGAAATCAAATGAAGAAGAAGATACCAGCAAAGAAGTTGTTTGCTTTGAATGCAAGAAGAAGGGACACATTAGACCCAATTGTCCCTTGTTGAAGAAAAAGAAAGGAAAATCTGAAAGGTTCAAGAAAGCACTCAAAGCTGAAACTTGGAGTGACACTGAATGTGAGGAGAGTGATGAAGAGTATGCAACTATCTTTGTCTTATGGCAAACTCGGACTCGGACTCGAGACTCAAACTCGACTCGAGACTCAAACAGCGGTATCAAGGTTAGAAATTTAAAAATTCCTACCAAAGTATCAAAATACATTGATGAACTTTGTCTCGCCTTAAAGGCTCTCTTAAAAGGATTTAACCGAAAAGAGAGAATTCCAAACCGAAACAACAAGAAAAATCTTAATTGAAAAAGTTGAAAGTATAAACAAGTCTCTTGCTGTTTCAAAAGAAAATGAGAATGAACTTTCAAAAGTAAATGATTGCTTGAAAGAAGACTTGTTGAAAGTTACAAAGAAATTTTCAATGAATTCTGAAAAGTTGGATAAAATTCTTTCTATTGAAAGACCTTATTTTAATAAATCTGGTCTAGGAATGACACATGAAACCATTCCTTTGATTGATTTCTCAAAGTTAAAGGAAAGAATCAAGAATAGGCCAACAAAAACTTTTTATAAAAATCACTTCCAAAAGGTCTTTGTAAAGCCTCTTGGTAGAAATGCTCTTACAAGTTCAAATGTAAAAGTATAGAACATTTTGAAAAGGAATGTCCCAAAGTTTGGAGACCTGTTAAGAAGAGTTGGGCAAAGATTGTTTATGTTACTAACAATGATGGACCCAAGAAAATTTGGGTACCAAAGAAGACATGAGTCTTTCTTTTAAATGCAGGTCACCTTCAAGAAGAAAATCAAGTGGTATTTGGATAGTGGATGTTCAAGGCACATGACGGGAGACTCAAATTGTTTTACAAAACTCTCTCATGTAAAAGGAGGAAATGTTTCTTTCGGTGGCAACAACAAAGGAAAAATTGTTGGTCAAGGAACCGTGAAGATAGAAAACCTCACAATCAACAATATTTCTCTTGTTGAAGGATTGAACTAGAATCTATTGAGTATTAGTCAACTATGCGATACTGGATACAAAATCAACTTTCAAGAAGATACATGTTCTGGAACAAGCAAAGATTTTACACAATCATTTACTGGACGAAGACATGGAAACATTTATTTACTAGATGTAGAGTCTGAAAGTCCACAATGCTTGATATCAATTTAAGATGAAGTCATTCTCTGGCATAAGAAGCTTGGACATGTCAACCTGAAGCAAATTGCAAAAGTGTCATCCAAAAAGCTTGTTCAAGGACTTCCTAACCTCAAGTATCAAAAGCATGAATTATGCACTCCGTGTGTACTTGGAAAACAGGTTAGAAATTCCTATAAATCTATAAATCAGGTATCCACTAATCGTGTTTTGTAGCTATTACACATGAATTTGTTCGGGCCAACTAGAGTTCAAAGTATTGGAGGTAAAAGATATTGTTTGGTTATAGTACATGATTATTCTCGTTTTACTTGGGTATTCTTTCTTGCAAATAAATCTGATGCATTGAATTATTTTACCAAGTTTGCAAAGAAGATCCAAATTGAGAAAGGTTATGCAATTTCAAGTATTAGAACCGACTATGGTGGAGAATTTGAGAATCATGATTTTGCTAAATATTGTGATGACTATGGTATTCAACATAATTTTTCATCCCCATACACTCTACAACAAAATGGAGTTGTAGAAAGGAAAAATCGTTCTTTGCAAGAAATGGCAAGAACTCTTTTAATTGAAAGCAATATTTCTCATCATTTTTGGGCTGAAACTACTTCAACTGCTTGTTATATCATAAATAGAATTTTTCTAAGACCTATTTTAGAGAAAACACCTTACGAACTGCTTAAAGGTAAGAAACCTATTATTTCCTATTTTCATATATTTGGTTGTAAATGTTTTATCCTAAAGAATTCCAGTGATCGAATTGGTAAGTTTGAAGAAAAATCAAATGAAGGAATCTTCCTTGGTTACTTTATGACAAGCAAAGCCTTCAGAGTATTCAACAAACGGACTCAGACTGTGGAAAAATCCATGAATGTGAAGTTTGAAGACTCGCTCAAAATCGACTCAACTCGAAGATTTTGAGTCTCGGCCAAGTGTCTACGAATTCTCTTGAAGAAAATCAAGTTTCAGACACTCAGCCTCAAACCAATTCAGTAGTTCCAACTGAAGAAGAGCTTCATCAAAATGACAAACCAACTACAAATTGGAAGCACAAATCAAGTCACCCTGCAGACCTCATCATTGGCAATATTGATGATGGAGTTCGTACAAGATCTAAAATGTGTGAAGCTTCTAGTGCTCGTGCACTCATTTCTGAGATCGAACCTAAAAACATAGAAGATGCTTTGAAAGATGAAAGCTGGATTGAAGCAATGCAAGAAGAATTGAATCAATTCAAAATTAACAATGTTTGGGAGCTAGTTCCTAAACCAAAAGGTAAATCAATTATTGGTACTAAATGGGTTTTCAAGAATAAGCTTGATCAACAAGGAAAAGTGGTAAGGAATAAAGCAAGACTTGTGGCAAAAGGCTACACACAAGAAGAAGGCATCGACTATGATGAAACCTATGCTCCAGTGGCAAGGTTAGAAGCTATAAGACTACTTCTTGCTTTTGCTTGTTTTAAAAATTTCAGGTTATTCCAAATGGACGTAAAAAGTGCATTCCTAAATGGAATTATCCAAGAAGAAGTCTATGTGGAACAACCACTAGGATTTGAAGATCCTAAAAGGCCAAACCTTGTTTTCAAGTTGAAGAAAGCCTTATATGGCTTAAAACAAGCACCCCGAGCATGGTATGAAAGGCTAAGTAACTTCTTACTCCAAAATGATTTCTCTAAAGGTAAAGTGGATACTACTTTATTTATCAATAGAGGAGGGAAAGATTTCATACTTGTTCAAATTTATGTTGATGATATTATATTTGGTTCTTCTAATGAAAAACTTTGCAAGAATTTCTCAAAGTGTATGCAGAATGAATTTGAGATAAGCATGATGGGAGAATTGAACTTCTTTTTGGGACTTCAAGTCAAACAATCAAGTGAAGGAATTTTTATCCATCAAGAGAAGTATGCAAAAGACCTTATCAAGAAGTTTGGAATGGAGAATTGCAAGAAAACAGAAACTCTTATGTCAAGCTCATCAAAGCTGGATAAAGATGAAGAAGGAAAGAGTGTAGACCAAAAACTATACGAAGTATAATCGGGTCACTTCTTTACCTTACAGCATCTAGACCTGATATTCTATTTAGTGTTTGCATATGTGCTAGATTTCAATCTAATCCTAAAGAATCTCATATGACTACTGTTAAGCGTATTATTAAATATGTTGCAACTACATCTAAGCTAGGTCTGTGGTATTCCAAACAAGGAGATTTTACTCTCCTTGGATATTCTAATACTGACCTTGCTGGTTGTAGAGTGGATAGAAAAAGCACTACAAGTACATGTCAACTATTGGGAAACAGGATGGTGTCTTGGTTCTCAATAAAACAGGGTACCGTGGCTCTTTCAACCGCTGAAGCAGAGTACATAGCTCTTGGAAGTTGCTGCTCTCAAATCCTATGGATGCAACAACAATTGAGAGACTTTGGAGTTGATGAATCAAATACGGAATCAAATGTGACAACACAAGCGCAATCAACCTCACAAAGAATCTAATACTTCATTCAAGAGCAAAGCACATTGAAATCAAACATCATTTCATTTGAGACCATGTTCAAAGTGGTGAAGTTGTGATTCAGTATTTATATTCAAAGAATCAATTAGCAGATATATTCACAAAGCCCCTAGAAAAGGCTCACTTTGAATCAATTCGCTCAAGACTGAGTATCGTAAAATTTGAAGATGATCAGACTCAAAATTAAAGTCTGAAGGCGGTTTAGACTCAACGCTAGGTCTGAAGGCGGTTCAGACTCAACGCTAGGTCTGAAGGCGGTTCAGACTCAACGCAAGGTCTGAAAGTGTTTCAGACTCTACGTAAAGTCTGATGGTGCTCAGACGCAAAGGTAAAGTCTGAAAAGAGTTCGGACTCAGAGGTAAAGTCTGAACAACTATCAGACTCTGTACTTTTAGTCTTTTTACATATTTTAATTTCCCCGTATTCTCTGCTTTATTTTATTTTTGGTAATTACTTTTCGAATTTTCAAAATCTCTTCTTACTCTTTTTCTGACATGTATTTATGGCAGTTTATATTTTCAAAAAGGTAGTTTTCTTTTTTGAAATTACGGTTTATTTTTAGCAGTTTTTATCTTTACTTTTTGGCGACGATTCATATTCCCGTGTTATTCTCTCTCACTATTTATACTCTCGAATCGTCACTTTTCATCCGCTACTACTCTTTTGCAATTCATCGTCATACTCTTTCGCTTTCAAAATCCTAAAAGTTCCACTTGCCGTTCCTGTTTCATCCCTTTTTCGGCATAAAGTTTCCATCTTTTTAAGCGATCAAGTTGAATCTTCGCTTGCTCTCCAAGTATGTCGTCCCGCAAGTCTTCTCGAATCGCCAGCAGAGAACCACAGAGACAACCAGAGGGTCCTACAAGAGTGGACCTCACGGAAGAAGATTCTCCTCAAAGGGAAGCAGAAAGTCCACATGTTGAGGAAGTGATCACAGAAGCACAACCGGTAAGAACTCTCAAACCGAATGTTGCTTATGATCTTTACAAAAGGCTGAAGGATGGAAGAGTAAGCCTAAAGACGATTGAGGAATATCTAAAAGAAAGAGGATTTAAAAGCGAGTATTTGTTTTTGATGGAAATGGAGAAGTTGAATGTTGTTGATAAAGGAACAGCACAAAGGGCGCTGGAGAATATTTCGGTAATCCGATTGAAAATACTCCTGCTGAGACCCTAGATGATGATGAGAGACTTTTCTCTCACTTTCAGCCTCGATATGGTGTGGCTACTAATTCTGTTTGTCCTTCGGGAAGCTTGTTTCGGTCTAAGGAGCACGAGCGAGTATACGTGAAGCTGTTAAAGAGGGGTGTAGTCAATCCAAGAAGTGTGAACTTTGACTTCCTTGATTCATTGAAGATTAATTTAAGAGGGAAGTTTGCTAGGCTACAGTTGGAAAGTTTCTGCACGGATATGACAAAGGTGGCCCACTCGAACTCACCGCATATTTTTACTCGAACTTGTCTTTTTTGGATGCAAATCGATTGTCCTTTTCTTTCATGGACAAAAGTTATATAGTTGATGTTGATTTGCTGGCTGACATTATTGGGGTGGAAAGAAGGAGTTTCCAACCAATCAAAGTCTCTACAGCCTATGCAACTTTGGATATTGTGCGTGATAGAACTGTTGAAGGCAAGATATCCTATTTTAGGATGAATGCCACAAATATTTTGCTGCACAAAATCGTCATCAACTGCATCCAACCCAAGACAACATCGAAGACCGATGTTTCCAAGACTGAAGCCAAGCTGATGTTTGCCATCAACCAAGGCAGACCCTTTTCTCTCCCACATGTCATTCTTTTCCACATGTACAGAACAGTGGTCAAGGATAAGGGTCAATTACCTTATTCATCGATCATCACCAAGTTGTTTAGGCATTTTGATATTCAGATCCCTGCATCTCTATGCTTGACCACTTTGAATATGATGCTTGTTGGTCACAAAATGGTGTTGAAGATGAAGATTCCAGAGCTGAATGCTGCACTGGAAAGGTTGAGAAAGGAAACACCTTCCAAAGAGATCCCCACTGCTTCGTCAAAAAGAAAAGGCAAAGAGCCCATGGCTGAAAAGAAGCATCGAAAAATCATCCTGCAAGATGAAGAGGATGAGGATGATGCCATGACTCTGTCAGTTCTCTCAAAGTTGAGGAGCCCTGTTAGTTTGAGAACAGAGGCTGATGAGAGAGCAAGAAAAGAAGCAGAGGAGAGGGAAGCTGAGAAACAGAGGAAGAGAGAAGAGGAAAGGAAGAAAAGAGAGGAAGAAAGGAAAAGAAGAGAAAAGGAGGAGAGAAGAAAAGAAGAGGAACAGAGAGAAGAAGAAAAAGAGAGACAGAGGAAAGCTGAAGAAGAAGAAAGAAGAAGGAAAGAAGAAGAGGAACAATTGAGAAGAGAAGAAGAAGGAAGAAGGAAGAAGGATGAGGAAGAAAGCAGAATGCAGGAGGATATGGCTGCAGGATTAGAGCCATCTTTTGCTGGGAAGAGACCGAGAAACATCCAAGTGCTGATATGGATGTTGGCGATGAATATTCTACTCCACCCACTGGCATCAATACGGGGAGTTGCTGCGAAACGAGACTATATCCCCACTACATTTGAGTGATGTGAGTAGGTCAGGTGCTGACCCTAAGGAGGTCTTTGCATCTCACTTCCCAGAGAATGAAGAATCCTCACCAATCGAGAAGGAAAGGGCTGAGAAGGAAGCTCCTAGTTTCCAAACTCAATCTGCTGGTCCTAGTGGAAGTAATGCAAATTCAACAGCCTTTACACAGCTGTTAGATATTATGTTGGACCTGAAAAAGCAGGTGTTTGGGATGGATTTCGAGCTGAGGGATTTAAAGAAGGCGCTGCTGAGCACTTCCGTGAATATGCAAGACCAAATCAATGCACCGAGAGCTCAAGTGGAATCGAATCAGACCAGTGCAGAATTGGTTTCAATGAAGGAAGCTCTTGCAAAACTCGAGAAATCAGTACAGGCGCTCAGCAAGTTTCAGCTTGTTCATTTCCGTGAAAATCCCTAAATCTTTTCAAAACATTCCCATATTCATTCTACCTCTTTGATGGGACAAAAAGGGGGAGAGTTGTTTGCGATTTGATTGCAGATTTGAAGATTTGAAGCTTTGAGTTTTTCTTTGAAGTTTATTTCGTTTGTTACTTAGACTGTTTTTCATTTGGATTTGTTTTGGATTTTGGTTGAGTTGTTTATTTGAACTTCTGTGATTTTATGCTGATTTGATGTTTGGATCTAGACTTGTGAATTTGCATTGCAGGATCATTATATTTGTGAGGATAATTGTTATTGGACTAACACTCTGTTTTGCAGAAATAATCCTCAAAATATATATGAGTTTTCCTTGCAAGTTTTTTAATTCGCAAATCTGTCAAGGGTTTTGTCACCATAAAAAAGGGGGAGATTGTTGAAGAAAAATCCCTTGGAGTTTTGAAGTTGACAAAACAGCCTCTACAGTATGGTCTGAAGATTCCAAGACTCAGTCGGTTATGTCTAAAGAGTTCAAAGACCCAAGGGTTTTCCGTTTGAAGACAGTCAGACCCAAAAAGTTCGGTCTGAAGTTTTTCCATCTAAAGACAGTCAAGACTCAGTTTCAGTCTGAAGACCTTCAAGACCCAAATCTAAGTCTGAAGACAGCTTGTGATTTTGACAGGCTGGCTACAGGTTATTTTTATGGTTAAGGAAAGTAAGTTATTGGATATTATATTTCCTAATCTTAACCATGGAATATCTCTAGCTGTGATCGTGAGCTTGGAAGATTTATTCTTCGGATTTTATCTGTAGAAGATCAAGCTTATTTTTGGAAGAATCTAATTTTGGGAACTCAAGATCCTGATTGTATGGGCGAACAGGATTGACGAGCTACTATCTACTTACATTTTCGGCGACAAGAAGATCACTTAAATTGATTCAGTCCAATGGTTTGATTGGATGAATTCTTGGAAAGTGGCAACGGGTATGGAGGCACGGAGGCTATTTAAGGTGGATCGGTGTTGCTAAAAAATAAGGAGAGACTTGATAGAAATCTCGATGTTAGAATCTCTAAAATCTCTTGATCTCTAAAATCTCTCATGTTCAATTTATGTATCAAGGAGAGTTACATATAGTGCGAAAACAGCAGCAAGCTGTAGGAGAGACTGTCTATTGAAGAAGTCTAGTTCGTGAACTGTAACAGCTCTCAATTGCTACATAGTGATTACAGCCAGTTGGCTGCCAGCGTGGAGAGTGGGCGTAGGCTTGGAATAAGTCGAACCACTATAATCCTTGTGTCAATTCTCTTTTACCCTACTCTATTTACTTTATGAATACGTGTTTTATTTGTTATTGATATATCTTTGATATTAACGTATTCTACCGCAAAAGATTCCAAAAGAATTCCGCAATAACCTATTCACCCCCCTCTAGGTTGATTCACTAGCCTATTTCAAATAGTTGCTTGAGGAAGGTTACCAAGGCTATTTGGCAATATTTGAGGATTTGATGATGGAGGAGCTGAAGTTGGAGGACATCCTTGTGGTACGAGAATTTGCGGATGTCTTTTTGAAATTGCCATGATTGCCTCCAAAGCTGGAGATTGAGTTCGTCATCGAGTTAGCCCCTAGGACGAAACTAATTTCCTAGGCATTGTATCAAATGTCACTATTTGAGTTGAAGGAGTTGAAGGTGCAAATGCAAGAGTTGCTGGATAGGGGATTTAGTTGCCCTAGCGCATTGCCATGGGAGCACCCATGCTGTTCGTAAAGAAGAAGGATGGATCGTTGCGACTATGCATCGATTACCGACAGCTCAATTGATAGATGACATGTTCGACCAATTTCAAGAAGCTTCAGTATTCTCGAAGATAGACTTGAGGATGGGCTATCATAAGTTGAGAATCAATAAGGAGGATATCCCAAAGACCGCGTTTCGGACACGATACAGCCACTATGAGTTTACAGTAATTCTGTTTGGGTTGACCAATGCCCTAGCATCTTTCATGGACTTAATGAATAGGGTGTTCGAGACATATCTGGACCAGTTCGTCATAATCTTTAGTGATGATATACTAGTGTACTTGAGGAGCACAGAATAGGATGAATAGCATCTAAGGATGGTATTATTAATCCTTCGAGTGCACGCACTTTACGCCAAGTTTTGTAAGTGCAAGTTCTGGCTTAATCGAGTAGCATTTCTAGGTTATGTGATATTGGGCAAAGGGATTTTAGTGGATCTAGCCAAGATTAAAGCAATCATGGATTGGCCGAGGCCTATGATGGTGGCTGAAGTTCAAAGTTTTTTGGGACTGGCTGGCTATTACCAACGATTTGTGGAAAGATTCTTCAAGATAGCTACGCCACTGACACGACTATTGAAAAAGGAAGTGAAATTTGAATGGACGAACAAGTGTGAGAAGATTTTCAAGAGCTTAAGCACAAGTTGATGACTGCCTTAGTGTTGACGATACTGTCTAATCTTGGAAGATATGAGATCTACAACGACCTTCGTTTAAGGGATTGGGTTGCATCCTAATGCAATATGGACGAGTTATACCCTATGCGTCTAGGTAATTGAGGCCTCATGAGCAAAATTATCTGACGCACGACCTAAAGTTAGCAACGATCATCTTCGCTCTGAAGATTTGGAGACATTACCTGTGTGGAGAAAAGCTCACTATCTACACTGACTATCAAAGTCTAAAGTACCTGTTCTCACAAAAGGAGTTGAATATGAGACAAAGGCACTGGATGAAACTTCTCAAGAACTACAATTGCAACATCCTATACCATCCTGGGAAGGCCAACAAGATAGAGAATGCACTCAGTCAGAAGTCGTCAATTGCGCAAATGATAATTCGAGAGTTGATACTTCTTGAAGGTGTACGGGATTTCAATTTCAAGTTCGAGGTATGCCATCTTTTTAGTCTCATGGCTACTCTTTGAATTGAACTCGAAGTGCAAACCGGATTAAAATCTTGCAATCGATGGATTGTACAAGGAAACCATGAGAAGAGGAACCTCTATTTTCAAGTGACAAATGATGGGATCTTGAGGTTCCAAGGACAATTGTGTGTATCTGACGATGCAAAGCTCATAGAAGAGATTCTAGCAGATGCTCACCGAAGCAACTACAGCATTCATCCAAGCAGTACGAAGATGTATAGGAACCTTCGGCAGTATTATTGGTGGAATGGCATGAAGGCTGATATCACAAGACACGTGGCAAAGTGTTTGACATGCCAGCAAAGTGTTTGATCACGATGGACTTCGTGATAGAACTGCCAATGAGTCAGAGAGGTAATTATTCTATTTGGGTTATGGTCGACCGACTAACCAAGTTTACCCACTTCAATGCTATGTGAAAAGATTACGCCATGGATCGATATGCCAAGTTGTACGTGAGGCAATTAATATGATTGCATGGGGTTCGAGTAACGATCACTTTTGATTGGGATCCCAAGTTTACTGCCGCATTTTGGAAAAGCTTGTAAATGGGTATGGGAACGAAGCTGCAGTTTAGCACATCTTATCATTCACAAACTGATGGACAATCCAAGAGAATGATTCAAACTCTCGAGAATATGCTATGGGCATATGTCATAGATTTCAAGGGAGGATGGGAAAACCAATTGCACCTCATCGAGGATGCATATGATAACAGTTATCAATAGAGTATCGAAATGGCACCATAACTTTCAAGTGAAAAATGATTAATTGATTCTCTGAAAATACTAGCAAGACATAGGGGTGAGCATCGGTCTAGGGTTAACCCTAGACCAACACTAGACCTAATCCTGTCAGTCCTGATCCAGTTCCCAATGGGACTGGGTCGGTCCTCGGTATTGAAATTCCTGGACCAACACTATACAGGTTGGTCCTCGGTCTTGAGAGTTAAGAGTCGGTTCAACCTGAACCAATCCTGACTGTGTATGTTATATATGATATATCTAATATATTATTTATAATTTTTTTTATATTCTAAAGAGAAAACCCTAAGTCAAACGGCGAAAACAACATTAAATGGCTTCTCACGGGGTCCAAAACGGCGTAAATAACATTAAATGGCTCCTCACGGCGTCTTCCGCCAATACTCATTCTATCCTGTCTTTTTTGTTCCTTTAGTCTTCAATTTGTCAAAATTGAAATAAATAACTTCCTGCTCGCCGTTCAATTTACCATTTTATCACATATCTCTATGAGTGGTTTTAATCGTTTTTATGGTTTTGTACCTTTAGCAGATGTGAAATTTCTATTGTTGTTGTATCTTAAATTTGTTGAATGTGTACTGGTATTTATAGCTTGATTGCACAATGCCACATTGTAGAATAGATATGTAATTTGAAATGGCAAATTTTCCTTTTCATGGAGTGCAAAAAAATGAAACAAAAAAAATTATCGGTTGGTCCTGAGTTGACTTTAGAATTAAATCGAACTTATTGGGTTGGTCCGGTCCTCGGTCCCAAGCTTAGAGGGTCGGTCCTCGATCCCAAAAATTGAGAACTAACATTGTGCGGGTTAGTCTTAGGGTTAAGGGGTGAACTAGCCCAACCCGAACCATGCTCACCCCTAGCAAGCCAATCTTGCTCCTTCCAACTTGAAATATTTCTGCAGGAAAATTTTCAGCAGGTTTAGCTTAGAAACATCTAGGTGAGATTGTTTTAGTACTCACAAGGAAGTAAATAATAATAAAAAATGAAGGAGGAGGCTCATTCATCTAGTAGGCATCACCTAGAAAAACATGAAGGAGGCTCATTCATCTTGTGAAAAAGCAGCTCTTTTGCCGTTGTAAAATTAGCGATACTAACAAAAATCAGAAACAAAGACGTCATTCTAACAAGTTTTGTCTAAGCAATACAACCACAAAACGGAGAATCGCGCCACTAAAAGTTCTCATCCTGCAATTGCAGGTTCAAAAGAGGTATCGTTTTCCCTCCAATCATGGCACGGCAATTGACTTTTTCACTCATAGGCCATCAGAGAGCCAGCTAGAGGGCTAGTAACTTTTGCCAGTTTGGCCAGGATTTGTAAGCAACTCAAACTTTCCCGCAGTAAATGGCTTGTCCTTCGGAAAGATTGGTCTTCCGAGATTAGAATATGCACAATACTCTATACTTCATACACGGTTGCATCCTTCAAGAATGCTGAGACCGACATTCCAACTCCTTCCCCTCCACAGAAGCGCAACTTTCGTAAATTTCAGCAAATGAGCAAAAGCATATCATGGAATTTGCAGGCTGCATTGAAGTGCTTTAACTGATGGTCAATCTTTGTGCTTCTTGACTATATCCCAAGATAAATATGGCCTATTACTTAGAAATTTTCACTGTTAAACCTACCAATGGGTCTCAACCATCTTACTGGAAGCACTCTGAATAAATAATGCTATAAAGCTGAATTTAAAAGCATGCCTATTTGCTAAAAAAGCTGATGAAATAAAGTTCTGGAACTTAAAATTCAACTGAGCTTGCTTGACGTGATGTTCTGAAGATTGTGTCTTCATTATCATATAGATGTAATAATCTTACCGTGTGTGACAAGCAGTGAGTTTGCTGAAGGATTTATATTGAATAGGGCAACAATAATTTGCTTGCGCCCAATACAGTCTCTTCCCATTGTGGTATCTGCAGCCAATTTGCATCAACGCAAAATGAAGTCATAATTATATTGCCAGCAGATGTATTAGCATCAAGTTGTATAATTTACAGGCAAAAGCATACTGTTTGTCCAAAAATTTCAACTGTTCATACACTCTTTCTACTGCATGATCCACAGTGCCCGCTGGTAGCATGGCTTCTAGCTCAGAAATATCAAATCCCCATTCCCCATCTTTAGGAGGAAATGTGATGGCTTCCCGGTTTGGCATCTCACATAATTTATACTAATTGAAAATCTGCAGAATGAGTTTAAAGATTAAAAACTTCACCTTGCGGTTGTAATTTCGTGAATGCAACTCTGCGGTAAACAAACTCAAAACGTGACCAAATGTCAGTTGCATCATTTATTGAAAAAGCAGGCCACAAAAGATCTGTGGGTTTGATCTCTGTTTTAGTATTCTTCAATCAACTGATTTATACATAGAAGCCAGTGTCCTTTCAACCGCTCTTCATAATGACTATTTACATTTTAATGGTGTAGATCAGTATCACAAGAATCCTCATTCGTTTGTGTGCTTATGCTATATATAATCCAGGAACAATCTATAATTGGAAGGAAATCCTAATTAGTTTTGTTCAAAGGATTCTATCTTATGGTCATCCTTCAGGCCCAGTTTCCGTCTCTTCAGTACGGCTTCTCGCAGACTAGAAAGAGATGAGTTGCTCATGGCCTTCCCTTCCAAGAAAACAGAAAAGCACCACCTCACGGACTTATCTTTTCATGACAAGAGACTTGAAGACTGGACAATGAAACCGAGAACGACGTGCTCCCATAAAAGAAAATGCGCTCGATCCAGCTTTTGCGATTTTTTTTTTCTTTTCATGATTTGACTCGGGATCAGGCCTTCTGCCATGGATCGACCGATTATCGATCTAAAGAATAGCGGACATTGAAAAAAATTCAAAATCCATCGAGTTTTAGAATCGTGCGCCAGAGAGAGATATGAGGTGTGATGAAGGAAACGATGCGAGGAAGCCCGCGCGTGAGGCTGGATTCACGGAGCAGCGAAAGCCTTCCGCTCCCGGCAATGGAAGGATAACGGGCCGGTGCCACTCGGGTCCATCATGGCCCAATGGGCCGAATCCTCGGGACTCTTTGACATTTTCCTGTCGTTTTTTTTCTCTTTTTTGGTCTTTTATATTTTTGGTTCGAAAGACCAGGTAACAATCATAGGAAAAAAGGAAAAACTGTAGCCGGTGGACGCGAGGGGTTTTTGAGTCAATTTAGGCCCTATTTGGTAACCATCCAAAAAGGTCAAATTTTGATTGTTTATTCCCGAGATTAGTTTGGGAATAGAATCGCATTTGATAAAATTTTATTCACGGAACAAATTTGTTCCGGGGAACATTAGGAGTAGAATCAAGAATAAAAAAAAAAAAATGTGATTTTTGTTCCAGAATCAGAAAAAAGAATCAAAACCAACTATTTTCTTCTCTTTTCTTCAATCGCGCGGTTGCTGTCCGCCATCGTCTGCCGCCGTCCATCGCCGTCGTCCACCGCCACCATTCGCCGACAAGCTCGGCGGGAGGCTCGCCGGGCTCGAGGTGAGGTCCGGCAAGCTCGGCGGACCGGCGAGCCGAGCCTCACCGGTGGCGAGCCGCCCGCCTCACCGGTGGCCGGGCGGGCATCGCCCGCCTCGGCGAGGCCCACCTGGCCACCGGCGAGGCTCGGCCTCGCCGGGCTAGGCAAGGGCTGGGCGAGCCTCGCCCGGTGCCGGGTGAGGCTCGGCCGATGAGGGCCAACCTCGCCGAGGGCCGGCGATGCTCAGGTGAGGTACCGACAACCAACCTGAAGAAGAAGAAGAAGAAGAAGAAGAAGAAGAAAAAAAAAAAAAAAAAGAAAAGAAAAGAAAATAAGAAAAGAACAAAAGAACAAAAGGAAAAAATATAAAAATTAAAAGAAATTGATTTGGAACAAAATTAATGAGCACGGTATCAAACATAATTCTATTCCGAATCGAAACTTTGGACGGTTACCAAACGGCTTAAAATGCTTAAAATCAGTTCCCGGGAACAGAATAAAAAATAATCATTTCTAATCAGAATCTATTTTCAGGAATAGAATCGTTACTAAACGCGCCCTTAATTTCTTGGGTTTCATAAGTGAAAAGGCCAAAAAAGGAACTAGAATGAAGAGATAAAGTGTAACAAATGCAAGAATATTTTTCTTTTCATTCGGGAATAGTTCAAGAATTATTCCCATAGAGAAGGTAAGAGAAGAATGAAGAACATAGTGTAATAATGGCAAGAATAATTTCTTTTCAGTTAGGAATAATTCAAGATTTATTCTTACGGAGATGATTAAACTAGAGTAAAGAGTACACAATAATAAAGTTGAGAGGAATAATTTCTTTCATATAGGAACAAATCGAGATTCGTCCCCAAGAGATGATAATATTTTTGGAGATATGCCGTTGCATCGATTTTGCATGTGCAAAACAGCAGGTTTATTTACTTGCTGTTACGTTTTGTCCACTTCACGCTTCTATAACCTTAGACTCCTTACACTATTTGACTGAACTTGTTGACTCCGCATCCACCGGTAACCTTCCTTAGGGGCATTGTCCCTATATATGTTACAATTGCTTCATAACCTGGCGAGTCGACACCAACTTCAAAACATCACCTGAAAATAGAAGGCCAAAAAAAATATTTGCGAATTTCAAAGGCCATGAACTTTCAACTTTAGCGTGTGAATTATCCTATCATACAATCAACTAAATGCAAAATGCTAAACCATATACTCAATAATTAGCAAGGATTCCGTTGCTACTATTTGGTTTTTATTTTCGCTTTCTACATCTGGTTTGGTCAATAAATACAACTCTTGAAATGCTGTTTCAGCCTACGGTTACTTCCGATCAGGACGGTCCACGTTTAATAATTTGCGAACAAGCAGTTTCTAGTGGAAAAAAGGATAAGTCGATTCTCCGAAAGGGCTGGCAAGCGAAACCTGTTCCTTTCGACTTGAAACGTTTCTGTAGGAAGATTTTCAGCTCGGTATCTGGCTTTCTGCCATTGGTCGGCCACTTCTCTATCGAAAAGAATAGCAGACGCTGATGAAAAATTTGACGTCCGCTGAGTTCAGAATTGCGCGCAGAGAGACGGGAAGTGTGATGAAGGGAAACATTGAAAACCATCCCGGGCATAGAAGTCCCACACTTGATCGTAGCTCAGAATAAATCCACTTTATAATGCGAGCTTGCAACCCTGGTAGCGGCATCAATGCGGTTGGACATATTGATGTTATCTGGGACTGGGTACCGTCGCCCGCATTTTGCGGGGCGAGCCTGTCGGAGCCCCAAAGCAATGCGCGCCCAGGGTGTCGAGCCTCTCATGCCTTTGAGGCTATAACATCTCGGTTCCAACTCCACGCATAATTAAACAAGTTCGGTAATCCTACTCGGTGTTTCAGCTATATTTAATAAGCTCTTACTTTTTTGCACCATTACCATACATAATTAAATGGTTTGCTTGACTAAGATTCACCTCTCGTTTCTGCGAGTGTCCCTCTACCCCCTTGGTAGCGACTTCCCCCCCAAAACCCTAAAAACCCTAAAAACCCTACAAACCCTAAAAACCTCATGGATTTTCTCCATTCTCCTTTTCTTCTGGTGTTTTTCTATTCTCTATAGTATCTTTACTGAAAACCCCAAAAAAAAATCTTCGACCACCCCATGCTATAGCTGTCAATCGAACTATGTTTGAGCAGACCGAAGCCTAATACAGGTTGGTTTTCAGCTGTTTCTTTTCCTCTATTTCACCATGGAAGTCTCGACGTATAGTGTGGATTGTCTTCTTCTGGTTGTCCCTTCGTGCATCTGGCCTTGGGTGTGGTAAAGCTGTTACCCCTGCTACTTCGCTCCTCAATATCCATGGTAGTTTCTGGCGTATAGCATGGATTGTCTATTTCTGGCTGTTCCTTCGCATCTGGTCCTAGATGTGGTGAAGGAGTCATCGGTTCTGGTTTGGTGTTGAAGGTTGAGGATTAGGCAGCCTAATGAATATTCCTCTACCCTCTATATAATGACATTGCTTTAGTTTTGAAGGTTATTACAGAGTCGGTTTTTCAATATTCTGGATAGGGGATTACCTGGTTAGCCCCCTGCTTCTGTCCACTTATCTGGAAAACTTTTAAATCAGTATTCATGGAGAGCAAAGAAGAAAATGAAATGCGAGTTGCAGCTCTATGTAAGCGTTTGGGTTACCTGTGGTCTGAGGAGGATGTTGTTAAAGCTCCCCCTACGGTATCTTCGCAAAAAAGAGAGGAATGTCAATGCATTCTCTTTGGCAAGCTCTACTCCAAACCCAACGTTAACTATCCAGCCTTCCTCTCTACTATGAAAAAAGCCTGGAAATCTGATACTGTAACTTGTTCACAAAAAGAACCTGGGTTATTTACTTTTGTATTTCAAATAGTGGAGGAAAAAGAGAGAATTTTGAAGGCATCACCATGGTCATATTCCACCAATCTGCTCGTATTGAGACAATGTGAACCGAGTGCCAGAGCACTGTTATGATTTTACCAAAGCTGCTTTTTGGGTTCGCATTGGAGGTGTCCCTCTTGGTTGGTGAGTTGAACAAGTTTATAAAGACCTGGGAAGCAGACTTGGATGAGTAGTAGATGTTCAACTTGATACTACAGGCAGTTATCCACAGAAGGGAGGAAGAGTGAGGATAGAAATTGACCTAAATGCCCCATTGAAATCAGGTGCAATTCTGGACATCGGCTCAAAATGGCTTTGGGTGGAGTTTAAGTATGAACGTCTTCCACATTATTGCCATTCATGTGGGAGAATAGGCCAATACGCCCCTGACTGTGCACACATTCCTTACGTGCAATCACCCTAGGGAAATAATCAAATTGGACCTTTTGGGCCCTGGTTGAAGGTAGAGGCAAGTGAGGACAACCCTTATTGGGATACTTTTTATGGCAAAATTGAGGAGGAGTTCACTGTCGAAGAGACTGTACTTGTCATACCCTCTTCTGCTAGTGGCATGGAGATTATAGCTCATAACGCTGCCCCTGACATGCCACAAGGAAGCTGCAGCAAAAGAAGACATGATAACTCTCAAGGCAAAGAGATAGTTCAAGACAAGGAAGAACATCTTAAAGTGGCCCGAGACCTATGCAAACAAGTGCAATGTGCGGAAAATAAACAAGTGCTATCTAAAGTTGGGAAGTGCAGCAAGAAGACTATGAAAGTTCAGAAAGCTAAAAAACATATATGTATACCTGGGAACACATCTCTTGTTATCGATGATAATCAGTTACTAGATACTCCGGTGAATTTGATTGCTAAAGGACAGGAATGGGCTTTGGTGGCTAGCCTTAATAAGCCATCAGTGACGCCATGAACATCATCAGTTGGAATTGTCAGGGGCTGGGCAACCCCCTGACAATTCAAGAACTTAAAGCCTTAACGGCTCAAGAAAGGCCCCGTTTATTGTTTCTAATGGAGACTAAGAATAAAGGAGCAACGGTGGAATAAATCTGCAAACAGTTGCATTTTTAGAATATCTTTTTGGTTGATCCATCAGGATTATCAGGAGGTTTAGCTCTAATGTGGCATGATGAAGTATTTTTGAAGGTGAATGCCAGTTCAAAGCATTTTATTGATGTCGAATGCATTGACCCAGGCAGTAGGCAACAAATGCAACTTACTTTTGTCCATGCATCTACAAATTTTGGAGAATGACTAACCTTATGGAAAATGCTGGGAAACCTTAAACCCCATGATGCTTGCCCTTGGATCTGCATGGGTGATTTCAATGAGATATTGTATGTGTGGGAGAAAGTCGGAAAAAGAGAAGCTGATAATGGTCGTATTGCAGCATTCGGAGATATGATCAATGAACTTTCGTTAATGGACATGGATAGTCATGGATGTGCATTTACTTGGGCGAATAATAGAGATGGGGAGGATCTTGTTAAAAAACGTTTAGATCGAGTGTTATGCACAATGGAATGGAGAATTACCTTTCCTGAAGCCGAAGTCCAAGCTTTTCCAACTATTGGCTCTGATCAAGTCCACTGGTTCTTCGAGATGGGGAGGATCTTGTTAAAAAACGTTTAGATCAAGTGTTATGCACAATGGAATGGAGAATTACCTTTCCTGAAGCCGAAGTCCAAGCTTTTCCAGCTATTGGCTCTGATCATAGTCCACTAGTTCTTCGAGTCTATCCTAGAAAAAAGAAGTATAAGTGCTCCTTTCAAATGGAGGCATATTGGACAGAGCATGAAGAATACTATGAAATTATCCAACAAGTTTGGAAATCTAATTCTACCCAACCATGTTCATTTCAGCAAAATTACAGGAGGTATCACAGACACTAACAAAATGGAGCAAAGGGTATTTTGCACACGCAAAGCTGCACATTAAAGAGCTAACTATGGCGTTAACGGAGCTCACAAACCAACCCGACCAGAACTCTCACAGAATATCCAAACAGAGTCTTATCAATCAGATCGAGCAATTAAGAAGGCAGGAGGAACAATTTTGGGCCATGAGATCTCGTATCAAGTGGTTACATTGGGGAGACAAGAACACTCGATTTTTTCATGCTTCGACCATTCAAAGAAGACATAGAAATAAAATTACAATGCTGCAAACTGAAGATAACAATTGGTACAAAGACCCACATATGATCAAAAACCACATCTTGTCTTTTTACAAAGATCTGTATAAAACTAACGGCCCAAGGCATTACCAACCTATACTTTCTCAATGCCCATCACCTATAACACAACAAATTAATGAAGATCCGATGATCATACCTTCGATGGAGGAAACCAAAGCCGCTGTTTTCCAGATGGGTGCACTAAAAGCTCCTGGTCCAGATGGTTTCAATGGTATTTTCTACCATTAATCTTGGGATACAGTAAAAGTCGACCTGCTATAGTTAGCTCAGGAATTTTTCCAGACTGGCCTTCTCGACCCCCTCCTTAACAAGACTCACCTTGCTTTAATCCCTAAAGTAAAAAATCCCGAGAACATTAGCCAATACCGACCTATCAGCCTCTGCAATTTCAGCTATAAAGTAATTTCAAAACTTTTAGCTAATAGATTGAAGAAGTGGCTGCCATAGATTATTGAACCGGAGCAATGCGCTTTTGTTCAGGACAGACAGATTCAAGACAACATACTCATTGTGCAGGAAGTCCTCCACCAGATGCGCATCACACAAAAGAAGAGAAAACACTAGGCCATACTCAAAGTGGACATGCAAAAGGCTTACGATAAAATTGAGTGGGATTTTCTGCGAGATTGTATGAAGCATATGGGGTTTTGTGAAGAGTGGGTAACACTAATTATGCAATGCATGTCTACTGTGTCTTTAAGCATCAAGATAAACGGAGAGCCTACCTGTTTCTTCCATCCTTCGAGAGGGATCCGACAAGGCGATCCCCTGTCACCCTATTTATTTATCCTGGTTTCAAATGTCCTGACCTGGATGATGAAAAAAGCAATTTCAGATGGCAGCATCAAAGGCATTCAGATAAACAGGTTTTGTCCTGAACTCTCACACTTAATGTTCGCAGATGACGCTATCTTCTTTCTAGACGGCACCTTATTGGAAAGTCAGAATCTGGTGCTTTTACTACAACAGTACTGCTATGCCTCTGGCCAAGCTATTAACCTAAATAAATCAGGGGTGTATTTCAGTGCAAAGTGTCCCTCAACTCTGAAGAGAAATATGGCTTCAGAACTAAGAGTTTCTATGATTGAAAAAACAGGGAAGTATTTGGGTATAGCTACTGATTGGGGTAAATCAAAAAAGGAACTTTTTGCATGGATATTAGCCAGGATCAACTCAAAACAAGAAGGGTGGAAAGAAAACCTGCTCACTAAAGCTGGAAAGGAGGTTTTGATCAAAAGCATAGTCCAGGCCATTCCTATGTATGCAATGTCCATCTTCAAGCTACCAGTCTCCATCTACAGAGCAATAGAAAAGCGAATTGCATCATTTTGGTGGAATAAAGGTGATCATAAGCGGGGCATACACTGGAAAAATTGGAAACTAATGAAGACCCGAAAGGATGCAGGTGGTATGGGTTTTAAAGACTTGATTACCTACAATTGCGCAATGCTGGGTAAACAAGCCTGGCGACTTTCTAATTCTCCCTCTGCTTTGTGGAGCCGAGTGCTCAAAGGTGTCTACTATCCATCAAGCGATCTCTGGAGCGCACGAATTGGCCATCATCCCTCTTGGGGTTGGAGAAGCTTGTTAATTGGTCGAGGCACAATCAAAGAAAACATCAAATGGTCAGTTGGGGACGGGAAAACTATCCGAATCAGGGAAGATAGATGGTTAATGCAGGGGGTAATTGGAGAACAAATTAATCAAGCAGTACCCTCGATGGTTTCTGATCTGATGCATGCAGAATCAAGAGAATGGGATGTATAGAGGGTCAAACAGTGTTTTACTGACAATATAGCAAATGAAATTCTAGCTATCCCTTTAAGCACACAACCGCAACCAGATTTCTTGGTATGGACAGGCAACTCTTCAGGTAAATATTCGGTAAAGAGTGGTTATAATAGAGCATGTTCAGTATCTACCTGCCACAACGACACTCAAGCTTCCTGTTCTTTCCATCCTCCACGAACCCTGTGGACCAGAATCTGGAGCTTGGCGGTGCCTCCAAAAATCAAGACCTTTCTGTGGGCTATATGTCAAAACGCTCTCCCGACGAGAGAAAATCTCTATAAACGAAAGATTACACAAGATCCATTATGCCTAATCTGTCGCACGAAGGTAGAAACAACAGAGCACATGCTTTTCTTGTGTAAATGGACAAAGGGAGTATGGAAAGACACAACCTTTCGAAATTTTTGCCCCACCAGTATGCTCAGACGGACAGATCTGTGGTTGCTTGAAGCTTTCAACACGAGCAAGACCCAATCGGAACGAGAACTAACGGGACGAACTCTCTGGCTCATCTGGAAGGCAAGAAATGGATGGATTTTTCGCAGCAAAGCCCCGAAATCTACAGATCTCGTGAAAACCATACAAGATCAGAAGCTGAATCCCAGCCCAGAACAGCACCAACAGGAAACATCAAACCCTTCTCGCGACTTACCGGGTAGATGGCGACCTCCCGATCCACATGTTCTGAAACTAAATGTTGATGCTTCACGGACGCCAGGCGAATTTTTATGCTCTGTTGCAGGTCTCGTTCGTGATTCAGCAGGAAGGATGCTCGACAGCTTCGCGTGCGCATCTAGGGTTTCATCTGCTCAAGAGGCCGAAGTTGAAGCTCTCTCTCATGGCCTCTTTTATATCACCGAACTGAAGAGTAGGCACATGGGGCACTTCGGAAGTCAACCGGTTCGTTGGATATACGAGTGTGACTGTTCCCCTACAGTCGAACAAGTTCTGGGCCGAGCCACTCCACATTGGAACCTCAAGGAACGAGTGCTTCGGTGCAGGCGTGTTTGGGAACAATGTGAAGATGTCCAGATTCAATGTTGTCCCCGTCAAGAAAATCAAGCTGCGGATTGGTTAGCCCGTACCCATCACGCAAACAACCTCCCTCTTAATTGGTGGATTTGTCCCCCGTTGTCTTTATGGAACATATTATGTTTGGACATTAGTCCTGTTTCCTCTTGCAAGACTCCTACTTAGTATCAATGGAGTACTTCTACTTTCGACCCAAAAAAAAAAATTAAATGGTTTGCTTTGACAATCCTACTCTTGATCAGTTTGTGTAACTACGCCTACAAGATCATCTCCAAGGTGCTTGCCAATAAGCTCAAGCCTCTGTTGCCAACTCTAATCTCTGAGGACCAATGTGCCTTTGTGAGCGGCTGTCAGATACAGGATAACATCCTATTAGTTCAGGAGATCCTCCATCAACTTAAATCCAGAAGGAGGAAACGCCATTCTCAAGCAGTTATCAAACTGGACATGAGGAAAGCTTATGACAGGGTCGAATGGGACTTTCTACTGGCCTATCTACTCAAGTTAGGTTTTCAGTCTCACTGGGTCAAGTTAGTTATGTAGTGCATTACAACTACATCTTTTAGCATCAGTATGAATGGCGAGCGTCTTCGGCCTTTCCAGTCTACTAAGGGTCTTTGCTAGGGAGATCCTCTATCCCCATACCTTTTTATCATCATTGCCAATCTATTATCTTTACTTATTCATAATGCAGTGGATGAGGGTACTCTTAAAGGTATTACACTCAATCGATGCTGTCCCACCCTGTCACACCTTCTTTTTGCTGACGATGCTATCTTCTTTGTTGATGGTTCAGTTCGCGAATGTCAAAATTTATCGAGTATCCTGAATCAGTATTGCTTGCCTACGGGCCAAGAGATCAATCGTAACAAATATGGGATATTTTTTAGCAAATCTTGTCCTGTTTCTCTACAGGAAAACATGGCCAATGCCATTAGAGTGCCCATTCTCCAACGCTGTGACAAATATCTCGGTTTACCATCTGATTGGGGTCGGTCGAAAAGGGATATGTTCTCGTGGATTCTGGCTCGTGTTAATGCTAAACTGAAGGTTGGAAGGAAAATCTCTTCTCGAAAGCAGGGAAAGAAGTTTTGCTCAAGGCTGTGGTACAATCCATACCACAGTATGCTATGTCAATATTTAGATTACCTGTATCTTTATGCAAATCAATTGAACATAGAATAGCTAGATTCTGGTGGCAGTCTGACAGAAATTGAAGAGGAATCCACTAGCGCAAATGGGAGATACTTAAATAGAGCAAGGATGTTGGTGGTTTAGCATTTTGGGATCTTATGAGTTTTAACTTGGCCATGCTTGGTAAACAAGCATGGCATCTTCTTCATCAGCCTTCCACATTATGGGCGAAAGTTTTCAAAGATTTATATTTTCCATCTTCAAATTTTGAACAGGCTAGGAAAGGCTCTCGCCCGTCATGGGGCTGGCAGAGTCTAATGAGTGGTCGAGAAGCCATTTTACCTTATACTCGTTGGTCAGTAAGAGATGGAAAGTCGATCCAAATTACGGCAGATCGGTGGCTACCTATGGGAATATTAGTTTGACCTCCTCAAAGAGAAGAACCCTCTGTGGTGGCTGACCTTCTCTATCATACCACCAACACCTGGAGGTTTGATCTGCTAAGCAGATTTTTTGACTCCCAGGTGGTTAACCAGATTGCCTCAATTATGGTAAGACCTAATTGTGTCCAGGATCAACTAATCTGGATAGCTACCAGTTCTGGTGAATATACAGTCAAATCAACATATCAGGTAATCAAACATTCAGAAGATATTAAACAAGCAGTTTCAACCTCAGATCAGCACCCCAGTTGGCTATGGCAAAAGTTATGGAGAATAACCACAGCTCCTAACGTACGTCATTTCTTGTGGCTATTGTGTCATAATGGTTTAGCAACAAGAGTGAATCTACATCAATGACACATAATCGACAATCCATTCTGTATGTTATGCAATCAAGATACCCCTGAAACCCTAGAACACTTGTTCCTATTCTATCCATGGACCAAGCAGGTGTGGCGACATCCCCAAATCGCTATTCCTATTCAATCTCAACACATTCAACACATTGCAGCCTGGATTATGGAGAATGCTACTAATCAGAAACCCTTACCCGATCTGGATCTTGTTGCCACTGTCCTGTGGCATATCTAGCGGGCAAGGAATACTTTTATTTTCCATAGCAAGGCTCCAGATCCGCGTCGAGTGGCTGATGATGCGCTTGTTCAATCTCTTGTTGATCGGACTGCTGCTCACTCTTCTGCCTGCAAGCACACATCGCTTCAGAACAGTGGCTCTCTATGGCAACCCCTAGATCCGGGGGTCCTAAAGGTCAATATCGACGGCGCTTATCAACTAGGAAGTAGGGAGGGGGCCATGGCTTGTGTGTGCCGTGATAATCAAGGGCGACTCACCGGCAGTTTTTCGGACAGCTTTGCTGCGAACTCTGCGTTGCAAGCGGAAATCCAAGCTTGTTCCCTCGCTCTCTGGTATCTGCTCGATCAGGGATTTTCTCTCGCTGAGGTGCTTGTTGAATCGGATAGCTAGATCCTTATTGAGACACTAAAGGGACATCGGCGGTCGTCATGGGAGGATCGCAGCCTCTTCTCCGAAGCTGCCTTTCTGCTTTCTTTTTTCCCTAATCTTACCCTGGGTTTTTGTCGTCGTCAAGCGAACATGGCCGCTGACTGGGCTGCTAAGGCCCACGGCACGGTTTCTTCTAGACGCCATTGGGCTGTATTTTCACCTCCTCATCTTTTAGATTTGGTGTCTTCAGATGCTATAGCTACAGGGTGTATTCCCTTTGTTCGTGCAATATAAGAGTTCTGATTTTTATGACAAAAAAAAAAATCAAGTTTTTGGTTTCAACTCGACACAATTTTATAAGTTTCCTTCAATATCCTACTCTTAATTGCTGGACCATCACTTTTTACATTATACATCTTCTAATTAGATCGAGCCTTCAGTTCCAACTCAACACATAATTTAATAAGTTATTTCTATTGAAAAGGGAAATAAATCAATTGTCTGAAAGTACTAGCATGGAATCCCGTTCCTCTTTTCTGCCCTTTTTTCTGTTGCTCTTCTTTTTTTTTCTTTTTTTCTTTTTTTCTTATAACAAATTCAAAAGATACTTTTGCTCTCTTCAAATTCGTTGGTTGAAAACCAGACGTGACGCTACCATTTTTCTAGGAAAGGCATCAAAATAAATTAAAAATTACGGTTTATTCATAGTTTCATGGGTGGGTTTGTAAATCTGAACATTTTGTAATACAGTGTGCGTGAAAAAGCCTTTTCATTTTTTAATTTTTTCTATTCTGGGCTTGGAAGACCTAGTAACGATTAAAGGAAAAATCGAAAACCTGTGGCCTGTGGGACCCGAGGGGTTAGGGTCCATCTAATTTTTCGTGTTTTGTAGGTAAAATGTAAAATGTAAAAGGAACTAGAATGAAGAATATATTGTAATTAGCGTGTGAAAAATTATTTCTTTCGTTTAGAAATAATTCAAGATTTATTTCCATGAGGACGATAAATTTAGAATGAAGAATTTATTGTGTCAAATGCAAAAATAATATCCGTGATTTAGGAACAATTCAAGATTTTTGCCCATAGAGATAATATATTTTTGGCCTATATATTCAATGAGATAAGTTAAACCTTCAACAATTTGATTTTGCATGTTTCAAAAACTAAAAGCATCTTTTTTGCTTAAATTTCGTCCACTCGAACGACATGTTGTGCCAATCCACGTTGCAACTACTTCTTAATTTGGAGAGTGTACGACAAATTCATAAAATCACCTGAAAATTAGAGCTGGCAATATGGGTCAAAAACCCATATTATGACTCATTTTAAGTTAAATGGGTCATATATGGATCAAGTAAATGTTAGATGTGGGTCAGAAATGGGTCAAGTGAAAATTGGATATGGGTCAGAAATGGGTCAAGTGACAGTTAAATATGGGTCAGAAATGGGTCAGTGAATGTAAAACATAAAAAGAAATAGTCTAAATAGGTTATAAGGAAACCCATTTTAAAGTTTAATGGCCTTTTTTAAATTTATAAAAAAAAAAAAAATTTAATAAAAAATCGAAATTATAATTATTTTTCATATTTCAATTTTTTTCTTTTCTTTTTCTTTTTCTTTTTCTTTCTTTTTCTTCATTCCTTACCGGCGGCGGCCGTTGGCCGATGATAGGCCTCGCCGGATCAACGCAGCCGAGGCCCTGCCCGACGCCGGCGAGCTCAAGCCTTGCCAGATCTGGCTAATTCTTTCCCCCGTGCAATCCCTTTCCCCCTAATTCTTTTCAATCTCGGGGGTATTTGCATGTACAAGTTCACGGAGTCGTCTGATTCTTTTCAATCTTTGTTTGTTGTATCTCTTATTGAGCTGCGTTTATCCGTGTATTTTGATTGTGGTTTGTCTTGCATTTTTGGGTCCTTTGCTTGCTTGTGTGAGCTTTTGTACTAGGCTTAAGTGGAGGAGAACAGCAAATCATGCTCCCCACGAAACCCACGCACTTACCTTCTGATAGGACAATCCTGGTTAGTAGAATTTGATTGTTTAAGTGCGCGAACGATACTCTACCAAGATAAATAATCTATCTTGTGAGCTAATAATCAGTGCATGCCTTGTTCTTCCGATTTTGTCAAGTCAATGCGATGAGGTGATTGCTGCTGATCTTGGCGTGTAATTAAACTGGCCGACGTCTTTGGAATGCTTATAATTGCTCTGACTCCTTTTTTGAAATAAAAATTTGTTACTTTCAATTGCCTTTTGGCCTTGCCGGATCGGCAAGATCGAGCCCCATCTGATGCCGGCGAGCTCGATCTCGCCTGTGGCCGGTCGCTGGCCGTCGTCATGGCTAGTGGCCGGCCAAAGGAGAAAAAAAAAAAGAGAAAAGAAAAAAAGAAAAAGTAATTATAAAAATAAAAATTATATTTTAAAAAATTAAAAATTCAATTTTTTAAAAATATTTTAAAAAGAATTATAAAAATTTTCCATTAAATTTGTATTGCATAAAAATTGTTAAAAAATTATATTACATAAAAATATTTTAACAATAAATAGGTTTTAGCAATACGGGTCGGGTCTGGGTCGGGTATGGGTCGGGTATGGGTCGGATACGGGTCGGGTCGGGTTGGGTATAAGTCACTAGATTTACATTACAAGAATATGAGTTAAAACAGGTTAAATGGGTCAAATATGGGTCGACCCATTTTTGACCCGACCCATACCCGACTCGACCCACCTATTTGCCACCTCTACTGAAAATAAGGCAGAGGAAAGGGATGCAAACTACGAAGGCTATGGACTTTAGTGTATGAATTATCCTATACAATCAACTAGATGCAAGATTAAAAATTTTAAACTATTCTCATTAATTAGCAAGACATTTTGCTCGCTACATCCGTTTTCTTCAATAATTTTGCTCTTGAAATGCTGTTTCAGTATAGATTACTTTTGCTTGTGATGGCCAGCATTTAATAATTTGCGGACAAGCTGTTTTCAAGTGAAAAAAATGGATCAATTAATGTTGACACCTAAATTTTGGTGACCCGTTTAATCATTTATCATAGGGGTTAATTTTATCCTTGAAAAAATATTGATTGCATAGCATATAGTTTTAAGTGCAATTATTTTTAATTTACATTTACATTGGGTTGGTAACGAATGGGTTTGATATAGCAGTTTTGAACTTTAATTTAACAAATTGGACTGAGCCTACGAATGAAGCAAATTGGCCCAATCTTTTTTTATATAATCAGAAATTATCTTATGAAGATAGGAATTTGAAATTTTCCGAGATATGATGGAATTTTTTTTTTTTGGATATGGCAAATTTAAACAAATATTGCATTCAGAAAAGTAAATATTACGTTTAAAAAAAAATATTTTCGTGGATATCAATTTGGAAATTCTAATCGGTGGCCTATAAAAAGAAAATACACATAGGGCTTTCGAGGGCCACATGTTGAATATACAGCCGGATCAAAATTGACACAAAACTTTTCGGTGGTAGTCTTTTCTTCGTCCTTTTGGGGAGCTCCTCCGGTTTTTGGGGTTAAAAAAAAAGGGGGACACACAATGAAGATATGGCCGCGTAAAAGGGGCTTTTTCTCTCGGTCATTGAGGTCAAAAATAAAATCGAAAAAAAAAAGGAAAATTCTTGTATTCGTTTTGGGGTTTCTTCTCTTCGTTGGGAAGAACAATAATACAAAGAAAAGAAAGCTTCGAGGGAAAAGTAAAAAAGTAAAAAAAATAGTGAAAGACAGCAGGAGGGTTCAGTGCAGAGGGGCAGAAAGGGGGCTGCAGAGAAGGAACGTGTGCGACAGGAAAGGAAAAAAAAAAAAGGAAAAGGGTGAAGCGGTTCATCTTCTCCCCAGCAGCCGAGCCCCCCTGCGCCGGTCACCGCCCCAGATGCCGCGACCCAGCCGCGCTCGCGCTCGAACACCAACGCCACCTCCGTTCGATTTCGCCGCGCCTGCTTTCCGCCGCTCCACCTTCGATCCCTTCACCGGCGCACCACTGTTCCCCTGCGACGCCAGACTGCCCAGCGGTCCCTGCTCCACCGCGCCGACGCTGGAAGTCCTCTGCAACAGATTCCGAGTTCTGTCGCGCCTCCTCTTGCGCACCTCTGGTCGCCCCTGCTCGCCCGATGCCCTGCCTCCGAACCGCTCCTGTCACTGCTGCAATCCGATCCACGACGTCGTGTCTGCTCCTGGTTGCCCAACGCCGCCCTTGCTCAGCCTGCGCTGACCCGCGACGATCCGGTGCCCCTGCAGCTTCGCCTTCTGCTGCTACCCTGCCACCAGATCCGAAGCTCGTGCGTCCGCCACCCGTGCTGCCGAGTCCTCCGCCCGTGCCGCACAGACGCCTGCCTGCGACGCCTGCCTGCGACGTTGCCCCTGCTGCCGGCTCAGGCCTTGATTTTTCTGAGCCGCTGTTCCTTCACCGGTCCTGTGACTCCGACTTCCCCTGCCGTTGGGCTCCTAACGTCGCCGGTCCACCCAGGCCTGCCGATCCGCCCGCCGCCGGTCCTTGCCGGAGCTTCAAACGCCGCCGACCAACCTCCGGTGACACACCACAGGCTGCGAGCCCTATTAGGAAAGCCAAAGCAAAAAAAAAAAAAAAAGATAAAAGATTAGGTAGTTTTTTTATTAATTACTTTATTTTATTCTTTTTATTGTTTTATTTTATTTTACTTTATTTGTTCTTTTTTAGTATAATTATCCTTTTTATGTGAAATTGAAATTGCATGTTATGAAATTGCCTTGAAACTAATGTCTATCAGTCCGATTTTCGCGCCCGAAATCCGATTCACAATTACTTAAAAAAATTGTCAATCCGATCTCCCGCCCGAGATTCGATTTGTGATTGTTTGTGAAATTGACCAACCCGATCTCATGCGCAAGATATGATTCGTTAATTTGGGATCAATATTACTGATTTGATGTCGTGTCATTTAAGGTAATTTTCTTTAAAAAAATTCCAAAAACGTAAACTAGAATTAGGTTTATTTCTTGTGTTAGGGTTTGCATGTTTAGAATAAAATTTCATTCTAAATTAAAAAAAAAAATCCAAAAAAATCAAAACCAAATCAATTAATTTAGGTTGCTATTTTTTTAACTTATTTGGCAATAATTAATTTCGAAAATTAAAAAATGGGAAAAAACAACAAAAAAAGTCATCATGCATATGTCATGTAAAATTATGGCATATTTTGTACGTCATGGCATATTAGGGTGAAATTGCACTTAGTTTAATTTTAGATAATACTTTTCTTAATTTATTATAAGTTTAGGTATTTTCTTAAATAGATTGCATTTTAGGATTACTTGGGTTAAGATAATATTTTAGTTTAAATTAAGATTTGGCTCAACTTAATTCCTAATATAAATTGAATAGGATCTTAATCTAGTTAGATAATTTTCACATTTTACCTAATTTCGAATTTCATAAAAAAATCCAAAAAATGTCTTAGGATAAATTATTTCCATTCTTTAGGATAAATTGCATTCTTTTAGAAAAAAGAAAAATGTCATGTGCGTGTCATTTAGGAATAGAAATATCAAATGCATATCATTTAGACTTTTTAGGCCCATTTAATTATAAATTACCCGTTAATAAAATTAGGTCATTTAAATTGCATTTAATTATTATATTTCTTTAGGATTTACTCTATTCATGTCATGTAATTTAGGTAATGTTGCCATGTCATATTAGATTACTAGCGTGCGTTGCATATAGATTAGGAATCCATTAAATAAAGTGAAAACAAAAAAAGATATTGTGTGTTAATTAGAAATCATATATAGCATTATTGATGTGAATTTTGATCTAACAACGCAGATGCTTTTGTTGCTTTGAGGTAAGTTTTTGCAATTTATTCACTATTTTATCTTGGTGTTAAATTGGTGGTTTGCGCACCTACATGATCACCTCACATGTTAAGGAGATAAATTAAAATCAATTCAAATTGCTTGCCAAACATTTTTTGAAAAAAAAAAAAAAGTACCGAAAGGGCATTAGAGAAATCTAGTATAACCAAGTCCCCGTACCGATAATCTCTAGTTCGTAGGAGTAAAGTAAAACTCACGTTACTTTACTTGAGTTTCTAATCGACCTACTAAAAATAGATTAGTGGCGACTCCTAAATAAAATCCATTTACATGTTAAGAACTTGAACCCAAGTCGCGAATTGGTATGGGCTTGGGAGAGTCCGAGTTAAGTCTAGACTTAACAATCCATTAGCCAAACCCTAAGTGGTTCACACCCGAAATTTTAGGTCGCGACAATCAATTCTCTAAAAGTACAAGCAAGCAAATCTCATTCCTCTCAACTTGGAATGTTTTTGGAATAGATTAACCTATTTACATATCCTAGTGGCTCAGGATGAACACCGGTGACAATGTGACATGCTGAACAAACAATATTATTAAGACAATAAACGTATTATTACTCTCTAACACTGACACCAAGAGATGAAAATTAGGGTAATGAATGAGATTATTCACGCCAATGTTTCATAATCTATTTCATCATCAATGGCCACAATATGTTCCGCTCTAAGACTAACGTGAACATAGTTGATGCTAGTCGAACGACTTGATTTGCCTCATGATATTCATTTCGAGGGACATATCCTAGGAAAACGTCATGAAATTTTCAAGGCCTTATTCTTGCTTGATTGTTACTATTTTTGAACCGTGGCTTTCTAAGACTACCTCTGCCCCCGCGCTATTCATTATTTTTTGAACCATCAATTCTTAAGACCCGCGGACGATCAATGCCTCACCTTCTTCCTCACAAACATCGAGGCATGGGTGACGCTTTGTTGACGCCAAATTAGTTTTGAAGATTCCAAAATCACCCTTAATTATGATATACTATATTTGTTATTTGTTTCAAGTACTATGGATAGTGGTGATCGGTTGATGGGTGGATCAGTCCTCGGCTTGAATCGGGAACCTACGGCTCCCGATTCCACAATTTTGGAACCGTTCTAGAACTGATCAGTCCGGTCCAATTCTCAAGAACAAGGACTAAGCACAACTATCTACCTTTTGTTCTCTAATGGTTTAAAAGCAAAATAGGTAGCATACCTTTTGTTCTCTAATGGTTTAAAAGCAAAATAGGTAGCATGTCTTTTTCTTTGCAGATGGATGTGGAACATCTTTTGAGGATGACCAAAAGTGAAAAAAGACAAAATCGAGCCCAACTGGAGGTTCCATCTCTATCTATAAGGAAGGAAATATTTTGCCTTTTTACTTTTTAAGATGAATAGAGCCTAAATGTGAGATCCCACATCGACTAATGGGAATCAGATCGAATAATACTGATTGGAACCACTTAGAACTGACCAATTCAATCCGATTCTTGGGTGGGAATTGGACTGTTGCTCACCCCCATTTACAAGTAGATGTCGGCAATTCTGAAGGTAAAAAGAAGCACTGCAACCAGAGTTCGGGCAGTCGAATATTTGTCCTGGAAAGATCAATCCATTCTAGCCATTGTTCGTATGACCAAAGAAGCTTGAGCAGGCATCCGGAGGAATGATGGTAGAAAAATATAGCCGTTTATTGAGCTTAATTATCACAAATAAGACGGCCGTGCGCGGTTTACCCCAGTAATTTACCTCCGGTTGCCGGCCGTGCAGGATTCCCTAGGTCACAAAAAAAATAAATAAATAAATAAATAAGACACTCTTACTTCAGTAAAAGTGCTCGAAGCACACATTTAAAGCAAGCCACGACTCTAGCCTCCTGTAATAACTTTGCAATAAATTATTAGAGGGAAAAACATTGTATTAGAGAGATATAATTGAGATAAAGTATCTTTGTAGCATTGAGAGTGTAAGTAAATTTTTTTTTTTTTTTTTGGTAAGGTATGAGAGTCTAAGTAAAGTTGGTCTGCAAATCTTCCAACGGTTGTAATCCGGCTTTCAACCAATGCATTGGGCACACAACGCCAAAAAAGAGTTAAAGAGTGGAGTAGGCAACAATTTGGAACCGTACCACCATTGGAGAAATATTTTTCTATGGCTAAAGTCTTTTATCTTGAGAAAATTACCAAAAAAGTCCTAAATTTATTACACTTGTGATCTTTAATGATTTGCCAATGTAGTCTTTCCGGTTGATTTTGCCCATATGTTATTGACATGGACTTTGATAGTGTCACATAAGACAACTGACTTTACGTGGACAAATTTAGTGATAGCCGACCTTACGTGAACGAATTTCTTTTTATACCATTTTAATTTTTAAAAAATGATTTTTTATATATTATATTTTTTTCTTTCTTTTTTCCCTTTTTTTTCTACCAAGTCCAATGAGGGTCAGCCGACTTTCGTCAACCACTGGCGTCAACTAGTGAGGGCCGTAACGCTTCCTTGTGAATAATGAGGGCTTCACAGCTATTGCCAAATTTGGGTGAGGGTCGGCTGGCCTTCCTTATGACCAACGAGGGTTGGCCAATGGCTCTTGCCAGGCTTGGAAGAAGAAAAAAGGAAAAGAATAAAAAAATTAAAATTTTAAAGATTAAAAATGTTCAAAAGTTCGCACTCGCCGTGTCACATAAGATGGTCGACATTCACATTAGCAATTTCCAGACAAATTTGGTTGGATGAACTCAATTGATAAAGAGTGAAAATGTTTAAAACTCAATTAGTATAATTAAAAGTATTAGGGCTGAATTGATATAGATACAATATATTTAGGACTTTTATCAGTACTTACCCTATTTTCTTACGATTGCCATGCATTCTATGAATTACTTATCAACTGTGCTTCTTTATGCGGTTTTTTGGGTAGACATTTTGTATTATAGCCTTGAAAAATTCTTGTGTGATTTGGTTGGGAATGATTGAATTGTTCGTGCTAAAGATCGTGGCTACTTGCCAGTTTCGCCCTAGGTGAGGGTCAATTGATTGTTAGACCTCCTTTGTTTTGGACTGTTGTCACAACTTACATTTTTTGTTCAGAGGGGAAAAGACATAAATTTAAAGGTATTGCCTAAAATGCTTAAGGCACTCGATTAGGCACGGGTTCTCCTACACTCTGTGTGCAACGTTGGGGTATTCAATATTAAGTCAAATTGACATTATGAGGGTTCTTAAATGGATAGTCCTTAATCTATCTTTCGGTGGGCCAATTAAAAACCCAAGTAAAGTAACATGAGAATTACTTTACTTCTATGAACAAGAAATTGTGTGTACGAGTATTTGGTTACAATAGATTTCTCTAATGTCTTTTCGTTATCCTTTTTCTTATAAAAAAATATTGATTAGACAGATCAAATTCATTTTAACCTATTCACTCATATGTGACGTGATCATACAAGTGCATAAATATTAATGAAACACCCAACAACTAAAGTAGTAAGTAAATTGCAAGGAAAGGGAATGGTACTTACCTCAAAGCAACATATGCATCTGCAAAATTAATTAGAGAAAACGCGTATTTAAACTATATGTGATTTCTAATTAATACACGATTTCAACCAACTATTTTTGGTTTTTCTCTTGTTTAATGGAAACTACATTTTATGCAATGCATGCAATGCAATGATTCTAAATGTAATGACATTGAAAAAAGAGGATATACATCTCCTTTTTCTAATGACAGAAAAATTTAACAGGCGACTACCTTAACATGGCATACGATTTTAATCAAATTAACCTAAAATCAAACATTAAACGACATACATATATGACATGAGTTAATGACATGACCTAAATTGATATGGCATGTGACATGAGTGTAATGCAACTAATCTATGACATGCAAATGATATTTTTTGGGATTTTCAATTAGAATTTGTAATTGAAAAGTAATAAAAATAAAAATCTATCGAAGGTGAAATGTTATCTAATTTTAGTTCGGAAATAAACTAACCTAAATCTTATATTATATTATAAACCCTTTGGAGCATGCAATTCTATCTAGATATTTGATCTAACCTAGATATTAGCTAAAAATGCAATTTTAATTCAATCAGGAAAATATCTAAATTACCCTATCACGCAATCTATATAGAAATCGATTATAATCTACATGATATGCAATGCAACTTTTGGGTTTTTGATATTTTCAAAATATGATAGTTATCTAAATTAAAGATAAAGACTTACCTAATATGCAAGCACAATCCACAAAGATTTTAAATTAAAGATTATGATAATCTAAAAAATAATCCAATGTAGTTAAATTAAATATTATCACAATCTCTAGACAAAACAATTATCCAATATTAAGTCAAAGTAATTAAAAAATGATCCGAAATCTTAACCGATCAAATTAGTAATTAAATTGACTATTATCAATAACGCCCTAATTGAATAATCCCTAAAATCTTGAATATCACAATTAGATATTCAAATCAACTCGGATTACATCGTTACCCACTATGGATGCACGTTATCTGGGATGGAATCGGGTTGAATTGTGGACGGAGGGGCCCACAGTGGTGCTTGGTAGTGTCTCAGCCAATGGTTGCTAGACAGTGAGGGCACGGTGGTGATGGCTTCGCGAGTGACAAATGGTGATGCCTTGCTGGGAAACCTACAAAATTGAGATGGTAGGGCAAAACAGGAGGTTGGGGCAAGCGGTTATCGTTAGAGGTGTCAATATGGATTGAACCGATATTCAATAAGATTGGTCATATATAGGTTAGTTAAGTTTTATAAATGAATTGTTAATGGATTTGGGTTGTATGTAAGTGTAATGATAAATGGTTTTAAATGGGTTTGTCTTTAGACCCATTAATAAGCCATTAAGGATATATCATCTTCTTTGAATAGTTTTTATCATTTTTATTTTTTTAATTTTTGATTTTTTATTAATTAATTATTTTATGTATTTTCTTTCTTTCTTTCTTTCTTTTACTTTTTTTCCCTAAGAAGTCCAACGGCCAACCCTTGTCGGTTGGTGAGGGCTTTGTGGCCCCTACCCAATCACACAGGCAAGCTCAATCGGGCAAGGCCGATGCCTCATTGGTCCGAGGCGAGCTCGAGCTTGCCGATTTGGTGAGCCAAGCTCGCTGGCCTAGGGTGAGCCTGAGTCTCGCTAGATCGACGAGGCTTGAGAGCTCGCTCGATCAGGTGAGGCTAAGGCTCGAGCCTCACTGATCTGGTGAGACTCGAGCTCATCGGCATAGAGGTAAGCTCAATCTCTCTCGGTGAGGCTCGAGCTCATCGGCATAAAGGCAAGCTCAACCTCTCTAGATCGGGCCGGGTGGAGCCTTGCCCAAGGCTAGCGAGGCTCAACTCGTCGGAATCAAGGGAGCTTGAGCCTCACCAGCTTGTGATGAGGCCGGAGCTTGCCTTTGCTAGCCATGGCCGTCATGACCGACGATCGGTGAAGGAGAACGAAAAAGAAAAAGAAAAAAGAAGAAAAATGATAATAATTCTATTTTTCAAAAAATAAATGAAATAAAAATACTTAAAAGGAGTGTACATAAACTTAAATCAGGTTTGTTTATACCAATCGAAAAATATTTTTTATTTTTTTCAAATTTCAACTAAATACTAAAAAATATTATCATTTTCAAATACCTCATTTTGTGAAATAAATGAAGCCTCAATTTTGAAAATAAATTATAAAATTAATGCATTAATTTTGTAATTGTGTGTGAGTGTTTTAACAATAAAAATTTTTTAAATCATAAGAAATAATTTTTTCTATATTTGGTTAAGTATAGAAGTGTTTCAAATGATATGGATTGGGTATGGGTCAATAAATTTACATTAATGATAAATGGGTCATAAAAATGTTCATGAGTCAATTTGAGTTGGACTATCTGTGACCCAATCGAAAACCCAACTCAACTCATCTATTTGATAGATCTAGGTAGGGGTGTCAAGACTTGAACCGAAAATCGAACCGAACTGCGAATCGAACCAAACCGAACCTAAAAATTCGATTTTTTCAGTTCGGTTCGGTTTTCAGTTTGGTTTTCATCAAAAATCGAATTTTTTTTTTATTGGTTTGGTTTTTATCAGTTAACCAAACCGAAAACCGAATCACAAAGGCACAAACCGAAAACCGAAAATTTTTTTATCGGTTCTCTCCCGACACCCGTCTCTGAGTCCTCTCATGTCTCCGTCTTGGTTTTTATCGGTTCCGTCTGAGTTCTCTCAATGGCGACGGCGACGGCGACGACGACCGCAGCAGGGACGGCGACTGCGACAGCGATGGCGACCGATTGAGGGACAGAGCCTCTTTCTTCTGCAAATCTCTCTTTCATCCCTCTTCCTCTCGTGTCTCGTCTTGGTAATTTGATTGCAGTAGATGACCTAACTCAAGTATAAGTGTATGAGTTTGTTCTTTCTATGATGTGGAATTTGGTCAGGATTACTGATTGCGTCTTCTATCTGGTGCTTCTGATTGTTTCTGGAATTTAGTCCTCCAATGGCCATTGAAGGCTGAATAGTGCCTTAGCAGTCTTTGCAGAAGGTATGAGTTGTTAGTAAATGGATGTTGGTCATCAAAGATGGTACAAAGAAACCTGATCATGTGGATTCCGTGAAAATTGATTTTCTCTAGTTTTTTACTATGAGGAAAACTTGTTTAGAATAATAAGTCAGGCTGGAAAGGCAGTAATGGAACATCAAGGAAGAAAGGGATGGTTTCATCATCTACAGCTATCTCTTAAACTTGTATCGTGTAGGGATGTAAATTTACATCTCTTTCTCTGAATTTTTCCAGTTCAAATTAGATTAGCTAAATTTGATGTGTGAATGATTTGCTTTGGACAGATTACCTTGTTAATGATGGAACTGAATGCAACTCCACATCGGATTTGCTTTTGGAATGGAATCGGGAGCAGAGCCTAATTGATCTTTTGATTCCTGCCCTGTTTCTGCTGATCAACCTTTTGAAGAAACTATAGGTTGGTCATCACATTGAATCTTAAGATATTCCAATGGAGTAAGGGAAATTGTGGTCGGGTCTTTTTGGCTATGCACCTGAAGCCTCCAGTGGCTTTCACAGTATGAAATGTAGGGGAGTTGACCTCTTACTGCCTCTCCTTGAATTTGAAAATAAAGGTTCTCCAGGGGAAACCATTTAGTGTTTTTGCATTTTGGTAGGCATGGTCAACTGACAGGTTTAATATAGTGACCAACTGTGAACCATCCTTAATGTCACAATGATCACTTTTTCAATCCCGTTATGGACAATTGTCTTGATTGTGCAAAAGTGTTTAGTTGGCTTTTTCTTGACCTTGAGGCTGGATCACTTTAACACCTACATTTACTATGAGTGATCAGTTCCTCTCCACATGGACCTTTCACTTGACTATTGAATCAAAATTTCATGCTGCAGTATATGTAGCTAGGATAAGTGTTTTCAGAATGTTACAATGGCAAGTGAATCGTTATGTGCTAAAAATGTCATTCTCTGGTCAAGAGGGCCTGAATTTTAGGCCAGTTCTTATTTTTAATTTTTTTTTTTTTAAAAAGAAATGTTTGGGTTGTACCTTTGGCTTGTTAATGGAGGAATGGTTATAGTAACTTATCATAGCTTTTACATTGGCTGTTCCATCTCAACCATCCCAAAAACAACTGTTGCAACCATTGTGTTTTACCATTTAGAACTTTGAGCTTCTCTCAGTTAACCCATGGAAGTCTGATTGGTGTCTCAAATGTCGTTTTGCAGCCAATCAAGACCTTGTCATTTGTAGGGCAGTCAGGTTACATTGTATCAGCATCTAGAGGTTCCAGGCTGCAGCTATCTGTCTAGAGCCTGTCCAAGTTGTCAAAATTATGGTCATACTCTCTCCAGATAGAAGGTTAGACCTTGCAATGTTCCTTTCCTCCAAACTGCAAGGGCTATTTGAAATGCTCACTGTTTGAAATGCTTATCTTTTCCTCTAAATATTACTCTTCCTATCAAATTCAGTCTCATTGTTGCATACGAAACAGAAACTATCGTTTTTATTGAGGAATAGAAGAAATTAACTGAAGGAAGCATGTTTATGTTTGGAAAATAAATGAAATTTGAGACAATTCCTTTTCATTTCCTAATTGTATATTCAGCTTAAACATGGATTATATGACATGTCTCTGAACCTGATTCCATTATCTTGGATCCTTTTAGGCTAGTCCCCATGTTTAAGATTTTCTCAAAAGGCAATTCAAACACTTGGATATGCACCTGACCTAGTCTTGGCACCCAAGTCCGATCAACATATTAGTTTGCAATATAGTAAAAATGCCAAATAGTGAGCATGGTGTTTTAGCCTAGTATGCAAATCATTATTTTTCCTGGATAATATATGCTGATTTCTACCTTTGATGAGGTCATCTGTGTATAGGTAGTTAAATATGTGGCCACTTCTGTGATGGTCACTCAACTTCTCCTTTAGTCTAAATGGTTACTCTTTTTAGCTAAATAAAGGAACATAGATAAATGAAGCATGAGAAGTTAAAAAATTAATTTTCTATTCTTTGTGCAACAATCATGTGGTAGTATCTAATTGCTAAGTGGAATGTCCACCCCGAATCTTGTGACTTAAATGAATCAGGAGTACTTCTTTGCATGGTGCTCTTGTTTCTTAGTAGGATTTTCAAATCCTGTTGCATCACAGCAGAACAAAGTAGTAGTTAGTGTTGCATCAAAGGGTTATCATTGACTATTTGACTGTATCCTCTGTTTACAGCTATTGGAAGCCTTTATGATATCGAGGGAAGTCGAGATCATTGATCAGGGAACAACTCGAATGGTTGCTTCTAGGGGTTAAAGATATGTTTGGTTTAGATGTGTGTATGTGGATCTAATACAGAGTATTTATTACAGCTTGTGTGGTCTATAAGTCTAAGTATTGGTCTGCAGAATTGTCGGTGTAGGCATTAGCCTACCACTTTTAGAAAGAAATATTGGCTAACTTATGATTTTATGTAATGGGTAGGTCTGATACTAAGTATCTGTTGCTTCTATGTAGTACATGAGTTTGATGGAATTCATTTTATAAGGAGAAAATGACATGTATTGTATTATGATGCAATTCTGCTACATATTGAATGATTGTCAGTTGCTTGTGCATAAAACAAGTGGGTTGCATGGTATAGCCTTTTAACTAATTTATTGATGACTTTAGACAACTTTTCAAATTTGTGAATCTGAAAAGGATTTATCTCTACTCAGGATAAGCCATTTGTAGATCTCCCTGTCAAGGCAGTAACATCATTTGCAAAACCGAATATACAATGAGCGAATCTTTAATAAGTGAATCTAGCTGTACAAATAGAAAGAGGCTAAGATCGATTGCATGGGAACACTTTAAAAAGATAGACAATAGCCACGATAAAGCCCAATGTCTATATTGTGGAGCTATTATTGATTGTTCTAGTACTCAAGGGACTAGTGTGATGCATAATCATATAGGGAGATGTAAGAATTATCCATATGCGAACGTGGAGAAAAGACAAAGAAGTGCCTCGAATGAATCTATTGGGGTTGGTAGTTCCATTTCAGCTGGTCCTTGGAAATTTGATCAAGATGCTAGTCGAAAAGATCTAGCGGCGATATTTATTATTGGTGAAATACCCTTTAACTTTGTGGAATTTGAGGCATTTCGGAAATTCGTGACTAGAATCTAACCAAAGTTTTTCATCCCTTCAAGAAACACATTAAGGGAGGACTGTTACAAGTTATACCTGGAGGAAAGAAGTAAATTGAAAAAATATTTTTCCGATACTTCTCCAAGAGTTTGTCTTACGACTGATACATGGACTTCATGTCAAAATCTAAGTTACATGTGTCTTACTGTTCACTTTATAGACGCTGATTAGAAGTTGCAAAAGAAAATTTTGAATTTTTGTCAAATCCCAAGACATTCGGCTGAGATTATAGGGAAAAGGGTTGATAAATGCTTAACTAGTTGGGGGATCAAAGGCATTTTTTCTGTCACTATTGATAATGCTAGCTCCAATGACTCGGGAGTTCAATACTTGAAGAAAAGACTTAACTCTTGGAATGCTCTGATATTATCAAGTGAGTTACTCCATGTGAAATGTTGTGCTTATATCTTTAGTTTGATTGTGAGAGAAGGTTTGAAAGATATGGATGATTCCATTGTTAGAATATGCTCAGCTATACATTATATGAGATCTTCTCATTCGAGATTGCAATGATTTAAGGAGTCCATTATGCTAGAAAATATTGATTCTCATAATCTTGTATGTTTGGATGTGGAGACTCGGTAGAATTCAACATACCTGATGTTGGAGTTTCGAAATGCTTTTATCTCATTAGATATTCAGGATAGAAGATTTACTGAAGAGCTTTCCAAGGTGAGAGGGTTGCCTACTGATGATGATTGGGATTATGCTCGTCAATTTCTTCCTTTCTTGAAGTTGTTGTATGATGCGACTTTAAAAGTATCGGGCTTTTCTTACGTCACTTGCAATAATATGGCAAAATATGTCTATGGGATTTATATGATGATTGATAGATATTGTGGGGATGAGGATAGGAGTTTGCAAGAAGTAGCCAAGAGAATGAAAATCAAGTTTAATAAGTATTTTAGCAATGTGAACAACATAAATCTCACATGGTTCATTGCATGTATACTTGACCCTCGACATAAGATGGAGTATGTGAAATGGATGATTAATCAAGTGTATGAAGGCAACCGGGCAGAAACTTTGCGAGATAGAGTGACAAAATCTCTGACATTATTGTTTGAGCAATATCACACCGGTACATGCCTCCAAAACAACGGGAGATTAAAGGGGACAAGGACAATGAACGTTTCAATGTCTCTTGTGGTTAGTGCGGATATTATGACTGTAATATATCTTAGCCAAACGGGACAAGAATATGTGGAAGAAAAATCTAAATTAGATAAGTATTTGGAAGAATGATGTGAACGATATAGCTCCACCTTTGATATCTTAAATTGGTGGAAAGTCAATTCTTTCAGATTTCCTATCTTATCTTCTATTGCTCGAGATATTTTGGCCGTGCCCATCTCCACTGTAGCATCAGAGTCTGCATTCAGCACTAGAGTCGAGTACTTGATGTATTTCGTAGCTCCTTAACCCCAATGATGGTAGAGGCTCTTATATGTACTCAAGATTGGCTACGATCCGCACCACTTTCATAATAGATCGAGGAGGACTTAGAAGAACTTGAAAATTTCGAGTCAGTTAAGAAAAAAATAACCACGGAATATTTATATTTTTCAATATTACAATTGATATTTCAATTCTCATTTTCATTGTCATCTACGACTATGGACCTGAATTCAATAGCAATTTCTCTTGATGATTGACGAACTTAGATGTAAGAATTAGGGTTAATACCCTGAAAAACCCCAAACTGGTACACTTATGACAAATTTACCCCAAACTATTTTTTTGACCACCAAAAACCCCAAAATGGCCTATCCTTGACAAATTTACCATAAACTGGTATATTTGTGATAAATTTACTCTCTATTAGTTTTCGTTAAATTTTATTATCAAATTATTAAGTTAAATGACACGTGACAGTTGATTGGTATACCGATTTGGGATTTTACACTCCGTTTGTCACAATTTATAATTTTTATGATTTTTTTGTAGTATTAATTCAATTTAGTGGAGGGTATATTTGTCACAAATTTACCGGTTTGGGGTTTTTTGCGGTCGAATAAATTAGTTTGCGGTAAATTTATCATAAATGTACCAGTTTAGGGTTTTTTATAGTTAGTCGGGGTAAATTTGTCACGTGTGTACCAGTTTAGCATTTTTAGGGAAAATTTCAATTAAGGACCTAAAGTGGAACCATTTTCTCAAAAAAAGGGCCTAAAGTGGGCATTGTATCAAATAAGGGCCCAAAGTGACTGACTTAGTCTCAAATAAGGGTTTTAACTTGAAAGCTAGTCAAATCTTATTTGTAGCTAGGGGTATTTTTGTCTAAAGACTTTTTTTTTCTTTTTCCTTTTTGTTTTTCTTTTCTTTCTTTTTTCATTTTGCTCACCTCCTTCTTGACAAATGCATCTGACTCCTCATGCACGAGCTTGCACAAGTGCAAAACAATTTGAATAATTTAGGAAAAGAAGAAAACAAAAAAATATTCAAGAAATTATGCAGTTTTGCAAAACTGCAAATTGCATGCTTTAGTTCTGCAACCTCCCCATCAACAAACTTCAAAGTGCATGCTCTACATTATGCAATTTTGCATCCTCACCCAAGAACTCATCGATTTCGGCATAAGCCAGTTTTTAAGTTATTCGCTGCACTTACCTTCTCCGATAACGATAATGAACTTGAGAATAAAGAAATATCCATCAACGGGTTTTGTTTTATTCAATTTGCTTGTAAAAACTTATTATGACAATTAAAGTAAAAGTTTTATGGTCTCCTCGCCAATGAAATTGCCTATGCCATGATAACTTTTGCTCGTAGCTTCTTGGGAATGTTTTATTGGGTTCGGGTTTGATTATGCATAACATTCGTAGACATAGCTTGCATTAAGGTGGAATATGTGGATTCTTGAGAGGGTCCAATTGTGTCGTGCATGCTGGTTATTTTCAAAGTCTGTTGAATCATTCTAACTCGTGATTGAAGATACTTGTCTTTGGTGGCGATTCGAATCAAACATCACTCAATCTAAAAAACGAATGACTTTGGTCTATACATGTTCAAACAAATTTGCCTTTCTAACTCTGAAAAATTATTTACATAGATTTGAGAGAGAATAACAAGATGAAAAAAGTGCAAAATTGCTCAGAAATTCCCAAAACAACATATTTCACTAAACAAATCAATGCACATGAGTATCATAGAGATTCCTCAAAAACCTCTAATAAATTTGGCTTAGGCACTTCAGTTTGGCTTCTCCTAACTAAGATTGACCATAGCTTATGTGAGCACCGATTTGAATTCAAGCATCGACGACAACGACAGCAGCAAGCTAATGGCTTACACCTCATCATGCTTCGTGCTTGACCACGACCACAAGATGTGGGGATCGAATCGAGTTGAGTGTCACATCTTAGTCCACTCGTGCTCGATCTAGGGCTTGGATTGACCTCCATCTTTCAACAAAAGTACTGGAATTGCTGTTGAGAGCAATGACAAATGAGGTTGAGGGAGTTGATGGCTGATTCAACAAGGGAGATAGAGATGGACTTTGGAGAACGCGATCTAAAGAGTGAAAAAAAGGCGAAGGCATGATGATGATGAAGAAAAGAAAGAGAAGGAGAAAATAAATTAAAAAAAGAAGGAAAAAAAATCTTTAGACGAAAATACCCCTAGATGCAAATGATATTTGGTTGGCTTTTAAGTTGGGGCCCTTATTTGAAACTAAGATGGTCACTTTAGGTTCTCGTTTGAGACAATGTCCATTTTGAGTCCTTTTTTGAGAAAACAATTCCACTTTAGGCCCTTAATTGAAATTTTCCCGCATTTTTATGGTCAAAAAAATAGTTTGGGGTAATTTGTTATAGGTGTGTCAGTTTGGGGTTTTTTAGGGTATTAACCCTAAGAATTATCCATATTTATATCTTTCAATATTGCAATTGATATTTCAATTCTCATTTTCATTGTGAATTTAATGCAGAGTTGCCATCCACGACCATAAACCTGAATTTAATAGCAATTTCTCTTGATGATTGACATGTAAGAATTATCCATATTTATATATTCCAATATTACAATTAATGCTTTGATTCTCATATTCATTGTGAATTTAATGCAGAGTTGTACCCGGCTCAGGAATTTGGCCCCCTTCGATTATTTCCACTAAAGCCCAACAATATCCACAGCCATTTTTTGACTAGAACCTATAGCGACCTCATTTGGGAAAAAAATGGGAAATTTAAAAGTATGAATAAATTTTTCCTCTTTTATTTGACTTTTACTTTTTGGGTGTTCTAGATTATTTAATATCGACTGTTTAAACTCGTTGAATTTCTTGTTGTCTAGAGTTTCATAAACTCTTATTGTTGACTAGAGGAGCCACGTGCCTCTAGTACAAAAATGGGATAATCAGGTGCTAATTGAGATAGATGCAGGGTTTTAAAAAAAAAAAATTGTAGTATTTAGTTCAAGTGACCGTTTTAGTTACTTATGGAATCACATTAAAATTTTCGTTTTCATAAGAAAAAAAAGGCTGGATCTATAACTCCACTCAACGACATTCATGAAAGAGACAAATCAATTTTCCTCCACAATTGCCGTAAATCGAATACAATCCAACGTTGCCCATGAAATTAAAAAAATTCATCTACCGATGAGGTTCCTAATTAAAACCCACGGATTCATATATCGAGTCCTATGATCAAGCCTCTCAATTTTCCTCCATAATTGTCATAAATTGAATACAATCCAACATTGCCCACAAAATTGAAAAAATTCATCTACCAATGACGTTCCTAATAAAAATCTACGGATTTATGTATCGAGTCCTATAATTGCTGTAAATCAAATACAATCCAACGTTGTCCACGAAATTAAAAAATTTCATCTATCGATAACGTTCCCAATAAATAAAAAAATATCTTTCTTTTTTTTCAATTGAACAATAGAATTGTCTCTTAGAGAATCCATCAAGAGAGATTATGTTAAGCAAATGTTTAAATTGGATATCATTATTTGGCCGATGCTTAAAAAAGGGAAAGAAGTATATGATCTAAATTGCAAAATCCTCTAAGCTTGAAGTGTAGTAACATATTGAATTTAGATTATTTTGAGTTTAACAGGAAAATAAAAAGAAAAAAAAGAAAAAAAGAAAAACCGAAAACCAATAGTTGAAAACCGAGAAACCGAACCGAATCAAACCGAACCGAACCGAAATTTCGGTTCGGTTCGTATTCGGTTCGGTTTCGGTTTGGTTTGGAAGATTTTTCTAACCGTTTACACCCCTAGATCTAGGCGTCATCAAGAGGTCATGGCTGCAGGTTCTCGGTGTGACCGTCGGTGAGGGACAACGTCACAGCAAGTAGTTCACAGTGAGAACTTGTGCTCTCGGCCGGACCGATCCCTCTTTCACCGAGTCAGTCTTTTCTTGTTTTTGTTCCGTCGCTCCCCGCTTCACGTTGGAATGTTCTCTACTCTCTACGTTGAATCCCGCTTTGTCGATCGTGCTACACAAGATCCCAAGGAACCGGCTGCACGCTGAATTTTCCCCTGGGTCCAATCACGCTCACTTTGGTCTTCTTGTCCTTTTGACCAATTGCTTCTTTTGGACCACCAATTGGCACCTCTCGTGCCATGAATGAAGAACTCTACTTATGAGTGCTGGACGCCGATAACTGCAAATATGATATTGATTATGGTGGAAAGAGACGACGGTAGTGCTGAACTGGGAACTTCGGGCAGCGGCAATGACACGAAGAGGACCGGAGATTGCCGGGATTGCTGGGAGTGCTGGATACTGCTCCAGGGATGCTAAAAATGCGGAGGACTGATCACGGCTGTCTTTGCTGGGTTGGCCATGAGCGCGACCGCCAGACAATGAGGGGCAGCGGTGAGTCATTGGTGATGGGCAGTGACGGGCTGTGCAAAGTGAGGTAGGGGCGTGAGAAGAAATAGAAGATAGAACATGACCTGTGTATGAAAGAATTGTAGATCCTGAACACTCAAAGAAAATGCATCAGCTCTGATATTCTTCTTCAAAACTTCTGGTTCATCTTTACATGACATCAACTATTATCAAATACAGAAGATGAAGAATGTAGAGAGAGATCTTAAGGTGAATAGAGGAAATCAGAAGTTGAAAACAATGAACTGACTCGTATCTCTTCTCTTCTTCTCTTATCCTTTTATACTCAACACTTGTTTAACAACTTCTGTTATAGTATTGTTACAACAGAATGATTAATATGAAAAACACGTGCATTTCCTTTGGTTGTGCAGCTCCTTCAGTTAGCTTGATCAGCTTCTGTGTTCCAGGTTTTGATGTCATGGATTGCCAGCTCATCTGTTCAGCTCAAGAGTGGATCGCCAGCTCATCTTCTTTTCTACATTGAGCTTGTTCAGAAGCTTGTGAACTTCCTCTGCTTCAGCTTCCTCTGCCTCAGTAACTTCCTCTCGTTTCAGCTTTTCTACTGTCACCAGCTTCTTCATTCATATGTACTTTTAATGTTTGTTTTATTTCTTTAACAGGGCGCACAATGGACAAGCCGGCAGCAAGCGTAGAGACCGGTGAGGGTGGCAGCGATGGGGTTCGTAGAAGGACAGGAGCCTGAGATCAACACTGGCAATAAGGCCTCGAGAATATCAACGAGAAAGCAAACTAGACCGCTGGACGAGAGCAGCAACAGCACCGAGAAATTAAACCACACCGGTGAACAAGAACAAGCAATCTCGGGCGGGACCAGAGAACCCCAAGAATGATGAACAGTCCTTTTTCTCTTACGTGTATGGATGACGTTGGATCTAGACTGAGGCTGCTGACCACCGACATCAACAATTGCTGGAAATGGTGGTGAGACTTCTTCAACGCCGGATAGGGGCTAGTGCTGGGCGTCGCCTGAGGACGTTGCAGGGAGACTGGAGCTTTCTGAAATCGCAGCTGCCGCCCTCCGCGGTGCAGATCCTTCTTCTGCTTTGCTGCTTCTGTTCGCGCGCGCGAGAGAGAGAGAGGGAGACGTGGGGAGGGGGCTGGGCCAAGAAGGAGAGGTAAAAAAGGAAGGGCTGGGCCGTAGATAAAGGGAAAAGAGAAAGAAGGGGCCTGGCCTAGGTGGGGAGGAAAGGACGGAGGGGCCAGGTCAGCCCGGCCCTGCTCGCCCCATCTCCTCCTCCTCCTCCTCCTCCTCCTTTAAGGAAATATGTTTCAATAAATTCTATCACTGTCAATGCAAATGCTCCTAATGATTATATGTTATGCAATTTAATTATACTATCTTTTTTAGAGGCAGAAGTTCAATCCCTAATATTCTATGCAATTTATTACTGAATGTTTATCCAAAATTTGTAGGTGTCAACAACTACAAACTATAAATTGTGGAAAGCTAGGATGAGAGGCTTTTCGATTCTCAAGATAATGATTTGCAACATGCTAATAGGAATGGTCTGCATGTACCAACTAAGAATGTAAATGGGGTAAAGATGCCAAAATGTGAAGAAGAGTAGAATACAAATGATACTAAGCAAGTCCAATCGAATGCTAAGGCTATGAATTTGCTACATTGTGCTTTAGATGCAAAATTCAATTGGATCTCTACTTGTGAATGTGCAAAGGAAATTTGGGAACAGTTAGCATGCTTACTCACTCATATTCGCTCATTGCTATGAATGAAGGTATCAATGGTCTTCCGAAATGCTGCTTTCTAGGGTTTACAATATGGTGACTCACAACACTAATAGCATGTGCAAAATCAGGATGAGTACAAATCAATGAAATCATAGCATACATGATCCTACCAACAAGCACTAGATTATGGAACATGGGAAATATGATCTATCTCATTGTCAATCTATGGTGACATTGTGATAGTATATCTCGGTCTTAGTAGGAAAAAAAGGAAAAGAAGGAAAAAAGATGAAAAGGTTATGAAAAAATAATGAACAAAACAGAGTAAAAATTGTCCATGTCAGGACTCGTTATCCTAAGTAAGATGGCCGGCATCAACATCAGCAATTGCTAGTCCAAATTGGCCGAATTGACTATATTACCAAATCATCAAAAGATTTATAACTCAAATAGCAATATTGAAAAGTTTATGATTCAATTGGCATCCACATGATAAATTTATGACTTTGTTTTGGTAACTATCCCTTTGGAAGGCACTATAACAACACTATAGCGGTGATGGCACTATACAAGGTGGCTTTCACTGTAGTGGAGTACACTGTTCACATCATGCATGTACTGCAGACACAATGTAGTAACCAATGCAATATAAGTCTCAATGCCAGTTTGGTTATTTCATGCAAATTATTGACTTAGTATATAGATAGGTTTTGTAGTGAATTTATTATTTCTTATTCTTTTATTGCAACTTTTGAAAGTTGAAATCTCCAAAGTGCATTGATTACGATTTTTCTTCAAAAGAAAAATTCAAAAGTTGCTTTACAAGAGATAGGCATAAATCGAGTCATACTCTATGATAAGGGAGTAACAGAGTCGAGCCAACGCAGGTCTAGAGCTCGAAAAGATGTGGATATGTAAGGCTCGAAGTACTTGACTTGAGCTTGATTAAGCTTTGATCTTTCAAGCTCATCTCTGACTCAAATAACTTCCCAACGAGTTTGAGCTCAACTTGATTAACCAATAAATTTTAGTCAAAGCGATTTTTGAAAACACATTATAACACAAGTTTGACTGAAAACACATTATAACACAAGTTTGACTTAATAAAATATTCAAGCTACTGGCCATAGCAGTTATAGTCGCTTGAAGGAAATTTCGCCTTTGGAATGAAGATAGATGACAAGGCACTAGTGCTTGGAACTGATGAAATTCGGGAGAAAGATGGAACTGGTCACTATACTTGGGGGAGTCATATCTGCAACTTAAGATTCAAGTACCATTGAAAAGACTAAAAGAACGCCCTAGGTGGGGAGAGGGGGGGGATGACTAACTGGTTGAAAGCATTCACTAGAAGAAAGAAGGCTAGATTACAAGATTCTCGACACAACCTTCCTAGAGATGGAGAGCCCTAGCCTCGCCTTTTTTTGCCTCTCTTTCTCGCTTGCTCACCTAATTTTGTCTTAGTGGCTCTTCCTCTTTTCTTTTCTAGGTTTGAAACTCAACTTGAATTGACAAAAAATAGAGCCGAATGCAAATAATATTTGCAAGTCGAACTCAAGTAGCTCTGAAGTGGCTAGCTTGACTCACTTATGCCATTGTCTACATAATAATTCCTCCCGTCTATGACTGGTATTCATTATTCACCGCGTGTCTCATTTGCTTAAGCTAAAGAGACAGCCAACTGTTACTCACACCCAGAAGTAAAGATTTATTTTTCCCTTGATTTTGAAGCGGAAGTTTTTCTTCATTCACTAGAAGAAGGAAGGCTCGATAACCAGATTCTTGACACAACCTTCCTAGAGATGGAGAGCCCTAGCCTCGCCTTTTTTTGCCTCTCTTTCTTGCTTGCTTACCTAATTTTGTCTTAGTGGCTCTTCCTCTTTTCTTTTCTAGGTTTGGAACTCAACTTGAATTGACAAAAAATAGAGCCGAATGCAAATAATATTTGCAAGTCGAACTCGAGTAGCTCTGAAGTGGCTAGCTTGACTCACTTATGTCATTGTCTACACAATAATTTCTCCCATCTGTGACTGGTATTCATTATTCACCGTATGTCTCATTTGCTTAAGCTAAAGAGACAGCCAACTGTTACTCACACCCAGAAGTAAACATTTATTTTTCCCTTGATTTTGAAGTGGAAGTTTTTGTTCATTCACTAGAAGAAGGAAGGCTAGATTACAAGATTCTCGTCACAACCTTCCTAGAGATGGAGAGCCCTAGCCTCGCCTTTTTTTGCCTCTCTTTCTCGCTTGCTTACCTAATTTTGTCTTAGTGGCTCTTCCTCCCTCCTTTTCTAGGTTTGGAACTCAACTTGAATTGACAAAAAATAGAGCTGAATGCAAATAATATTTGCAAGTCGAACTCGAGTAGCTCTGAAGTGGCTAGCTTGACTCGCTTATGCCATTGTCTACACAATAATTTCTCCCGTCTGTGATCGGTATTCATTATTCACCGCGTGTCTTGTTTGCTTAAGCTAAAGAGACAGCCAACTGTTACTCACACCTAGAAATAAAGATTTATTTTTCCCTTGATTTTGAAGCGGAAGTTTTTCTTCATTGTGCTCTGTCGCTTAGCACATTGAAGAACTCAAGTTCACAGAGAAGAATAGGGCATGGAACACCTATTTTTCTCAACCCTAAACGCCATAGTTGAAAGGAAAAAGAAAGTGGCCGACAAGCTGGGGGCTTTAGATGCACTAGAAGAATTTGTTGATATATCACTCCGTGGAATACTAGCAAGCCATGTCATCTAAATTACATAAGGTACATCGACCCTCCTGACCTTATTCAAACTGCTCTCTAGAACCACTCAATATTACTAGTTGCTTATACAATTAATTCTCAAGATCTCGGTAACGATCATTGCAAGCTGGTTATCTGAAACTAACTCCGATAAAACATCAAAGTCAGCTAGACAAGATGTAATCCCACATTTGAATTGTTTCCCATCTACTCAAGAAATCTTCCTGAATGCGAGTAATCGAAGAAATGTTGTGTAGGTCGAAAGTACACTTAAGGTAGCTGCCACGACTGAGCTCCCCTGGCTATACCATATTTGCATCGCTAGGGCCGGCTTTGGTTTTGCGTGAAAGTTTGCGACTTGCTAGGGATGCTCTCGCTCTATGCCAGCGTGAGAGACCAAAGCCCACAAGTGAGTCACAAACTCTCCTCCCTTTGCCAAGTGCTCGATGTGCGCTTTTGCTTTGTCCGATGGAGCCACGTACACCATTAGTTCGGCCCAAAACTCAGCCAGGATCTTCCAAACGCGCTGTGGGCGCTGCGGCTCCTCCTTCAGGAGTAGAACCCCCAACCGAGCGCCCTGCTTCATAACCGTATTTTCTTGCGTTTCCATATTTTCCAGGGCTTCCCCGATTTCCTTCAGTTTGTTGATTCTTTCTTGATATGTTTTGCCCACCCTAAGCTCCTCCCACGCTTCAAGGATGACTTGGTCGAACATGTTCTCTGCATCATAAAGGTGATCAGGTAACAATCTCGGGGCGAATGCCACCAAATAGGCAAGATATTTGGACAAGTTAGTTGCCACGTTGAAGTTTGGATCTTGATCCGACGGCCGCTTGTCTTCAAGAAAGCTCGTAGCTATATGCCAAACCATTATAACTTGAGTATGCGTCTTGAGCCTACACGCCCAAGAGAGCTCATCTGACACGTTGTTTCGTCTCAAAGAAGCTTCTCCATTCTCCAATTTCCCGTCCCAGCTCATCAGAGAATCAAACACGGCCTTCTTCACTGGATCCGACAATCTAACGGCAGTGCTTGTTTTTGACCGCTTCTAACCACATCGATGAAATTGATTGTGCAGAAATTGTAGAGCAATCTAGAAGGGGCGTAATCGTACTATTCGAGGAAAGAGTATTGGCGAAGTTTCCTTTCCCAAGGCTTCAAATGTACCCGGCATATTAGTTCTATCAGCTTCTCGATGGGCCTGTCATGCCACGACGGCTTTTCCACGTAGTTGCAAAGCCATGTAACTTTCGCCCAATCGGAGATAGCCATCAGAAAGAGCTGAATGAGCTCAACACATATGAATACCATGAGAACGACCGCAGTAACAAGACCATCGACGCTCAATCCATTGGATGTCACCAATTGGACAACAACATCTTGGGGCTCTTTGGCCTTGGGCATCAGGATTACAACTGTTAGCATGGTGCCAGTGATCAAATACAAAAGCTCCACCACTTTCAACTGCCAAAGGCGCGCTTGGAAAATGATGGGGTAATTGGTGTAGAAAAAATCGTGAAGGAAGGCAAGCTCGACTTCGGCGACTCGAAATGCTCGCTTATACCCATCTTTTTCCTGAAGAATTCCTTCTCGAATCAAGCGCCATGCCTTCTTATAAGCTTCTTCCGGCAAGGAGTAGTGTGAAAATTTCAAACGGAGAAGCAGGTAGAGCGAATAAGAGAGACAAATATCCTTGACCTTGCAATCCTTGTCTCCCCCGTTTGACCTCAAAAGCCACCCTTTGCACTCCCACACCTTTTCTATGGTGATGACTTCCTTCTCGTTGTCTTCTTTGGAATTTGCCTTTGGTGCTGCGACCTCGCCAAAGACTTTCTCGAGTATGGTCCGATGCACTTTCACCACATATTTATATCCTTTCATAGTGGTGGGATCAACTCTGGAGGGATCCAGGTAAAGATCGTTGGAGCTTATATAATCTGCGACCCATTTTGTCATTCGGTGCCGGGCAAACGCGCTCCCCGTCATGAGCGATAGTCCTCTCTCTGTGGTCTTAAGCACTAGGAGGACGAAATAGAGCAGGAAAACCGCCAGCCTTGACGGCAAGGTGGTCAGATAGAGTGTCCACAATGTTAGTAACCCTATGAACGTGACTAAGTGTTGCCAAGCACATTTCTTCCACTGCTCGTTGTCCTCAAGACTATATGCAGAGAAAGAGTTTGAGCTTCCAAGAAAGATCATCAAGAAAGTTGCCCACAGCGGGAACAGTGGGTTGCGGAACGGGGATTCGCGCATTAGCCCGAGCGTGTACGTTATCAAGTAGCCCGAGAGAGTGTACGCCGCCCACAACACGACATTGAGCATCGGATTGTTGGTCCGACGCCTCAATGAGCCGAATGCCACAAGGAAGAGAAGCAGGAAGGCGACTGAGCCCACGTAGAGCTCTATCTGCGCGAGCATGCCCTCCGGGGTTTGGAGCCTCTTCAGAACCCCGCTGGCCTCGGCGATGGTTTGGCTCGCCGCCACCATTCGGCTTCCCTGCAAGTCCCTCATGCCTCTCTCTCTCTCTCTCTCTCTCTCTCTCTATGAGAATAAAGGCAGATTGTGTTCTTGGTGAGTGTAAGAGAGAGCCAAAAAGTTTAAAAGCTTCGAGAGTTCGTTTCCTCTGTGCGGCGGTGAAAGGGGAAACCTGTCTTTATTGACGTCACCTCTGCTGATGCACGGAGCGGGTCCAGGCATTAATTTTGATTCCACCCGACACAGCGTCAACGGACTATAATTGCTGCCCGCATAGGGAATTTGCCTTTCCCTCCGTCCTTTAGGGCCGCGAAAATTACTTGCCCCCATAATTAAAATATCAGTGAAAAAAGTTAATATTGTTAAAAATCTTAAATTGGTATCCATAATATATTTATTCAAAACTAATTTTTCTCTTACAAGAGATCTTAAACTCATGACATATCTATACTAAATTAATTTTTATCTCACAAAATTTATCAAACTGTACTTCTCACTCAAATTTACCTTCTATCTCAAATCCTAAGGCTACGTTTGGTCGTCCAAATTTCTAAACAGGATAGGGTTAGATATGATAGGACATGAAATCCTAGGATTTTTTTTTATATCTAATCCATTGTTCGGTGATCGTAGTATTAAAGTCAAATATATTCACATCATATTATATGCATTTTTTGATATAAATGACATATCATTATAAATGAACTTAAATATTCAAAAAATGAAGATGGTGAAAATCTCTCGTAACATTATTTCTTAATTTATTTTTCCTCTTTTTTATATTATTTCTTTTTTTTTTCCCTTTCATCATTTTTTAATAAAATTTTATCAAATAGTAAACTATACTAACATACCTACAATACAAAAATACCTAAAATATATCATGAATATAAATATTTAGTTTATAGATTGAATGTTTATTATAAGATAGAATTAAAGTTGAATATATAAATTAAAATAAGATTAATTTAAAATAAATTTCTATTTTTTTCATTTTTAATTTCTTAAATTAGAATTCAAATATTATATATATTAAAATATAATTTCGATTTTGTTAATTTAATAAGTTTGTTATTCGAGAAAAATAACTTTCATATTATGAACATTATAAATCCTATCCACCTTTATCCCACCTTCCTCATTGGATAATTTTATCCTGTCTATATCTCCCTTATATCCAACTTTATTCTATCCTAAGCGAGCACCAAATATAGGATATGATTTATCATATCCTATCCCGAATTTTATCCCAACTGCCAAACGCAACCTAAATTGTTAGTGGGGATAGATTTAGTCAATGGTACTGATTTGAGATTTTTCATTATATGATAATTATTTTTGGATAAATATGCTATGTTTATCAGTTTGAGTTATTTTTTATGAAATAAAAATTAATTTTGATTAAAATTTATGACAGTATCAACCCTAAAAAGAGAACTTCTATCCACAATATGGCCCAATTCTTTGTTCGAGAAGACATTTCACAAAAAAAGTTAAAAAAGAGAGCACACTTATCTTGGTTATTGAAAGACCGACGAAAGTGCCAGCGAGGCATCTGGCCCAGTTTCAGGTTTTCTTCTTCCGCTCTCCCTTTTCTCTTGCGATCTTTTCTTGTTGACTTTTTTTTTTTTTTTTTTTCAAAACTCTTACATTTCTCCATGATTTTTATAGGATTTACAGCAATCTCTTCTCCCATTTCTCTCCGTGCAATGAAAAGGTATGCACAATCTCTACTTTGAAGTTATTAAATTGAATTATTGTATTGATTTTTTTCGACATCATTCTATGAAATGTTTTGATATCATTGTCAATTATTTTAAAATTTAAAATTATTAAGCCTAAAGTGTAGAAATGTAATTTTTTTTTTTTTTTTTTGAACTGAAAGTGTAGAAATGTAATTGGGAGGTAAATAAGGATCTTGAAATATTTGAACTCAAAACTCATACTCTGACTATAAAAAGAATAACAGTGTTTAAATATCGATCTCAATGCACAATCTCTAGAAACGCTGCCCACTGCTATTGTTACACTTCACAAGGAAACAATACAACAATAGATATATTAAATGGAAAGATCATTATATCACAAGAGTTGTCAATCCCTTAATTTTGGTATCTTCAAAAATCTATTTGTGATCTTGATTATCCTTATTCTTCTCCCTTGATTGATTAAATCAGTGCCTTTAAGAATGGTGCTCTTTATCATGATTTTACGTGGAATTTCACTTTCAACCATGGATTGGCTGCTTCTCAATCCAAAAAATAGTGGATATTAAAGAAAATATCCATTGATTTTTGAATCATGCAGAGAGATATATCAAGTGTGACGAAGGGGAACAATGCAGGCAATCCTGTGCATAGGATTCCCACATTTTGGGCATTTATCACATCAATACACACTTTATAGGAGGCACATTTATCAACACCGGCAGCCGGGAGAGCCCAGGTGAGGGCATCCTTGATGGGACATGGGTTCAATCCTTGCAGGTCAAGTTCACTTAGACCGCCCGTGCCAAGCTGTAAAACGAAGAATATAGCGTGACTAACGCGGGCAAGAATAATATCTTTAACTTTTTGCGAATAATTTGAGATTTTTTTTTCCACAGGCATAATGAATAGCGATCTCTTCTTGGTGACTTGTTTTGTTTTGTTTTGTTTTGTTTTTCAAAATTCTTTTATTTTTACATGATTTTTGGAGGATTTACATCAATTTCTCCCGTTTGTCTTCTTGCTTTTCCGTATTCATTTACTAGGGGAAATATAATTAAGATGCATTTCTTATCTCTACTTTTAAACTATTAAATTAAATTATTGTAATGATTTTCTTCGATATCATTCTGTTTTATTTTATGATACTGCTATCAACTCCTCTACAAACTTAAACTGTAAATGAAGATGTGATATAATATTTATTTACTCTAAAACTCTCAATCATACGTAAACTAGACTTTGTCCTAAGCCTTAGGCATATAAATATAATTAGGGATGTAAATAGAGACCTAAAAAGATTTGAACTCATGAATCTTGTTCCGATATAATAAAAAGAACAAAGGTGTTTGATTGTTTATCTCAACATACAATTTCTTGGATAACATCCATTATATAAGGATATTACAAAGTGTTACACTTCATAAGAAAATAATACAACAATAGAAATAACAAATAAAATGCTCATTATATTATAAGAGCTATCAATTCCTTAATTTTAATAACTTCAATAATCTGCTTGTCATTTTGATTGACATATTCAAATTCTTGAACTTTGATTGATAAATAAGTGCCTTTAAGAACATGCTCGATCCATTTTTTGTGGTGCTTTTTTACCACGATTTTAGTTGGGATTTCTGCTTTGGATTGGCCACTTCTCGATCTAATAGTGGACATTCAAGAAAATGAGAAATTCAGTGAGTTCTGTATTGTGCGAAGAGAGATGAAGTGTGACAAAGGGAATAATGCAATGTGCATAGAAGTTCCACATTGGGTATATATTAGGGTAACCCACACTTATATTAAAGGCATAGCTGGTGACGTCGCTCGCCAAGCGGGGTCGCACAGGTTTGTAACCTAAGATGGGGCCCCGATGTGGAGGGACAGGGGTTCAATTCTCGCAGGACCGTGTGCTTTCTAGATTGGAGGCCTTAGCGGAAGGCCAGCTTCACAGAGCCTCCAAAAGATTAAAGTTTAAACCACTCTCGATTCTTCAATAATCCCCCTTTCCATCTACATCGTTTCCAATTCGGACAAAGCCAATGCGTTATATCCTCCATTGGCCTGAGGTAAAGGTGACGTGAAAAGTTTTGTGGGAGAGGGGCAACCGAGGTGGATTCCATAGATAATTGAATATCGACAGTAGTTAAAGCTGAAAAAAAAAAAAAAAAAAGACCCTTGAAGAATGGGAAGAGAGGTAGGGGGAGAGAGAGAGAGAGAGAGTCGTGTTACTCGTTTGCATAACATATTTTCGAGAAAAAAGATGATCCCATTCGTTTCATTTGGTTAGCCATAAAGAAGAATTCCCACTTTCTGAAGCGTTCCCGTCTTTGCTTTCACCTTATCCCTCCCTTTTCTTTCGGCTTTATCAGATTCACGTCATCCCATTCAGAATTGCTGATTAAGAGATGTCAAAAAGCAAACCAAAAATTTCATTAAGTTTGGGTAATAAATTTGTTTTTGCCAATTTGGATAGTTTCGATTTGGTTTAGTTAACCAAACTGAACTAAAAATCGTTTCTCTTCTTAATATTACAATTTACACAATCTCTTTTAATTTTCACTAAATTTCTATCTGATATTACAAAAAGAAAATTGAAAAACTGAACTGAATTGTGTCTTCAGTTTGGATAGCGATTCGATTCAAAATTAATGCACACAAAAATGATTTAATTTGGATTTTCTTAAACTCGAAACTAAACCGGTTAGACTTCAAGCAAACTTGCCGCTCCCGGCAGTGCAAGGATACTGGCCCGGCGTTAGACAGTCCGCCATGGCCTGGTGGACTGAATTCTCTGTACCACGACTTTTTAACTCCTTTTTTTGTGATTCTTCTTTACCTTTGTGAGTGGACACAACCTTTTTTCCCCCCTTTTTTCTTTTGTGTTTGGTTTGAAAGACAAAATAGGCAAAAAGAACAAGAATGAAGAACATAGTGTGACTAACGTGAGAATAAATTCTTTCGTTTAGGAATAATTCGAAATTTATTTCCATAAAGATGATTTAGCTAGAATAAAGAATATAGTGTAACAAACGCAAGAATAACATCTTTTTTTCGGTAAATAATTTTTTTTTGGTAAAGCAAGAATAACATCTTTCGTTTGGGAATAACTCAAGAATTATTCCCAGAGAAAATAACATCAATAGGATAAGTTGTACGTTGTCATTTTGATGTTGCATGTTTCAAAAGGCATCTTTTCTTGCTTTTAAGTTCCATCACGCGAATGGCATGATGTGCCAGTACACGTTACAACGGCTTCTTACTCAAAGAGTCGACACAGAAAACCACCTAGAAATAAGGCAGAAAAAACGGATGCGAATTGCGAAGGCTGTATGAATTACTTTTATCATACAATCAACTAAATGCAAAATTCAAAACTACACTCAATAATTAGCAGGACACTTCAGTGTTACTATTTTTTTTTTTCTTTTTCGGCTTACTATATCTGTTTTCTTCGATAATTCTACTCTGGAAATGTTCCAGCAAAGATTACTTTACTTGCGATGGCCAGCATTTAATAATTTGCAAACGATACGTTTCAATTGAAAAAAGAATAAATCGATTCTCTGAAATCAATTCTCTGAAAGTACTAGTAAGCCAATCCTGCTCCTTTCAACTTGAAATGTTTCTGCAGGAGAATTTTCAGCAGGTGTAGCTCAGAGACATCTAGTTGACATTGTTGTGGTAGACTCACAAGGAAGTACATAAGAAAAATGGAGGAGGAGGCTCATTCATATAATGGGCAACACCCAGCAAAACATGAAGGAGGCTCATTCATCTTGTGGAAAAACAGCTCTTTTTGTTGTCGTAAAATAATCAATACCAGCAACAATCATAAACAAAGACGTCATTCTAATGAGTTTTGTCTCATCATTACAACCACAAAACGGAGAATCGTGCCACCAAAAGTTCTCACCCTGTAATTGCAGGTTCAAAAGAGGTATCGTTTTGGATCCTCTTTCCCTTGAATCATGGCATGGCAATTGACCCTTTCAGTCATGGGCCATCAGAGAGCCTGCCAGAGGGCAAGTAACTTATGCCAGTTTGGCTCGGATTTGTGAGCAACTCAAACTTTCCCACAGTAAATGGCTTGTCCTCCAGAAAGATTGGTCTTTCAAGATTAAATTATGCACAATACTCTACTTTGTACACGGTAGCACCCTTCAAGAATGCTGAGACCGACATTTCAACTCCTTCCCCTCCACAGAAGCACAACTTTCGCAAATTTCAGCAAATGAGCAAAAGCATATCATGGAATTCGCAGGCTGCATTGAAGTGCTTTAACTGATGGTCAATCTTTGTGCTTCTTGAATATCTCCCAAGATCAATATGGTCTATCACTTAGATATTTTCACCGTTATAACCTATCAATGGGTCTCAATCATTTAACTGGAAGCACTCTGAGCAAATAATGCTATGAAGCTGATTTAAAAAGCATGCCCGTTTTCTAAAACAAAGCCGATGAAATAAAGTTCAGGAACTTAAAATTCAACTGAGCTTGCTTGACGTGATGGTCTGGAGATGTTGGCTTCAAAGTCATATGGATACCATAATCTTACCATGTGTGACAAGCAGCAAGTTTTCTGAAGGATATTTATCAGCGAGGGCAACAATATCTTGCCCGTGCGCCCAATACTGTCTCTTCCCATTGTGGCATCTGCATTAATGCAGATTGAAGTCGTGATTATATTGCCGGTAGATGGATCAGCATCCAGTTATATAATTTCCAGGCAAAAGCATACTGTTTGTCCAAAAATTTCACCTGTTTGTACAGTCTTTCTACTGCATGATTCACAGTACCCGTTGGTAGCATGGCTTGTAGCTCAGAAATATCAAATCCCCATTCTCCATCTTTAGGAGGAAATCTGATGGCTTCCCGGTTCAACATCTCCCACAATCCATACTCAATTGAAACCTGCAGAATGAGTATAAATATTAAAAACTTCACCGTATGCCATGTGGTTATAATTTTGTGAACGGAAGTCTGCAGGAAACAAACTCACAAAATGACCAAATGTCAGTTGCATCATTTATTGAAAAAGCACCACAAATTCTGTGGGTTTGATCTCTGTTTTGGTATCTCCAATCAACTCATTTATACATAAAAGCCAGTGTCGCTCTACATAATGGCTATTTACATTTTAATGGTGTAGATCAGTATGTCTAGAATCCCCATTCGTTTGTGTGTATATAATCCAGGAACAATCCATTTTTGGAAGGAAATACTAAAAGTTTTTGTTCAAAGGATTCCATCTTATGGTCTTCCCTTAGGACCCGATTTCTTCTCTTTTAGTATCGCTTCACGTGGAGAAGAAAGAGATGAGTTGCTCATGGCCTTTCCTTCCAAGAGAACAGATATACACCATCTCACGGACTTAACATCCATGACAAGAGACTTGAAGACTGGACAATAAAATCACTCATGATTTTACTCGGGATCAGGCTTTCTGCCATGGATTGACCACTTCTCGATCTAAAGAATAGCGAACATTGAAGAAAATTCGGAATCCATTGAGTTTCAGAATCGTGCCTAGAGAGAGACATGAGGTGTGATGAAGAGAAACGACGTGAGGAATCCCGTGCGGGGAAGTCCCATCGGTGCCGGTGGCCGAGTAGTTGCGCGGGCTTGTAACCCGAGTGGGGAGCATGAATGTGATTGGGACATGGGTTCGGTTCTTGTGCATCGGGCCTGCTGCGTCTCTCTTCTGGCTCGCCCATCCCAAGCCGCGAGTCGATCCATGCGGACGGACCGAAGGCTTGGGCCGCTTGGGTACTAGAGCGGAGGGGTCCGCGTGAGGCTGGATTCACCGGGTAGTGAAAACCTCCCGCTCCCGGCAGTGGAAGGATATGAGGCCAGTGCCACTCGGGTCCACCATGGCCCAATAGGCCTAACCCTCTGAACACCCACTTTTTTTTTTTCGTTTCTGTGAGGATACCTTCTCAAAAAAAAAAATATATAGTTTATATAAATAGAATGAAGAAAATCGTGCAACAAACGCAAGAGTAGTATCTTTTAGGAGTAATTTGAGATTTGTTCCCAGTCATACATGTTAATTATTTTGAAATTGCTCACTGCTTCTTGATTCGGACAGTGGAAAACCATTGTAGAAAACTACCTGAAAATAAGTCAAATATTGAGGGCTGCAAATAATGAAGACTCTATGAACTGGGAACGTTAGTGTGCCACATGAATTATATACGATCAGAAAATCAACTAAATGCAAATTTTACATTATACCCGCTAACTAGCAAAGGCTTTTCGTTGGTCCTACTTGGTTTTTATTTTCATTTTTCTACATCCATTCTCTGAGATAATTCTACTCTCGAAAATGCCATTTCAGCTTGGTCACTTTTGATTACGATGATCAGCATTTGATAATCTGCAAACAAGCTATTTCTAAAGAAAAAAAAAACATATTAAATCGATTCACTTAAAGTACTAGCAAGAGGATCCCATTCCTCTTTAACTTGGAACGTTTCTGCAGAAGGATTTTCAGCCGGTGGAGCTCAGAACCATCTTTGTCTAGGTCACGGAAGAAAACTAGGAAAAATGAAAAAGGAAACTCATACATCTGGTAAGCATCATGCAGCAAAACAGCAGCGACTTCTTGCGGGAAAACAGCCCTTAATAATCAATATCGACAACAATAAAAAACAAAGACGTCAATCTAATAAGTTTTGTCGAGATAAATACACTAGAAGTGCCAAAAGTTGTGTACGGTGCTTACTTTAATGCCAAAAGTTTCTATCGGATCACTTAAGTGCTAAATTGGAGAAAAAACGATTACTTCAGTACCATCGGCAAGAGATTTCGGCCAAAATAATTACGTGACTTATATATATATATATATGTGTATATATATATATATATATATATATATATATATATATATATATAATCGATGTAGCTTTTAAACGACGTCGTTTTCTGTCCTCTTTAAGAAAACAACGTCGTTTGGCCGTTATACATGGATGGACTCAAAAAAATGACGCCACATAGCTCATATGGGGATTGAAATTATGGTTGTTTTGTCTGATTCTTGCCCAATGCCGACCTAGCTCACTTAGCCACCGTCGCTCGGCCTCTATTGTAGTTGCTCAACTAGGTGAGTGAGGTGAGGCTAGGTTGTTGCTTGCGTAAGAAGCGACGGGAAGAATAAGAGGCAAGGGCGGAGGAGGAGGAGGAAGAAGTGGGGTCAAAGGTCAAGAGAGCGAATACGAGGAGGGCGAGGGAAACAAGGAGGGCGCAGATGGAGATGGTGGATTGGGCTCTATTCAGGGAGCGATTGAAGTGGGTCATTCTGAAGGGGGAAGGAGAAGGAGGAGGAGAGGAGGAGGAAGACAAGAGCTTGGGCTTGTCAACAATGTCGGACGAACTGGAGGCAGTTGTGTTGGTGCCGATGCCGGTGCCGCTGCTAGTGTCGCTGCTAGTGCTGGTGCTGGTGTTGTTCTTCGGGGAAGAAGACAACGGGGAAGCCCATGCCATGCCCTCTCTCTCTCTCTCTCTCTCTCTTTCTCTCTCAAATTGGGGATTTAGGTTTCTAACTTGAGGGAAAGACGCCAAACGGCATTGTTTTGTTGTTTAGATGCTGACTGTATTCTTCGATAAGCCACATCAGCTTCAAAAATTAATAAATAAGTGCCATGTCAAATTTCCGATCAATCAAATCAGCGTTAATATTAGAAAAATCGTTTTTCAAATTTTTTGGCACTTAAAATCATTCAAAATAAACCTTTGACATCAAAGTGAGTGCCGTACACAACTTTTGGCACTTCTAATATACTTACCCCCAACCATTATATCGAGGATCTCGCTGCTAAGAGTCGTCATCCTATAGTTGCGAGTTCAACAGAGGTATTGTTTCGGATCCTCTTTCCATTCGATCATGGCACCACGATCAACAATTTTAGTCATAGGTCATCAGAGAGCTTGCTAGAGGGCAAGTGACTTATGCCGATTTGGCCAGGATCTGCGAGTAACTCAAAGTTTCCCGCAGTAAACGGCTCGTCCTTCAGAAAGATTGGTCTTTTGAGGTTAGAATATGCGCAATACTCTACTTGGTACACTGCTGAATCCTTCAATACAACCAGATGCTTCTTATGAAGGTAGTCCACACCGATTATCTATCTGTGGTCAGAGAAGTTACTTGTCCAACTCTTTTATGCTACAATATGAAGGCAATCCACACCAATTTCAGAGGAGCTTGAAAGGAAATGCAAAGCAATGGAGAAGAAAAGGTTTTGTGTATTCTTTCTATATATTCAAACGTATAATAAGTGTCGGTATATGTAATACAATAAAGGGGAAAATAAATATATGCACAATTTTGTTTTTCCTAAAATATTCTATGTCTATGATCTGCCCTATCAATTACGATCTTAACAAATTCTCCTTCCAACACTCCCCCTCAAGCTGGCGGCTTGTAAATGCCAAAGGCGCCAAGCTTGTTCAACAAATATCCGTGTTGTCTCTAGCATAATGGTTTAGTAAAAATGTCTGCTGGTTGTTCTACAGTTCCAATTCCTCAAGTTGTAACGATGCCTTGTTGGATTTTTTCTCGAGTAAAATGACAATCAACCTCGATATGCTTTGTTCTCTCGTGGAAAACTGGATTTGCTACCAATTTTAGCGCAGCATCATTATCACAAAACAATTCACTTGCTCTGTTGACATGTACACCAAGATCTGAAAGGAGTCCTCGTATCCAAACTATCTCACAAACAGTCTTTGCCATGGCTTGATATTTTGATTCCACTAATGACAAGGAGACTGTTGACTATTTCTTCGTTTTCCATGAAATCAAAGATTTTCCTAGCTTAATGCAAAAGTCAATGATGGATTTTCTTGTCATGGGACAAGTAGCATAATCTGTGTCACAATATGCTGTCATCTTCATGTTACAGTCTCGAGATAGTAGAATTCCGAGTCCTGGGCACCCCTTCAAGTATTTCACAACCTTCAGTGCTGCATTCATATGTGATTGCTTCGGATTGTGCATAAATTGACTAAGTATTTGCACTGCATAGCATATATCGAGCCTGGTCATGGTAAGATAAATTAATTTGCCAACGAGTCGCTAATATCCGAATGGATCCTTGAGCAGTGAATCTTCATTTGGAGAAGAAGAGCTTGCATCATATTTATACGTTGTCAACTTGACATTCTGCTCAATAGGTACAGCAGCTGGTTTGCATCCCGATAATCCAGCATCCGATATGATTTTCAGGACAAATTTTCGCTGACTAAGACAAATTCCCACACTGGATCGAGCTATTTCAATGCCGAGAAAATATTTTGGAAGGCCCAAGTATTTGATATGGAAAGCAGAATGCAAGTATTCTTTGAACTTTAGAATTGCAACATCATCATTTCCCATTATAAGTATATCATCAACATAAATCAATAGGTAGATTGATGAAGTACCTTTGGTCCATGTGAATAATGCATAATCATGCCTCGAGTGTTGGAAACCTGCATTTGTAAGTGCCGTGGTGAATTTTGTATACCACTGTCTAGATGCTTGTTTAAACCCGTACAGGGATTTGCGGAGACGACACACTCGAGACTCCCCCTATCGACGTAATCCCTGTGGAACCTCCATGTAAATTTCTTCATCAAGATCTCCATGAAGAAAGAAAGGCATTGTTGACATCCATTTGATGTAACTCCCAATTGCGTAATGCAGCAATCGCTAGAAAAGAGCGAACAGTTACCTCTTTAGCAACTGGGGAAAAGGTCTCATGGTAGTCAAATCCTTCATGTTGTGTGAATCCCTTTTTGACAAGCCGAGCTTTGTATCGCTCAATTGAACCATCTCCCTTATATTTTATTTTATAAACCCATTTGCAGCCAATGGGTCTTCTATGAGCAGGTAGAGGAACAATGTCCCAAGTGTCATTCTTTTGGAGTGCAGCAATCTCTTCTTTCATTGCCTTTTGCCAACAAATATCACGCGCTGCTTCTTCATAAGAAGACGGTTCTTGTTCTTCGGATATCTGCAACACATGTGTTCTCGAGATAATCGACCAAAAGAGACATAGGAAGATATTGGGTATTGCGTACCTGAAGCTCGCAATGTAGAGCAAATATAATCCTTTGTCCATGTTGGGGGACGAACTAGTCTTCCTGAGCGTCTAGGCCTGTCAACTGCTGAGGAAGATTGTTCAATATGTTGTTGCGGTGACGAAGGAAGCTCACTATGTGCTGCTGGAGAGTCATCACTAGTCTGGCGTGCCGAAGAATCAGAATACCCAGTGGTGAGAGCAAGTGAGTTAGGACATGAATCGGGAGTTGGCTGATCTGACCCAATCAAGATATATTGTGGATGCACAGAAATATCCTCCACTGATAAAAATTGTCGATAGCCTGATTCAGTCATGGATGCCTTTTCTGAAGATCCGATTTCTTGAAAGGGAAATATGTCCTCGTGAAATATAACATCACGACTAATAAAGAAGCGGCCGGTAGATATTTCCATAACCTGATAACCTTTTTGTAAAGTCCCATATCCCATAAAGACACACCGAAAAGAATGAGGGTCCATTTTATGTTTATAGCGAACATTCATCATATAGCAAAGGCAGCCAAACACGCGAAGATGACTAATGTCTGGTTTCTTACCAAAGAGCAACTCAAAAGGAGTGCAACCCTTTAATACTCTAGTTGGCATGCGATTAATCAAGTAGGCCGCAGTGATCACACAATCTCCCCAAAAAGATTCTGGAATAGACGCTTGATATTTTAATGCACGAGCAACTTCTAGGAGATGTCAATGTTTTCGCTCGACAATCCCATTCTGTTGCGGAGTGTAAGCACAAGAGCTCTCATGAAGAATTCCTTGTGATGACAGGAAAGATTGGTACTCATTGGAAAAAAATTCACTCCCATTGTCTGTACGAATCCTCTTAACATGTTTATCAAATTGATTTTTAACCATGGATAAGAATTTTGACAGATTATAGAAGGCCTAACTTTTTGACTGTATGAGAAATACCCAAGTGGCACGAGAATAATCATTCACGATAGTAAGAAAAAACCGAGATCCATCATGATGTGGTGTGTGATAAGGACCCCAAATATCCATATGTATTAATGAGAAGATACTAGTGGCTCGAGATACACTAGTTGGGAATGAGTGTCTCGTTTGTTTTGCCAAGGGGCATATTTTACAATTAGAACAGGGAAAACAGGCACTATGACCCAGACGTTTATGGGAAAGTGAAATTTTATTTGCAGCAACGGCATTAAAAGAAATGCTTTTATTCAAAGAAGAAAGATCAAAATCTTTGGGGAAATTGATCCAGAAATATAGCCCTTGTTCCATTCTACCCAAGCCCATCAGTTTCCCAGTCGAAAGGTCCTGAAAGGAACAAATTTCATAATTGAAATTGGCTCGACAATTGTTGTCCTCACATATTTTGGAAACAGCTATAAGATTAAATTCAAATTCTGGGATATAGAGAACATTTTTAAGGGTAATGTTTGGGCTAAGCTGAATAGTACCAATCTTTCTGACATCAATAATATTTCCATTTGGAAGTCGAACATATATGGAATTAGGCTTTGTAGAGGCACTAGAGAATAAATATTCGTGAACAATTATGTGATCACTGGCGCTTGAATCTATAATCCATGCATCAACTGAAATATTATGAGTCTTGTTTGATGAAGTACCTGAGAAATTTGCACTTTTGTCAACTGTCTGCAACTGATTTAGGGCCTTCATTATATTCTAATATTGATCCTGGGATATGGGTTGATGAGCTTTATCATACCCTTGTGCTGACATCTGGTAAGCAAAAAATTCTTTTCCTTTCTTTTCTTTGTCAGTGGGTCTACCATGCAATTTCTAGCATGTCTCAATGGTATGATGAGGACGCCGACAATATTCACTATATTTACCTTTAAATTTGTGACTTCCTCCCTTCTGTGCTGACGTGGCACCATAATGGCCATTGGATTCTGGCCCATATGAGATAAAATGGGAGCCATTGGATCCGCAAGCTCTCCTTTGATCTACGCCGTCCAATTGGATGAGATTTGGGCCGTCAGATCCGCGCCCCTGCTGATCTCGGCCGTCAGCTCTGCCGAGTGAATAGAAGCCGTCGGATCCGCGCCCCTGCTGATCTCTACTGTCAGATCCGCCGAAAGAATGGGAGCCGTCGGATCAAATCTTTTGATCTTGACCGTCCGTTCGAGAGGCCCTAAAATTAGGGTTCCATTTCCATTCAAGGCCATCGTCTTCCCCGAAGGCGCTGGGGTTTCCTCCCGAGCTTGGGGCTCGCTGCGGCGCGCAAGGGCCGCCATGAGAACGGTCGGAAAACCTCGCTGGCGCGGCGAGGGCCATGCTTTCTCCCCCCTTTTCAGTTCCGGTGGCCATTCGCTGATTCTCCTCCTAGACAGCGAGATGGAAGATGCGGCCGCTCCATGGCCAAAATCTGGGTGCGAAAAGGTACATAACTCTCGTTTAGGCCCAATAGGAACCTCGTCACTTTCTCGCGATCCTTGATTGCCCGATATTGCATGAGTGTGGACTCCGGTCCTTCGAGCTGCTCCTTGGCCGACTCGAGCTCGTTCCAGAACGTGGGGAGCTGGTTGAAATAGGTGGTAACCGAAAGGTTAACCTGTTTCAACTCGGCGAGGGCTTGAGTTAGCGAGAAAACCTTCACCCTGTCGAGTTTCCCATACATTTCCTTTATATTGCTCCACATTAACCTCGCGTCTTCAGTCAGAGGTAGCCCAGCCGCGACCTCCGGCGACACACAATTTCCTATCCACGTGCGTACTAATTGGTTGCATTTGCGCCAATGTCGTTGCAGGCGTTCATCAATCGGAAAGGGGACGGATCCGTCAAGGAATCCGTCCTTATCTTTGGTTACAAGGGCTCGCCGAAAATCCCTTGCCCATGCTGAGTAGTGATCTGGCCCGGTGAGTTGAAGAGTGATGAGTCGCAGCTCTGGGCCATCGGCTGAGGATGTGTACAGGGGATCTCCAGGTTCTGGACGGCTGGTGATGGGTGGAAGAACGAGAGGCGCAAATCCAGGTGAGAAGCTCAGGTAAGGATTCATTCCCGACCCATGATTTGGTCCACCCGGATTGGATTCGGTTTCTCCATTTGGGTTGTAGCCGGCCCACTGTTGGTTAGGTCCTACGAACCACAGTCCTTGAACTGGGAACCATGGCGCATAGGGCCATGAAGTTGGGGTAGGAAGTTGCTCGGTGGTTGAAGTAGGAAGTTGTCCGACAGCAGGGGTGAATGCAGATTGATTGGACGACTCCTTTGTTGTGTTTCTGGGTGGATCTTGATTTTGAATTTTTGAGTTGTTGGGGCTCTGCATATTGAATTCCTCTTTTCAATGTGCTGTCTTTTGTTCTGCAGATGAGAATTTGCAACAGCAAAAAATAGAAGACAATTGAAGGCAATTCAGGAAGAATGGTGCGGAAGGTGGATCAGAAATTTGGCTCTGATACCATGAAAGGAAATGCAGAGCAATGGAGAAGAAAAGGTTTTGTGTATTCTTTCTGTATATTCAAATGTACAATAAGTGTCGGTATATGTAATACAATAAAGGGGAAAATAAATATATGCACAATTTTGTTTTTCCTAAAATATTTTATGTCTATGATCTGCCCTATCAATTATGATCTTAACAAAGTCTCCTTCCAACAGAGCTCTGTAGTCCTCGCGGAGAGCCTTAAGCACAAGCCCTCAGGCATGATAAATTGAACCCAATGGATGCGAACGATGGATCGTAGTCTTTCGCCAGTTTTTCCAACTAGAGCGAGTGATGCAAATATAGGAGACAAGAAGAGAACGACATCGGCATGCAGTTGTTTTGCTCAAGCTCGCTACGTGGATTCTTACTTGGACCATGACGACGACCATGATGACGCCACAGCTTTGTTTGCTCGGCATCTGGCTTTCTGCCTTCGATCAACCGCTACTCTATCGAAAAGAATAGCAGACACTGATGAAAAATGGAAAGTCCGTTGAGCTCAGAATTGTGCGCACATTGAAAATCATGCCGTCCATAGAGGTCCCACACCGATTGAAGATAAAAGAAAATCCAATCTATAATTATGACATTAACGACGGCCCAGCGTTTTGCTCTGGGGCGCAAGCTTGTAGTCCAAGTGGGATCTTTAACCTGGTAGGTAGAGGTGTTAAATGGGTTATGCAACCCATTTATGAACCCATTTATGGTTAAATGGGTCATTAATGGGTCAAGCTTTATTTCATAAAGCACCCATAATGGGTTTTAATGGGTCAAGACTAAGATATATATATGGGTTTTAAATAGGTCAGCTCTCTGACCTGTTTATGATCCATTTATCAACCCATTAAAAATGAACCCATTTATTTTCACTCAAAACCTCACCATCTCTCTCTCCTTTCTTTAACTTTATTTTTTTCTTTTTTCTTTTTTCTTTCTTCCTTTTTTTTTTTTTTCTTTTCTTCTTCCTCCTGTCACCGGCACGGCGATGGCCGGCGACCGGCCAAGCGAGCCTCGAGCTCACCGGTGTCGGGCGAGCTTGAGCTCGCTGGATTTGGTGAGGCGGAGGCCTTGCTGATGCCTGGCGAGGCTCGAGCCTCGCCGATCTGGCGAGACTCGAACTCACCGACATCGGGTGAGGCTCGAGCCTCATTAGATCCGGCGAGGGGCGAGCTCGAGGCTCGCCGTGGCCGGCCGCCTACTATCGTCGTGGTCGGCGGCCGGCCAAAGAAGAAGAACAAAAAAGAAAAAAGAAAAAGAAAATTAAAAATTAAAAATTATATTTAAAAAATAAAAATAAAAATAATTAAAAATTTAGTTTTTTAAAAATAAACATAATTAAAATTAGATTTTTAATAAAAAATATAAATAATTAAAATTGATTTTTAAAATAATTATTTTAAAAATTATAAAAATTGTCCAATGTATAAAACTATTTTAGTTTTTAAATATATATAATAAATAATTTTTTTGAAAAAATATAAAAAAATTGAAAAATTATTGATTGGATTTGTATTGCTTTAAAGTTTTTTAGTAATATAATCTTTAAAAAAAAATGTAAGAATAAGTTTTCCTAAATTTGGTTAAATATGAAAACATTTTATTAATATGGGTTGGGTTAGGTATGGGTCGGGAATGGATCGGGTCGGGTATGGGTCGAAAAATTTACATTATATATAAATGGGTCATATATGGGTTAATGGGTCAATTTGGGTCGACCCATTAATGACCCGACCCAAACCCGACTCGACCCACCCGTTTAACAGCTCTACTGGTAGGACACCACCAAGAAACAGCGTAGGTAGCAGTGCTAATGAAAGCAAGCAAGTGCTTTCCTTGAACCGCCACTATTTTTCACCGCATATCTTCCCACGCACTAAGGTTGTCGAACATTCCTTCTCTCTCTCTCTCTCTCTCTCTCTCTCTCTCTCTCTCTCTCTCTCTCTTTCTCTCTCTTTTTCAAATTCAGAAGGGAGTTTAGCTGTCTTCAAAATTGTCGATTTAAAAATCTCACGCACTAAGGTTGTAGAACATTCCTTTTTCTTTTTTCTTTTTTTCAAATTCTTAAGGGACTTTAGCTATCTTCAAAATTGTTGGTTTGAAAATTGGACGTGATGAGTATGGGTGAGCATGGTTCTAGAATAAAATCTGAGACCTGAGAATTGGACCGATAGGAACCTATTAGATTCTAAATTCTAAGGTAATGCAGGGTAGGTTCTAAATTACAAAAATTGTAGAACTTATTTTAATGGATAAGTTCCACATTATATGTAGGTGGATCATAGAACCTAGAACTTGAAAGATCTTTTTGTGTTTTTCTTGATTAATGTTTTTACATGATCTTGTGGTATTCCATGACATTCGAAAGTAAGTGTACAATTTAGAACTACTAATCTAAGCTTCCATTTTATGGATGAGACTTTTAATTTATTAATGTTTCGTATTTTTCGTTTATATAAATATAAGTTGTGATCAATAAATTGTTGCAATAAATGGTGGTATAATGATTCATAATTAATAATATAGATAGAACTTTTATAAACCTTGGAACTTGTTACTGAGTAGGTTCTAGGTTTCAAAGAATGTTGGCTAGATTCCAAGTTCTGAGTTTTAAAAAATTAGGAATCTGTTCAAATAGGTATGTTCCAAGTTTTAAGTGGAATCTATATAAAACCTATAACTATACAAAATTTAGAACTGTTCACCTCTAATGATGAGGCCATTTTTTCTCATAAGGGCATCAAAATAAATTAATAGTCGCGTTTTATTCATAATTTCAAGGGTGGGTTGGTAAATCTGAACATTTTATAATACCTTAGCGTGTGGGAACAACCTTTCCACTTTTTATTTTTTCTATTTTGGGCTTGAAAGACCCAGTAACAATTATAAAAAAATGGGGGAAACTGTGGCCTGTGGGGCCTGAGGTTCTTTTTAGTCTGTTTAATTATCGTGTTTTAGAGGTAAAAAGACAAAAGGAACTAGAATGAAGAATATATTGTAATTAGCACGAGAATAAGTTCTTTCTTTTAAGAATAATTCAAGATTTATCACCATCAAGATGATGAAAATAGAATGAGGAATATAGTGTAACAAACACAAGAATAATATCCTTTGTCTAGGAATAATTCGAGATTGATGCCTATAGATGTTGCGACCTCTTTTTTTGGGCATCCTATAAGGGTGAGCGCCTTACAGAGGCTAATGGTTTGGTTTGGTCTATTAGGCATAGCCCGGACTCTTTCAAGTCCACTAATTCACGATTTAATGGTCCAAGTTTTTAACCTATAAGTTAATTTTAAAAGGAGTCGCCATTAGTTAATTTGGGATTGATTGATTAGAAACCCATGCGAGGTATTAGGATAAATACTCGCTCTTGCGCAACTAATTAATCACTAATGCCCTTTCGGTATCTAATCTTGTTCAAACTTTATGGCCTTTTGGATGTTTGAGGGATTTTCCATGCATTTTTTGGAGGAAAAACATTTTTTTTGGTATTTTTATCATTTTTTGGACATAAAAAGCATTTTTTGGATTTTTGATCTTTTTTTTTTGAAAATATAAATGGTATTTTTTTGACTTTTTCTGACTCAAATAACTTCCCAACGAGTTTGAGCTCAACTTGATTAACCAATAAATTTTAGTCAAAGCGAATTTTGAAAACACATTATAACATAAGTTTGACTTAATTAAATATTCAAGCTACTGGCCATAGCAGTTATAGTCCATTGGAGGAAATTTCGCCTTTGGAATGAAGATAAATGAGAAGGCACTTGTGCTCGGAACTAATGAAGTTTGGGGGAAAGATGGAACTAATCACTATACTTGGGGGAGTCATAACCGTGACTTAAGGTTCAAGTACCATTGAAAAGATTAAAAGAATGCCCCCGAAAGAAGGGGGGGGGGGTGACTAACTAGTTGAAAGCATTCACTAGAAGAGGAAGGCTAGATTACAAGATTCTCGACACAACCTTCCTAGAGATGGAAAGCCCCTAACCTCGCCTTTCTTTGCCTCTCTTTCTTGCTTGCTTGCCTAATCTTGTCTTAGTGGCTCCACTTTTCTTTTCTAGGTTTGGAACTCAAATTGAATTAACAAAAAATTGAGCCGAATGCAAATAATATTTGCGAGTCGAACTCGAGTAGCTCTGAAGTGGCTAGCTTGACTCACTTATGCCATTGTCTACACAATAATTTCTCCTGTTTGTGATTGGTATTCATTATTCACCGTGTGTCTCGTTTGCTTAAGCTAAAGAGACAGCCAACTGTTACTCACACCCATAAGTCAAGATTTATTTTTTCCTTGATTTTGAAGCGGAAGTTTTTCTTCATTGTGCTCTGTTGCTTAGCACATTGAAGAACTCAAGTTCACAGAGAAGAATAGGGGATGGAACACCTATTTTTCTCAACCCTAAACGCCATAGTTGAAAGGAAAAAGAAAGTGGCCGACAAGCTGGGGGCTTTAGATGTACAAGAAGAATTTGTTGTAATATCACTCCGTGGAATACTAGCAAGCCATGTCATCTAAATTACATAAGGTACTTCGACCCTCCTGACCTTATTCAAACTGCTCTCTAGTACCACTCAATATTACTAGTTGCTTATACAATTAATTCTCAAGATCTCGGAAACGACCATTGCAAGCTGGTTATCTGAAACTAACTCCGATAAAACATCGAAGTCAGCTAGACAAGATGTAATCCCACATTTGAATTGTTTCCCATCTACTCAAGAAATCTTCCTGAATGCGAGTAATCGAAGAAATGTTGCGTAGGTTGAAAGTACACTTAAGGTAGCTGCCACGACTGAGCTCCCCTAGCTATACCATATTTGCATCGCCAGGGCCAGCTTAGGCTTTGCGTGAGAGTTTGCGACTTGCTAGGATGCTCTCGCTCTATGCCAGCATGAGAGACCAAAGCCCACAAGTGAGTCACAAACTCTCCTCCCTTTGCCAAGTGCTCAATGTGCGCTTTTGCTTTGTCCGATGGAGCCACATACACCATTAGTTCGGCCCAAAACTCAGCCAGGATCTTCCAAACGCGCTGTGGGCGCTGCGACTCCTCCTTCAGGAGTAGAACCCCCAACCGAGCGCCCCGCTTCATAACCGTATTTTCTTGTGTTTCCATATTTTCTAGTGTTTCCCCGATCTCCTTCAGTTTGTTGATTCTTTCTGGATCTGTCTTGCACACCTTAAGCTCCTCCTGCGCTTCAAGGATGACTTGGTCGAATATGTTCTCCGTGTCATAAAGGTGATCGGGTAAAAATATCGGGGCAAATGCCACCAAATAGGCAAGATATTTGGACAAGTTAGTCGCTACCTTGAAGTTTGGATCTTGGTGTGATGGCAGCTTGTGTTCAAGAAAGCTCGTAGCTATATGCCAAACCATTATAACTTCGGTTTGTGTCTCGAGCTTACACGCCCAAGAGAGCTCATCCGACACGTTGTTTCGTCTCAAAGAAGCTTGTCCATTCTCCAATTTCCCGTTCCATTTCATCAGAGAATCAAACACAGCCTTCTTCACTTCATCCGACAATCTAACGGGAGCGTCTTGTTTTTGACCGCTCCTAACGACATCAATGAAATTGACTGTGCAGAAATTGTGGAGAAATCTGGAAGGGACGTAATTGTACGATTCGAGAAAAGAGTATTGGCGAAGTTTCCATTGCCAAGGCTTCAAACGTACCCGGCATATTAGTCCTATCAGCTTCTCGATGGGCTTGCTCCGTTGCCACGACACCCTTTGCACGTAGTTGCAAAGCCACTCAACTTTCGCCCAATCGGATGTGGCCATCTGAAAGAGCTGAACAAGCTCAACACATATGAATATCATGAGAACGACGGCAGTCAAGAGAACGTCGACGCTCAACCCATTGGATGTCACCAATTGGACAACGACATCTTGAGGCTTTGTGGTCTTGGGCATCAGGAATACAACTGTTACCAGGGTGCCTGTGATCAAACACAAAAGCTCCACTACTTTCAGCTGCCAAAGGCGCGCTTGGAAAATGATGGGGTAATTGTGTAAGAGTTTTCCTTATGTGGGCTACATTAATTGAGATTGTAATTACCGTTTTTACGGGGTTGGTCTAATAAGGTAAGGCATAAGGTTTTCTTAATGGTCGAATATGGGCCTGGCTTGTGTGGGCCGAGTTGGGCCCGGCCCGTGATGAGAGGGCCAGCCCAAAACTCTATAAATAGCGCTAAGGTCCCTCCTCTAGCCCTTAACTTTTCCAAAAATTCTCTCGAACTCACATAAGGCAAGTCGTGAGTGGCGGTCTCATCGAGCCAGAATCGAGGGTCATAGAGGAGAAGATCTTTAGCATTGAAGGCCGGGATTGCTGTCGTTTTGCTCCAAGAACAATGAATTCAAAATCAGGTACACAAATCCTTGTCAAACCTCATGGATGTTTGAGTTTCTAGCTATGTAGATCTTGGGAAGCCGTATTAAACGGCCTACATTTGGTATCAGAGCCTGCATAGACTAGAAATGAGTCCTTTTATGCCTGTTGAGCCCGTCGCCGGAGCTAAATTGGCCGCCTACGGCCTGTTTTCGGTCTTCTCCCTAGCTCCGAATCTTTGCCTTGCTTTTTCGTGATTTTTGGTCCAATAAAAGTGAAATTTTATTGCATAAACGGATTCTACTCGTCCATACGAGCAAAATGGTGGGTCGAACGTCGCCGGAGGAGGTCGAAATAGGCCGCACGCGCCGCCACGCGCCCCGGGCGTGCTTGGGCGCCGACGGCATGCGCCGCCGCGCGGCCCGCGCCGCGCGCGCGCGTCCTCGCGCGCGTGTACGCGCGCATGCGCGCGGACACGTGCTGCCACGCGTCCCGATGACGTCACGGTGACGTCATCTCCACCGCCTCACGCGTGACCGCCACGTGTCGGTGACGTCATCGATGACGTCACGTGACACGACCCGTTAACCGGTTCGACCCGACCGGTTGACCGGGTTGACCCGACCCGTTGACCGGGTTGACCCGACCCGCTGATCGGGTTGACCCGACCCGGTTGACCGTTGACCCGACCCGGTTGACCGTTGACCCGACCCGATTGACCGTTGACTTGACCCGGTTGACCGTTGACCCGACTCGGTCGGACCGTTGACCGGTCGGACCGGTCCGACCGTTGACCGGTTCGGTCCGTTGACCGGTCGGACCGGTTTTGTACGTCGGCGCGTGGGGCTCACGCGCCGCGCACTCAAGCGGCGCGTGAGAGCGCGTGCAGTGGCCTTTTGGCGCGTGACTTGTACCGCCGTGCTCGTATGTGAATTTCCTACCTTGTGGTGTGCTTATTTGCATTTTTTGATGCCTTTAAGGATGTGAAAATGCATGTGAAAGCCTTAAAAAGTATGTGATTTTGGGTTAATTTTGGAATATTCTCATGTATTTCTCTATGTTTTTGGAAATGCAATTGCATACTTACAATTATATAATCACTTGAGGAATATATATGGTGTTGATTTATTATCAGTTTGTATTAATGGATGGAGCAATGCAATTAGCATGTTTTGTGATTTTAGTGACAAAAGACCCCGTCATCAAGTCGTATGTGAGTTATAAAGTTATATCCTTGATATGAGAGAAATTTTGATGATTCATTTGGGTTGTGACCGCCAAAGTGGCACACTTGATTGGATTTGAGAAATATCTGTCTCATATTTAAATGGGATGTCTCCCGATCTTATGTATAATTATACTCCCAAAGGAGGTAATTGTGCATTAGTTGATGGAGGGATACATGTACAGCATATGGTTGAAAAGTAGCTAGCCCTAGTGATTTATACACCCAAAGGTGATGAATTCGCGAAAGGTTAGAGCATATTTTTCATGGAACCGCTGTCATGTAAAGGGTATACAATTGTATGTCATGTATTCTGCCCAAAGGTGTTTATATGATGATACGTGTAGCTCTTGTATATTTAATACTCACATGATGCTAATTACATGTATTGCTCGCAAAACCGCTTACATTCTCTCGTGAATGGCAATTCTATAGCTATTGAGGTTCTTACTGGGTCAAACTTCAAAAAATGGAAAGAGGATTTTCTGTTTGGAATGGAGCTTGCGGATGTTCATATTGCTCTTGCGAGGATAGACCGGCGGACCTTGCGATGCAAGTACGAAACCCGAAAGTACGTTTTGCTGCATGGGAAAAGAGTAATAGAATTTGCTTGCTCATTATGAAACGGTCAATTCAGAACATTTGATGAGTGGCTTGCCAACCGATTGTACTTGTTAAGGAAATGATGGAAGCTTTGGAGGCTAGGTATCGTGTTTCTACCAATGCTGAGATAGGTACACTCATGCAATCACTCTTTAATATGAAGTATGATGGTTCAACTGGAGTTAGAGATTATGTGCTTAGGATGGTAGATCTTCAGACAAAACTCCGAATCCTTCAAGTTGATATACCTGAAGCTTGCATTGTGCATCAAGCATTAAATACTCTTCCTCCTAATTTTGGAATTATCAAGACAAACTATAGTTCACAGAATGAATCTTGGTCCATTAATGATCTTATAGTTAGAATTGTGGCGAGAGGAAGAGAAATTAAAGAAGGAGAGAGGGCATCTTGCCTTGTATGCCTCTAGTTCGCCGTAGAAAAAGGCAATTGGGTTGCACATCGAGAGGAAATCCTAAAGCCATAAGAACTTTTAATAATACAGCTCCCAAGAGAGGGGATCCCGAAGCCGTAGGTCCCTCCAACTCTATGGCTCTTAGAAAGGCACCCTTTGCTGGTCCCTCCACTTCTATGGTTCCCAAAAGGATACCTTTTAAAAGGGAAGGTGTCCTTTGCTACTTTTGTGGAAAGAGGGGACACATAAAGAAATACCGTGAGAGATATAAAGCTTGGTTGTCTAAAAATGAGCATAAAGGTAATGATTCTTTGGTACTTGTCGTGAATCCAGCCTATCTCAAGCCCCATCCAGTTCCTGGTGGCTAGATAGTGGTGCAACTAATCATGTTGCGTTTACCATACAGGGATTCACAAACAGAAGGATGCCAAATCAGGATGAATCATCGCTCACTGTGGGAAACAACGATAAGATCGATGTTGAGTTCGTGGGAGATGTCATTTTGAATCTAGACTCTGGTTTTAATATGATATTAAGAAACACTTTCTATGTACCTTCCTTTAGACGGAACTTAGTTTCCGCATCATGTTTGGATATGTGTGGTTACTCTTTTGAAATAAAGAACGATCTTGTTTCTATGTTCTTTAACTCAAATAAGGTTGGGTGCTGCAACATGTTCAATGGATTGTACAGATTGTGTTTATCTCCCAATGATATATACGTCGCTAATACGGTTGAAAATGTTGTTTCCAAAAGACCTCTACCTAAGGAACAATCTTATGTGTTGTGGCATAAACGGCTAGGTCACATATCCAAAGAAAGAGTAGAAAGGCTGATAAAGACACACATCCCGCCTAATCTTAAAGGTGACCTAGAGACTTGCATAGACTAGCTGCGTAGAGGAAAGATGACTAAGATAAAGAAGAAAACCGCAGTTCGAAGTTCGGATTACTTGGAGGTCATTCACACCGATATCGTGGACCCTATACTTGCAACCTTGTGTAGAAATTTTTATTTCATCACGTTTATTGATGATTATTCTCGGTATGGTTACCTTTTCCTGATTAAGGAGAAATCCGAATCTCTTGACAAATTCAAGATCTATCGGACCGAAGTTGAGAAACAAAGATTAGGAAAGGTAATAAAGGTGGTCGAGATCTGATCGAGGTGGAGAATATTATGGTAGACATGGTAATGCTGGGCAAATTAAAGGACCATTTGCCAAATACTTAGAGGATTCTGGATAGTGGCTCGCCCACTATGCCTGGAAGTCCCGAAACGAGAATGGTGTGGCTGAAAGGCGCAATCGTACTCTCATGGATATGGTAAGATCTATGATGAGTAGAACTAATTTACCTGATTTTTATGGGGTGAGGCATTAAAAACAGCCGTTTGTATATTGAATCGTGTTCCTACTAAAGCTGTTGCATCAACTCCTTTTGAGTTATGGACTGGGTGCAAACCAAGTTTGAATCATTTCAAGGTCTGGGGATGTCCTGTAGAAGTAAGATTGTATAATCCAACATTGGGTAAGTTGGAGGCTAAAACCACTCGATGTTACTTTGTATCTTACTCAGAACATTCAAAGGGATATCGGTTTTATAATCCAAGTGGAGGAACAAGGATTGTGGAATCACAAACGGCCAAGTTTTTGGAATTTGATGTAGCTGAAAAGCATGATTGTTCACAAATTAGTGAACATGACAACATCATGAGACCTGCTATATCTTTCTCCTTACCTATGCAAACAATGATAGAGCCTACTATGCCACAAACCGAACCCATCAACGCTGAGAATCCTATTGATGAAATGACCACGAGATGAAGTCCTTGAAGTTCCTCGAGACTCAAAATGAGCCTACAAAGTGGCTCCACTTAGGAGGTCTACTAGGGAAAGGCGTTCAGCTATACCATCGGACTATATGGTCTATTTAGGAGAACATGATTATGATATAGGATGCATTAAAGATCCAAAGGTGACTTATACGACGCCATTTCCTGTCCTCAATCTAGTTTATGGCTGGATGCAATGAGAGATGAGATGCAGTCTATGAAATATAATGGCGTTTGGGAACTTGTTGAATTACCGAAAGGTTGTAAGCCCATAGGTTGCAAGTGGGTTTACAAGACTAAAAGAGATTCAAAAGGAAAGATTGAGAAATTTAAAGCCAGACTTGTAGCCAAAGGTTTCACTCAGAGGGAAGGGGTAGACTATGAAGCAACTTTTTCTCCAGTTTCCTCTAAAGACTCTTTTAGAGTGATCATGGCATTAGTAGCTCATTTTGACATGGAATTACATCGATGGACGTTAAGACTGCTTTTCTAAATGGAGACCTTGATGAGGAGGTTTATATGATGCAACCCGAAGGTTTTGCAACAAATGACTCAGGTGTGTGTAAATTAAAGAAAGCTATTTATGGTCTCAAACAAGGCTTCCGGACAATGGTACATGAAGTTTCACCATGTTGTTACTTCTTTTGGTTTTGTTGAGAACAAAGTAGATCGGTGCATATACTTGCAAGGTCGGTGGGAGGAAATTTATTTTTCTCATACTCTATGTGGATGACATTTTGCTTGCAAGTAGTGATTTTGGATTACTTGCATGAAACAAAACAAATGTTGTCAAAGAATTTTGACATGAAAGACTTGGGTGAGGCATCTTTTGTTCTAGGCATTGAAATCCATAGAAATCGTTCTTGTCGTATGTTAGGTTTATCTCAAAAGGCATATGTTAATCGTATTTTGGAGAGATTCAACATGCAAGATTGCAAACCAGAAGTGTTCTGTCGTTAAGGGTGACAAGTTGAGTCTCTCACAATGTCCTCAATCGATTTTGAAAAAGACCAAATGAAGGACATACCTTATGCTAATGCACTTGGAAGTATTATGTATGCTCAAGTTTGCACTAGACCGACATTGCCTTTGTAACAGGACTTTTAGGCAGATATCAGTCGAATCCAGGACATGATCATTGGGTTGCTTCCAAAAAGGTCTTGAGATACTTAAAAAGAACAAGAGATTATATGTTGGTGTATAGATATGTCCATGATTTGCAATTGGTAGCATATTCGGATGCAGACTTTGCTAGTTGTGAAGATGATAGGAAGTCGACAATAGGATATATTTTCATGTTAGCGGGAGGTGCGGATCATGGAAAAGTGAGAAACAGAAATCTATATCTTCCTCTACCATGCAAGCAGAATTTATAGCATGTTTTTCAGCTGCTACTCAAGCCGTTTGGCTCGGAACCTCATTAAGGAATTGACCGTATTTGATTTTGTGAATAGACCCATACGGTTGTATTATGATAACAATTCTGCTGTGTTGTTTGTCAATAACAACGAAGTCTCAAAGGGTCTAAGCATATGGAGGTCAAATTTTTGACCATAAAGGAAATGGTACGAATGGTGACATTATAGTAGAGCATGTTTCTACGAGACGATATGTTGGCGAGATCCACGACTAAAGGCCTACGCCCTTGTGTATTTGAGCGACATATCATGAACATGGGCTTGGGAGAATCGAGTGGATAATATCGTTTAGTAGGAAGTATTTCAGATTTGCTCTAATAAAGTTTATGTCTCGTACCTTGTTACTTTTTGTAACATTTCGATATATGTCAACTCTTTTCTTTGTATAAGTTGTTATTGAGTTGTGCACATATATCTAAGGAAAATCTCAAGATACTGTGTAAATCTTGAGTAAAGGCTAGGGGCATCCAGGTTATTAGCCTTGTACATATGTCTTGATTACACATAAAGAAAGGTTAACCATAAAGATAAGACATATGTGGGTTCGTTAGAACCATAAAGATATTCTCTAGTGCCACATCTGGTTTTCTGTGACACTTAAAGATAAGAGAATAGTGACTGACAAGGGAGATAACACATAAGGTACTGCTCTTTATGAGGTGTTATCTATTTGCCACACAACCATATTGAATCCATATCAATAAAGTTGAAAGCATTCGTGACCATGGAAGGCTCTGTGTAAATACATGTAGTTACCGCCATGATTCGGTGTTGGAGACTTTATGGGATAGGATTGACTATTAAGAATTGCCACTAGACCAACATAAAGATGTGCACATAAAGTACAGTCTCAATTAATATAGCCCAAGTGGGAGAATGTAAGAGTTTTCCTTATGTGGGCTACATTAATTGAGATTGTAATTACCGTTTTTACGGGGTTGGTCTAATAAGGTAAGGCATAAGGTTTTCTTAATGGTCGAATATGGGCCTGGCTTGTGTGGGCCGAGTTGGGCCCGGCCCGTGATGAGAGGGCCAGCCCAAAACTCTATAAATAGCGCTAAGGTCCCTCCTCTAGCCCTTAACTTTTCCAAAAATTCTCTCTCGAACTCACATAAGGCAAGTCGTGAGTGGCGGTCTCATCGAGCCAGAATCGAGGGTCATAGAGGAGAAGATCTTTAGCATTGAAGGCCGGGATTGCTGTCGTTTTGCTCCAAGAACAATGAATTCAAAATCAGGTACACAAATCCTTGTCAAACCTCATGGATGTTTGAGTTTCTAGCTATGTAGATCTTGGGAAGCCGTATTAAACGGCCTACAAATTGGTGTAGAAATAATCGTGGAGAAAGGTAAGCTCGATTTGGGCAACTCGAAATGCTCGCCCATACCCATTTTCTTCGTGAAGAATTCCATCTCGAATCAGGCACCACGTCTTCTTATGAATTTCTTCCGGCAACGAGTAGTGCAAAAATTTCAAACGGAGAAGCAGGTAGAGCGCATAAGAGAGACAAATATCCTTGACCTTGCCATCCCGGTCTCCCCCGCCTGAGCTCAAAAGAGGCCCTTTGCACGCGCACACATTTTCTATGGTGATGACTTCCTCCTCGTGGTCTTTTGAAACCGTTTTGGAACTTGCCTTTGTTGCTGCGACTTTGCCAAAGACTTTCTCGAGTGCGGTCCAGCTCACTTTCACTACATATTTGTATCCTTTCATAGTGATGGGATCGGCTTTGCAGGGTTCTAGGCAACAATACATGGAGCTCATATGATCCGTGACCCATTTTGTCATTCGATCCTGGCCAAACGCGCTCACCGACATGAGCGATAGTGCTCTCTCTGTGGTCTTAAGCACTAGGATGACGAAATATAGCAGGAAAACCGCTAGCGTTGACGGCACGGTGGTCAGATAGAGCGTCCACAATGTTAGTAACCCTATGAACGTGATTAAGTAGTGTTGACAAGCATATTTCTTCCGCTGCTTGATGTCCGCGAGGCTATATGCAGAAAAAGAGTTTGAGCTTCCAAGAAAGATCATCAAGAAAGTCGCCCACAGCGGGAACAGTGGGTTGTGGAACGGGGATTCGCGCATTAGCCCGAGCGTGTACGTTATCAAGTAGCCCGAGAGAGCGTACGCTGCCCACAGCATGCCATTGAGCACTGAATTGTTGCTCCGACGCCTCAATAAGCCGAAAGCCGTGAGGAAGAGGAGCAGGAAGGCGACCGAGCCCACGGCGAGCTCTATCTGCACGAGCATGCCCTTCGGGGATTGGACTCTCTTCACAACCACGCTGGCCTCGGTGATGGTTTGTTTCGCCGCCACCATTCTGCTTCTCTCTCTTTTTTTTTCTTCCTTTTTTTTCTAGGATGAAGACAGATTGTGTTCTTGGTGAGTGTAAGAGAGAGCCAAGAAGTTTAAAACCTTCGAGAGTTCGTTTCCTCTGTGCGGAGGTGAAAGGGAAAACCTGTCTTTATCGACGTCACCTTTACCGATGCGCGGAGCGGGTCCAGGCAGTAATTTTGATTCCACCCAACACAAGTTACTTTATCTCGTAAACAACGTCAAGGGACGTAATTGCTGCCCGCATAAGGAATTTGCCTTTCCCTCCGTCCTTTAGGGCCACAAAAAAAGAACATTCCTTACTTGCCTCCATAATTAAAATATCAATGAAAAAAGTTACTATTGTTAAAAATCTTAAATTAGTACCCATGACATATTTATTCAAAACTATTTTTTTCTCTTACAGAAAATATTAAACCGATAATAGAATTATATCATACTAATTTTCGTCTCAAAAACTCTCAAACCGGTGCCTTTCATCCAAATTTATACTCCATGTTGAATCCTAATCTACTAATGGAGGATATATTATGGTTAATAGAACCGATTTGAGATTTTTCGTGAATGAAAATTATTTTAGGGTAAATGTGCTATGTGTATTAGAGGTGTGCAACCGGATCAGGTAAACCCGGGAATCGAACTAGCTCACCCAGAAAACAGGGTCAAGAACCGGTTCTCGTTAAAACTGGTCCAGGAATCGATTCCCATAATTCAAAATCGGTTTAAACCGGTTCGGAAACCGGGTTCGATTGATTACCCACCCAAGAAGCGGTTCCCGAACTGGTTTTGGAACCGATTTTGTTAATATAAGTCTAAAACCCTATTTTTTCCCTTTATTTCTATTATTACTCTTGTAATTACAAAACGTTTTTCCTCTTGGCTCTCTCAAACACTCATGGCACTCCTCTTTTGTTGTTCCTCTTTCTCACTTGCTTCCCTCCCTCATCGGCTCCCTCTCACACCGTCCGACGGATGGACGGTGTTCGTTGCCACCAAATTATTGTAAATCACGTGGATTGACTTGCCTAATTTCTTTTTTTTTAGGAGGATTTATGCTTGCATGAATGAGTAGTTTCATATAATAGTTGTGAGAATAAGACTAATATTATAGCCACATTTGTTGCTAATTCTTTGTCTTATGATTTTATTTATTATAATTAGCCATGCTGTTGATCCTTAATTTTTCATTTAGTCAAAAAGTTCATGTATTTATTTATTATAAGTGCTTAATATTTCGATATAAATTAGGAGGATTACGTTATTTTCTCGCGTATTTATATAAAATTCGAAGTCATAGGATATCGGGAGATTGCAAAATAGGTTCCAATGGAAATAGGGTTGACCTTGGAATCGAATCGGAAAAACATGGTGGATTAAGTACAGGGTTCAATACAAATAGGGTTGGGTACAGAGTCTTAAAAATGGGAACCGATTATAATAGAGTCAGGTGCAAAGTCTAGGTCTAGACCCTACCCACCCTAAACCCGATCACCCTTATATATATCAGTTTGAGTCATTTTTAAGGAAAGGAAAATTAATTTTGGTTAAAATTTATAGTAGGCTATCGGTTTATGATTTTTAACGCTATCAACCCTAGAAAGAGAACTTCTATCCACTATTGCGCAATTCTTCGTTCGAGAAGACATTTCACAAAAGGACTTGGCTAGCCTAATGGTGCCGTGATTTTCATTTTCTAATTGTCTAATGCCAGCCACAAGTTTTACTGGAGGAACCCAGGACAATGCTTTGACCGGTTTCGTTTGTTTGTTTTTAATATTAATTTTTTTTTTTAAACTTTCCATCATTTCCTTTTTCACTTGGCTTAATTTAGGATTTGAGGATTTATAAAGGCCCAAAAAGCGCCAATCTGAAAGGAAAAATCTACATATCCCAAAAAATTAAAAATCCTTGAATATGAAAAAAAGAAAAAGAAAAAAGAAATTGTATATAACGAAATAAATAATTACAAATAAAAAAATTGTCACTATGTAAAAAGAAATCATTAATATTATTAGAAAGATATATTGCATTTCAAAGATAAACTAACACTTGAAATGTCGGCTTTGCAACTAATGAAAATCATTATACATTAGAACTTTTCATTTTTTTTTTCACTCAAATCAAATTGTTGTAGAAAAACTCTCTAATTGCCTTGAAGTTGCTTTCATCACTAGTAACTTAGTATCGCATGGTGTCATGACTTTTTCATCACTAGCATCTTCAATTGAATTGTTCATCTTGTCTTTATCACTAACATTATTTTCATTAATGAAATTGCTTTCAATACAAACTCCATTCATCTTAACAAGATAAGAGAAAAAAATTAATTATTGTATGTCTAATATATATATATATATATTGACAAAAACCAATAAATTAGGCGCCAACAATACCTTTACTTTTTGCAATCGAAGAGGGAAACTCTAATCCTTTCTCCACGGTTATGTATTAATCGACTACAAAAACAGTTAAAAAAAGAGAGCACACTTATCTTGGTCATTAAAAGATTGAAGGAGCTGCTAGTGAGGCACCTGGCCCAGTTTCAGTTTTTCTACTTCCGCTCTCTTTTCTCTAGCAATTTTTTCTTGTTGACTTTTTCAAAACTCTTACACTTTTCCATGATTTTTATAGGATTTATAGCAATCTCTTCTCCTATCTCTCTCCTTGCTTTTCTCTATTCATTTACTAAGCAAAATATAATTAAAATGCATGCACTATCTCTACTTTCAAGTTGTTAAATTGAACTAGCGTACTTTTTCAACATACCACTATTAATTACTTTAAAATTTAAAGCTGTTAAGCCTAAAGCGTAGACATGTAATTGGGAGGTAAATAAGGACATTGAAAGATTTGAACTCACAACTCATACTCTAACTATAAAAGAACAATGTTGTTTGAATATTGATCTTAATGCGCAATTTGTTGAGACGATGCCCGCTATTATTGTTACACTTCACAAGGAAACAATACGACAATGGATATATTAAATGAAAAGATCATTATATCACAAGAGTTGTCAATCCCTTAATTTTGGTATTTTCAAAAATCTGCCTGTGATTTTGGTCGACATATCCATATTCTTCTCCTTTGAATGATTAAATCATTACCTTTAAGAATGGTACTTTTTGATCATGATTTTACTTGGGATTTCGCTTTCTGCCATGGATTGGCCGCTTCTCAATTCAAAAAATAGTGGATACTAAAGAAAATATCCATTGATTTTTTAATCGTGCAGAAAGTGATATATGAAGTATGACGAAGGGGGGGAACTGCAAGCAATCCCGTGCATGAGTCCCGGCGTATATCATATTATACACACTTTAGAAGAGGCACATCCATAAATGCCATCCGCCGAGCTTGGTTGCGGGGGCTTGTGGCCCAGTTAGGGGCGTCGTTGTGATGGGACATGGCTTCAATTCCTGTAGGTCGAGCTTGCCGTGGCTCTCACCTTGCCCGCCTGTTCCAAGCTGAGAATTGGTTCATGACTATGTGAGAGAAGGCAAAAAGAACTAGAATGAAGAATATAGTGTAATTAACTCGAGCAAGAATAATGTCTTTCTTTTGGGAATAATTTGAGATTGATCCCCATAGGCACAATGAATAGCGATCTCTTCTTGGTGACTTTTTTTTTTCTTCTTTTTTTTCTTTTTTTTTTTTTCAAAATTCTTATATTTTTACATGATTTTTTTGGAGGATTTACATCAATTTCTCCCATTTGTCTTCTCGCTTTTATGTATTCATTTGCTAGGGGAATTATAATTAGGATGCATCCTACTTTTAAATTTTGTATGGAATTATCGTATTAGTTTTCTTCGACATCATTTTGCTTCTTTTTATGAGACAATTATTAGCTGTTCTAAAAGCTTAAGCTGTAGATATGGACATGATATGGTATTTATTTACTCTAAAACTCTCCATCATGTGTAAATTGGACTTTGTCCTAAGCCCAAGGCATGAAAATGTAATTGGAGATGTAAATAGAGACCTAAAAAGATTTGAACTCATAACTCCTGCTCTGTTACCATAAAAAGAACAAAGGTGTTTGATTATTGAAAATCAATGTGCAATGTGTGGGGATGGTGTCCATTATATAAGGATAATACAAAATGTTGCACTTCATAAGAAAATAATATAACAATAGAAATAACAAATAAATAGATCATTGTATTATAAGAACTATCACTCCCTTGATTTTAATATTTTCAAGAATTTGCTTGTCATTTTGATCGACATATTCAAATTCTTCTCCTTTGATTGATAAATAAGTGCTTTTAAGAAGAACATGCTCGGTCCATCTTTTGCAATGCTTTTCGATCATGATTTAAGTAGGGATTTCACTTTCTACCGTGGTTTGGCCACTTCTCGATCCAAAGAACAACGGATATTGAAGAAAATTCGAAATCCATTGAGTTCTGAATTGTGCGTAGAGAGATACGAAGTTTGACAAAGGGAACAATGCAGTGTTCATGGAAGTCCCCCATTAGGCATTCATCAGGGCAATGCACACTTCACTAGAGGCATAGTTGTTGAAAGCCGTTCCCCGAGCTCAGTTGCGCGGACTTGTAACCCTGGGCGAGGCATCGATGTGGTCGGACATTCTTGCCGGTTGGCCTAGTTGTGGCTCTCATCTGGCTCCCCCGTTCCAAGCCAAAAGCTTATCAATGCAGGCTGAGCAAAGGCTAGGGCCGTGCGGTTCCTGGATTGGAGGCGTTAGCGTGAGGCTACTAACTTCACGGAGATGCAAAAACTAGGGGCGTCAAAAAGCAAACTGCCTATGTCGGTTCGGTTTGGAGAATAAATTATATATATTTTCAATTGGGGTAGTTTTGATTCAGTTTAGTTAACCAAAACAAACTTGAAATCGCCCACTTTTTTAATATTAAAATTTACACAATCGTCCTTCTTCTTTTTTTCCACTAAATTTCTTCTTAATGTTACCAAAAAAAAAAAAAAATTCAAAAAACCCAATCGAATCGCGTCTTCAATTTGAGTCATGATTGGTTTCAAAGTTAATGCACATCAAAACGGTCCGGTTTGGATTTTCTGAAAACTTGAAACCAAATAGGTTACACTGCTAGCAAAAACTTTTGACGTAAGTAGCACCGACGCTGACACATAACACCGGACACAACACAACACGACATATCAACACGTTCTTTTTCAAAAAATAGAGAATTTTGACATGTTAAGACATGTCGTATATTAAATATATATTTTTATACATAATTGATCAATTATAATTTTTATGATTATTTTAATCAAATTAATTTGATTCAAATTCACAAATAAATAACAAAAAATATCTAGAATGATTTTACACTAAAAATATTAATCCACTATTTGTTAATATCATTTATTATTTTAATTTGACAAATTCAAATCTATTCCAATAATTCATAAAACTCGAAGGAAAGGAAAAAAGAAAAAAAAAAAAAAAAAAAAAAGGCAATCTATATTATGGACTCGCGTGTTAAAGGGTGTCGGAAGAGAAGAGGAAAAAGAAAAACTTGAAAGGTAAATTTTATGTCATGGGAAGTGAGAGTTAGAAGAGAAGAACAGGTCTTTCTTCGTTTCCAATTTGTTATTTTTTATTTATATATATTTTTGGCTTCTCATTTATTGAAAATTTTTAAAATTGACCTATGCATGTCGGAATTATGTGTCGACATTCTAAACTTGCATATCGAAATTTTGGACTCTAGTGTTGGGAGAGTTGACTAGGTATCAGAAAATCTAACATCTGTTGATCGAGTGTCCGAGAATATAAGACACGTGTTGGAATGTCCCACATGATATGGAGGCTCTCGGAAAATATTGATGCTTCCTAGCTATTTGCAATGCAATGATAATGGCCTAGTGTCACTCAGGTCTGCCATGGCCCAATGGAATTAATTCTTTGGAGCACAACCACCACTTTTTTTTTCCTCCCTTTTTGTCATTCTTATTTACCTTAGTGCGTGGACACAACCTTTTTCCTTCCCCACTCCCCCCTCCTTTTTCTTTTGTGTTTGTCTTGAAAGACTAGGTAACGGCTACAGGAAAAAAAAAATGAAAAACCGTGTGAGGGGTATTTGTTTTATAAGTGAAAAAGGCAAAATGAACAAGAATGAAGAACGTAGTATGATTAATGTGAGAACAATTTCTTTCATTTAGGAATGTAATTCGAGATTTATTCCCATAAAGATGATTTAACTAGAACAAAGAATATAATATAACAAACATAAGAATAATATCTTTCATTTGGGAATAACTTGAGATTTATTCCCTTAGAGATGATAATATCTTTTGCCCATAAAAGAAAATGCACTCGGCCCATTAGGATGCATTCACTATCTCTACTTTTAAATTTTGTATTGAATTATCTTGTTAGTTTTCTTCAACATCATTTTACTTGTTTTCATGAGACAATTATCAACTATTCTAAAAGCTTAAGATGTAGATATAGACGTGTTACAGTATTTATTTAATCTAAAACTCTCCATCATGCGTAAACTGGACTTTGTCCTAAGCCCAAGGCATGGAAATGTAATTGGATATGTAAATAGAGACCTAAAAAGATTTGAACTCATAACTCCTACTCTGATACCATAAAAAGAGCGAAGGTATTTGATTATTGAAATCAACGTACAATTTGTGGGGATGGTGTCCATTATATAAGGATATTACAAAATGTTGCACTTCATAAGAAAATAATATAACAATAAAAATAACAAATAAAGAGATCATTATATTATAAGAACTATCAATCCCTTGATTTTAATATCTACAAGAATTTGCTTGTCATTTTGATCCACATATCCAAATTCTTCTCCTTTGATTGATAAACAAGTGCTTTTAAGAAGAACATGCTCGGTTTATCTTTTGCGGTGCTTTTTGATCATGATTTAAGTAGAGATTTCACTTTCTACCGTGGTTTGGCAACCTCTTGATCCAAAGAACAGTGGATATTGAAGAAAAATCAAAATCCATTGAGTTCTGAATTTTGCGTAGAGAGATACGAAGTGTGACAAAGGGAACAATGCAGGGTGCATGAAGTCCCCCATTAGGCATTTATCTGGGCAATGCACACTTCACTAGAGGGATAGTTATTGAAAGCCGTTCCCCGAGCTCAGTTGCGCAGAACCCTGGGCGAGGCATCGATGTGATGGGATATGGGTTGAATTCTTGCTGGTTGGCCTAGTTGTGGCTCTCATCTGGCTCCCCCGTTCCAAGCCAAAAGCTGATCAATGCAAGCTAAGTGAAGGCTAGGGCCGTGTGGTTCCTAGATTGGAGGGATTAGCGTGAGGTTACTAGCTTCACGGAGCTACAAAAAGTAGGGATGTCAAAAAGCGAACCGCCCATGTCGATTTAGTTTGGAGAATAAATTATATATATATATATATATATATATATATATTTTTTTTTTTTTTCTGTTGGGATAGTTTCGATTCAGTTTAGTTAACCAAAACGAACTTGAAATCGCCCACTTTTTAATATTAAAATTTACACAATCTTCCTTCTTCTTCTTCTTTTTTTCCACTAAATTTCTTCTTAATATTACCAAAAAAAAAAAAAAAAAAAAAAAAACCCAATTGAATCGCGTCTTCAATTTGAGTCATGATTTGTTTCAAAGTTAATGCACATCAAAATGGTTTGGTTTGGATTTTCTGAAAACTTCAAACCAAATAGGTTACACTACTAGCAAAAACTCTTGATGAAGTGGCACCAACGTGACACGTAACACCGGACACAACACAATACGACATAACAATACATTCTTTTTCAAAAAATAGAGAATTTTGACATATTAGGACACGTCATATATTAAATATATATGTTTATATATAATTGATAAATTATAATTTTTATGATTATTTTAATCAAATTAATTTGATTCAAATTCACAAATAAATAATAAAAAGAATCTAGAATGATTTTACACTAAAAACATTAATCTACTGTTTGTTAATATTATTTATTATTTTAATTTGACAAATTCAAATTCATTCCAATAATCCATAAAACTTGAAGGAAAAAAAAAAAATCTATATTCTGGACTTGCGTGTTAAAGGGTGTCAGAAGAGAAGAGAAAAAGAAAAACTTGAGGGGTAATTTTTATGTCACGGGAAGTGAGAGTTAGAAGAGAAGACTAGGTCTTTCTTCGTTCCCAATTTATTATTTTTAATTTATATATATGTGTATATATATATTTATATATATTTTGGCTTCTCATTCATTGAAAATTTTTAAAATTGACCTGTGCGTGTCGGATTATATGTCGATATTCTAAACTTGCATATCAAAATTTTGGACTCTAGTATCGGGAGAGTTGACTATGTATCAAAAAATCTAACATCTATTGATCAAATGTCCGAGAGTATGAGACATATGTTAGAATGTCCGATACGACATGGAGACTTTTGGAAATTGTTGATGCTTCCTAGCTATTTGCAGTGCAATGATAATGGCCCCGCGCCACTCAGGTCTGCCATGGCCCAATGGAATTAATTCTTTGTACCACCACTTTTTTTTTTTCTCCTTTTTCGTCATTCTTATTTACCTTAGTGCATGTACACAATCTTTTTCTTTTTTTCCCCCTTTTTCTTTTGTGTTTGTTTTGAAAGACTAGGTAACGACTACAGGAAAAGAAAATGATAGACCGTGTGAGGGGTTTTTGTCTTACAAGTAAAAAAGGCAAAATGAACAAGAATGAAGAACATAGTGTGATTAACAAGAGAACAATTTCTTTCATTTAGGAATGTAATTCGAGATTTATTCCCATAAACATGATTTAACTAGAACAAAGAATATAATGTAACAAACATAAGAATAATATCTTTCATTTGGGAATAACTGGAGATTTATTCCTAAGAAGCTGATAATATCTTTGCCCATAAAAGAAAATGCACACGGCCCAGCTTTTGCGAGTTTTTTTTTTTTTTTTTTCATGATTTTACTTGGGATGAGGCTTTTTTCTGCCATGGATCGACCGCTTCTCAATCTAAAGAATAGAGGACATCGAAAAAGAAATTCAAAACCTATTGAGTTTCAGAATCGTGCACCAAAGAGTGACATGAGGTGTGATGAAGGGAAACAATGTGAGGAATCCTGTGCGTGAGGCCGAATTCACGGAGCAGCGAAATCCTTCCCCTCCCGGCAGTGGAAGGATAATGGGCCGGCGCCACTCGGGTCCACCATGGCCCAGTGGGCCGAATCCTCAGGACTCTTGGACATTTTCCTCTCGTGTTTTTTTTTTTAATCTTTGTCTTTTTCTATTTTTGGTGCGAAAGACCAGGTAACAATCATAGGAAAAAAGAAGGGGAAAACTGTGGCCGGTGGACGTGAGGGCTTTTGAGTCCATTTAATTTCTTGGGTTTCATAAGTGAAAAGGCCGAAAAAGGAATAGAATGAAGAGATAGAGTGTAACAAATGCGAGAATTTTCATTCAGGAATAGTTCAAGCATTATTCCCATAGAGAAGGTAAGAGAAGAATAATGAATGTAATAATAACAAGAATAATTTCTTTTCAGCTAGGAATAATTTAAGATTTATTCCCACAGAGATGATAAAACTAGAATAAAGAGTATGCAATAATAAAGTGGAGAAGAATAATTTGTTTCGCATAGGAACAAGTTGAGATTCATCCCCAAGAGATGATAAAATAGTGTTACAAACCTTAAGACTCCTTACGTTGTTTGATTGAACTCATTGACTCCGCATCCACCGAAAGTCAGTAACCTTCCTTAAGGGCATTGTCCCTACACACGTTACAATTGCTTCATAACTCGGCGAGTCAGCACCAACTTCAGAACATCACAAAATAAAGGCCAAAAAAGGATTTGCAAATTTCAAAGGCTATGGACTTTCAACTCTAGCGTGTGAATTTTCCTATCATACAATCAACTAAATGCAAAATGCTAAACTATATACTCAATAATAAGCAAGGCACTCCGTTGCTACTACTTGGTTTTTATTTTCGCTTTCTACATCTGATTTGGTCAATAATTGCAACTCTTGAAATGCTGTTTCAGCCTACGGTTACTTCCGATGAGGACGGCACACAAATTTAATAATTTGCGAACGAGCAGTTTCTAGTGGAAAAAAGGAAGAGTCGATTCTCTGAAAGGGCTGGCAAGCGAATCCTGTTCCTTTCCACTTGAAACGTTTCTGTAGGAAGATTTTCAGCTGGCATAGATCAGAAGCATCTATCTAGGTGACATGGATGTAGTAGATTCCACAAAGAACATGAAGGAGGCTCATTCATTCAGTAAGCATCACACAGCAAAACAGCAGTGACTTCTTGTGAACAAGCAGCCATTTTTCCATTGTAATATAATCGATACGGACGAGAATCATAAACAAAGACATCATTCCAGCAAGTTTTGTCACATCAATACAACCACAGAATCAAGAATCACGCCACTAAAAGTTCTCTCCCTGCAATTGGAAGTTCCAATAAGGTAGAGTTGTGAATCCTCTTTTCCTTTAATCATGGCACCGCAGTTGACCATTTTAGTCATAGGCCATCAGAGAGCCTGCTAGAGGGCAAGTAACTTATGCCAGTTTGGCCAGGATTTGTTAGTAACTCAAAGTTTCCAGCAGTAAATGACTCGTCCTTCAGAAAGATTGGTCTTTCGAGGTTAGAATATGCACAATAATCTACTTCATACACCGTTGCATCCTTCAAGAATGCTGAGACTGACACTCCAACTCCTTCCCCTGCACAGCTTTAAATTTTGGGCAAATGAGCAAAAGCATATCATGGAATTTGCAGGCTGCATTGATGTGCATTAACTGATGATCAATCTTTGTGCTTCTTGAATGTAGCCGAAGCTCAATATGGTCTATCACTTAGACCTATCAATGGGTCTCAACCATCTAATTGGAAGCACTCTGAATAAATAATGCCACAAAGCTTAATTCAAAAGCATGCCTATTTGCTAAAAGAAGCCGATGAAATAGAGTAACTTAAAATTCAACCGAGCTTGCTTGGCATTATGTTCTGAAGATGTTGTCATACTCATATGGAAATAATAATCTTACCATGTGTGACGAGCAGCAAGTTTTCTGAAGGATATTTATCAGCTAGGGCAACGATAATTTGCTCATATCTAGCTCGTGCACCCAATACTGTCTCTTCCCATTGTGGCATCTGCAGCCAATTTGCATCAATGCAAAGTGAAGTCATGATTATATTGCCAGTAGATGTATTGGCACCAAGTTACATAATTTACAGGCAAAAGCATACTGTTTGTCCAAAAAATTTAACCTGTTTATACACTCTTTCTACCGTATGATCCACCGTGCCAGTTGGTAGCATCGCTTCAAGCTCAGAAATATCAAATCCCCAATCCCCATCTTTAGGAGGAAATTTGATGGCTTCCCGGTTCAACATCTCACACAATCCATACTCAATTGAAACCTGTAGAAAGATTAAAAGCTTCATCATTCACTTATAATTTCATGAACAGAACCCTGCAGTAAACAAACTCACAACATGGCCAAATGTTAGTTGTATCTTTTATTGAAAAAGCAGACCACAAAATCTGTGGGTTTGATCTCTGTTTCAGCATTCTTCAATCAACTTATTTATATGTAGAAGCCAGTATCCATACAACCACTCTACATAAAGACTATTTACATTTTAATGATTTAGATCAGTATGTCAAGACTCCCCATTCCTTTCTGTGCTTATGCTATAATCAAGGAACAATCTATTCTTAAAAGGAAATACCAACTACTGTTCTAAGGATTCCACCTAAACAATTAATAGTAACCAAGCAATACAGGTGAACACTGTTCAACATAGTTCCCACTCACATTAGATCTGTCAACCAACGCAATAGAAGTCCACGGAGGTATTAACCAAAACATAATATGGTTAAGATTCACCTAATTCAAAACACTTTGCGAATGTGTGCGCTCTTTGTACAAATGGAAGATCTAGATGACCTAAACTGGAAGAAATAGCTGCAGTGAGAGAGAGGAAGAGACAAAACCAAATGGACACAATTTCCTCTCTTGGTGGTGATATGTTAATATGAAGCAAGAAGTGAACTATTGAAAGACTATGTACCCTTTGGAAGTGGAAGAAAATTATTTCCTCTTGCTTCCTTCCAACTTTGGATGAAACAGAGCCTGACTTGGAAAAGGAAATTTTCTCCTGAACTCTCATATAATACCCATTGCATTATCTAAAATGTAGCAAAGCAACATATTTCACCCTGAGATAAGCTATTTCCCTCTATATGAACACGACATAAACAAGATTAGAGCTCTTTGATTAAGACTGACATTGATGATAGTCGATAAAATCTAGCTAATTAAAAGATACTATGATACTGCACTGCACTGCCCTGCTTGACTCTGCCTTCAATTGTGTATTGCTGTTGCCTTACTGATGCCACATATTTGATACATTTTCCAGAGTTCATCAGAAGATCTGAAATCACTATGCAGTGCCTTATATATTTAAGAATGTTATATGATACAATATCCAGATAACTGTTCTTCAAATATATGCCCATCGCCAGGAATGAATGCTTCCCAAGCTAATTAGATCATAACTACTTACCTATTGCCAAACATATCTTCAAATGCAAACTGCTCCCAAGATGGGAAAAAGAAATATGCATTCTTTTTAGAGCCCACATGAAAGATCAAACTTCACAAAGTCAGCCCACAAATCTCACGAGATAACTCTTTCGGTAAACTCAAACCTCATACTGTTCTCAAGCATTTGATTCAAAGGGGCCATAGCAGTCTTCTTTTTCACTTGATTTTGATCGGACAGGTCATATATCACTCCACCTTAAACCAACGCCACAATGTTGTAGTTCAATTTTGCATTACTCTAGCGAGACAACCCCCCCTTCTCTCAATAATACATTTCAAGTTGACATCAATGATTCTCGCTAGGAAGGATTTCTACATGTCAGAAAAGTTCCTAAATTTGCAGATTACCTTCTAGATAACCATAAGAAAAGCTAGTTTTCACACCTCAATTCGTTCCTCTCTCACAAAACAGCGGGTCCCTCATGGATGGAGACCACCCCATCAATCATAAGAGTGCAAATAATTATCCCCAATCATTCACTTCGGAGAAATGCTTTCTATCTGATCAAATCTATATACGTATCGAGCTCACATGGACAGTACGTATGCAATACGGTTCTTTATTTCTTTATTTATTTTGAACAGTGCAATACGGTTCTTTAGCTTGACACGCACGTCACCAAATTCCATCCACGCATGATCGACACCCGCACGCGTTGACCTCAAAAGTCCATTGCTCTCTCGGCCTCTAACGATCAATCAACGAACTACTCCAATCAAAACTCTAGCCATCGCCATCGCATTCAGACGATCGCACATCACCACGCGCGTACGCACCCAAACGATCACAAGCTCGCGGACTGACCTTGAGCCTCGACGGATCGATGGAGAGGGCCGCCGAGGTCGTGGCGGTGAGGTCGTCGTCGTCGACGGCGCAGAGGGCGGAGACCGCCTCGGAGGCCGTCTGGACGCAGCGGCGGAACGGGGACACCAACACCCGGTGGATCGGGAAGCCGAGCTGGTCCCGGAGCTTGCGGCCGGTGCAGAACGCGCGGACCAGGCCGGCCTCGACGAGGGGCGGGTCCCAGGGGCGGGCCGCCGTGGACACCCAGAGCGGCTCGAAGTTGTCGATGCGGTCGCCGTGGCGCATCACGATGACGTGCTGGCGGCGCTGCGGCTCGGCCTGGGGATCGGAGGACGCCATCGTGCGGCGGCGGCGGAGGCGGAGCACGGCCGGAGGCGGAGGCGGAGGACGCCGCGTTCGGGTGTAGAGAGGGGGAGAGACGACGATTGGGGAAGGAGGTGCGTTTCTTATAATGGTGGGCAGAGAGGGGAGAAATGGCATGGGAATGGAGCGGATTTCCGGGTGGGAAGCAAAAGACATTTTTTTGATTCCATGAGCACCCGAGAAAAGGAAAAAGGAAACCGCCTTTGGTTTTTGGTTTTTGGTTTTTTTTTTTTTTTTTTTTTGTACCTATTTATTTTATTTTGAAAAAGAAAAAAAAAATTGCCCATACTCCACGCTACCACTACTCTTCCTCTTTTTTTTTTTTTTTTTTTTTGGTAAGGACTACTCTTCCTCTTTTTTATTTAATACAAGATGACAAAAAGTAGACCGCGCTCCAAACACTGCCAAGGCACTAAATTGACCGGAAAGATTACTTGAGTGCTTAGAATTAAATTAATAAGATTCAAAAGTTTATGATCGAATTAACGTTCGTACAATAAGCTTCAACTCCAAAGTCACACAATTATAAGTCATTTTCTTAAGTATTGTTGCGACCTGTCTTTATATAATTAAGCCTTGAATAAATTATCAAAATTTAGGTGTCAGCGAGTATATAATTATAAGTAGTCTCTTGAAGTGTGCTATCAAAATTCGCATTCAAGGGTGCACTTTGACGAGCCATTTGTAGGGGCATGCCTTACAAGTTGCGTAGCAAGGTAGAAAGCCACCATTGAAGGAAATCCCTCACAATCCACCTTTCAAAGGTAGGACAAAGAAAGTGATGACAGATAGGATGTGCGTAGGAGCTAGATCAGATCAAATCGAACCATTTACAGGTGATTCTTGGTTTTTGGTCTAGATTTGAATTGCCCAGACGTATGACCATTATGTTTTCTTTTTCCCCTTTTGCCAAAAAGCAGACAGGTGCAACCATCAGAATTGAAGTGGGTTTAGAACCGAGCGGTCCAATTTAATTCTCAATCCTGATTCGGGAGGTCAATGGTGCTCAACCAAGCGGCCAACACCTAACCAGTTATGCACAGGATGGCATATACAGAAATTGACATATAATACAAGAAAAAGGGGGGCAGAGCCAATGAATAACACAAAGGAGTGAGTCAAAGGACAGCTTCTGATTCAGGAGGTCAATGGTACTCAACCAAGCGGCCAACGCCTAACTAGTTACACCCCAGACGGCATATACAGAAATTGACCTTTGACACAAGAAAAAGGGGGTGGACCACTAAGAAGGTGAAGCTCCCCATGGGGCACAGTTCAAGATAGTTGAGGATGACTCGGGAAAAAGCGAAGTAGAAAATTCTAAGCTACAACACCGTAACTTCTAGTTCTAAACAAGGTTTTCATAATTACTTCACCGCGTTATCGCCAAGAAAATGCCAAATTCTACAATCAAGAACTTGCAAAGTTGAGGCGAGCAGTGCAGTTGTTCTTCCCAGGTGGAACTGCCGTAGAAGCTCCCTCGTGTGATTTCGGAGACTCCAAAGATTTGAACGTCATGCTAACAGCTTGTACCCCATTTGACGCCTCTGATTATAAGAATAAGGGGATCGTCTCGTAACGATAAAAAGACCTTATCATGGGCTTTCAAAAGGCAAGGAGTGAACAAAAAGCCCCTGGAATAAAGAACTACAGAGAAAAATAGACTTGGAGAAAAATGCAGAAGTCGAGTTCCTAAGGGGAGGAGAGGGTAAGGGCCGAAGGACCCACCCACGTCCATGGTGGCCGTCAGATTGCCTCATCGAGTTGTCTTACTTGACTCGAATTAACCTCACAAACTAGGTATTAGCATAAGCTACTAGAAAGGCTGGTCCCTCTGTTGCCTATAAAAGCCTAATAAGCCATAAACATATTGTCACCAGCACTCACATTCAAATTCTCTGTATCTACCCACACCATGTCGACTTTGGCGTTGTAGTGTTTATCCGAGACACTCACCGAACTCCTCAATTATTTCTCTCTCACATGTATCCAAAATGGTTAATGCCATGAAACCTGCAATGAATTTATCCAAAATTAATTTTTTTTTAATCACAAAAGACCACTTTATCTTCTATAAGTTTCCATTAATTTTTACTGTTAAATTACTAATTGAATGATACGTGATAATTAACAGGTATATTAGTTTATGGGTTTACCCTCTATTTGTTAAAGGTATATATATATATATATATTTTTTTTTTTTTTGGTAAAGATAAGTAATGAATAGATTATGTAGAAATACAAAGGGGGGAGGCCCGGCACCAACAAAAAGCTCACACTCAAACCATAAGTGGATGAGTGAGAGGGTGCCGTGGTTCTCAACAGCCAACAAAAAGAACCACTAAATACAACAAGAGCAATAAAACATCAATCAAATATAGAGGGATTTAAAGCCCAGCTCTGTTGCAGTCTCCCATTTCTCGGGTATTCTCAACATGTTTGTAGGTTATCGCCTTATCCTTGATCGCCTTTTGAAGATACATCTTCATTGCCGGGAGAAAAAGGGTATGGTTACGAAAGAGCATGTTGTTGCGCTCCTTCCAGATGATATAACATAAAGCTCCAAAGTTGAAGCGCGCCAGAGATTGATAAAAGCTATCTCCCATAAATAGCTTGGAAGCCCAATTAAGATTCTCGGTTTGTTAAAGGTATATATATATATTTGGTCAGTCCTACTCTATACCTATTCTACACTCACTCTCAGACTTTTGCCCTGCCTCTTGCAGGGCGTGGGCGTCGAAACCCACTCCTGAAACTTGCATGTCCCCACCCCATCCCTCCCTGAGAAGGTGGGGGTTTGAACCCCTCACCTCCCCCTTCCATGTTGGAAGGGTGGCCACTAGGGCGAATCCCAGTGGTTAAGGTATATTAATTTGTGATTTTTTGCTATATTAATCAAATGTAAAAAGAAACTAATTGATGATAAATATATTACAAATATATCAATTTGGAATTTTTGTCAAATGTAAAAAGGAAACTAATTGATGATAAATTTATTACAAATATATCAATTTGGGATTTTTGATAATAAAAAATTAATTTAAGATAAATTTATCATTAGTGTAATAATTATCGCCGGAAATACATGTTTCCCAAGCTAATTAGATCATAACTACTTACCTATCGCCAAACATATATTCAAATGCAAACTACTCCCAAGATGGGAAAAAGAAATATGCATTCTCTTCAGAGTCCACATGAAATATCAAACTTCACAAACTTCAGGCCCCAAATCTCACCAAGTAAACCCTATCGGTAAACTCAAACCTCATTCTGTTCTCAAGCATTTGATTCAAAAGGGCCTACGCACTCTTCTTTTGCACTTGATTTTGATCAGACAGGTCATATATCATTCGCCTTAAACCAACGCCACAATGTCGTCATTCAATTTTGCATTATTCTAGCGGGACCCCCCTCTCTCAATAATACATTTCAAGTCGACATCAACAATTCTCGCTAGGAAGGATTACTGCACGTCAGACAAGTTCCTAACTTTGGATATTACCTTCATAGGCAAAGCTAATTTTCACACCTTGATTCGTTCATCTCTCACAAAACAGTGGGTCCCTCATGGATAGAGAACACTCCATCAATCATAAGAGTGCAAATATTTATCCCAATCGTTCACTTCGGAGAAGTGCTTGCTATCTGATCAAATCTATATACGTATCGATCTCACATGGACCGTATGTATGCAATACCGTTCTTTGGCTTGACACGCAAGTCACCAAATTCCACCGACGCACGGTCGACACCCGTACGCGTTGACCTTAAAAGTCCATTCCTTTCTCAGCCTCTAACAGTCAATCAACGAACTACTCCAATCCATCGCCATCGCCATGGCCATCACATTCAGATGATCGCACATCACAGAACAAAAACGCACCCAAACCATAACAGGCTCGCGGACTGACCTTGACCCTCGACGGATGGATGGAGAGGGCCTCCAAGGTCATGGCAGTGACATCATCCTCGTCAACGGCGCCAAAGGGCAGGGACCGCCTCGGAGGCTGTCTAGACGCAGCAGAGGAATGGGGACATGAACACATGGTGGATTATATGTTAGATGATATATATAATTCTTTGATGCGGAAATTCAATAGAAAAACAGTGATCTTTAATCTTCATGATTTTTACAAATAGATGAATGCGTATATTTATCCATAGTGTTACCCTTCATGATAATCATTATGGAGAATCGAAAAATTCGAATCAAATGAAGAAATCCAATTTCTTTCCTTCCTTTAACTCACTATTCTTTAATGTATTCTATTGATGGAGGAGAAAATACAGAGCTCTTTTCAGTTATTGTTGTTCTTGTCGGTGGAGAGAGGACCGGACTTTGTTTATACGTTCTATCAAAAAGTGCCTTTCATCAAAGCACCTTTTAACTTTCATAAAAGTTGCACCTCTTCGGAAAAGGATTATACCGTTTCGTTTTATTAGAGTCGCAACTTCTTATAACCAATATTTATTTTTTTATAGCATTTCAACAATTATTAAACCATTTTAATAAATCATATTATGTGGGCCACAATAATTTTTATATCAAGAAACTGAGCTAGTCTCGGATCATGCGTCCGGTGCAGAATGCCCGGACTAGGCCAGCCTCGATGAGGGGTGGGTTCTAGGGGCAAGCCGTCATGGACACCCAAAGTGGCTAGAAGTTGTCAATGCGGTCGCAGTAGCGCATCACAACGACATGCTGGCAGTGCTGTGGGTTGGCCTAGGGATTGGAGGACGCCATCGTGGGGCAGCGGCGGGCGGCGGAGAGGAGGAGCTTTGAGGCCGCCGCGTTCGGATGTAGAGAGAGGGAGAGACGACGATTGGGGAAGGAGGTGCGTTTCTTGTTATGGTGGGCAGAGAGGGGAGAAATGACATGGAAATGGAGCGGATTTCGGGATGGGTAGCAAAAGACATTTTTTGATTCCATGAGCACCCGAGACAAGGAAAAAGGAAACCGTCTTTGGCTTTTTTTTTTTTGGGTACCTATTTATTTTATTTTGAAAAAGAAAAAAAAAAAAAAGCCCTTTGTGGCATACTCCACGCTACCACTACTTTTCTTCTTTTTTATTTAATACAAGAAGACAAAAAGTTTAGTGCGCTCCAAACACTGCCAAGACACTAAATTGACCGGATAGATTACTTGAGTGCTTAGAATTAAATTAATAAGATTAAAAAGTTTATGACTGAATTAACGTTCATACAATAAGCTTCAACTCATAAGCCATACAATTATAAGTCATCTTCTTAAGTATTGTTGCGACCTGTCTTTATATAATTAAACCTTGAATAAATTACCAAAATTTAGGTGTCAGCGAGTATATAATTATAAGTAGTCTCTTGAAGTGCGCCATCAAAATTCGCATTCATGGGTGCACTTTGACGAGCCATTTGTAGGGGCATACCTTACAAGTTGCGTCGCAAGGTAGAAAGCCACCATTGAAGGAAATCCCTCACAATCCACCTTTCAAAGGTAGGACCAAGAAAGTGATCACATATAGGGTGTGTGTAGGAGCTAGATCAGACCGAATTGAACCATTTATAGGTGATTCCCGGTTTTTGGTGTGGATTGATGTATGACCAATATGTTTTCTTTTTCCCTTTTTGCCAAAAAGCAGACAGGTGCAACCACTAGAATTGAAGTAGGTTTAGAACCGAGCGGTCTAATTTAACTCTCAATCCTGATTCGGGAGGTCAATGGTGCTCAACCAAGCGGCCAACGCCTAACCAGTTATGCCCAGGACGGCATATGCAGAAATTGACCTATAACACAAGAAAAAGGAGGTGGACCACTAAGAAGGTGAAGCTCCCCATGGGGCACAGTTCAAGATAGTTGAGGATGACTTGGGAAAATGGGAAGTAGAAAATTCTAAGCTACAACACCGTAACTTCTAGTTCTAAACAAGGTTTTCATAATTACTTCACCGCGTTATCGCCAAGAAAATGCCAAATTCTACAGTCAAGAACTTGCGAAGTTCAGGCGAGCAGTGCAGTTCTTCTTCCCAGGTGGAACTGCCGTAGAGGCTCCCTCGTGTGATATCGGAGACTCCAAAGATTCGAACGTCACGCTAACAGCTCGTACCCCATCTGACGCCTCTAATTATAAGAATAAGGGGATCGTCTCGTAACGAAAAAAAGACCTTAACATGGGCTTTCAAAAGGCAAGGAGTGAACAAAAAACCCCTGGAATAAAGAACTACAGAGAAAAATAGACTTGGAGAAAAATGCAGAAGTCGAGTTCCTAAGGGGAGGAGAGGTGTTGATACCAAAGGGAAATGCCAACTACAAGAAGGCCCTCGCAATTGCGATGAGGGTCAGGGCCGAAGGACGCACCCACGTCCATGGTGGCCGTCAGATTGCCTCATCGAGTTGTCTTACTTGACTCGAATTAACCTCACAAACTAGGTATTAGCATAAGCTACTAGAAAGGCTAGTCCTTCTGTTGCCTATAAAAGCCTAATAAGCCATAAACATATTGTCGCCAGCACTCACATTCAAATTCTCTGTATCTACCCACACCATGTCGACTTTGGCGTCGGAGTGTTTATCCGAGACACTCACCGAACTCCTCAATTATTTCTCTCTCACATGTATCCAAAATGGTTAATGCCATGAAAATCACAATGAATTTATCCAAAATTAAGTTTTTTTTAACACAAAAGATCAATTTATCTTCTATAAGTTTCTATTAATTTTTACTGTTAAATTACTAAATTGAATTATACGTGGTAATTAACAGGTATATTAGTTTATGGGTTTACCCTCTATTTGTTAAAGGTATATTAATTTGTGATTTTTTGCTATATTAATCAAATGTAAAAAGAAACTAATTGATGATAAATATATTACAAATACATCAATTTGGAATTTTTGTCAAATGTAAAAATGAAACTAATTGATGGTAAATTTATTACAAATATATCAATTTGGGATTTTTGATAATAAAAAAATTAGTTTGAGATAAGTTTATCATTAGTGTAATAATTATCGCCGGAATACATGTTTTCCAAGCTAATTAGATTATAACTACTTACCTATCGCCAAACATATCTTCAAATGCAAACAACTCCCAAGATGGGAAAAAGAAATATGCATTCTCTTCAGAGTCCACATGAAATATCAAACTTCACAAACTTAAGGCCCCAAATCTCACCAAGTAAACCCTATCGGTAAACTCAAACCTCATTCTGTTCTCAAGCATTTGATTCAAAGGGGCCTAAGCACTCTTCTTTTGCACTTGATTTTGATTAGACAGGTCATATATCATCCACCTTAAACCAACGGCACAATGTCGTCATTCAATTTTGCATTATTCTAGCGGGACCCCCCTCTCACAATAATACATTTCAAGTCGACATCAACAATTCTCGCTAGGAAGGATTACTGCACGTCAGACAAGTTCCTAACTTTGGATATTACCTTCATAGGCAAAGCTAATTTTCACACCTTGATTCGTTCATCTCTCACAAAATAGTGGGTCCCTCATGGATAGAGAACACTCCATCAATCAGAAGAGTGCAAATATTTATCCCAATCGTTCACTTCGGAGAAGTGCTTGTTATCTGATCAAATCTATATACGTATCGAGCTCACATGGACTGTACGTATGCAATATTGTTCTTTAGCTTGACACGCAAGTCACCAAATTCCACCTACGCACGGTCGACACCTGCACGCGTTGACCTTAAAAGTCCATTGCTCTCTCAGCCTCTAACAGTCAATCAACGAACTACTCCAATCCATCGCCATCGCCATTGCATTCAGATGATTGCACATCACAAAACAAAAACGCACCCAAACGATAACAGGCTCGTGGACTGACCTTGACCCTCAACGGATTGATGGAGAGGGCCTCCGAGGTCATGGCAGTGCCATCATCTATGGCATCCTAAAATTTCATGACAACCTCTGGATATACCATGAATCATGAATAGGTGATGGAAGCGCCATTAGGATTATGCTATAGCCATTAGACCAATGAATTGCAATAGATTAAGGCCGAGCATTTTAATGGACAATTATTTGGTTGGGAATACATTCTATGTCCGCAAGCGATCAAGGATTGTACTAAGGGACAAATTGATGGAAAATTTTATACTTGGCCGTGCACTTTATAAGTTGGATTTCTATTGATTTATGTTACAAAGTTTTGTGGCCATATAAATTGTAATTAGGTATTTATATAAGTGGGGATTTAATAGAAAAATAGGAGAAGGAGTGGGCTGATTTTCTTAAGGGACAAAGCCCGTCCAAAACCAGCCCACATCCCCCCCCCCATTCAGCGACCAAGACTGGCCCAAAGAAGGCCCATCATCTTTGCATGTAAATTGACAAGTGGCAAAGGGAGTGGAGCAAGTGTTGCTGCCCCATTGGCTCCACCGAGTGGCTTGCATGCAATCTAGTGATTGCTAATCATGGTTGAAGGGAAGAAAAAGAGAGAGGGAGGGGCAAATTGAGCAAGGCACCGAGAGAGAGAGAGAGAGAGAGGAGGAAGAAGACTGGCTGCCGTGCATCCGCCTTGCTGCCGCCGTTGAGCCCGCCTTGCCCCGCCATTGTGCTTGCTGTGATTTTCTTTGGATTTGAGGCAAGTAGAGTTCTTTGATCTACACTTTGCTTGCTGTGATTGTCTGTGTTGTAAGGTGAATTTCGGAGGTGGTGGAGGTGAGAATTTTCAAAGTTATGGGAGTAGTGCCTTAGTCTAGTAATCTGTTTTCTGGAAAAACAGTCCAACCTTTGGTGATTTCGTGAGCTGCATGCAATTTTCTAGTTGGAATCTTACTTCGACTTCTTGATGAAAGTTGTAGAGGACTTCTTGAAGATTAACATACTAAAATTTGAGATGAAATGGACAAGTATTGGATGGTGAAACCATTTTTCTTCAAAGATACTAGATCTGGAAAACTGCTATGTTGATCCCTTGCGATTCTGTGAACTTTATAAAATTATCCAGTCCAAATTTGATCTCGTGTCCTTGATAATAATTTTATATGACACCTTGAGGAACAACATACTGAAATTTTAGAATAAATGGATAAGTATGGATCGAGGAAAACGATTTTCTTTGACACGGGTTGATCTGGAAAATGGTACCGAGAGTAGGGAAAAGTAAATCGATTATAACTTTTAATCCATAATGAATTTGACTTCGATTTCTTCATGAAAATTTTACCTCTAAGTCTTAACTACAACATATCCAAATTTTAGAATTTTCAGTGTTCATTTAAGGACTTAATCGAAATTATTTCTGAAACTGTGCATAAGTGGTGTTGAAATTCCTTTTACTGTGATGCATGGACTTATGTGATTTCTGTGGAGCTTTCTTGACATGGTGTTCTTCACGAAACCTGTTTCTTTAGACCTTATTTACAACGAGTTAAATTTTCAGAATTTATAATCATTGTTTACTAATTTTTCCAGAATTTTAATTAAAGGAGTGCATTCTGCCTTATCCGAAAAATTGCTTCATTTTCAAGAACAAATGAATTGCTTTATGAAATGTGATATCTTGGGTGTTATTTGTACGGCATATATGATGACATTTGGCATATCATATGACATAAAAAAAAAAGGCTGGTTTAAACCCCTGACATTGTTGCATCAATTGTTAATTTGAAAATAAGATACATATGTGAATATGCATTGTGATGATAATACCGTCGGAGGTGTGAGCTAACGATGCCTCGGGAGTGTCGGGATGCCTAAAATGTGTGTGCTGGATGCCCGGAGGTGTGTACTGGAGGTTCCTTGTGATGCCAGTTGGGGTGTGAGATGCTCGGAGGTGTGTGCGGGATGCCCAGAGGTGTATGCCGGAGGTTCCTCATGATGCCAGGATTGGGTGCAAGCGATATATGAGGGATGCAAACACTGGTCCCTGGAAGAAAAAATGAGATCCTTTGAAAGTTAAAATGAAAATTGAATCATGCGCATGTGTGCACGCATATGGCATGGGATATAATTGCATATGAAATTGAGTTGATACTATATGGCATTGAGAATGCGATCATGAAGGTATTGAATGGATCTCATGGGGATATATACATGATAGTATGGATGATACATGCGCATGTATGTGCATATGGCATGGAATATGAATTGCTTTAATGAATGAATCTCATGGAAATGCAAGCATGATTACACGGATGATATGTGTATGTCACATGAAATTGTGGTTGTCTTGCTTGTTGTATTATGTAGTTTGATGGATCTTTACTGCTAAGTGGTTGTACTCACCCCTTTTGAGGACTAACATTTCAGATTAGAAGATGCCTCTGTTATCGGTCACCTGTGGTACTTTCTATGGCATACCGTCTGACGTTGAGGTTGAGTGTTCGGAGCATTCCTGTGTTGGCGTTCCTGGACTGGTGTTTATCCGTGTTCGAGGCTTAGTTATGTACGACGTGGGCCTACCTGACGGCCCCGTGATCTAGGAGTTCCTGTCTGTTCAAGTCCGCCGCGACGGGGTCATGAGGGGGATGCTACCGTCACCGCCAGCCATTGCACCAGGCTAGGTGTGATTGCGCATGTGACTGGTAGCGGTTGACACTTTTTGGATAGCTGGCACTGGATGATGGATCGGTGTACATGACTGGTGTGGGGTCGGATACTTTTGGTTATAGTCGAGCTTAGCAAAGCCTTGGCCTTTTGTTGTACTGACTCCTTTGATGTCCATCCAAGCTATGTAAATAAAAGTGCTTCGGCTCTAACTTCTATGTTAATGAAGTGTGCAATTGGTGTGCATTACATTATATTGTTTAGTTTGAGTTTGGGTTAGGGAGATGTCGAATATGCTTCTGCTAAATGAATCGCGCCGGGACCAATTTAATTAACATATACCCCTAGGACTTATGAACCTACTATAAATCTATGGTATCAGAGTGAGTTTTATCAAGGCAAGTGATAGGTGAGTGAGCTGTGGCGACCTTAGCTGATAGGGGGCCGTAGTGGGGTGTCACATCATTGTCGTCAACGGCGCCAAAGGGTGAGGACCACCTTGGAGGCCGTTTGGATGCAGCAGATGAATGGGGACACGAACTCATGGTGGATCAGGTGTTAGATGATACATATAATTCTTTGATGCAGAATTTCAATAGAAAAACAGTGATCTTTGATCTTCATTATTTTCACAAATAGATGAAGACGTACATTAATCCATAGCGTTACCCTTAATGATAATCGTTATGGAAAATCGAAAAATTCGAACCAAATGAAGAAATCTGATTTTCTCTCCCTTAACCCACTATTCTTTAATGTATTCTATCGATGGAGGAGAAAATACTGAGTTCTTTTCAGTTATTGTTATTCTTGTCGGTGGAGAGAGGAGCGGACTCTGTTTATACGTTTTATCAATAGGTGCTTTTCATCAAAGCGCCTTTTAACTTCCATAAAAATCGCACCTCTTCGGAAAATGATTATACCATTTCGTTTTATTAGAGTTGTAACTTCTCATAATCAATATTTATTTTTTTATAGCATTTCAACAATTATTAAACCATTTTAATAAATCATATCATGTGGGCCATAATAATTTTTATCAGGAAACTGAGCTAGTCTTGGAGCTTGCAGCCGGTGCAGAATGCTCGGACCAGGCCAGCCTCGATAAGGGGTGGGTTCTAGGGGCAAGCTGCCGTGGACACCAAAGCAGCTAGAAGTTGTCGATGCGGTCGATGTGGTGCATCACAACGACATGCTGGCGGTGCTACGGGTTGGCCTAGGGATTGGAGGACGCCATCGTGGGGCAGTGGCGGGCGATGGAGAGGAAGAGCTTTGAGGCCACCATGTTCAAATGTAGAGAGAGGGAGAGACGACGATTGGGAAAGGAGATGTTTCTCTTGATATGGTGGGCGGAGCAATGGGGAGAAATGACATAGAAATGGAGCATTTTTTTTTGGGAGGGTTGATGAGCAAAAGACTTTTTATGATTCCTCGAGCATTAGGGAAAAGGAAAAAGGAAAATGTCTTTCGCCTTTTTTTTATAGTTAATATCCTTAAAAATTCAAATTGATACATATGTGAAAATTTACTCCGAATTAATTTTTTGACTACCAAAAACCCCAAATTAGTACATCTTTGATAAATTTACCCAAAACTGAAATACTTATGATAGATTTACCCTTTGTTAGTTTCTGATAAATTTTACTATCAAATTACTAAGTTTGATAACATGTGATAGTTACTAGTGTATCAATTTGGGATTTTACTATTCATATGTCACGATTGTATAATTTTTGTAGTTTTTTGTAGCATTAATTCAAATTAACAGAGATTATATTTGTCACAAAATGTACTATTTTGAGGTTTTTTTTTTTTTTTGGTAAATGTAAGAAATGTATAGATTTTGCCGAATAATTACAAGGAAGGAGGCCCAGCACCTACGAGGGGACAAACACTCAAAGAGACACAATCAAGTCAAAGAGAGTGTAAGCGTGTCGTGGTTCCCAAGGAAAACCAAAAGGTAATAAGAAGCCAACATAGGGAAAAGACCACAATAAAAATAGGGTAACCTAATCAATCAAAAATAGAAGGATGTAGATCCCAACTTCGTTGTAGTCTTCTATTCTTGGGCATGTTCGAAACATGCTTAAAAGTCATTGCCTTGTCTTTCATCGCCTTTTGAAGATGCATCTTCATTGCCGGAAGGAAAAGGGTCTGATTTCGGAATAGAATGTTATTCTGCTCTTTCCAGATAATGTAGCATAACGCTCCAAAGCCAAAACGAGCCATAGTTTGGTGGAAGCTATTATCACCAATATGCTCAGGCACTGTTTGGTAACCAATCAAACAGTGCCTGATTCTGATTTTTTGTTCCTAGAATTAGTTTGGGAACGGAATCATGTTTAGTAAAATATTTTTGTTCTCGGAAATAGATTGGGAGTAGAATTAAGAATTTAAAAAAAAAAAAAAAGTTGATTCTTGTTCTGGGAACCAGAAAAAGAATCAAAAAATTAACCCTTCTCTCCCTCTCTTTGTTGCTGTTGGCCACTGTCACTGCCGTCTACCACCACCCGTCGCCACCGTCTGTTGTTTGCCGGCAACCAATCCAGCGAGCTCACTGAACCTCGCCCAGGCTTGGTGAGCCTTCGGCGAGATCGCCGAAGGCAAGCACCAACCCCGGTGAGGCGGCCTCGCCCACCCCCGCCGAGGCTTGCGTAGCCTAGCCGGTGGCCGAGGCAAGCGTCGCCCGCCCGGCGAGGCCGGCCCAGCCACCGACGAGGCTCGGTGGGGCCGAGCGAGGGCTGGGCGAGGCTGGCGAGGCTCGACCGACAAGAGCCAGCCTTGCCGAGGGCCGGCAACGCTCGGGAGGTCGCCGGCCCTCGTTCGCGGCTTGCGCCGATCCGGCGATCGACGTGAAGAAGAAGAAGAAGAATAGGAGGAAAAAGAAAAAAAATAAAATAAAAAAGGAAAAATAAGAAAAGGAAAAAAGGAAAAAATATACAAATTATTTAAAAATTTTTAAAAAATTGATTTGGAACAGAATCAATGAACACGGTACCAAACGTAATTCTATTCTAGAATCAGAAATTTTGGATAGTTATCAAACGGCTTAAAATGCTTAGAATTAGTTCCCCGGAAGAGAATAAAAAATAATCATTTTTGATCAAAATCTACTCCCGAGAATAGAATCATTACCAAACGTGCCCTTAGTGGCCCAATCAAGATTCTCCAACCAAGATTTGTTATACCAGGCAAGATTGCATTTAACCGCCCAAAACAAAGCAATGGTACCGGAAATGTGGCAACCAAAAAATAGGTGGTCTATGGAGTTCGGTTAGCAAGAACAAAAAGCGCACACAGCAGAAGAAATTCTAAGTTGCAAAACCTGAGTTGGGAGCTAGTTACAGGTGATTAACCATAGGTGAGTTTGATTTTTTGTGACCATTTGGGGTATATATGCCATACGTATACTAGTTTTGGGTTTTCCGTAGTAGAAATTAGTTTAAGGTAAATTTGTCATACGTGTAACAATCAAGGAATTTTCAAGGTATTAATATCATTTTTTGTACTTATTTATTTTATTTTGAAAAAGAAGAAAAAAATTGCCCTTTGTGGCATACTCCATGATACCACTAGTTTTCTTCTTTTTAATACAAGAAGACGAAAAGTAAACACTGTCAAGGTACTAAATTGACTAAAAAGATTACATAAGTGCTCAAAATTAAATTGATAAAATAAAAAAATTTATGATCGAATTGACATTCATATAATAGACTTCAACTCCAAAGCCACACAATTACAAATCATCTTTCTTAGGTATTGTTGCGACATACCCTTATGCAATTAAACTTTAAATAAATAGTCAAAATTTGTGTGTCAACCAGTATATAATTATAAGTAGCCCCTTGAAGTGCATTGTCAAAATTCGCAGTTAAGGGTGCACTTCAACAAGCTATTTGTAGGGCATACCTTACAAGTTACGTTGCGAGATAGATATTGCAAGCTACCATTGAAGGCAAGCCTCACAATCCACCTTTCGAAGGTAGGATAAAGAAAGTGATAGTAGATAGGGGTGTGCACAGGAACTAGATTTGACCAGATCGAATTGGCCAGTTTATGGGTGATTCCCAGTTTTTGGTGTGGAATAGAATTGCTTGGACATGACCGATATGTTTTCTTTTTCCCTTTTTGCCAAAACCCCAAAGTGGACAGGCACAACACCGGAATCAAATTAGGTTTAGGATCGACTGGTCCAATTCAATTCTTGATCTCATTTCTGAAGTGAAACCAACCCAACCCAAGAACCGATCATCCCTAATCACAAATCCAATGAATAACACAAAGGAGTCAAAGGACAGCTTCTAATTTAGGAGGTCAATGGTGCTCGACCAAGTGGCCAACGCCCAACCAGTGATGCCCAGGACGTCATATATAGAACTTGACCTATAATACAAGGAAAAGGGGGTGGACCCCTAAGAAGATGAAGCTCCCCAAGGGGCACAGTTCAAGATAGTTGAGGATGACTTGGGAAAAAGAGAAGTAGAAAATGCTAAACTATAATATCGTAACTTCCAGTTCTAAAAAGGGTTTTCGTGATTACTATGGGCGCGCATGATTGCGCGCTATTTTTGTTCCGAAATTGTTTTTCTATTTCAGAAACAATTCTGAATAGAAATCCGTTTGGTAAAATTATTCCACTTTTTTATTTCTGAAATAGATTTTGGTTCCGAAATATATTTTGACAAGAAATCGAAATAGAAAAAAGCTATTTTTCTATTTCAAAACAAATGAGAAATAAAAAAAAAAAAATTTTATCGTTCATCATCGCCGCACCGCCACCGGTTGCCTCCTCCCGGTCGTCGCCGCGGCCAGTCTGCCGTTGCCGCCCGATCGCCGATCGCCGGCCGCCGCCGATGGCGATCGGCCCGACCGCCGCCGTCGCCGCCCGCCGCCGACCGTCGCTGCCCTCCGTCGCCGCTCCGTCGGTCGCCGGCCGCCGCCGCCCCGCCGCCGCCGCCGTCCGAAAGAAAGAAATTTTTGTGTCGTTATCAAACGAATTTCTATTTTTAGAGTAGAAATTTTGTGTCGTTATCAAACGGTTATTTTTGCTTAGAAACTCGTCCGTAAATAGAAATAGAAAAATAGAAAAATCTATTTCTGTTCCGAAACTATTTCTAGAACAGAAATAGAATCATGCGCCCCTATGTCACATTATCGCCAAGAAAATGTTTTATATATGCATATTCTAAATAAATATATCTAATTAGATATATAAGTGAATCTTTCGCCGCTAGGGCTGATCTACTACTGAATGATTATGATACTTCATCTTGACAGATAATTCTATACCTTGAAAGTTCAGGCGGGTCAGTGCAGCTATTTTTCCTAGGCGGAACCTCCGTAGAAGCTCCCCGTGTGATTTCGAAGACTTCAAAGACTCGAATGTCGCGCTAAGAGCTTGTATCCCATCTGACGCCTCTAATTATAAGAATAAGGGGATTGTCTCAGAACAAAGAAAAAACCTTAACATGGGCTTTCACGAGGCAAGGAATGAACAATAAGCCAAAATAGACTAGGAGAAAAATGCTGAAATCGAGTTCCTATGGGGAGAAGAGGTGTTGATACCAAAAGGAAATGCCAACTACAAGAAGGCCCTAGCAATCGCAAGAAGGGTAAGAGCCGAAGGACGCACCCACGAGTCACCATCGTATATGGAGCATTTATGGTGGCTGTCGAGATTGTCTCGTCGAGTTGTCTTGCTTGACTCGAATTAATCTCATAAACTAGGTATTAGCACGAGCTACTATAAAGGCTAGTCCCTCTGTTGCCCATTAATGCCTGGTAAGCCATAAACATACTGTCACCAGCACTCACATTCAAATTCTCTCTTCGTCTCCCATACCATATCGACTTTGGCGTTGGAGCATTTATTCGGGACACTCACCGAACTCCTCAACTATCTTTCTCTCGCATGTTTCCAAAATGATTAATATCACGAAAAATCTCAAATTGATATATTTATAATAAATTTATTCAAAATTAATTTTTTTATCATAAAAGATCACTTTACTTTCTATTAGTTTCCGTTAAATTTTACTTGTGAAACCGGTAAATTGAACAACATGTGATAATTAACAAATGTACTATTTTAGGGGTTTACCCATGCTTATCATAGATGTGCTAATTTGTGATTTTCTATTTTATTAATTAAATCTAATGGAAACTAATAGGGGAAAATTTATCATAAATATATCAATTTATGATTTTTGATAATTAAAAAATTAGTTTTGGATAAATTTGTTATCGTATAACGATTATAAGTCTTTGGTGGTCAAACAATTATTTTGGGATATATTTATTATATGTGTACCTATTTATGGTTTTTCTTAGTATTAATCCTACTTAAACACATTGAAGATTCCTAAAGGCGGGATTTTCAAAGCTCAAATCAACCACACGATAGCAAACTGGAAGTTCGTATACATTAACACTCAGATCTAGTAATCAGATAAGAAACTAAATTTGGAAAAAAATAAAAAATAAAAAACTCACATGGTTTTGGGGTATCAATGTCAACTCCAATTTGGTCAGTACACATTATTCTTACGAAATCAATTTTGACACAATAGACATTGGAGTAAGCCATCAAACTCCGACAACTTTGACAGCTTGATACGACAATGATTTGTACTTCAACGATCAGGACATCCTCTTTAACGGACCCTCTCGCCGGTTTCTGCAGATCCTCCAAGGGCATAAAGTCTTCGTAACCCCATTCGGGTTGGAGGCAAATAGCCAATGACCAACTGCAATACCCCCAAAAATAAATATTAAAATTTTTATATTGTAGATGAAGCCATATTGAATGAGTATACTCATACTCAATTGGGACACATGAAGAGAGAGAGCCATATGTTCTCTCAATAGAAGATATTCGCATGCACAATTTGATTGTTGCTACCCAAAAGTCCTTCCCCAAAGGCCACTTGGAACTTTCTCGTATAGTGAAAATGATATCCAATTCATAAAAAGATTTGGAAAAATTTGACGTGATCTCAAATACTAGCACTTATATGTAATTGCATTCGCCCGTATGGCTTGGACTAATCAAAGAATTTTAAAAATAATTTTTTTATTTTAAATTTAAAATACTATCCAAATTTCAAAAAAAAAAAAATGCAAAAAATATGTGCAAATCTCCATGCCCATTTGCACGCTCTTATTAAAGTTTTGGGTGTTTTGGATTTACAATAAAAATCAAAATATGTGTCATGAGATTAAATTAAGTAAAAACTAAAAATAAAATAAAATGAACCTAGACACAGTAAAAGTTAATCTAGATACGCATGTTACAAAAATAAATAAATAAACATACTTTTTTCTCTTCGTGGTTACAATTGAGTTCGTCCAACGCACGCTAGTAAATTAATAGCAACTTCCCTTTCTCGGCCGCAGTGCCTTGGGGATACACCTTTGGCTTCCTACACACGACAATTACAGTTAAACAAAGACGAATCTTAGCTAATTCTATTCAACAACATAAGCAACAAAAGTAAATTTAAATAGGTAAGAGGCTAGCAGCTAATTTCGTTGTTGCGAACTTCTTTGTTCTGGGAAGGTACCGATTGCTCTTGCCGACGGCTTTCGCCGTCGGAGAAGTGAAGGCTCTGGTCTGATTTGGAGAAGTTCTGGATCTTCCAACTGAATGTGTGGTAAGGCGGGTCTTTGATCATGGGAAGAGAATCCCATCCGATATTAGATTTGATGACGAAAACCTCGGCCCGGAAGACATAAGAGCCGCCGGCAAGGTATCCATTCGAAGGCTCTTTGAATGTTCCTGAGGAGGGAAACTGAGGAAACCCCCATTGGGTCTTCAAGTCATGGATGCTCCTCACTGCCCCCATCACCATACACACGCAATTCCACAGGTCAACGTAACTTGGTCGTAGGTTCTAAGCTATAATTATATAATTCGAAGTGTGATTTTGTTAATATTATGTGACGATCAACCTTAGATGGTCAAACACACGTCTCTAGTCCTGTCATACATAAAAAGCTTGTGGTTGACCCTAACCTCTCACTTGCGAGGAAGCTTATTTGTCCTCTCGATTGACAAATACAAGGAAATATAGCCTTGATAACCTAGAGCTCCCAATTTTCGGACACGATTCATGCCCACATTTCGTCCTTTTTCGTTAGGGTTCGGACCAATGGGTTCTGACTAGGGGTGTCAAGACCCGAACCGAAAACCGAACCGAACCGCGAACCGAACCGAAAAATTCGTATTTTACGGTTCGGTTCGGTTTTCGGTTCGGTTTATATCAAAAACCGAAAATTTTTTTATCGGTTCGGTTTTATCGGTTAACCGAACCGAAAACCGAACACACGAACCGAAAACTGAAAATTTTTTTATCGGTTCTCTCCCGACTCTCTCGTCTCCCGTCTCTGAGTCCTCTAGTCTCGTGTCTCAGTTTTGATTTTTATGGGTCCCGTCTGAGTTCTCTCAATGGCGACGGCGACGGTGATGGTGACGACCGATTGATTGAGGGACAGAGCCCATTTCTTCTACAAATCTCTCCTTCGTCCCTTTTCCTTCTGCGACGACAACGGCGACTGAGGGGCCGAGCATGTCTTGCGTGCGCTTCGCTCTGGATTGATGGAGGTACGTTGGATGTGATGGGGCGAGGGATTCCAGAGTGTTCTGAGGATGCTCCCGCATCACAGTGGCACCAGGCTCTAAAGACTTTCCTTCTCGCTCGCCGGTTCCACTCACGAGCCCACTCCTCTCGCTCCGATCCGGTCGTCTCCTTCGCAAGAGTTTCCGGTTCTCGAAGCCGCCATGCCGGACCCTCCTACTTCCTACGAGACGAGGCACATCGAGTTCCGCGGTCGCGACGGGCGAATCGTCCTCCAGGAAGGCGATGGCCCCTGTTCTCTCATCGCCATCTGTAACAACTCCTCTCTCTCTCTCTTCAATTGCGGGTCTCTAGCGGGGTTTGGGGTTCTCGCACTTCCAATCGATGTAATGTACTGCGTTTGCTGGGTTGTGGGAGTGGTGTTTTCGTTGGGGATGAAATTGAATTCGATTGCTACCCAGCTTCCCTTTTTAGTTGCTGCGATCCCAACCGTGGCGATCATGGATTCTGTAACTTGGTCTGGTTGAGAAATCGGCGAGGGGGAATTCGGTGTCGTTCCCCTTCGCTTTATCACGATACAACAATTTCTCTCGACTCGTGCAATTTTCTTGGGTGCATCGGTGACTAGGGGAATGTTGGGATCATATGCAGGTAATTGGCTTATATTGCGAGGCGACAAGGAGCTACCAGATCGAGCTGCGTTTTCTCAAGAGGAGTTGCTGTATTGGGTGGCCGAACGAATAAATGCTTCCAATCGCGATAAGAAGGTGATGGACTTTTCTTATCCCCTGGATGGCAAGTGTTTCTCTGGTTATGATGGGTGTTAATCTTATATTCTCTTCTTGCGATTGGCATTGATGTAATTGCATTCAAAATCATTGACAGGAAGTTCGGGATGCAACTGCTCTGCTACAAAGTCTTGCGACTGGCCTTCTTGTAAATATAAAGTTCAACAGGTTGAATGGAGTTTATGACGAGTATTCAAGTCGTAGCGTGCATCGTTATGCTTTTATAGGTCTTGAATAGATATATTCTCTTAATTGCAGCGTCGAGGACTTTGCAACCTTCCCAGAACTTGAAATCTTTCATCTGCTGCACATTCCACTCTACCATGGTTGCATTTTCAATCCCGAGGTGCTTTAACTTTTTGGTTTCCGTGCTTGTGTGCCAATTGCCTCGTGGCTTTTTTAGGCGTAAATTCTCAAGTGACTTGTGAATGTCTGCTTCATCTGGATGAAGGTGATAATCCTCATTTGCTGTCTACTAGTAAAATGGTTAACAGATGTAGCATATACGTAGCTTTCAGTATCAACGGTGGAAACTATTTGTCTCTTGAGGAGTTTTATTTGGATGACAAGCAGTTTCTATCTACGGTGATGTTTAACTTCTGCTGATTCGGATTATTGATTTATTCGAAAACCAACTTTAAGAATGCTTTGGATTCTTGGGTCGACAGAGGGAAAACAACCCACCTTTTTTGGGTTTTTCTCCCCTGATGAACTGTGGAGATGAGCTGGGGATTTGATTTCTTGTGGGCTCAGTCAATGCTTTCCGGCTATCGAAAGGTGTCTTTTTTGGTTAGGCCTGTCTTGATCTTGTGCATGATTATTTCTTTCCTGTATGATACTGTGATGGGTCTTGTCGATTCTTGAATCTTTGTCTCTCAACTTTGGCAGAACTTTACTGGGTTGTGGTTAGCCTTATCTTAGTTCATGGGGCTGTGGGTTCTGGGTTCTGGTTCATTCTCCTTGTTGTCATGCTCTTTTGGTGATTGAAGTTGAATAATTGGACGACTTCAGGGGAATTGGTGAAGTGCTGTTTGGGATTGCCATTTATCGCAATCTTTCTGGGTTTGCTGGTCATTCATAGCACTGTTGTTAAATTGCGAAGTGGGATTTGAGGGTCATTCATAGCACTGTTGTTTTAGCGTGGCATTGTGAGGATGGGTGGGATGGATCTTTAGATTGGTTTGAGAAGTTGCTGTGTCTCCATGTTTGAACATGGACATCATGTATTGTGTTATGATGTAATTCTGCTGCATATTGAATGATTGTCAGTTGCTTGTGCATAAAACAAGTGGGTTGCATGGTATAGCCTTTTAACTAATTTGTTGATGACCTGAATTCAATAGCAATTTCTCTTGATGATTGACATGTAAGAATTATCCATATTTATATATTCCAATATTACAATTGATAGTTCGATTCTCATATTTATTGTGAATTTAATGCAGAGTTGTACCCGGCTCAGGAATTTGGCTTGCTTTGATTATTTCCACTAAAGCCCGACAATATCCACAGCCATTTTTTGACTAGAATCTATAGCGCCCTCATTTGGGAAAAAAAGAATGGCAAATTTGCAAGTGTGAATGAATTTTTCGTCTTTTATTTGACTTGTACTTTTTGGGTGTTCTAGATTATTCAATATCGACTGTTGAAACTCGTTGAATTTCTTGTTGTCTAGAGTTTCAAAAACTCTTATCGTTGATCTTATCGTTGACTAGAGGATCCATGTGCCTCTAGTACAAAAATGAGATAATCAGGTACTAATTGAGATAGATGCAAGGTTTTTAAAAAAAAAAATGTAGCATTTAGTTCAAGTGACCGTTTTAGTTACTTATGGAATCACATTAAAATTTTTGTTTTCATAAGAAAAAAGGCTGGATCTATAACTCTACTCCAATGACATTCATGAAAGAGACAAATCAATTTTCCTCCACAATTACCGTAAATCGAATACAATCCAACGTTGCCCATGAAATTAAAAAAATTCATCTACCGATGATGTTCCTAATAAAAATCCATGGATTCATGTATCGAGTCATATGATCAAGCTTCTCAATTTTCCTCCATAATTGTCATAAATTGAATACAATCCAATGTTGCCCACAAAATTGAAAAAATTCATCTACCGATGACGTTCTTAATAAAAACCCACGGATTTATGTATTGAGTCCTATGATTGCTGTAAATCAAATACAATCCAACGTTGTCCACAAAATTAAAAAATTTCATGTATCGATAACGTTCCTAATAAAAAAAAAATCTTTCTTTTTTTTTCAATTGAACAATAGAATTGTCTCTTAGAGAATCCATAAAGAGAGATTATGTTGAGCAAATGTTTAAATTGGATATCATTATTTGGCCAATGCTTAAAAAAGGGAATGAAGTATATGATCTAAATTGAAAAATCCTCTAAGCTTGAAGTGTAATGACATATTGAATTTAAATTATTTTAAGTTTAACAGAAAAAAAAAAAAAAAACGAAAACCAATAGTTGAAAATCGAAAAATCGAACCAAACCGAATACGAACCGAACCGAAATTTCGGTTCGGCTCGTATTTGGTTCGGTTCGGTTTCGGGCTTGGTTTGGAAGATTTTTCTAATGGTTGGTTCGGTTCGGTTTTCAAAAAACCGAACCGAACCGAACCGTTTACACCCCTAGTTCTCGACTTCTCTTTCTGCTCCTCTTCTGGACTGTCCTTCCTGCTATTCTATCGAACTGGAGTGGGCTTGGGTTTAAGAATCGGGCTTCCTCGCTTCATGACCTTAAAGGAAGCCATGTCGATGGGCTAATCTTTGAACTCTATTTGGCTTTGGGCAAAAATGATGTCACCAAGTGAAAAATTAAATTTGAGGTGCCCAAAAGTAATCATAGAAACTTGCCTGATTCCATCGAATTATTTTTTCATTACCATTGTTTTTTTTTTTTTTTGGTAATTCAGGAAACCCCGAAAGTCGACAACCGGCGGGAAGAACCTGGGGCTGATGCAAACTAGTTACCACATTCATGCCAGCGGTTAAGTCACCAAGTAATGCAGCTGGGATTCGAATTTGGCACTTTTCGTGGGAGGCACAAAGCTCAAGTCAACTATGCCATCGCAATGGGTGGTTCATTACTATTGTTTATATCGAAAAATGTCTGCTTTTTAGTTATTCTCGACATATGATAATGTGAAGGACAATATATTATCTGGGCATGTTTGATCATTTGAGGAGAAAGGCAGTTAAATGGGTATAGAAAGCTCATTGTCTTTCTTGGCATTATTTGGTCAATGGACCTAATGGTCGAATGCAAATGAAATAGATGCATTGCTGCATGGACAAGTGACGACAAATGATTGATAATTATTAGACCAGAGTTTGTCTATGAGTGTGCTGACTTAAGAGCAAGATGATCGATTCAAAGCAAAGACTGTATCAAGGCTCAGGCACATGTAGACCCATTAGGAGAGAACGTGGAGAATAGTTACGACGAGAAAGAACATGGGGAGATCGAGGCCGCTATTTTGAAGGATAACTACTTTGAAGAAGAGAATCGACAACGTGGGAATGTGGAGGCATTATTTTCGGAAGTGTGGAATTACAATTACAATCATGAAGGAATTGCTTCTAGACGGTTGTGATGGAAGGCCTATAAATATCAAGTTCTCATCAACTGGAGAAGGACTTCTCTCCACAATCAAAATGTAATCTTTTATTATCTTTACTTTCATGCATTTTATTTCCTTAGTTATAGCTTTCCGATTCATGTCATCGATATCTCTATCTTGATGCCATTTCATCGATTGAATTCTAACGAATCTCTATCCTAGGTGCTTTCTTGTCAATTTAATTTCGACATGATCTCTTTGCATGTTCTCAAGTTTTGTCATCAATTAAATTTCGATGCAATTCGTGCAAGTGCATTACTGTGGAAGTGTTTGTATTTTCAAGCATTGTTGCTGATTAAATTCCGGCACAGTTTGTACGTACATTTTAGTTTGAAATTTGAAATAAAAGTTTGTAGTTATTTCTTATCTGCCTAAATATTTCTTATCTAGAGTTGTCACAAAATCTATCTTCTCTCGTTAGAAGTTGAAGAATAACTTTTGGAAAAGATATTTCATCATTGATTAAATTCAGGCAAAACAACTATTTCATCCAAACTTGCTCATCTATAAGAGAGCCAATGTAGTCCTCGAATCTTGTTATAAAAAGTTTACTCTTCACACTCTTTCCCCGTTGGATGATAAATTGGCCTAACCTTAGGTGAAAGGCTGTCCACTTGGCCCGTTCAAGCCAACAAAGGCAAAAGCACAATTGGATGAGTTTGAACTAGTAATTTCCTTCTTAAACTCAGCATCCGTGTACATTTGATCTTTCGATTAATATAGCTTGATGGTTAAGTAATGGGTGGGACTCCGAATATTACTGAGAGTCGTATATCTAATCTAACTGCCGCAAACCCGTCCATTGGTCAGGTATACTTCTAGTTATAATAACTCATACTCGTACAAATTTCGAGAATCGAATTTTGGAGAATCTTTATTAGCTTAATGCAATAAATTCAATGATGAGTGCATTAATTAGCAAAGTTCCACTTCATCAAATAGAGGGAGAAGCTAAAATAGGGAAAAACAATATTGACAAACTAGTTGATAGACATTGTTTGCAAGGAACTTACGACAGGAATCGAAGGAAATAATATAAAGTTAGCCGTCAAACTCCTCCGACCTTGGCGACAGACACCATGAGGATTTGGACTTGAACAATCAGAACATCAGTGTAAATAAACCCTTTCGATGGCTTATGGAGATCCTCTAAGGACATAAAGCTTGGGCAACCCCAGGTAGGTTCTGATGCAGTGACCCACTCGCTCTCTGTAAAATAAATTTTGACGGAAAATCTTTAGTGAAAAAGACCCACCTACAAGCTACAACTTGCCTATAGTCAATACTTATCCAAATAATGTCATATGACTTGTATCTAATTTCCACCTAGTTTGGACTTTTGGCTTTTTTATTCTGGAAAACATTGCATTTTCATCCTTCCGCGTGAATTCAAGCAATCCGAAATAAAACTTAGCAAGAAATGGTTGTCTAAAGAGCATCAGAAGCATGAAGGCACTTACGCTCTTTCTGCATACGGTTATTGTTCAGCTGGTCCGATATACGCAAAATGCGCTGGCGGTATACTTTTCTCTTGGGAGGAAGGTCTTGAACTCCAAGTAACTGTAAGTAAACGGACAATGACTTCCCTTTGTTGGCCCCATAGCCCTTGGGATACACTTTGAGCTTCCTAGATCCAATAATTACAGTTAAGAAGAGAAGGAAAGTATAGCACTATATAATAGTGTAATTTGCGAAGTTTCTGACGTACCATTTACTGTCTCCAATGGTCAAGGCGTTGGAATAGTAAACGTTCTTGTCCAATTTGGGGAAGTTTGGATCTTCCAAGTGAATGTTTTGTTTGGCGGGACTTTGATCATGGTAAGAGACTCTCATTTGCCAGTAGATTTGATGACCAAAACCTCAGCTCCGAATGTACGAGAGTCGCCCATAAGGTATCCATTCGAAGGCTCTCAGAATGTTTTCAAGGAAAGAAACTAAGGAAACCCCCATTGGGTCTTCAATTCATGGAAGCTCTTACTGCCCCATCAGTATCTACATAAAATTCCACAAATTGATATAACTCTATCCTTATTTCTAAGCTATGATGATGTACTTGGAAGGGTGATTTTGTAAAATTATGTGTTGATCAACCGTGGAGTGTCAAGTACAAATCTCGATTCTTGTCATACACAAAAAGCTCGTAGTTGACCTCAGCCTTCCAGCCGGGAGGAAGCTTATCTGTTTCCTCGATTGACAAGTGCAAGGAAGTATAACCCGACCCATTATTGGCCTTGTCTCCATTAGGGTAAAGAGATAGGGTCCTGGAAAGGACAAATTTATTGATTAATCAGGTGTTTATTGATTGAGCTCATTGTGGAAAAAATAAAGGAAATTCGAGGACTCACCATTTGTAGCCCCCAGCTTCAAAAACACTGGATTCATACCTGTCCCCATTGGATTTTGATAATAAGGAAAACTGTTCTATCTTCAATAAATAATGAGCTGGTGGAAGAGCTTTCTTGTACATGGTTGGTGCTGCTAAAGAAAAACAATGGACACAACTGATCATGTTCTAGCATATGGAAAGTTATTCAATGGCTTGCCCCACATGGGCATAAATTGGCCCTTCCACTTTAGATCTTTTAGAAAAATATTGGAAGGCTAAATATTGAATCCTTGGCCAAGCCACGACACAACAGATTTTGTGTTCAAATTACAAACTCTTCCGTTCAGAATGACCTTGGACTGCGCTATGGCTATCATTCTATGGGCAGAGTCTTCTTCGATAAACGTACATGAAGCAATTTATCATTAATAAGCATAAGTGTCTATTAGTTGAGCCAACCGCAATGTTATGACAACTTAAACAAGAAGAAAGCTTAAAAAATGAAGAGATACGGTTCCGTATTTACAGATATGATTAGAGGAATGGCCACATAGGACCCTGAAGTTAAGTGCTCAAATTAATCCTATTGAAAACTTGATCCTAAAACACAATCGGGATTTCAATTTAATTAGATAGTTTAATTTTTCTTGAGCACTATCGACTAGACGATCCTTATCTATGTAAGTATGAATACATAAATGCCACATATTATATGTCATAGATCTCAAACTCACTAAAAAGAACCTCATTAGGTTCCACGACAATATATCATCGAATGGCTCTCATCGGACTACTAGCAAAAGTTCAAAGAAGTCGTCTGAACGATGGACTGAACTGGGATTTGCTGGAAGGAAACCCGCAGGCGGCTTGCCTGAGGTCAGGCTTAGCGAGAAAACTGGCCTGCTCGCCTAGGCAGGGAAATCTGGAATGCCAGGGAACCTCGAGATCTCACCTGGACTGACACCGAGCGACCGAAAGGGGTGCAGACTCGATGGATGATCGGTATTCAGTCGTTGAAGCAAGAAGCCAGTCTGCTGCAGCAGGTGAGAGCCAGCAGAGGCTTGATCGTCGCTGGGATTTCGACAAGCAGGAGCGGCAACGACTGGTGGCAACGGAAGAGGAGCAGCGAAACGTGGGAATAGTTGTCTCACGTGTTGATCTCTTTCCTGGTTTTAAAGAATCCGAATCCCATCCAGGTTTCTACCTTGACCAATCCTGATATATATTTTCCCTTCATGATGCATTCTCAAGATCCCCCACCCAAAGGAATTTCACTAGGCCTTACCACTTCTTCCTTTTACTATTTCTTTTTACGCTTATCTTGCCTTGCCCTTTTCATGCTAATCCTCAACAAGTTCACCTAATCTTGATATGCTATAAATCTCCCAAATTTTTCTCTTTTTAACTTGATATGCTATAAATCTCCCTGATTTTTCTCTTTTTAACCTTGCCGTGATCACTTTCTTTCTGTGCTGTATGAGATCTTCATTCTCTTAATTAGGAACCACGCGCATTTGAGCAAATTCAATTTTTGGCATATTGGAGAAGATCATGGACTTGGCCAAAATTTTATTTAAGTTTAAAGCCATATACTTAAGTCCATCCACTGCCGGCCTAATGCAAATATATGGGTTAAATTAAAATGATCATAATATCTATATGCAATTTAACCAATATTTTGTTTATGGGATGAGATCGATCCTTAAATTTTTATGTAATGAATACTTAAATAGGTCATCAAAATTTGGGTGTTAACACGTAATAGATAGAACTCCAAAGGAATTGTAAGTTGAATATCCAACCAGAATCATCCAAGCCTGTCCATTGGCCAGGTATACTTCTATTAATAATAATGCACACTCGTATAGAATTGGAGAATTGAACTTGGGAGATTCTTTGTTGGCTTAGTACAATAAACTCAACAATGGATGCATCAATTTCCGGAGTTCAACTACATCAAATTGAGGGAGAAACCAAATTAGAGGGAAAAAGCCCATTGACAAATTGATTGGTGGACAATGTTCTCCAGGAACTTATGACAACATCAAAGGGAATAATATGAAGTTAGAGCCGTCAAACTCCTACGACCTTGACGACCGACGCCACGAGGAATTGGACTTCAACGATCAGAACATCATTATAAACATATCCTTTCAATGGCTTATGGACATCTTCTGAGGACATAAAGCTAGAGAATCCCCAGGTCGGTTCTGATGGAGTGAACCAATGACAAACTGCAAGAGAAATTTTTCAATGGAAAATCTATGGTGAAAAATCAAATCTATAATTTGCATACAGTTAAATGCTCATCTAGAAAATGTCACATGACTCGTATTAATTTCCGCTAAGTTAGGACTTTTGGCTCTTTATTTAAAAAAAAATAAATTGTGGAAAAAATTCGCCCTTTCATTCTTTCACACGAATCCAAGATATACAACGTAAAACTTATCAAGAAATGGTTGTCTAAAGAGCATCAGAAGCGCTAAGGCACTTACGCTTTTTCTGCATATGGTTATTGGTGAGCTGGTCCAATACACGCAAAATGCACTGGCGGTATACTTTTCTCTTGGGAGGAAGGTCTCGAACACCAAGCAACTGTAAGTAAACGGACAAGGACTTCCCTTTGTTGGCCCCATTGCCCTTGGGATACATTTTGAGCTTCCTAGATACGATAGTTACGGTTAAGGAGACAAGGAAAATATACTATTACATAATAGTGTACTTTGAGAACCTTTCATTTTTTTTAACGTACCATTTACTCTCTCCAACAGTGAAGGCATCGGAATAGTAAATGCTCTTGTCCAATTTGGAGAAGTTTGGGATCTTCCAAGTGAATGTCTTGTTCAGCGGGTCTTTGATCATGGTAAGAGACTCCCATTTGCCAGTAGATTTGATGACCAAAACCTCAGCTCCGAATATACAAGAGTCGTCCATAAGGTATCCATTCGAAGGCTCTTGGAATGTTTTCAAGGAAAGAAACTGCGGAAACCCCCATTGGGTCTTGAATTCATGGAAGCTCCTCACTGCCCCATCAGCATCTACAAGAAATTCCACAAATTGATATAACTTTGTATTTAGTTCTGAGCTATGATTGGAAAGGGTGATTTTGTTAATATAATGTGATGATCAACCTTGGAGGGTCGAGTACATATCTCGATTCTTGTCGTACACAAAAAGTTTGTAGTTGACCTCAACCTTCCAGCCAGGAGGAAATTTATCTGTCTCCTCGATTGACAAGTACAAGGAAATATAGCCTGACCCATTATTGGCCTTGTCTCCATTAGGGTAAACAGATAGGCTCCTGGAAGGGCGAATTTATTGTTTAATCAGCTATTTGTTGATTGAATTCATTGTGGAAAAAAATAAAGGAAATTCAAGGACTCACCATTTGTAGCCGCCAGCTTCAAAAACCCCGGATTCATACTTGTCCCCATTGGATTTTGATAATAAGGAAAATTGTTCTATCCTCAGTGAATAATGAGCCGGTGGAAGAGCTCTCTTGTACATGGTCTGTTCTGCCAAAGAAAAACAGTGGACACAATTGATTATGTTCTAGAATATCAAAGGTAATTCAATGGCTCGCCCCAAATGGGCATAAATTGGCCCTTCCACTTTAGATCCTTTAGACAAAATTTGAAGGCTAAATATAGAACCCGTGGCTAAGATGCGACACAACAGATTTTGTGTTCAAATTACAAACTCTTCTGTTCAGAATAACGTTGGATTGCGCCACGGCTATCATTCTATGGGCAGAGTCTTCTTCAATAAACGTAAATGAAGTGATTTATCATTCATAAGCACAAATGTTTATTAATTGAGCCAACCCCAATGTTACGACAAATTAAACAAGAAGAGGTACTGTTCCATATTTACGGAAACGATTAGAGGAATAGCCACATATGGCCCTGAAGTTTCCTATTGACAACTTGATCCTAAAAAACAATCGGGATTTCAATTTGATGAGATAGTTCAATATTTCTTGAGCACTATCGACTAGACGATTGTTATCTCTGTTAGTATGAATGCATAAATGCCATATATCCTATGTCATAGATCTCAAATTCACTAAAAAAAGCCTCATTTGATTCCATGACGATAAATCATCAAAAAAGTCGTCTGGACGATGGACTGTACTGGGATTTGCTGGAAAGAACCTGTGGGCGACTTGCTGGATGTCGGACTTAGCGAGAAAGCTGGACTGCTCACCTAGGCAGGGAAATCTGGAGTGCCGGGGAACTTCAAGACCACGCCTGGACTGACACCAAGAGACCGAAAAGGGTGCAGACTCGATGGATGATCGGCAGTCGGTCGTTGAAGCAAGAAGCCAGTCTGCTGCAGCAGGTGAGAGCCAGCAGAGGCTTGATCGTCGTTGGGATTTCGTCGAGCAGGAGCGACAACGACTGGTGGCAACGGAAGAGGAGCAGCGGAACGTGGGAATAGTTCTCTCACGTGTTGATCTCTTTCCTGGTTTTAAAGAATCCGAATCCCATCCAGGTTTCTACTTTGACCAGTCCTGATATATTTCCCTTCTTGATGCGTTCTGAAGATCCCCCACCCAAAGGAATTTCACTAGGCTTTACCACTTCTTCCTTTTAGTATTTCTTTTTGCGCTTATCTTCCCTTGCCCTTTTCATACTCATCCCCACCCGCAACTCCAGTAATTCACCTAATCTTGATATGCTATAAATCTCACCGATTTTTCTTTTCTTAACCTTGCCGTGATCACAAAATTTCTTTCCGTGCCGTATGAGATCTTTATTCTCTTAATTTGGAACCGCATGCATTCGTGCACATGCGATTTTTGGCAATATGGAGAAGATTATGGACTTGGCCAAATTTTATGCTTACAAAATTTTAGTCTAGTTAATCCGATTAAGCAAAAAGCCATTCGCTTCGACTGTGGCTATATATGGGTTTAATTAAAATGCTTTTAATATTTATGTGCAATTTTACTAATATTATTGTTTAGGGATGAGATCAATCCCTAATTTTTTATATAATGATTGCTTAAATGGGTTGCTAAAATTTAGATATCAATGAATAATGGGTGAAATCTTGAAAGAAATTGTAAACAGAATAATGACTTGACTCGTGCAAACCTGTCCACTGACTAGGTATAATTCCATTAATAATAATGCACAGTTGTACAAACTAGGAGAATTGAACTTGGGAGATTCTTTATTAGCTTCTTCTTCTTCTTCTTCTAGAAAATTGTTACTTCTTATTCCCAAGAATAATTCATATAATCAAATTTAAATTGTTACTTCTTATTATTCATATAATCAAATTTAAGTTTCTTCTTCTTCTTCTTCTTCTTCTTCTTCTTCTTCTTAAGTGTCTTTAAAAATTCAGAAACCAAACTAGGGGAAACAATTTAACCATTGGGAAACAATTTAACCATTGACTAAGGGCCTTTTTGTTACTCCTCCTCCTCCTCCTCCTTAACCATTGACTAAGGGCCTTTTTGTTTTTACTCCAAATAGTGTCCAATTGTATTTTTTTTCTCAGGAATTAAAAAAAAAGGCATAAATCCGTTTGATAAAATTTTTGTTTTCGGGAACAAAAATCTTTTTTTTTTTTTTTAATTCTTGGGAATATATTTGGAATAGAATCAAAAAGTAGAAAATTGTTACTTCTTATTCCCAAGAATAATTCATATAATCAAATTTAAATTGTTACTTCTTATTTCAGAAACCAAACTAGGGGAAACAATTTAACCATTGACTAAGGGCCTTTTTTTTTTACTCCAAATAGTGTCCAATTGTATTTTTTTCTCAGGAATTAAAAAAAAAGCATAAATCCGTTTGATAAAATTTTTGTTTCGGGAACAAAAATCTTTTTTTTTTTTTAATTCTTGGGAATATATTTGGAATAGAATCAAAAAGTAGAAAATTGTTACTTCTTATTCCCAAGGACATAAAGTCATGGAAACCTAGGGAAGCATCCCATTTTTTTGACGCATTAGCTACCTGCAAATGAAATTTTAATGGAAAATCTTTAGTGACAAATAAAACTTATGACTTGCATGCAGTTGATGCTTGTCCATATAATGTCATCTGACGTATCTGATTTCCGCTTAGTTAGGACTTTTGGCTTTTTACTTATGGGAAGCATTCACCATTTCATTCTTTCACATGATTTCAAGCAATTAAAAGTACAACTTTTCAAGAAATGGTTCTCTAAAGAAGATCAGAAACATGAAGGCAATTACTATTTTTCTCCTTATGATTGTCATTCAGCTGGTCTAATACGCGCAGACTGCATTCACGGTATACTTTTCTCTTGGGAGGAAGGTCTTGATCACCAAGTAACTTTAAGTAAACCGAAAATGACTTCCTCTTTTTGGGCCCATACCCTTTGGGATATACTTGGATCTTCCTAGATTCGATCGTCATGGTTAGAGAGAAAACGAAAGTATAGGAGTCAATATAATTTAATTAGCTAATTTTTTTATTTTCTGAATGCACCAATTACTCTCTCCAACAGTGAAGGCATCGTAAACATCCTCGTCCATTTGACAAATATTTTCATCTTCCAAGTGAATGTGTGATTCTGCGAGTTTTCGATCATGGTAAGAGACTCCCATTTGCCATTAGATTCGATGACAAAGACCTCAGTCCCAAATATACAGGAGTCGCCACAGGGTAGCCGTTTGATGGCTCTTTGAATGTTTCCAAGGATAGAAACTAAGAAAAACCCCATTGGGTCTTCAAGTAGCGGGAGCTCCTCACTGCCCCGTCACCATCTACAGGCAATTCCACAAGAATTGATATAACTATCTCGTTAATTCTAAGCTACGATGATGTAATTGGAAGTGTGATTTTGTTACCATTGACTGAGTTTTGTCATGATCTAATCTTGAATGGTCAGGTACGTGTCTCGCTTCTTGCCATACACAAAAAAATTGTTGTTGACATCAACCTCCCAATTGTGGGAAGTTTATTTGTCTCCTCGATTGACAAATTGAAGGAAATGTATCCCAACCCATTATTGTCCTTGTCTCTATTAGGGCAAAGAGAGAGGCTCCTGAAAAAAAAAAAAAACAAATTAAACGCTTAATTAGCCGTTAATTGAGTAAGCATTTAAGTTGCATCTCTTTGATTGACTTCATCGTGGTTCATAAAAAAATGGGCCTCTAGTTAGATGAAATTATGCTTGGAAGAAAAAAGCGAGAAGGAAACACGAGAACTCACCATTTATAGCCCCCAGCTTTATAAACATTGGATTCACACTTGTCCACGTTGGATTTTGATCAACACTATATTATGTCCATTCACTTCCTCATTTAGTCTATTTAAGCCTAGACCAAGTCGAAAATTAAACTTTCGAGACTATTCTACATTATGGGAAATGAGTGAATTAAAAAAAAAAAAAAAACTATTTTATATATCTGAACGGCTATTTTAATATGATATTTTGCATAATGTTATTTAGTGTATGATTGACAAGATAATTATTTTCTTTGAACTTCGAAGACATTTTTTAGTATGAGATTCAAAATCACCTCTGCGTTATGGCAGGAAAAAAGAGAAACAAGGAAACCACCTCTAATGTATTTTGTTACCTTTTCAATAATACACTTTGGTCTATCGTTTGCCCCGTGTGTATGATTCGTTTGAATAGAGAATGGGTTTGATGGATTTTTTTTTTTTTTTTTTATATTGATAATTTTTGAAGTTGAACATTAACTTTTGAGATTACTTTATAGTTTTAAGAATATTACAAGTTTGAATGGGGGCAAAGACAATCGAAATTTTATAAAATCTACGTGTATGTAGAGGCTTGTAGAAGGCGCAATGAGGGCATTGCCCCCACCGTTCATCCGTTCTGTTTGAAGTGAAATTGAGCAATTCATATATCTAATTGACAACCACTGGCTTAGAGTGTATTCAGTACGGTCTGCTATAGACTGGGAGTTGATCAATGTAGTTATTTCAACAATTGAGGTACTTAATAAAAATTGCTTCCCGCTAACATATAAAGAGTTCACATCTCAATAACCCCTCATTATAAACATGCACCATGCACAAACACTTGCCATCTATGCTCGATTCGGGACGAATAATGCTCCATTGGTTGCGTTAGTACAATGAATCTTGTTGATTCCGTGAGGAAATGCCCACTAGAAGGCCGTGATCGGGACAAGATGAAGAACCAAAGGACCCATCCACGGCGGGACTGCCATAGGGGAGCATCCACGGCTGCCGGCAAGATTGCCCCCATCAAATCATCTGACTTGACTCGAATTAACTTCATGGATCAGGCGTTAGCATGAGCTACTACGAGGACCGGTCCCTGTCTCGCCTCTAAATAATGGCTTGGTAAGCCATGAACACAGTCGCTAGTGCTCACGTCCAAATTTTCTCTTAAGGATCGGAGGGTTTATCCAGGGGCACTCCCCGGACTGGTCCTCGCCCATCTCGCCCATCTCGCCCTTGGACGTTCAGGACTCCCGAAGGCGGGCTTCCAAAGCCTCGGATCAACCACACGATATAAAAGTTGAAATTTTTATATACTAAACCCTCCATGTAGTAATCGAATAAGAACCTAAATCAGGAGGAATTAATGTGTCAAGGCACATTTTTATATCAATGGCAATTTGGATCGCTACATACTATTCTCAGGGAATTAATTCTGACTCTATAGTAAATCATCAGAATTCTCAAGCTTTTACAGCTGATATGACAAGGAATTGGACTTCAACGATCAGGGCATCGTTTTTAACGAACACGTTGTCCCGTTTTCGGAGATCCTCCATGGGCATGAAGTCATCGCAAACCTTTAGAGATGAGGCACTTAGCCAGTGACTTAGCTGCAATTATTTTTTTAAAATGTAGATGAAAAGCCATGTCCAATTAGTATACTCAGCTTGGACTCATGCAGAGAGAGAGAGAGAGAGAGAGAGAGAGAGAGAAATTCACATGCAAATTTGGATGGTTGCTATGGTACTAGATGAGCTTTCAGCCTTTCCAAAAAGCCACTTGAAATTTTCTCATAAAATAGAAATGTTCTTTCATATGAAATTCTGGAAAAAGTTGACGTGATTTAAATAGTAATGCTTGTATGTATTTGCATCGGCCCGTTTGTTTTGGATTAAGCAAAAGTAAAAGAGAAAATAAAATACATTTTTCTTTTTCTTTGTTTGTCAAAACTAAAAATATTATTTGAATTTCAAAGATTATGCAAAGTTATATGCGAACATAAGTGCCAACATATGCATCTAGGAAAAGTTTTGAGGGTTCTGGACTAGCATATAATCAAAGTGTGCGTGTTGTGAGATTTAGATAAAATAAAAAGTCAATCCAAAAAATAAAAGTTAATCCAAACATACCTCTTACAAAGATAAAGAAAAACAAAAAACATACCTTTTTTTCTCTTTAAGGTTACCATTCACTTGGTCCCGAACACGCAGATAGAATTCTGCATACACTTGCCCCTTCGGATGGAGATCTTGCACTTATAATTTCATGTACAGCGACTTTCGTTCCGCGGGGGCTTTGCCTTTGGTATACGAAACTAACTTCCTACCCACGATAATTACGGTTAGAAAACGAAAGATTTGGGCCAATTCTATTTATAAACGTAAGCGACAAAAATAAATTTTGACCACGACAAAAGGCTTTTGCGAACTTCTTGTCCGGGAATGTACCATTTGCTCTGCCCGAAGGAGAAGGCATAAGAGTTAGGGTCCTTGTCCAATTTGGAGAATTTTTTTATCTTCCATGTGATTGTCTGGTTTGGCGGGTCTTTGATTATGGTAAGAGTCTCCTCTTTCCCAGTAGAATTGAGAACAAAAACCTCAGTCCCAAATGCACAAAAGCCATGCAAAAGGTATTTATTTGAATCCCTTCGGAATGTTTCTGAGGAAAGAAACTGAGAAAACCCCCATCGGGTCTTCTTTTCATTGAAGGTCCTCACTGTCCCATCAGCATCTACAACCAATTCCACAAGTTGATATAAGTTGGTAATTCTAAATGATGATTATATAATTGGAGTTGTGACTTTGTCATCATTGATTATGAACTATGTGATGATCAACCTTGAATGGTCAAGTGCTCGTCTCGTATCTTGTCATGCACAAAAAGCTTGTAATTAACGTGAACCTTCCAATCAGGAGGAAAACTATTTGTCTCCTCGATAATCAAATACAAGGAAATATATCCGGACTTTTTACCGTGCTTGTCTCCATTAGGGTAAAGATATAGACTCCTAAAAAGAACAAATTAAATTTTGGGATAAGTGCATTAGAAGTCTTAAAACTTATCATGAAAATACAATTAAGTCCTAAAACTTTCAAAAAGTGCAATTAAGTCCTAAAATTTATTACGAAAGTTCAATAAAGTCCTAAAACTTTCAAAATGTTCAATAAAGTTCTAAAACTTGTCTCGAAAGTGCAATCAAGTCCTAAAACTTGTCTCAAAAGTGCAACCAAGTCCTAAAACTTTCTAAAAGTGCAATCATTGGAAGGACTTAAATTGAATCATTTTGATAAATTTTAGGACTTGATTGCACTTTTGAAAGCTTTAGGACTTAATTGCACTTTGTGACAAGTTTTAGGACTTAATTGTACTTTTTGAAAGTTTTAGGACTTAATTGCATTTTCATAACAAATTTTAGGACTTCCAATGCACTTATCCCTTAAATTTTTAAGTAGCTGTTAGTTGAATGAGCATTAAAGTTGTATCTCATGATTGAGTTTAATGTGGTTCCAAAACATACGAGCTCTGCTTAGATGAGTATATGTTCAAAAAAGGAAATTAAAAAACTCACCATTTGTAAGCCCCCAGCTTCAAAAACCCTGGACTCATACTTGTGCAATTGTGGTACTGTGGAAAAAGATTCTATCTTCAGTAAATAATGAGCTGGACAGAGTTTGTCTTTTGCACGGTGCGGGTGCTGCCAAAAAATAAAAAAAAAAAAACGTTTTGACACAATTGATTCAATAATAAGGATAAAGATTATTTCAATTACAAAGCAGCCCTAGGTTCAATTTTAGTATTCATGTCAGAGAGTACAACTCAAAAACTTTTGTTAATAGGCGAAGGAAAGCCACCTATATATAAATAGCATATAAATATCATAGACAAGTAATGTGAAATACTTTAATAATCTCTCTCACGTGTAAAGTATATTAGAAAGCATACGTGTAATTTGAGAACAAGGGAACTTATGATAGAACTTGCTTTTGATATCATGTTAGAATGTTTGGTCTAAATACTTAAACTAATAAGTAGAGGGAGAACACATTATATAAAAAGAAAATAAAACCCCGTCACATATATATAAAGAGCATGTAAGGAAGGCAAACAACTCAAAATTGACAGTTTAATCTTTGAGTAACCTGAGGACTAAATAGTAGAAATGTCACGTATTTTATATCATATATATTAAATTCACGAAAAGTCTCCTTTGGTTCTATGACAGGAAATTCTCAAATGGATTCCATCATTAATTCCTTTTCAATTGTTCGGATTGTAAAAATTTTGGTCACGAGAAAAGAATACTTGTCATTAACCATGGGGAATGCATCTGGCGGCCAACGGTGAATTCTGGCTGTTGCAACTCATGACAAATGGCAAAGTCTAGCTACCTTCTAGTGGCCTGTGGTAGAGTCTAGCAGCCTATGACCTCCGTCGGGGACCGATGGTGGAGTCTAGTTGCCAACGACCTCTGTTGGCAACCGGTGGCTGAGGGTAGAGACGGATGGTGATGGTGGGCGCCACGGTGGTAATCAGTGGTGGATTTGAGTTTTTTCTTGGTGTTATGCTTATAAAAAAGTGGAATAATATCTCAATCCTAATTTTTGCTAGATATTTTGGTTATGCATTTTATGAGTAAATATATTTCACGTAGAATTCAAATCCAAACTTATTTTTTTTCTCCACTTAGAAAATAGTGGGGAAAATTCCATAAAGAGATCCGAAGTGCCATTATTTTTTCAAATAAGGATCCGAAGTGGATCTTATTTTAAATAAGAACCTAAAGTAACATCACTTTCTCGAGATAAGGACCTAAAGTGGATGTTATTTCAAATGAGGATCTGAAGCGACTATGTTTGTTTCAAATAAGGACTTGACTTTCCGACGATTAATGGTATTTTTGGCATTTGCCATTTCTTTTTTTTTTTTTTTTTTTTGGTTCTTCTTCTTCCTCTTTTGCTGGTGGCTGGCCGACCACCGGCGATGCCCACAAAGGGCTGGGTGAGGGCTGCCCACACTGGCCATAGGTGAAGGATGGCCTCGCTTGGGTGAGGTGACCCTCACCAGACCGACCGCTAGTAAGGGCCGGCGAGGGCCGTCGCCTGCTTGCAAGGGTGGCCTTGCCCGCGATTGATGAGGGCTAGACAACCTTGCTGGTCATTGGCTAGAGTGGTCAAGCCTTCATATGAGGTAGGTGAGGTCAACCCTTGCCAGATCTAGTGAGCGTGGCCTCGCCTACAATTGGTAAGGTTGCCCAACCCTCGCCAATCGCAGGTGAGGCCACCCTCGCCAAATCTGGCAAGGGTTGGCCTCACCTAAGGCCAACGAGGGCTGACCTCGTAGATGGCCCTGGCCAAGGGTTGCCTTGCTTGTGGCCAACGTGGGTGGCCCTCTTCAGTGAGGGCAACCCTCTCCTAACCCTTTATGGGCATCGCCTGTGGCCGGCTGGCCACCGGCGAAGAGGAAGAAGAAGAACAAAAAAAAAAAAAAGGGAAGAAAATAAGGGAAAATGAAAAATAATGAAAATACCTAGATTGGTTGGAAAATTTAATCAATTGGCGAGGTTAGGTCCTTATTTGAAACAACCAAAATCACTTCAGGTCCTTATTTGAAACAACCAATGCCAGTTCAAGTCTTTATTTAAAATAAAGTCTACTTCAGGTCCTTATTTGAGAAAATAATGACACTTTAAGTCCTTTTTTGAAATTTTCCCAAAATAGTGAGGATGGAAATCCTATTTCTTGAGGAATTTTATAGCATTGAATAGGCCGAGACTAAATGCATATCGAGGTGAAGTCATACATAACACTCATGAATGATCATAGATGTAAAAAGGTATTATATTTCTGTTTTAGCATTATAACCAAATAAAATCTAAAAAGTTTTAAAGTAAAAGACATGAATTACTAAAATAACAACACGGACTTAGGTCAAGACAAAATGAAATAGAGCACATGAAGTGAAGTACTTGACATGTCTCGTAGCTCGCTCTTTGCCCTTCGTCGCCTCCTACTTTGCTCCTCTCCCTCCCTCTCTACCTCTCTCTCTCTCTCTCTCTCTCTCTCTCTCTCTCTCTCAATTTGGTCTTAGTCCTATTCTCCTAGCATACCAAGCAGAATGTCTGTCCTTTCTCTGCACTTACACTATTCCTTCCTCAGCAGACTTCTTCATCAAAACATTAATTTCTTTTCGTAAACAAACTCGCCCTTTAGCTAATGTGCTTTGAAAGGAAAGAATCTAAACTTTCTTATCCTCTCAAATCGAATCCATGCAGACGTATACCTTAGTTGCCTTCATTGTCAAGACTTCCTTTCTTCCAAATTGAGTCTTAAGCTTTCTTGTGGGCATCTGCCTCACTTTCTGTATCCTCTTATATAAGGAGGACTATTACGACAGGACAACTTTATGCACATTTCCTTGGAAGATGTTTTGCTTCTTGTTTTATTACCATATTGGTGATTTTGGTTTTGGCTGTAATGAAGTGGTTAGTATCACATGGATTGTATTGATCACACAGGTTACTGTTGTTAGGTAGCATAGAAGGATGTAGTCCAATCGCTGAAGCTCTCCCAACTACTCCTCCTGGACTGAGCTCTCTTCTTCGTTTTAAGGCTTTGAGTTATTGATTTTTTTTGGTAGGATGATAGAACTTTTCTTTGATAATGGTGGCGACTAAATTCTTGGTAACAAATCATATTGCTGCAGAACCAGGAGGAATACCAAGCAAATTTATCAGGTTTGTGTGGTAGTAGAAGTTTAAGATAGCAATGGGACATAGATTTCTGTTACATGAACTTTATATTGAATTGTTCATTTTGAAAGCGGTGGCTCTCCATTAGTTGTTTTCGCTGTCTTGAGGATACACGTGTTTCTGAGCTGTTGAAATGAACAATTTCTTATCAGTGTGGGCAAGATGCATTTGTTGGCAAGCATTGCTGATTTTTTCCTTAAAAGTAGTAAAGCATGACAGTGGAATACATAGAGGAAAATAGACTATTTTAGGTTGAGATCCAATTTTTGAATGAAAATCTAGCGTTTTTACAAAATAGATTGAACAAAATCATGAAATATTTCACAACTATGTGTCAAAGGCATATCAAGAAACAATTTGTATATACACGGAGGGATAAGACTAGGCATTAATGAACACAGATTAGAGACGAAATCCATATAAAAACATTGCATTATGGACGCAATCACTTACACAAACTCCAATGCAGCACATTCTATACTAACCTAAAACATGACATCTCACTCCTTATTCTCATCAAAACAGGGCATAAAAGAGCAAGAAGATTACCTGGTTTATCAGCGGCGCTAAAGCTGTGACATACACTTAAGTCAATGATTGAAGTTCTTAAGGATGTCGACGAAAGAAATGAAGGCTAGTGAAGGATTCTCGAGCAAGGTTTAATCAGTTCGCGTACCTGAGACTGGCAGTGACGACCGGGCCACCGGAAAAAGCTGCAGATCGGTTTTGTGAGTGTCTCTCTACTCTCGAATGTTCTCAGTATGCTCTCCGTGCCGTCTTTCGGAAATGGTTCTCTGTGATGCGTTCAAAGTCCTCCCCCTTTGTGCAGAGTGAAAATTTCCTTTTATATGAGACTCTGATGTTGTTGTTGAGAGAGAAACTAGAGAGAGTACCCAAACATCGCCGACCGCATGTACCGATTTTGCTTCGCTCATCCGTCCCCCAGCCCATCAATCATTTTGGTCTAAACAGAGTTAATTCAACAAGTGGAAATTTGAAAATTTTGGAAGAAATTTGCCGTGATGTTGTTGTGGACATTTTCTGTTAAAATGTGCATATAGATTGCAACCTACTGGGAGAAAAAACCTCCCAAACAGACAGCTTTTGAACACCACCAAGTATTCTGACAGACCCTTACAAAAGACATAGCTGAAGAAGTAAAAGATCAAACGAGGAGGAGAGATAGGTAAAAAGTTTCAATCAATGAAACTTGTGTAGCAACCTATCCAATTTATTTGCGTAAAGCATGGACCTCTTATTTATAGACTTGTACAAAGTATCTGAACTTTTATCTTGACTAATTCCAAAGGAGAGACACTTAGGATCCTGTCCACATGCAATATCGCAATCAATTGGGCCAGCTTCAACTTTTGTTGAGAGTAGGTCACTCAACACGAGGCTCTCGCTCAATGCCAGCATGAGAGACCAAAGCCCACAAGTGAGTCACAAACTCTCCACCCTTTGCCAAGTGCCGCGCGTGTGCTATTGCGTTGTTTGATGGAGCCACATACACCATAAGTTCCGCCCAAAACTCGGCCAATACCTTCCAAATAAAGTTTGGCTCATTTTCTACATCCAGAAATTGCTGCCCTAATCGTGCACCCTGGATTATCACTTTATTGGTAACATTTGTTAACTTACTGATCCTGTTCAATTTTTTCATTCTTTCTCCTATTGTCTTGCAGCCTTTGAGCAAGCGTCTTGCTTCCACAATGATAACATCAAAAACATACTCTGAATCATAAGTGTGATCAAGTAATAACTTCGGATAGAATGTTACCAAATAAGCAAGATATTTGGATAAACTAGTTGCCACAAGAAAATTTGAATGTGAAATTGGATCTGAAATGGGCACCCCGTGCTCGAAAATACTTGTGGCGATATGCCACACAATTATCACTTGAGTTTGTGTGTCGAGCCTACAGGCCCACGAGAACTCATGCTCCACTTCGTTTCGTATCAAAGAATCTACTCCATTCTTCAGTGCCTCTGCCTCGGGATTCGACATTAAAGAACGGAAAACGGCATTTTTCACTTCCGAGGACAAATCGGCAGGTGAGCCTTGTCGTTGGCCGTCCCTTATAGGATCGATAAATAAATATGTGATACTATTGTACAGCCACCTCGGAGGGGTGTAATCATACGACTCAAGAAGCGAGTATTGGTGAAGTTTCCTTTCCCAAGGCTTCAGTAATTGCGTCCGGCATACTAGTCTTATCAGCTTCTCCAACCGTCTGTTCTCGTGCCACGAGTTTGTTCGTACGTACTTACATAGCAACGCTACCTTCGCCCAGTCCGAGATGGCCATGAAGAAACACTGCACAATCTCCACCCATACAAATATTAATAGAATTAGTACCGTCACGAGAAAGTCGGTGCTCAACCCGCCTGTAGTAGCTAGTTGAACTTCATCTTGAGGTCTACTCGAGTCGTACCTCGGGAAACAAAGTCCGATCGTCACCGGAACACCAATGACCAAAAGCAAGAGCTCTATAACCTTTATTCTCAAACCCAACGGCTGGAAGATAGTTGGGTATTTGGTGTAGAAAGAATCGAAAAGAAAGGAAAGCTCTAGCTCAACGACCCTAAATGCTCGCTCGTAGCCATTTCCTTCGGCATACAAGTACTGAATCAACTTCCATGCCTTTTCGTGAGCTCGTTTGGGCAGTGAATAGTCGCCAAATTTTAAGCCAAGAAGCTTATAGAGCGAAAACGAGAGGCAAATATCCTTGAGCTTGCTGTCTTTGTCCCCCCCTTCCGATCTCAAAAGCCATCCTTGGCATTTCCACACCTTCTCGATGGTGACGACTCTGTCAGTGATCTCCAATGGCTTGCGGTAGTTCGGCGCTTCCCATTGCTTTGCAGCTTCTCTTTCTTTAAACTTCTTTAAGGACATTGTATTTGGCTTTCCCACTCTCACAACATACTTGTATCCTCTCATCTGGCTAGGGTCAAGATCGCCCTCCGACGACTGGTGCTCAGATTTCATGTAGTCAGCAATTAATTTGCTGGTCAGCTGTCGGCCAGACAAGCTCGCCAGCTTGAGAGATGCTGCTCTACGAATGACCTTGAGTGGCACAATTACGCATAGAGTTAAGACCGAAATCATTGGTAACGCGATCCCAGACATGACCAACAGAAACAATACCCCGATGATCTTGAGCGCATATTGCCAAACATAGTTCTTCCACCGCTCGCAGTCCTCGAGGCTGTGGACGGAGTAGGAGTCCGAGCTCCCAAAGAAGATCATCATGAAAATGGCCCAAACTGGTAACAGCTCGTTTCGGAACGACGCTTCGGTCATGAGACCAAGCGTGTATACGATGAGGTAGCTCGTGAGGGTGTATATTGCCCATAACAGGATCCTGAGCCCCTGGCTGTTGTGTCGACGCCTCTTCGAGCCGAAGATGGTGATCAACATTAGTAAAAAGGCTATGACGCAGGCGAGAACTTCGATCTTAGCCAGACTTGCCTTGGGAGTGCGCAGACTCTTCATGACTGCAGTGGCCTCAGAGAGGGTTTTGTTCACCGCTCCCACTTGAAGTCTTTGTAAGTCCCTCATGTTCGCGGACGAGAAAGATTTTGTATTTTGGGTGTGCAAAGTGGAAGAGAGAGCCAAGAAATCTAGATCTTCTCAGAAAATAGGTTGGAAACGGGGGCACTCCGCTATCTGTACTTAAAAATTTTCGAGCCTTCGTTTGGTATACGAGTCGCTGGCCGAAGCGCACGTGCATCACGTGTATCATACGGAGAATCCAAGTGGAGAGTACCGGTAAGAACGGAAGACTTGTATCTTGCGTCATCAAACAATCCCAATTCTGTGGAATTTGAAAATTCAAAAATAGATTTCGGCCCCACATACAATAATCACATTGTTGAATTACGAAGGATGTGTTTTGTTATATTAATTACATAAATGCTTCATGAAAAATGATTGAATCAAAGTCTTTGATTTATTGTTAGAACAAAAGTCTATTTTGAATTACCAAAAATCAAATAACAAATCATTATAAAAGACATTCTTCAACTTGCCACCAAAAAGTTACACCCAACATGCCACGTAGCTTGCTCTTTATTTCACCTTACTCCTATTCTTCAACTTGCCACCAAAACCTACATTAATAGTCTTTTAAAGTTACACCCAACATGCCATGTAGCTTGCTCTTTATTTCACCTTAGTCCTATTCTCATAGCATATCAAGTAGAATTTCATCCTTTCTCTGCACTTTTACTATTCCTCCCTCAGTAAACTTCTTCATCAAAGCATTCCTTTCTTTATCATTATGCTATGAGAGGAAAGAATCTAACCATTATGCTATGAGAGGAAAGAATCTAACCATTTTACTATTCCTCCCTCAGCGAACAAACTCATCCTTTAACCATTATGCTATGAGAGGAAAGAATCTAAACTTTATCATCCTCATTAGCTAACTTCATTGTCAGGACTTCCTTGCTTTCAAATCGAGTCTAAGCTTTCTTGTGGGCTTTAGCCCCACTTGTTTGAAAGGTGAATCACTAAAGAGAAAAAACAAGGAAGAAGACACAAATTTTTTTATGTGGAAAACCCTTTCAAAATCAAAAAGGGAAAAAACCACACTTTCACACTAGGCCTTCATTATTAGTATTAGTATCAAAATTACTAACTTCAAGATTACAACTACAAAAGATATTGCCATAACATATCGCAGGAATTTATGACATACATAATTATGATGAAAATTACATTTATGTCATTAGCAATAAAAATGAAAAACATATCTATTTTCTCTTTGTGGCTACCATTAACTTGGTCCCGAACACGCAGATTGAATTTTGTATACACTTGCCCCTTCGGAGGGAGGTCTTGCGCTTGTCATTTCATGGACGGTGACTTTCGTTCCGCGGAGGCATCGCCTTTGGTATACACCACTAAGTTCCTACCCACGATAGTTACGGTTAAAAAACGGAAGATTTTAGCCAATCTATTTATAAACGTAAGCAACAAAAATAAATTTTGACCACGATAAAAGGCTTTTGCGAACTTCTTGTCCGGGAATGTACCATTTGCTCTGCCCGAAGGAGAAGGCATAAGAGTTAGGGTCCTTGTCCAATTTGGAGAATTTTTTTATCTTCCAAGTGAATGTCTGGTTTGGCGGGTCTTCGATTATGGTAAGAGACTCCTCTTTCCCAGTAGAATTCAGAACAAAAACCTCAGCCCCAAATGCACAAAAGCCATGCAAAAGGTATCCACTTGAATCCTTTTGGAATGTTTCTAAGGAAAGAAAGTGAGAAAACCCCCATTGGGTCTTCTTTTCATTGAAGGTCCTCACTGTCCCATCAGCATCTACACTCAATTCCACAAGTTGATATAAGTCGTTAATTTTAAGTGATGATTATATAGTTGGAGTTGTGACTTTGTCATCATTGATTATGAATTATGTGATGATCAACCTTGAATGGTCAAGGACTCGTCTCGTATCTTGTCATGCACAAAAAGCTTGTAATTAACATGAACCTTGCAATTGGGAGGAAAACTATTTGTCTCCTCGATAGACAAATACAAGGAAATATATCTGGACTTTTTACCGTGCTTGTCTCCATTAGGGTAAAGATATAGACCCCTGAAAAGAACAAATTAAATGTTTAAGTAGCTGTTAGTTGAAGGAGCATTAAGTTGTATCTCATGATTGAGTTTAATGTGGTTCCAAAACATATGAGCTCTGCTTAGATGAGTATATGTTCAAAAAAGGAAATTAAAAAACTCACCAGTTGTAGCCCCCAGCTTCAAAAACCCTGGACTCATACTTGTGCAATTGTGATACTGTGGACAAAGATTTTATCTTCAGTAAATAATGAGCTGGACGAAGTTGTCTTTTGTACGGTGCGGTGCTGCAAAAAAAAAAAAAAAAAAAAAAAAAAAAAAACCGTTTTGACACAATTGATTCTATAATAAGGATAAGGATTATTTCAAATACAAAGCAGGCCTAGGTTCAATTTTAGTATTCATGCTAGAGAGTACAACTCAAAAACTTTCGTTAAAAGGTGGAGGAAAGCCACATCTATATAAATAGCATATAAATATCGTAGACAAGTAATGTGAAACACTTTTATAGTCTCTCTCACGTGTAAAGCATATTAGAAAGCCTACGTGCAATTTGAGAACAGGGGATGTACAAGCCAAATAAGTTAAGATAGAACTTAATTTTGATATCATGTTAGAATATGTTGACGCCTAAATTTTCATTTTTAATTAATTAAGTTCTTTTTTTTATTTTATTTTTGGTTTTTAGTTTTATTTTATTTTTATTTTTTGTCTAAAAATCGAAAAAATGGAAGAAAATAGAAAACAGAAAAAAGAAGCCTAGAGGGCTTTCGCGGCCCACAACCCGCGGGTCAGCCCGCGCCCGACCTCGCGCGACCCGTCTCCTTCACCCGGAATTGCGTGCGCAACACGCGCCTGAAGCGCGACGTAGAGCAAAGGGCGGAGCAGCGCATACACATGGAGCAAGAAGCGAGCATGTGGGGAGGACGGAGTAGGTGGCCGACGGGACGCGTCGGATGGGATGCCGGGCCCGCCGGGCTGGGGGCGCGGTGGTCCCCCGGTCGAGCCCCCGTCGGCCGGCCGTTCCTCGCCTATAAATAGGCCCCCCCCGCCGCCCCGTTGATAAACACACAAAGGACTCACGGCAAGAAGGAGAGAGAGATTCGTAGTCCTTGGAGCCTCACTGAGAGACTTCAGAGGGAAGCCAGGGCCTGCGATCTCCAATCCAAGCTTCGCCGGAGTCGAGCGAGAGAGAGAGAGAGAGAGAGAGAGAGGGGGGGAGAGAGAGAAAGACAGCAACACCGAGGAGGCAAGGAGGAGAGGGAGAAGCTCGCAATCTTTGGAACCCCGCCGAGAGACTTCGGGGGGCCGAGATCTGCGACCTTCGATCTCAACTTCGCCGGAGGAGGGAGCAGAGAGAGAGAGAGAGAGAGAGGCAGAGGGGCGGAGCCCTGCCGACGCCGCCACAGCACCACCATAGGTATCGCATAGTCGCCGTCGCTGTCGCCGCCAATTGTCACCATCTCTCTCCCCTAGCCCAGTCGTCGTCGCCGTTGCCGTCGTCTGCCGCTACCCTAGATATGATTTCTAATTAACACGCAATTTTTTGTTTTCACTTTGTTTAATGGGAGATTAATTTATATTTAATGCATGCAAATAATCTAATATAACATGGCAACATGACCTAAATTACATGACATGGAAACATGATTTAAACTGTATGACATGAGTAAAATAAATCTTGAAGAAATGCAATAATTAAATGCAATCTAAATGGCCTAATTCTATTGACAGGCAATTTCTAATTAAATGGGCCTAAAAACTAAATGATGTGCATTTCCAAATAATCTAATTCTAAATGATATGTTCATGACACTTTTTCTTTTTCTTTTTTCCTTGAAATTGCAATTTATCCTAAAAAAAAAAAATGAAAGTAACTTATCCTAAGACATTTTTTGGATTTTTTTATGAAATTTGCAATTAGGTCAATGTGAAAATTACCTAACTAGGTTAAGATCCTATTTAATTTATATTAGGAGCTAGGTTGAGCCAAAATCCTAATTTAAACTAAAATATTATCTTAACCTAAATGATCCTAAAATGCCATCTATCTAATATTATCTAAACTTATAATGAATTAAAAGAACTAACATCTAAAGTTAAGCTACATGCAACTTTACCCTAAAATGCAATGACGTGCAAAATATGACCTAATCCCTGAAATGCAATGACGTGCAAAATATGCCCTAATCTTATATGTATGATGATTTTTGTTATTTTTTATTAATTTCGAAATTAAAATTTAACATACAAATCAAATAAAATAAAATTCCTATTCTAAATATGCATGACAAACCTAATCCTAATTCAACAAATTTTTTATTTCGAAATTAACAATTCCTAATAATTAAACATGCAACCTAAATTAATTGATTATTTTTTTTTTTGAAGATTCATGATAACTAGAATGCTTAGCCTAAACATGCAAATAACCCTAAACAAGCAACATCCCAACTTAGACATATTTCAATATAAAGCAATCAAGACCATCCAAAATTACCCAGAAATATCACGCATTGTTCAGATCAAGAGATAATATTTCGCTAGTAAAATCGATAAATTGATCTTAAGCCTTAAAGATCAAAATATCAATTTTATTCCCGCTTGATTAATTATTTCATCTAAAGCCTTATAGATGAAATAAAAAAAACCGACGCAGCTTGCGAATCAAGTGATACATTGGGATTTCTCGTTATGCATAGATAAGTATCTCAACCAAAGAAAAACAAGATAATAAAGAAATAATAATAATAATAATAACAAAGAAAAGAAATAAAAAAAAAAAAAAAAAAAAACTTGCCTAGTAAAGTAAAGCAAAAATACCTAATTTAATCTTTTTCTTTTCTTTAAAAAAGCAAAAGAAACAGGGGATCTTGGCCGCCGGTTTTGGGGAGGAGGGTTGAGCGCCAGCGAGGGTTCCGGCGAGGCGGTCGTGCACGCGGATTGGAAAGCCGACGGCGGAGGCGGCGTCGGGGCTCTTGGGGCGTGGCGGATCAGTGGCGGGGCTGGGCACGAACGGATCTCGAGCGGCGTCACAGGCTCGGGCTTCAACTAGCAGGGCACTGCAGGGGGAGCCGGAACAGGGAGCTGGTGAGCAGAGGCGTCGGGCTCGCGGGCGAGGCAGAGGCAGCTCGGCACCAGGGGGTCCTGCAGGCGGCGGCGTGGGCTGATTTGGTGCCCGGCGGGGAGACGGCGCAGTGAGCGGTGGTGGAGGAGGCGCGGCAGAGGCTTGGCGAGGGGGCTCGCGGAGGCAACGTGGGCTGCTAGCGGGCTGCTCGTGGATCGGCGAGGCGGCGGGCGAATCCGACGTCGTGGGTCGGCGTGCGGCAGCGATAGAGGGCAGATCGGCTCGGCAGTGCGGCTAATTTAGGGCTCCAGTGGTGTCGCGGCGGTGTGGTGCCCGGCCGAGGCTCGTGGGTCGCAAGCAGAGGCGAGGCTGAGGCATTGCTGGTGGGGGCCGAGCTGCTGCAGGGGGGTTGCTCGGAGACGCGACGGTCAGTGGAAACAACGGCAGGCGCGGTGATTCGAGGCTAGCAACTGGATGCGGGCGGCACAAGGGCGCCGGAACAGCGGCGGCTGGTGGCTCGGGCGGCAAGCGGACGGTGGACGCGGCTGGGTCGCGGACTGGTGCGGCCGGAGGGCTTCCTCGCGAGGAAGACGACACTGTAGCCTCCTTTCTTTTCCTTTTTTTTTTTTTTTTTTTTTCTCTCTCCCTCCTCAGATCCCCCTCACGTCGCACGTCCCTCTCTGTCCCTGTACTCTCTCTCTCTCTCTCTCTCTCTCTCTCCTGTTTCCCCTCTGCAGACAAGTCTTTTCCTTCTTTTTGTCTTTCACTCTTCAAGACAAACCGAAGAAAAATATGCTCAACGGAAGAAAGCAATTTTTTCTCGATTTTGCCTTCGAATTTGCTCTCTTTTTCGAAGTTGTGGCTGTATGTCAACGTATGTGGCTGTATGTCAACGTATGTGGCCCCCCCTCGTGTGTGAAAGTTCTTCCTCTTAAATAATGCAAGACCACGTGAGATTCCGAGAAGGAGAAGATGATCTGCTTTAGATGCACTGAAATATATTCTTTTTATTTTTGCCGTTCAGCACTCGTACCTTCAACCATGCAAATATATTTACTTTCCTCTTGAGCTCAAGTCACATCTTTTCCTTGAAATTCTTTTGCCATCTTTTCTTTAATGAATATCATCCCCGTATTTCTTTCCTTCTTTCATTCAACCATGTCAACGTATAGTTTATTCATTGCAAGTTGCACATGACCGAATATATTATACTCAGGATGTTGCTCTTTCGTGACTAAATTTTCAAGATTATGATATTGCTCTTTATATTTCCTAACTTGAAATTTCGCACGTGCAAAGCATATGTCAATTTCGGTCTCGTTAAAGAAATGACGAGCTTATATGAGTGACGAGTTCAGCCAAATTTTCATCACCGTGGGCTTAGTCCAACTCACTAAATTGAAGCTCAAAATCACTAATTCAAACTCATCTGTCGAAGGTCCAATGCAAATGTAATAAAAATAATATAAACTAAATATTGGATGCTTCTAAAACTATATGTTATGCAATTAATTAATTAACAATTTTTTTTAGGGATGAAATTACCCCTAATTTTTAATGCAATAAATGACTAACCGGGTCACCAAAATTTAGGTGTCAACACATATCTATTCATATTGTAATATTTTTCGAAGGTTACTTCTATTCAAAAGATAGAGATAAGTACATAAGTTTTTTAGATCAATTATGATCAAGTCTTTTCGAACATTTTTTTCAAAAATACAGCTGTATTTTTCAATTGTTTTCCTTGAAAGACCTTGAAAAAAATACTAGAATTATTATCTAGTATTCTCAATCAAGATTTTATTATATCTTGAACAAAATTTGGTAGTGACGATTAGTAACGTTGTGGGGTAAATGACTCATTAAAGAAAGTAATATCACGCTTCAAAGTCTAATTTCATTGTTCTTCCCAATCATTCGTCATATTTTCCCAATAACCAGGTCATTACTGATCATCTCTTTAGCCATTGCCAAGCCTCACCGACAATGAACATCGAAAACATATATTTCAAAACAATAGCCATACAAATCAAACTCATATGTGCACACTGAGACAAAAACAAAGGACGGACAATGGCGGCCTCTGAACACTGGCATCACCAGCATGGTATCGATTCTCTAGTGGGGGAAATATTCATCCATGGTTTACTCGAATATCAAACGATATGCCACAAAATCAAATCCACGCAACCCACGACTCTTCAGTGTTTGACGTAGTAACTTCTTCTTTTTTCCCTTCTTATTCATGGAGATTTTAATAGAACATTTTAGCGCTTGAAGCTTCATGGCTTCGAGGATTGATTAACATGTTAAAATGTGTCAATACGTTGAGGATTGTTTGTGGCATGCACCTGACCGGAAATTTTCTTGTTATACTAGGTGTCAAGAGCTTTCGGAAAACCTGTCATAGATTTTTGTAATATGTCATGATTGATCGCCAAGGTAGTTTTTTTGACCTAGTGATAAATGAGTTATTTACTTTGTACAAGGTCACGAGTTCGATATGCTTGAGAGTGAACTTCTAGATGGCTCATGCTGTATTATTTAAGGGAAAAGTGCCAAAAAAGTCCTAAACATTTTTACGTTTTGCCAATTTAGTACTTTCCGGTCAATTTTGACCGAATTTTGGTAACTGGACAATGTAAATTTAACCGACAAGGCCTAATTGGCGCCGACGTGGACAAATTTAATAATATTTCAATATTTTTGAATTTTTTTCTTTTTTTTTCTTTTTTTATTTAGTTTTTCTTTTTCTTTTTTTCTTCCCTCTTCTTCCTCCAATCGGTCGCCGAGGCGATGGCCGGTGAGGTAAAGGCTGACCTCGCCGGACACCTCGCTAGTTCCCGTGAGGGCGAGCCTCGCCGCCCCTGAAGCCTCGAGGGCCAGCGAGGGCGAGCCCCGCCATCTCGGTGCAAGGCCAACTCTCCACGCTCTGTTCCCCCATCCCAATCTCGCCCTAGAAATTTCCTCCCTCCGCTCATCGTCATTGTCTCTAGGGTTTTACAGAGCTCGGGGTGTCCTTGGTCGTGCGGATCCAAAGACCGAATTTTCACCTAGTTTCCCGTGGTGGCGATCCGTCGGGTGAGACTCAACCCTCGCTAGATCCGGCGAGGGTGAGCCTCGCCGCCTGCAGCCTCAAGGGCGGCCTCGCACCGAGCGGGCGAGGCTAGCCCTCGCTGCCCAGCACGAGGCCGCCCTCGCGGCCACTAGTGAGGTGGCCGGCAAGGTCGAGCTGACCTCAACCTTGTTGGGCGTCGCCTCTGGCTGATCACCGAGTTCGGGCGACTGGCTGGAGAAAGAAGAGGGAAGAAAAAAAGAAAAAAATATATTAAAATATTAAAATATTCATTAAAAGTTGTCAACATCAATGCCGATCAGGCCACGTCAACCGGCCGATGCCAATCAACAAAATTCAATCAAAATTGACCGGAAATGACCGAATTGGCACAATATAAAAATGTTTAAGATTAAATCGGCACCAAAAAGATTTAGGACTAAATTGGCACAAAAATAAAAGATTTATGACTTTTTTGGCACTTGTCCCTATTATTTAAGTTGATAAGACTTCCTAATTGCTAGCACCTTTGTGAGGTTGACAGATTACCGGCTTTGAACTTTTTGAGTTGTAAGTGTCATGTAGTTATAGCTCAAATTGATCATTTTATAATGTGCATGAGACTCTTATAGTAATGGCTCACCACTTCTCACCCTTCTTATTAATGGAACCGCAATTAAGTTCACTATATCATAATGCAAGCTAGAAGGTCATACTGGCTCTACATCGAGCATGAGACTCTTATAGTAATGGCTCACCACTCCTCGCCCTTCTTATTAATGGAATTGTAAGTAAGTTGATTATATCACAATGCAATCTAGAAGGTCATACTAGCTCTGCATCGAGCAAGTCGTATTCGTTCGTAGTACGGTTCATTTTTTCCGTGAAATGTCTGACACTTATCTTCCAAGCCTGGTTGACAGTCTAAGCGTGTCCGTTGATCGACGACCACTTTCAATGTCCCCGAGGACTTGTTCATTGAGAAGCCCTTATTACAATTTCATTGAATTCCAGCAAAACGAACACGGGTATATCATGTCACGCCTTCAGATACCGTTAGAGTATTTGACACTTTCCCAATTATCAGGAGCCATGGAAATATTAAAGCAAGTGCGGAACCAAATAGGAGTAGAGGACCGAGGCGTCGACATTGGTTGATTGGTATTTGAGACCGAATTTATTGTGCTACAACCAAAAATTAATTGTAGTATTACAAAAAATTAAATGTGTTATTATAACTAGTTCATTGCAAAGTCTTTAGAATCTTTTTCATTGGTTTACGACAAATTGTAGCAATTACTATGTGTTCCGACGTTAAAAAACTCCAGCATTTCTAAACTTCCCTAACCCTCATGAACAATGATAATTTCAAATCAAGTGATGGAACGAAAGAAGCCGATTGGTCGATGCTTGGTCACCGACCAACTGATCTCTAAAACTAAATCCACTATTTTCCAAAACAAAAATAAATTGTAGCCCGACAAAATAAGATATATTACAAGCTGTTCATTTAAAAGATTGCAAAAATTTTAATGACTTACGATAAAATGATATGATGTGGTACGAATTCAAATGCCACGAGAGTATGTCAAAGTTTCTCAATTGTCATGAACCATGATAGTTTCAAAGTGGGCAACGAAATTAAGAAGCACTGATGTCAATGGTTTGATGCTTGGACATTGGTTGATCAATATCCGATGCCAAAATTATTAAGGTCTCACCAAAATGATCTATAGTATCACAAAATTAGATGTGTTACAAAGGTTAATTGGGAAGTCATTACGAAAGTTTTCATTGACTTGCATCAAACTTGCCACAATTATAACATGTTACAACCTAAAAATCATGGAAATATTTTTTAAGTTTCCTCAACTCTCATGGACCATGATAACATAAAATCAAGTGGGTAAGAAAAAGAGGAATCTTGCGCTTGATGCTTGAATAATTTTTGACTGATTTTCAAGACTATTCCATTACTTTATGACAAAAAAGACCCACGGTACGATGCAATGAGGTCTTTCACGACCGTTACAACTTATTCATTGAAAAGTTATTAGGAAAATTCTGAATGATTCACAACAAAAATGAATAGAATGCCATAAGCCTACTTCAAAATGCCGCAATTCTCATGAACTCTGATAATTTTTAAGCAAGAATGAGATGGAGATGGGAGAGATAGTGGCAATCCATATTGGTGCTTAATACGGATGCAATGAATTCGGAATGACTTATATAATCCTCATCATTTTCCTAAAATTTTATGTTTTTTCTTCAATTATTGTTAGAAACTCTGCTCTATTGAGTTGTTATTTTAATTTTAAAAAATTTCATCCACTTTTTTTCCAACTGTCCAAAGTGCCAAAGCCCCAAAATAAAAATAAATAATAAACAAAAGGTAGCGAGAATAAAAAGCGTATCAAAATCTAAGCTATCCGAGGTATCAGTAAGAAACTCTGCTCTATTGGATCTCTCCTCCATTTTATAAGATCTTAGAATATATAAGCTACCCAAGCTCCTCTAGTTCAATTACGAGGAAAAACCTCAGGAAAGTTTGAAAATTGCGGGAAGGATGTCGTATTAAAATAGGACAAAAAAAGACTTTAATAAAGAGATTCTCTAATCCTAGGAAAACGGTAACAATACCATTAGGGTGTCGGCAAAAGACAACAAAAACATGAAAGATATACACGATAAAAGTAAATTAGTGATCAGGTGCGCTTAACAGAAATCTACACAAAGCAACGAAAATCGCGGACATACTAAAAATAATGTAGAATACATAGGACAAAACACTCAGAAAGAGTCCAAGGCATTCTGTGTCTAACAAATCAGAAGCAGCTTCATAGAGAAGTCAATAGAATATATAATTCTCATAATGGTAATGGATAGTGCTTTCAATAATTTTTGTGAGTGCATATTTTATCTTGATGAAAATTGGGAGTCGATAGAATTAGTTATGATGAATCGAATGTAGCAACCATTAAAATGATGAGTCTATTCGTCAAATAATTTTATCTCTTTCATCCCGCATAAAATTAAAACGTTTCTTCTCTCATAGGATTTGGATTGGTATCTTCCATCTGAAACGGTTACAATGCAGTCAATAGAAAGAAATCTTATTAGGGATTGGACTGCAAAAATTTAAGAGAGTCAGCGTAATTTTAGAATTTCTTATTCTCATCAAGGACCACTTGAGAAAAGACCATTTCTAGAACAAAGCAAGAAATTTCAAAAGAATAATCCCGATTTTAATCCGTTAGTGGCTATAATACAATAAATTTGTCTTAAGTATATGGATTCAAGGACTTTTAAAGTTTATTGGAAAGTTTAAGATAAACTTATCCAAGAAGGCATGGCTTAGGAATTTTTCATTGATTTTCCCAAAGTGTTTTGGTGTAACTACTATCTCGACTCTTTTATTTCCGGGGAGTCTTATGAAAAAGGATTGATTTCTCATTCCAAAATGTAGAAATTGGTATCTTATGGCAAAATTGCAAGAAAAAGAAATATATTGCAACTTTGTTTGATCAACAGAAAGTAATTGATCATGTATTTTTTTTTTTTTTTTTTTTTTTTGGAGAGAATATAAACTGGGAATTTCTACCTTACAATAAGCTTATGTTGAGGGAGTAGCTTTGGCGACAATAATAGTGTTCTTGTCATACGGCCACTCATTCCAGGTCGAGTGTGCCCTTGAAGCCGTTTGAAAGGGCGCTCTGCAGCTTCGATGTCGTCGTCCTTGGCATTGGAAGAAATCCACCCCTAAGCTCCGGAATTCCAATTTTATATAAAATCGAGTAATATTCACCATCATCTTGGAATTATTGACCCGAACTTGAGCCGAATGTCCTACCCATGATCTCAATTGCAAGATTCAGCTCTTCATTTTGCCCAAAAATGCTTCCGTCTATTAAATTGGGGCAAACATGTGTAGCGACGTCGTCTTAGTGCATCTATGCTAAATTATTGCCGAGAGCTCTCGGCTGCGTAACAGGGCTAAAAGGGAAGGTCGAATTCTTTGTTCTTTTTTAATTTTAACGAGCCCATGCTTATAACATCTATTACGGTGGGCCGTGTTTGGGGACTGGGCCGCATGACCAAGTGGGTTGGCCCGGCTTGCAGGGATCTGTAACTGACGTCGTTAATCTAGGCCCAGCAACCGAATTGAATGTGACCGAAGCTGAAGCTTTCCAATTTTCGCTCTTTTTGTTGTTTTTGTTATTCTGTTTATTTGTCTATCATTTACTTATTTTATGTTCATTTTAACACAAAATGTACACTTAGTTTGTCAACGTGCGGTAATGGAAAAATGATGAGAAGAGTAATAGAGAGAGGTCCTAGATGAAGTTAAAAAGCAATTCGTGGAGGATGACCAGAAGGGACAAAGGGAATATATTAAATCAAAGGAAAATTTCAAATAAGAGCCAATAGCCTATAATGTCATCATTTTTGCAAATAAGGGTCTAAAATAGACATTATTTTAAATAAGGGTATGAAGTAATTATGTTAATCTCAAAGAGGCTTCTAACCTCTAACATTTTCATCTTTTAAGTTTTGATCTATTCCTTTTTTTTTTTTTTTTTTCCTCCATTTGTTTTTTTTTTCCATAAAAAACTAAAAAAACAAGGCTAAAAATAATTATTAAAAAAACACACACACACACACACACATAGGCCCTTTGCCTGTGGTTGCCACCCCATCGCTAGTGGTCATTAGAGATGGCTGGTGGGGTTGCTGGTGCATTGACAAGGGCTTGCTAGCCCTCACTAGAATTAGGAGAGGACAGCAACCCTCTACTAGATCTAGGTGAGGGTCGGTGATCCTCACCCAATTACCCTTTCCTAGTTCTGGCTAGGGCTTGCTAGCCCTCACCTTTGGTTAGCAAGGTTTGTCGACAATGTGGTGGTCTACAGTCAAGGTAGCAGAACTCTAAAGCTAAATCAATTTGGGCTTGTTTCCAAAGGGGCAGCACATGGGGTTTCATACTCAGAAACCACTGAAAAAGCCATGAATCAACAATTTATCTTCGTCCAAACTTGCTCAAGGAGGAAATCTCGATGAATAGGGAAAAATTCACGGTGACGAGGAAAACAGTGATTAAAAGTTGAAGGAACGAGCAGCGGTTTAAAGTGAGGGTCAAGAATAACCTGTTCATCCTCAGATTGATCGAAGAATGGAGAAAGAGAGAGAGAGAGAGAGAGAGAGAGAGAGAGAGAGAGAGAGAGAGAGTTCCCCTTTCCGTTCGAAACCTCGAGGATCAGTGAACCTAGCGACTTATACTTCAGGGCGGCTAAGAGAAAAAGGCTATACATCTTGTTTACAGTCTCGGTGACGTCTACCAATGAAATGAGGGGAAGAAAATAGCACAAGCAAGATTCCGAAGGCTTGTTTTAATTTAGCAAGTAGTGAGTGAAGCGTGGTCATTTAAAATTGTGCTTTGACTTAGTAGTTAGGAAACGAATTGAGAAATACCAAACGTCCAATCGAGTTCTCTATCGTAAGGCGCAAACTTGAACATAATTGAAGACCGTTGGAATGAGTTAAAGAATCCTTCATAAAGATATCATGGATTGTATATTACTTACAGTTTGGAAAATATATGAATCTACCATCCCTTTAGCTGTCTCCATCAAATGCCCCTTGCATCTAAGGAAACCTGATTGTACATTGTACCATATGGTTAGGGACACCGTATACAATGCTCACCAAATCCTAATTGCACCTCTCTCTCTCTCTCTCTCTCTCTCTCTCTCTGGTGAAGAAGCTCGTTCTTTAATACCTATACATTGAGTCCCATCGATCATGCACACCTTCTCCAATCATGTATCTTACATTCTCTTAACATTATGCCCCTAATTGAGTTCAATCATAGCCTGCATCGATGCATCTGCTCTAAAGTCTCATGATAATGGCCAACACACCAGATAGACTTAAAACAATGGCAATGTGTCCCCTTCCTTCCACATTCCATATTCTCTAGTCCTCACATTCCATCTTGGCACAGCATCAGTACTACACGGCTTCATTTCTACTCCATGTTATGAACGAAATGACGTAAAAGTTTAGCAATTAAGACACGTTGTTGATTGGAATAGATGACATTGGTACTCATAATAATTGTGCTGAACATTTCTAGAGTAGTGAGTTGCGTGGATTTTAGTAGAATTATCATGTTAGCAATGTACTTATACCAAAAAAACATCTAGGCCGAATTGTGTGAAATGTGTGAAAAGATGATTTGATGAGTTGACGATGGTCTTATCATCTTCCTAATCAAAACTTATTACACAAAACAATTGCATTGGGCACATAGAATTGGGAAACTTGTAGGTTTAAAACAAATTGGTCAAAGAGTCCAAATATATTGAATGGTCGTCAATTTAGTTTTAGACTTTTCAAATTGGTAAAAATAGTCATCAAAATTTTGATGGTTTCTCAATATAGTTATGTTGACCAATTTGAGATAGAAATCACTTATGTGGTGGTCTAGTCAACACGAGCCGTCCTACATAATGCAGTTAGCAATCTGACGTGTTCAATTGGGCTCAAGACGATGTAGTTTTGACAAATTTTTTTTGATATTTTGCTTTGCTTGTTTTCCCCCTTTTTCTCAAATCTCCAGCCAATAGGATCATCGAGGCCTTTGCAATGAAGGGCAACAAAAGATCAACAAGATATCTTTAGTTTCGATTTAGCAATTAATACTTTAATAGTCTATTTTCCTTTATGTACTCCACTAAGTTATGCTTTATTACGTGTCCTGAGAGATGACGTACCAAATTCTTGAGGAATGGTTACAACTTTTAAGCAAAATATCAGCAATGCTTGCCAACAAATGCACCTTGCCCACAATAGTAAGAAATTATTCCTTTTTTTTTTTTGGTCGAAAAATTTTTCCATTTCAACAACCGTTAAAAACATGAAACAAAAACACATTTATACAACTCAAGACAGCGAAAACAACTAATGAAGAGACACCACTTAAACAATCAATACAAAAATTAAGCTCATGCAATATAAATTTTAAATGCATTGTTGCCTTAGACTTTCACTAAAAGACAAACCTAAAGATTTTGGTTAGTATTCCTCCTAGTGCTGCAGCAATTTGATTTGTTACCAAGAACTCAGTTGCCACCATTTTCAAAGTAAATTCTATCATCCCATCAAAAAGAAAAAAAGAAAATTAACTGGAATCCTAAAAAGAAGCTAGTTCAGTCCACAAGAAGTTAGGAGGACCTAACTATACCCCTCTATAAAGAGGGAATTAGGTTTAGGGGTATTACCTTAAGGATGAACCTACGACCTATAATTTAGGCGTGGGCTCTTCCAAGCCAATATCTCATGCGATGTTGGGGTGTTCATGAAAATTGACGTTCTGATAAATGTCTAATAAAGAGTTGCCACTAACCTATCAAGGTTGGCTAAAAACTAAGTGAGGTATGGGAATATGTCTCACTTCCTACTTAATTAGAAATTTTAGGATTATAGACTTGATTACACTAATTAACTAATTTGTGCACTTTCAATATCTAATCTTGTTTTTTTTTTTTTTTTTTTATCAAGCGGATCGGATTGATTTTATACTTATCCACTAATATATAATGTGATTATGCTGATATGTAATCATTTTTATCAAATGTCTTTGCACATTTTAAGAGAAAATTTACTAAAGATTTTTCTGAATTTTGAAAAATAAAAATAATAAATTTTTGAAAATTTTTTGGAATTTTTAACGAATTTAATTTAAAAAAATAGTTTTCTAATATTAAAATATAAAAAGGACCCGGGTCGGATCTCCACATCTGACCCGCTGGACCGTCTGCCACGACTGGACTGGGCTCATCAATTGAGCCCAGTCCCACTACCCCCTACAAAAAACAAAAGAATGAAAGAGAAATAAAGAAGACCAGCCCAAAGATCTGATTCGCCCAACCCAGTCCGAGAAAGACCTAATAAGCCCGTGCCCATCAGGTCTAAGTGAGGCCGAAGTTCCTTTGACCGAAATCTTTATTCCTTCTTTTTCTGATCTTGTTTTACTTTCTTTTTCTATCTTCTGTTATTGTTATTATTATTTATTTAAGGGAAAACCACGAAAACCCCAAAGTTTCTTCATGACACATTTACCCCAAAATTTTTCGCAGTGAAAACCCCAAACTTTAAACCGTGACACATTTACCCCATAAGGGCATTTTTGTCTTTTTAGTTTCTTTTTTCTTTCTCTTTTTTTTTCCTTCTTCTTCCCTCTGCCGGCTCCGGCGGAGGGAAGCTGGCGTCCGGCGAGGGTCGCCCAACGCCGGCGAGGGCGAGGGCAGCCCTCGCCGGACGCCGGTTTCCCTTCGCCGGCCATGGCGGGCCGGCGGAGGGAAGAAGAAGAAAAAAAAAAAAAATTTTTAAAAATGAAAAGACCAAAATACCCTTCAATTTTGGGGTAAATGTGTCACACTTGAAAGTTCAGGGTTTTTGGTGTCACAAAAAGTTTGGGGAAATGTGTCACTATTTGAAAAGTTTGGGGTTTTTCACTTGTAAAAAAAAAGTTTGGGATAAATGTGTCGCCACACTGAAAGAAATTTTGGGATTTTTCATGATTTTTTCCCTTTATTTAATTCTCTTCCCTGCAAGCGGTCTTCTCCCTCAATAAAACTCCCCTTTTCTACGCTTCACACAAGACAAGCTCAGTAACTAACGATCAAAACGATGATACATGAGCTATGCATAAGGAAAGGCTGTTTTTCCAGAGGTGCCTCAAGGTCATTTTATCAAACAAATAGGGTGCATTGGCTAATGGGAGGACACTAGCTCATTCAGACTCGAAGCCACGTCCAGAATCAAACACAAGCAGCAAATGACGTTCCTAAAAATCAGAAGCGACTCGCTCTAGACCCACACCCGCATAAACAGAGAGGACAAATCTCGGTCCTTAGGATAACCGAGATAGAGCGGAATGAAGGGGGTCGAGTTTGGCTAACCTCGTTTCCGGAAGAGAGCGGATCACGGTCACCGGCCAAGATGGGCTCCGGGTTATCGAAGAATGATGGCCACAAGTCGAGAGAGGAACTTCGTGAGAATACTTACCCGGAATAGTCTTTCGTCTCTTTTCTCCTCGCTCAATGCTCGCTCGGTCCTTTCTCTGTTCTCTGAACCAGCTACAATCGGAGCGTCCGGAGAAAACGGACCTGAAACAAAACCGGACCTTCCTCTTTCAAGAGTGAGGTCAGATCGAGAAAACCTGGCGAAAATCCCCACGCGCGATTCTCGCGGCCGCGCAAGAGAGGAGCGCACTTGACCAGGCCCACCTCCGGTCCTTCACCACCGCGATGTCACCTCCTCTGCCGCCGGAACGCAACCATTGCCGAAGATCTCGAGAACACAGTCGCTTCTCTCCCTCTCCAAGAACGAGCAGCAGCCTCCCCTCCTTCTCACGCTGCCTTCTCTCCCTTTATCCCTCTCTCGGTCCCTTCTCTCTCTCCTCTAGGGCGTTGCTAGCTAGCCGTACCGCACGAAATTCCCTTCGTCAAGCGTCGCGCCCGGCGGTACCGTCGCCCTCATGTCCTCTGTCCTTCGTCGCGTACCGTCCTTTCTGTCGTTAGCCAACGTCAAAAACGGACGAGGAAAAGGAGGAGAGAGAAAGAGGGGCCGGGCCCCGAGGAGAAAAGGAGATGGGCCGCGTGAGGGAAATAACGAGGGAGAAAAAAGAGAGGGCTGGGCTGTTCGATTTTCCCCTTTCTTTTATTTTAATTTTAATTTTTTAAAAAAATTAAAATCTTCAAAGGCTTTTTAATAACTAATATTAATAATGCAAATGTTCCTAATGTCTATATGCGATGTGATTTAATGAAAATTATTTTTCATTAGTCCCTACTTTCTATATGATTAAGTTCTAAGTAAAAAAGTAAAATTCATGTGTCAACACTAATAATAATGACCTTTCTGATTTGTGCAATCCATGTAGTACTAACTAAAAATTACTCACATTCCTAAATATGATGTTGGAAAAAAAGTACATGAGAGATCATTTATTCAAGTCACTCTATTTCACATTAAAAAAATTTTATTACACCCAAAACCAAAATAACCAGTACCTTAATAAAATAACAAGCAAAAAATCTTCCAAGGAAACGTTCATAAAGTTGTCATATCACGATATTCTTCTAAAATAAAAGATACAAAAAGTTGGGCATAAGCCCACAAGAATACTTAAGACTCAATTTGGAAGTAAGGAATTCCTGACAATGAAGGCAGCTTTTGACGATGAGAAAGTTTAGGTTCTTCCTTTCAAAGCATGGTGGCTAGAGGGTGAGTTCGCTGATGAGAAGAAAGGAATGCTTTGCTGAATAAATTTGCTAAGGAATAGAGCAAGTTCATAAAAAAAAAAAAATGAAATTAAAGAAAGGGTTAATACTGAAAAACCCCAAACTCGGTACACTTGTGACAAATTTACCCCAAACTTTTTTTGACCACCAAAAACCCCAAACTGATATACCTTTGACAAATTTACCCTAAACCGGTACACTTGTGACAAATTTATCCTCTCGTTAGTTTACGTTAAATTTTATTATCAAATTATTAAGTTAAATGACACGTGACAATTGACTAGTATACCAATTTGGGATTTTACGATCCGTTTGTCAGAGTTTACAATTTTTATGATTTTTTTTGTGATATTAATCCAATTTAGCGAAGGGTATATTTGTCACAAATTTATCGGTTTGGAGTTTTTGCGGTTGAATAAATTAGTTTGGGGTAAATTTGTCATAAATGTACCAATTTAGGTTTTTTATGATCAGTTGGGGTAAATTTGTCACAAAAGGTTTGGGGTTTTTTCAGGGGTATTAACCCTTAAAGAAAAGGCCAACCATATTTTTCAATATGTTGAAATTGAAAATTACATCACACATGTAAGAATTGACATGCTTAATTATTTGCATGTGGTGAGGTTTTAGTTGTTTTTTTCTAAATAAAAATAAAATCACGATAGATGCAAGATTTAAGAAAAACAACACAATCAAGAAAATTCATACGAGATATAGACTTTACTTTAATTTAATATTATTATATATAGGTCGTGAGATCAAATCGTATCATTATATTTGTATGCTTATTTGTGTCGTTATAGAGACATTTTCAAGGCAATTATAAAGTTCTCATTTGATTGAATATGATTGAAAACAATGTGAATTTGTAGTAGCAATTAGAATATTTCGCGAGTCTGGTGGGATGAGATACGAGAGAACAAAGTTATATATTGCACCAACACGTGACGTGGACACGCGACGCGACGCGACACGACACGACACATCGACACGCGATTTCTCAAAAATGAAAATTCTAACATACTTGACACGTTATATATTAAATGAATATTTTTATTTTTAATTAATTTAATTCAAATTTAGTATATTTATTTTTCGAAATTAATTTTTAATTTCATTTATTTATTTTTTTATTAAAAAAATCTCCACTAGAGTCCACCCCACTTTCTTCTTTTCCCCACCATTGATAAACAAGCTGTCCCTGTCACTTCCCCTCCCCCAAAAACGTGATGCCCATTAGAGTCACCTTTTTAAATTATTTTTGAGTTTCTTATCAAAAACCCTAACTTCTTTACCTCCTCCTCCTCGCCACTCGCCACACGACCCTTCCTCTTCTCTTCCTCTCGATCCTTCTCCTTCCTTGTGGCTTGCCACATGACCACCTTCCTCGCCGCTTGCCGCTCGCCGCATGACCCCCTTCCTCTCCTCTTCCTCTTGATCCTTCTCCTTTCCTCCTCGCTGCATGACCGCCTTCCTCTTCTCTTCCTCTTGCCTTCGGCCCTTTCTTCCTCGCAACTGTAGCCTCATCGGATCCATTGTAGCATCACAGTGGTGGCCCTCACCTTAGTTTATGCTCTTTCTTTGGCCGCGTATCCAATCGTGTCCAAGCGTGTCAGACATGTCGACACGCTCCGACACTATTGGACACAACACGGAAGCATGGACAATGTGTCCATGCAATATAGGTTTGATACCGTTCATTTCTTTGATCGAGCGGTCATTATTCACCGAAGAGCGCATAAACGCTAGGTCAATCGGTCAAAGGGCCAACGAGCCTCACTTTTTGGGCGAGCTCGCCATATGACATCACAACAAGCGACGTCGCATTCGGTGGGCCCGCCATAGACTCGAGGATCACGTGAACCGTCTCGGTCCCTATGATTTTTGGTATCTCGGTCAGCGAGTCCATGGATGCCACGTCCGGTCAATTTCCCACTGACTTTGTTTTGTACAATGTGACGCGTCCCCTCAAATTATTGCGCCAAATGAGTACTGTTTTACCCACTCCATCGATTAGTTCTATTTTTCCTCCAACCAACTCTCACAAACACAAAAAAGAAAGAAAGGAAACTCAAATGCCGACATGAATCAAACGACAAAAGTTGACAATTGATAAATAATTGAAAATTTGAATCATTCCACACTTGCCAGGAAAAATTAGCATTACTCCAATTGTGCCGGCCGGATGACATACAACTCCTTGAAATCACTTTAAAAACATGAAACAACTAAAGCAAACATAGTTGTTCATTTATTTTAACCTTTGAAAATTGGCTTGATTGGTTAGAAGGTCGAAAGATTTCTAACTCAAGCACTGAAGATGACTTGTTAAATTCTCATCAATTGCACACAAGTTGCTCTTGGTAAAGGCAACCGGTATCGGTCAAATGCACTTCAAGATCAATAGTAATTTATTTTTTCTTTTAGAGTACTTTAAGTTTGTAATTTTTAGGCTGTGAATAAACTACTTTTCTCATATATTATATTAATCATCTTATATTGATTTTATCGTAATATTATAACAATTTAGGATGCAAACTTTAAGGTGCACTTACATAGAAGGATCCTCCTAAGATTTGGTGGGCTCGAGCACCCCCTTCGTGGTGAGCTCGCCATAGACTCGAGCACATTAAACGCTCGGACTCAATGGTTTTAGGGTATCTTGGTCAATGAGTCAACGAGGGCCACTCCCGGTCATTGACTTTTCCTCTTTAAGTCTTCTTCTATTTTCAAGACATTCATACGCGTCAAGAAGTGGGAGAGGGAAATATTGATGATTGCCTCATTACACTGGCCGCCCACGTGTCTTTTTGGCTTCGTTTAGGTGTGAAAAGAAGAATTTTTCATGTTATTGGCTTGGTTCCTTGAAGGAGGCCACTAGAGGACGCTCGAGGCACAGGAAACTTATCTTTCAGCTTTTGTTAGGAGAAAAGTCGGGGATACTTCCTAAAAAGTTCGGGAAACTACTCTCTTATTGGCCGGACGGACTCTATATAAACTCCATCATGGCTGGGGTTGACGGGCAAAGTCTCCGACCAGTTTGTGTGAGAGAGAGAGAGAGAGAGGAGCAAACTAGGAAGCAGCAAAGAGCTAAGAGCAAGCTAAGAGATCACGCTTTCTAGATTGGAGATGGCAATGAGCTGCTTTGCCACGGCTAGAGGTACTTCACTTCATCTCGTCTTTGCGCTCTATTTCCATTGTTTTATTAACCTACGTCCGTGTTGTTATTCTTAATGATTTGTGCCTTTTGTTTCAAACTTTTACAAATTTCATTTGGCTATAATGCTGGGATAGAAAATGGATCAAATATGACCTTTCTACATGCACGACCACTCATGAATTCATACATATGCATATACAAATCTTCTGGTTAATAGTGCTCATGAAAAATGAAGATATCTAACTTGATCGAACATCCTGGTTGTATTTTTGGATGAATTTGTCTATAGGATTATTAAGCACTTAACTTCACAGCCATATGAGGCTTTTCCTCTAGTTATTTCTGTACACATAAAACGGTTATCCTGCCATTTTTTTTAGCTTTTTTTTTTTTTTTAAACTTTTATAATACAGGGATCCGAATCTTTGGCTTAGTTAATACATATTTATGCTCATAAATGATAAATCGCTCTATGCACGTATATTAAAAAAGACTTCCCTCATAGGATAATAGGTGTGGCGTGACCCTAAAGTTACTCTGCCACAGAATCTACTGCATCGCATGTTTTTGGGCTGTAATATTTATCCTTTAAACTTTGTCTTAAAAACCTGAAGTGGAAGGGCCAATTGCTGTCCATTTGGTACGAGTCATTTAATAACCTTCCATCTCCTAAAATAATCAATTGTGTCCGAATGGTTGTTTTCTTTTTTTTTTTTTTTTTGGCAGAATCTGTCAAGCACAAGAGAGATCTTCCACCAGCTCATTTTTCATTGAAGATTGAATCATTTGAAGTACTATCAAAGTTGGACAAGTATGATTCCGGTGTATTTAAAGCTGGGGGCCACGAATGGTGAGTTTTTGATTTTTTTTTTTTCCCTTCCAAACTTATTTTCATCTCACTAAATGCTCTTTATTGAAAAAACAATTTTAATGCTTAATCAATTAATAGCTAATTAAACGTTTATTTTTTCATGTCAGGAGGCTATCTCTTTACCCTAAAGGAAACAAGAATGATAATGGTTCGGGATATATTTCCCTCTATTTGTCAATTGAGGACCGTCTCGATAAGACGGTTTACGTCAACTACAAGCTTTTTGTACATGACAAATTACGAAAGAAGTATTTGACCATTCAAGGTTGATAATCACTTTATTCATAATCATTGTTTCTAAAGTCACAGTTCCAATTACATCATCATTGTTTATAATTAACAACAGAGTTATACCAATTTGTGGAAATGCCTGTAGATGCCGATGAGGCGATAAGCAGCTTCCACGGCTCGAAGACCGAACACGGGTTCCCTCGGTTTCTTTCCCTGAAAGAATTCAAAAAACGTTCGAATGGATACCTCGATGAAAAGGACTCTTGTACATTTGGGGCTGAAGTTTTTGTCATCCAACCTGACAAGGTGAAGGAGGAGTCTTTTACCTTGATCAGATACCCGGAAAAAAACACATTCACATTGAAGATCGAAAACTGGTCCACATCGGGCACGGATCCTCGGTTCATTGAGTTTGACTGCGAAAAAAGGAAATGGTACGTTCCCAGAATTTTTCCTTTGTGAAAATGAAATTAGCTACTCGCCTTTCACCTTTCTAAATTTGTTTATTCTTGTTGCTTATGTTCGTAAATAAAATTAGCTAAAACTTATTTTCGTTTACCTGTAATTGTCGTGTGTAGGAAGTTATTGGTGTATCCCGAAGGCAATGAGGCCGGAAAGGGAAAGTCGCTGTCCGTTTACTTGGAAGTGCAACGCCTTACTGAGAAGATGCAAGTTTATGCAGAGTTCAGTTTGCGTGTGTTGGACCAACAACTCAAAAATAAAAATAAGGAGAAGCAATGTATGTTTTTCTGGATTGACTTTTACTTTTGTTGTTTTTACCTACTTTAAATCTTACAAGATGCATTCTTTTGACTCTTTATTTGCACAAGACACCCAAAACTGTTATAAAATGCAGATGCTGGCACATAAATTCGAATATAATATTTTCATAATTTTTCGAAATTTAAATGTCATACATTTTGCAAGAAAGAAAGAATAATTTAATTTTTTTTTTTATTTCTACTTAATCCAAAACAAACGGGCTGATGCAAATTCATATTAATATTACCATTTAAAATCACTACAAAATTTTCAAGATCTTTTATAAAATGAATATCACTTTGATTTTATGAGAAAATTTTAATGGCTTTCTGGAATGGGCTCGAACCTCATCTGTATAACTCTCAACTATTGAATACCATAGCAACAATTCACGTACGCATGTACGTCTTCTATTGAAAGAGCAGAATGCTCTCCGTTCTCTTGAGTCCGTACTGAGCAGGAGTTCATTGCAGTTGAGCGCTGGCTAAGTGCCTCACATCCCCGAGTGGGGGATGCAGACTTTATGCCCTTGAAGGATCTCGACAAATCGAAGAAAGGGTTCGTTCAAAATGATACTCTGGTGGTTGAAGTCCAGATCCGCGTTATATCGGGGCCGAGCGTCGCACCATCGAAGCCGGGGCCGGGCGTCGTACCATCGAAGCCGGGGCCGAGGGTCACACCATCGAAGCCGGGGCGGGGCGTCGCACCATCGAAGCCGTAGGAGTTTGATGACTTACTTCCGTATTTGTTGGGTCAGAATAAATTCCTTGAGGACAGTGTGTACGCGTACTTCCATGTAAATTTTGTGCTCCCAGTTTGGCTTCTTATATAATTATTAGGTGGAATCTCAAAACTTTTGAATGAAGATGCAATCAAGTCATCGTGCTCAAATCTCGCTTGAATTTCTTAACATAGCTATACAGTCGTCGTCGGCCGTCTTGTATGTCACAGTAAGTTGGATATGTTGTATATTAATAATTTGAAATGGAAAATTGCTCAAAATTCTTTATCTAATGAGCTTAAATTATACTTAAGTTCTTTAAACTAAACATATGTGCTTCAAATGTATATTGAAAAGAATTTCCAACTCGGGAACTTGACGTTTCCACACGCATGTTCGGAAGACAATGGAGGGTGGAGGCGAGGGTGAGGGAGCAAAGACAAGGCCGTGAGCGATGGTGAGCCTGCGACGGCTAGAGACGGCCAGAGAAAGAGTATAGACTGAGGTGAGGGCTGCCATTGTGATGCTGGATGGATCGGCGACGAGGCTGCAGTTGCGAGGAAGAGGAGAGTAAGGCGGTCGTGCAGTGAGGAGGAGAGGAGAAGGATCAAGAGGAAGAGAAGAGGAAGGGAGTTGTGCGGCAAGCAACAAGGAAGGGGGTCGTGGCAAGGAGGAGGAGAAGGATTGAGAGGAAGAGGAGAGGAAGGGTCGTGTGGCGAGCAGCGAGGAGGAGGAGGTAAAGGAGCTAGGGTTTTTGATAAGAAACTCAAAAAATAACAAAAATAAAATAAAAATAAAAATGAGGACTCTGATGGGACGATGGCATGACTTTTAATTTTGGGGGGAGGGGAAGTGACGGACAGCGTGTCTATCAGGTAGTGGGGAAGGAAAGAAAAATAAATTTGGGAATGAGGGGAAATGGATGATGGTGGGGAAGGAAAGAATAATAAATTTGGGGGTGGGGGAATATGGACGAGGGAAAGAAGAGAGTGGGGTGGACCCCAATGGGGATTTTTATTTTTAATCTGAAAAATAAATAAATAAAATTAAAAAAATAATTTCCAAAAATAAAAGTACTGAATTTGAATTAAATTAATTATAAATAAAAATATTTATTTAATATACAACGTGTCCCAACGTGTGTCGGAATTCTCTATTTTAAAAAAAACGATGTCATCGTGTCGTGTCGTGTCACGTATTCATGTTGTGTATTAGTGTTACTTAGGTCACAAGAGTGTCAAAAGTGTCTGGCTTGTCTTGACTTAAAACAAACCGAATGAAACCGAAAATTTCAGATATTTTCGGGTTGGTTTTCTCTCATGTTGGATAATATGTATATAAGCCGGATGTCCACCCTAGTCGACCACTTGCCATCCAAGACTTACAATTGCATCATCATAGAATTTCATGGAACAGAGATATGGTCAAGGAAGATACTAGAGAGATGGAAACATGCGCAAACATTACAGACATTGACTCCAGGACAATTTCGCTCTGGCGATCACCTTCGACCGCCGAGAGAATACACAATGCATAAAATGAAAGAAACAAAGGCAACATGGGTTCAGTAATGTGCTCGGTAGCTACGAAATTACATCACAAGTCATATCTAATTACTAACAAAACAATTAATAACGTGTTAACAGAAAAACATAAATAAAAATGTTATAAATTCCGTATATCGCTTATTTCACTGTTAAAACTTTTCTTCAAATCACTTCAGTATCACATTGGAATTTTTTTTTCCACTTAAGTGTTTTAAGTGATAAATTCCAGTAAAAAGTTATGTGTGACTTTTTAAATAAAATATTAATACCTACATGACATTTTTTATGAAAAGAGAAAGTCCAACTTAGATAATGAAGCGGCCTTATGACAAAACAATTCTGCATCTTCAAAACTTAAATCTCTCTCTCTGATTCTCTTTTTACATAGTCACTCTCTCCATCACAAGCAGGTATGGCCGACAGAGGGAGGCCAAATTTATTGCTGACCACATGAGTTCCGAGCACCGCCGTGGGAGGGCGATCTTGATCCTAGCCGATTAGAGGATACAACTATGTTGGAAAGAGGTTTAAGAAAAGTGCAACGTCATTAAAGAACTTGAAAGAAAGAGAAGCTGCAGCACAACGGGAAGCACCGAATTACCGCAAGTCATTGAAGATCACTCACAGAGTTGTCATCATCGAGATGGTGTGGAACTGCCAAGGATGGCTTTTGAGATCGGGAGGTGGGGACGAAGACAGCAAGCTCAAGGACGTTTGCCTCTCGTTCTCGCTCTGTAAGCTTCTTCTTTTAAGATTTAGCAGCTATTCATTGCCCAAACAAGCTCACGAAAAGGCGTGGAAGTTGATTCAGCACTTGTATGCTGAAGGAAATGGCTACGAGCGAGCATTTAGGGTCGTTGAGCTAGAGCTTTCCTTTCTTTTCGATCATTTCTACACCAAATACCCAACCATCTTCCAGCCGTACAGTTGGAAAATAAAGGTTATAGAGCTCTTGCTTTTGTTTCCCGTGGAACGACTTGAATAGATCTCAAGGTGAAGTTCAACTAGCTACTACAGGCGGGTTGAGCGTCGACTTTCTCGTGACGTCAATAATTCTAACAGCGTTCACATGTGTGGAGCTTGTGCAGTGTTTCTTCATGGGCATATCGGAGTGGACTAAAGTGATATTGCTATGCAACTACGTACTAAAAAACTGGTGGCAAGAGAACCAACGGATCGAGAAGCTGATAGGACTAATTTGCCGGACGCAATTCCTGAAGCCTTGGGAAAGGAAACTTCGCCAATACTCGCTTCTCTGCTTCTAAAATTTTTAAAATTTTATTTGATTGTAAAAGTTTCCAAATGAGAATATGTTTCAAAAGCTAATATAGCAATTTGTTGGCATTGTCTAGTTTTTGAAAGAAATTCTCAAAATATGTTGCCCACTGCGAAAGTTTCTGAAGAAAGATCCCCCGTCGTGGGGAACAGTTCATAGTAGTATGTGTGCGGGCATGTGTGCTTATAAATTTATCATTATCATAAAGTTAGTTTCCAAATAAGATATCTACTCTTCAAAATTCCTGATTACTTTATTAATATGTATCTATCATCAATTTTTAGTAAAATTATATACTATCCTCCTAATAGCAAAAAGGATAAAATACTAAATCTTTACTGTTGTAGAGAGGGCCAATTCTGTTGGGCCTTTTTAATTGGTATTTGAATTCAGTGGTCACTTGAGTTGCTCATTCAAATCGTAGCTCACGTCCAAAATCACTTATCTTTCATTTCAAACATATAAGTTTTTAAGTGACTGCATTGTTTGCCAAAAAATTTATTTGCACAAAAACATTGGGCGCATCAAATAGCGGATGATTGAGCTCCGATTTATTCAAAACGAAAATAACAATATCCAAAGAGTAAAATATATTGAAAGTTCATTATACACCTAATTGCCTATTTTTCAAGAAAAATTGCAATTCTCCTTTGAATTTATTAGACACAATTACAGAAATATACACGCATGATTTGGAGTTTATGAATAGCATATTACATTTATAGTTGTGTTACAATGATCAACTTTGGCTTATCCAAATTAAACTTAAACACAGACTGAGCTCATATTAGTAAAACTTAAAAAGTTGCAGCAGCCTACTACACATTTTCGGAAGCTTCTTCACATCAATTTTGAGATTATGCAATTTCATAATATTCTTACATACAATTACGGCACTCAATGGCAGTATGTAGTTAAATAGACTATAAATTATTTCAACTAGTTTTAACAAATATCTAGTCTAAGAATTAGTGGGAAAATAAAAAAAAAATGCTTGCTTATGACAAAAAATGTCAAGTTAAAGAAGTACATAGTAGATAGATAAACTGATTTATATTTTGTGGGGAAAATGTTTTCATCATAGTTAAGATTAAGTAACAATGTTATGAAGCCATAAATGTGCAATGAAGAAATCTTGCATCGGGTGAATTAGTCGATAAATATGTGTATTTTATAGACTATTTGAATTTACTTAAAGAAAAGGCCAACCCCATTTTTCAATACATTGAGAACAAAAATTATGCCACATATATGTGAATTGACATGTTTAATTATTTTTATGAGGGGAGGTTTTAGTTTTTTTCTAAATAAAAATAAAATTATGTTAGATGCAAGATTTAAGAAAAAGCAACAAGGAGATAGAAACTTTACTTTAATTTATTATTATTATATATAGGTCATGAGATCATATTGTGTCATTATATTCTTATGCTTATTTGTGTTGTTAAAGAAACATTTTCAAGTCAATTATAGAGTTCTCATTTGATCAAAAATGACTGACAATAAGGTGAATTTATAGTGGCAATTAGAGTACTTTACGAGTCATGTGAGATGAGATACAAGAGGGCAAAGCCTACCGTTCATTTCTCTTATCGAGCGGTCATTATTGGCTGAAGAACGCAAAAACACGAGGTCATTCGGTCAAAGGGTCAACGAGCCCCACTTTTTGGGTGGGCTCGCCATATGACGTCACAACCAGTGACGTCACATTCGGTGGGCTCACCATAGACTCATGGATCACGTGAACCCTCTCAGTCTATGTGATTTTTGGTATCTTGGTCAACGAGTCAACAAATGCCACGTCCAGTCAATTTCCCACTGACTTTGCTTCGTACGATGTTACGTGTCCCCTCAATTATTCCGCCAAAAGAGGACTGTTTTACCCACTCCTGTCCCCTCTCGGGACACAGAAGAAAGAAATCTCAGACGCCAACGTGAATCAAAACGACAAACGTCGGTAAATCACTTCTGAAAAATGATTGAAAATTTGAATCATTCCACCCTTGCCAGGCAAGATTAGCATTACCTCAATTGTGTACACGAAATGCATATCCTTGCGATCACTTTAGAGACATGAAACAACTAATGCAAACATACTTGCTTATTTATTTTAATCTTTGAAGGTTGGCGCAATTGGTTAGGAGGTCGAAAAATTTCTAACTAAAGAACAAAATGTGTTTTATTCAAATTTCATTAATTGCGTACAAACTATTTTTGATGAAGGCAATCCACACAGATTAAATGCGTCCTTAGATCAATAGCGATTTCTTTTTTCTTCTAGAGTACTTTAAGTTTATAATTTTTAGGCTGGAAATAGACTACGTTTCTCAGATAAGTGTGTGTCGATTTAGGTTGCAGACGTTAAGGTACACATGCATAGAAGTATCCTCTTCTTAGAATTTGGTGGGCTCGAGACCAATGACGTCAGAGGCGTCAATGAATCACCCCTTCGTGGTGAGCTTGCCATGGGCTCAAGATCCCATTGAACGCTTGGTCTCTATGAACATCCCCCCCGGGAGGGGTCTTGGTCAATGAGTCAAGTAGTGATACTTCCAAAGTGTGTGGTAATATAGGTTGCAAACTTTAAGGTACACATGTATAGAAGTATTACCCTCTTAAAATTTGGTGGCTCAAGACCATTGACGAGGGTCAATGAGTACCCCCTTCGTGGTGAGCTTGCCATGGGCTCAAGATCCCATTGAACGCTCGGTCTCTATGAATATCGAGGGGGTCTTGGTCAATGAGTCAACTAGTGACACTGCTGGTCAATGACTTTTCGTGTTTAAGTCTTTTTAATTAGGACTTCTTACACGCGTCAGGAAGTGGGTGAGGGAAATATCGATGATTGCCTCATTAGACGGGCCTACCACGTGTCTTTGGCTTCCCTCGGGTGTGAAAAGAAGAAATTTTAATGTTATTTGGTTGGTTACTAAAAAAGAGGCCACGAGGATGTTCGAAGCGCAGGAAACTTATCTTTCAGCTTTATAAGGACAAAGGTCGGGGACCCTCCGGAGCACAGGAAACTTATCTTTAAGCTTTATCAGAACAAAAGTCGGGGACCCTTCGGAGCACAGGAAACTTATCTTTAAGCTTTATCAGAACAAAAGTCGGGGACCCTTCTAAAAAGTTCGGAAAACTAAACTCTTATCGTCCGGACGGACTCCATATAAACCCCATCATGGCTGGGGTTGACGAGCAAAGTCTCCGACCAGTTTGAGAGAGAGAGAGAGAGAGGGAGAGGAGCAAATTAGGAAGCAACAAAAAGCTCAGAGCAAGCTAAAAGATCACGCTTTCTGATTTGGAGATGGCAATGTGCTGCTTTGCCACGGCCAACGGTACTACCCTTCATCTCGTCTTTGCACTCTATTTTCATTTTTTTTTTTGTTAACCTAAGTCCGTGTTGTTATTCTTAATGATTCGTGTCTTTTGCTTTCAAAATTTTACCAGTTTTATCTGGCTATAATGCTAGGATAGAAAATGGATCGAATATGGTCTTTCTAAATTTAGTGCTCATGAAATATTAAGCTATCTAACCATTCATGAATTTATACATATGCAAATATGGATCTTTTGATCAATAGTGCTCATGAAAAATGAACATATCTAATTAGATTGAACATCCTGGTCATATTTTAGGAGGGAAAAATACAAAAAAAAAAGTCATAAATCTATGATATTGGTACCAACTCAATTATAAACTTTTCAATTAGACCAATTTAATCTTAAACATTTTTATATTGGTATCAATTTAGTCATTTTGGTCAATTTTGGTTGACTGGCGCTGACATGGATGTCGGCCGACCGACGAAAGTTAACGTGACAATTTTTATTTTTTTATTTTATTTTATTCCCCCCCCTTTCCTCTTCTTCCTCTTAGCTTCATCTACTGCAGTGGCTAGTGAGCCTCCACTAGCTCGCCAGACACTGTCCCTTGCCTTGCCTTGCCCTGGGCCATAGGTGAGGCGGCTTTGCCCAAATCTAGGCAAGCCTTGCCATGGCCTAGCCATGGGTAAAGGAGGCCTCGCCTGTGGCTGGCAAGGCCACGGCACCCTTCATCGGGCCTTGGTGAATGCTGCCGTGGCCTAGCCAGCTGCGAGTGAGGCCACCTTCACTGTAGCTAGGCCATGGTGAGGTTGGACTCATCCAGATTTGGGCGAAGTCCCTTCCCCGCTGCCTTGGCCGAGGCTAGGTGAGGGCCGCGAAGCCCTCACTAAAGATGGGCTAGGGTCGAGACCCTTGGTGCTGGTCAGCGAGGGCTTTGCGACTCTCACACAGTAGTCGGTGAGCTGTCGGAGGCTCGCTAGCCATTGTAGGAGAAGAAGCCAAGAGGAAGAAGAGGAAAGGAAAAAATAATAAAAAATCTAAAAAATGAAAAATTATTTAAAAATTATCACATCGATGTGACACTGGTTGGCCAAAATTGGCTGGAATGACTGAGTTGATACCAATATGAAAAAGTTTAAAACTAAATTAGTTCAATTAATATATTTATGACTGAATTAGTACCAATGTCATGGGTTTAGGATTTTTTTAGTACTTTTTCCTATTTTAGGATATTGTCAATAGGATTATTATTATTATTTTTTGGTCAGTGTCAATAGGATTATTAACCACTTAACTTCAGAGCTATATGTGGCTTTTCCTCGAGTTATTTCCATACACATGGTACAGTTATCTTGTCATTTTGAACTTTCTTTTATTTTTTTATTTGTATTTTTATTATTTTTTTATAATTTTTTTTTATATAACATGAGGATCTAAATCTTTGGCTTAATTAGTATATATTTATGCTCAAAAATGATAAACCGCTCTGTGCACATATATTAAAAAAGACTCTGCTCACAAGTGATAGGTGTGGCGTGGCCCAAAAATTACTCTGCCACAGAATTTGCCGCATCGTATCTTATTGGGCTGCAATATTTATCCTTCAAATTTTGTCTAAAAAACGTAAAGTGGAAAGGTCAATTGCTGTTCATTTGTAAGGAACCATTTAATAACCTTCTATCTCCTAAAAATATCAATTATGTTCGAACGGTTTTTTGTTTTTTGTTTTTTTTTTTTGGGCAGAATCTGCCAAGTACATGAGAGCTCTTCCACCAGCTCATTATTTATTGAAGATTGAATCATTTGACGTTTTATCAAAGTTGGACAAGTATGATTCCGGTGTATTTGAAGCTGGGGGCTACAAATGGTGAGCTTTTCATTTCCTTTTTTTTTCCCTTCCGAACATATTTTCATCTAACTAGATTTTCATTTTTTGGAACCACAACTTTAATACTTAATCAATTAATAGCTAATTAGACGTTTACTTTTTCTTTTCAGGAGGCTATCTCTTTACCCTAAAGGCAACAAGGACGATAATGGATCGGGATATGTTTCCCTCTATTTGTCAATCGAGGAGCTTCCTCTCAATCAGAAGGTTCACGTCAACTACAAGCTTTTTGTGCACAACAAGTTACAAAACAAGTACTTGACCATTCCAGGTTGATAATCACATCATTCATAATCAATGTTTATAAAGTCACATTTCCAATTACATCATCATTGCTTATAATTAACAACAGAACCAATCTGTGGAAATCTTTGTAGATACTGATGAGGAGATAAGCAGCTTCCACCGCTCGAAGACCCAATACGGGTTTCCTCGGTTTCTTTCCCTGAAAGAATTCGAAAACCGTTCAAATGGATACCTTGAAAAGGACTCTTGTACATTTGGGGCTGAAGTTTTTGTCATCCAACCTGCCAAGATGAGGGAGGAGTCTTTTACCTTGATCAGATACCCGACTCAAAACACATTCACATTTAAGATCGAAAACTGGTCCAAATTGGGCACGGATCCCCGTTCCAAAGAGTTTACCTTCGAAGGAAGGCAATGGTACATTCCCAGAATTTTTCTTTGCGAAAACGAATTTAGCTTCTTGCCTTTCACCTTTCTAAATTTATTTGTTCTTGTTGCTTTTGTTCGTAAATAGAATTAGCTAAAACTTACATTTGTTTACCTGTAATTGTCGTGTGTAGGAAGTTATTGGTGTATCCCAAAGGCAATGAGGCCGGCAAGGGCAAGTCGCTGTCCGTTTACTTAGAAGTGCAACACCTTAAAGAGAAGATGAAAGTTTATGCAGAGTTCAATTTGCGTGTGTTGGACCAACTCAATAATAACAATAAGGAGAAGCCATGTATGTTTTTCTGTATTTAATTTTACTTTTTTGGTATTTACCTAATTTAAATCTCATGATATGCATACTTTTGAGTCTTTATTTACACACAACACCCAAAACCATTATAACATGCCGATGCTGGCACGTGAATATGAATATAACATTTTCATAATTTTTCGAAATTTGAATGTCATAAATTTTATAAGAAAGAAAGAATAATTTATTTATTTTTTTTTACTTAATCCAAAACAAACAGGCTGATGCAAATACATTTTAGTTTTACTATTTAAAATCACTACAAAATTTTCAAGATCTTTTTATAAAATGAATATCACTTTGATTTTATGAGTAAATTTTAATGGCTTTCTGGAAAGGGCACAAATCCCATCTGTATAACTCTCAACTTTTGAATACAATAGCAACAATTCTCGTACGCATGTATATGTCTTCTATTGAAAGAGCATGATGCTCTCTCTCTTCTTAAGTCCGTACTGAGTAGGAGTGTATTGCAGTTAAGTGCTGGCTAAGTGCCTCACGTCCCCGAGAGGGCAAGGCAGACTTTATGCCCTTGAAGGATCTTGAGAAATCAGCAAAAGGGTTCGTCCACGATGATACTCTGGTGGTTGACGTTCAGATCAGCGTCGTATCAAAGCTGTAGGAGTTTGATGACTTACTTCCGTATTTGGTGTGTAAGAATAAATTCCTTATCAAAGCTGTAGGAGTTTGATGACTTACTTCCGTATTTGGTGTGTAAGAATAAATTCCTTGAGGATAGTGTGTACTTCCATGTGAATTTTGTGTACCTAGTTTAGCTTCTTATATGATTGATAGTGTGTACTTCCATGTGAATTTTGTGTACCTAGTTTGGCTTCTTATATAATTACTAGATGGAATCTCAACACTTTTGAAAGAAAATGCAATCAAATTCTTGCACTCAAATCTCGCTTAAATTTTCTAACATAGTTATACAGTTGTTATCGGCCATCCTACATATCACGGTAGGTTGGATATTATGTATATTAATAATTTGGAATGGAAAATTGCTCGAAATTCTTTATCTAATGAGCTTAACTTATACTTAAGGTCTTTAGACTAAATAAATGTGCTTCAAATGTATATTGAAAAGTTAGAGGATTTCCAACTTAGGATCTAAAAGTTATGAGTTCGAGTGCTACCAACTGCACTAGGGTCAGGGCTATTGGCATAAGCCACAAGCTCTAGACTTAATCTATTTATGGGACCCACAAGGTATTTCACAGGTCCCCTGGTAGTCACAAGGGTGTCAAAAATCCCCGAGTTGACTTGGCCTGGATCAAACCGAATTGAACAAAATATTTCAGGTATTTTTAGGTCTGTTGTCTTTTATGCTTGGATAATATGTATAAAGGCCGAGTGTCCACCCCAGTCGACCACTCGCCATCCAAGACCTACAATTGCAGCATCATAGAATTTCATGGAACATAGATATGGAGAAGGAATACACTATAGAGAGAGATGGAAACATGCGCAAACATCACAGACATTGACTCGGGACAGTTTCGCGCTGGTGACCACCATCGACCGCTGCCGTGAGAATACATGGTGCATAAAATGAAAGAAGCAGAGGCAACATAGGTTCAATGATGTGCTTGATAGCCACGGAATTATATTGCAAATCATATTTAATGGCTAACAAAACAATTAACAACATGTTAACTGGAAAAAGACACCAAAAACGTTATAATTTTTCGTATATTGCTTACTTTAATATTAGAACTTTTCGTCAAATCACTTCAATACTACATTAAATTTTTTTTTTTCACTAAAATGCTTTAAGTTATAAATTCCGATAAAAAGTCTAACGTGGCTTTTTTAACAAAATATTAATGCCTACATGACATTTTTTTTTTAAATAAAAAGAGAAAGTCTTACGTAGATAATGAGGTGGACAAAGCAACTCCACATCTTAGAAACTTAAATCTCTCTCTGTGATAATCTTTTGACTTGGTCTCTCTGCTCATCACAAGGAAACCTTCACTGATCATCAAGCAAAACACAAGCTTTCCAGAACAAATTTTGAGTATATCAGTCGAAGATGAAATGGCTTGCTACGAAGCAATAATAGTGCTTTCGTCAAACGGCCCATTATTCCAGGTGGAGAGTGCCCTCAAAGCCATTCGAAAGGGCGCCGCGGCTTCGATGTCGCCGTCCTTGGCATCGGAAGAAATTCACCACTAAGCTCCAGGATTCCAATTTTACGTAAAATTGAGTAATATTCACCTTCGTCTTGGCATTGCTGACCCGAACTTGAGCCGAATGTCCTGCTCCTGATCTCAATTGCAAGATTCAGCTCTTCATTTTGCCCGAAAATGCTTCTGTCTAAATTAGGGTTTGAAGGAGGAGGGAAAATTGATCCGATTTGTCCCTAATTCTATTAAATTGGGGGCAAACTCGTGTAGTGACGTCATTTTAGTGCATTTATGCTGAATTATTGCCAATTGGATTTCCAACAAGCCACTAGGTCTCATAGAAAATGTCAAAATATTGTTATATCATATTTTCGACATCCCAAATGAAAGTGGACACTTAGTAATCTTTTTTTCATCAAAGTAGCACCAAAATGATCCATTGGAAAAGTAAGCGTGGTACTGAAGTTACAATACTTCTAATAGGCTCTTGCCCAAATAAACTATATCAAAACATTATTAGATTCAACAATAGCAAGAATCACTTTTGTAAAATACGCCAGGGCTATTGATCTTAATAGAGAGCGTGCTATTTCGGTTCCTTCTTTCATGAGAACAAAGTGAAACAGAGCAGTAGGCTCTAAGATGTGTTGATAACTGAAACCTGAACCGGAGGAGGAGCTTCAAGCATAATCTGAACACCTGAGAGCTTATTGGGCGTGGAACAGAGCTGACGGGGGAGGTGACTCGCACAGATGGCGACACCGCCAGAACGGGCTCAGGATGTCGGAAATCGTAAGATGAGTCCAAAGGAAATCGCTTATGATCGAGAGGAGCTTTCAATGCTCGGTGCATGTGTAACCAGTCCCCTGCTCCCGGTTCTGTTCCATGAGCACATCTCTTGCATTTAGTTCAGAGACGACGAAAAACAGAGTAGAGGGGTAGAGAAAGAGAAGCGGGTCGGGTTTATCTATGGTGGGCTTCTGATCTAATGGGTCGAATCCTTTATTCTTCTTAATACCAACGAGCCCATTCTTATAACGTATATTACGGTGGGTGTGTTTGGACCGGGCCGCATGACGAAGTCGGTTGGCCCAGCTTGCGTGGATCTGCACTGACGTCGTGAATCTAGGCCGGGCAGCCGAAGTGAATATGGCCAATGCTCTCATATTTTCTCTCTTCTTTATTGTTTTTGGGAAAAATTTCAAATATGAGCATAAAATACTTTCATTTTCTCAAATAAGGGCTTGAAATGAGTTTTATTTTAAATGATATATTAGTCTCAAGGAAGGATTGAAGTAGTTATAACTATTTCAAATAAGGGCCTAGCTTCGGGAAATAAGCTCTATTATTTATTGAATGTCTCTCGGGATTTTTCCCGACCCGTCTCGGGCTCCAATTAGGCATTATGGGTCTAAATTGGATTTATTGCAATTATTTATTAATTTTTATAATTAATTAATTATTTTTCGAAAATTAGGTTGGGATAGCCGACAACCGAAATTTTATGCTGATTATCGTGATGTAGTTCGTTTATTTATTTAAGCCTTATGTGTGTTGAATTGATTTAATTATGTATTTTTAGGACTTAATCCTAAATGAACTAAATTGTGGTAATTAGTTGGAAATTACCGGGCGTCGGTTCACAACGTCAAAAATATATTTATGGGTTATTGAAAATGGTGGAAAATTTTAAAGAAAATTATTGTATTTTGGCAAGACCGACCGTGTACCCACACACGTGTACTTTTATCAAGTAAGATAAAAAGGGTAAAATTGATTATGTCTCCGAAACAAAAATACTATAATAGCTCGATGATTCGTATGTCATCTGGAGAATGGACATTATATTATCATGGCTCGATGACTCTCCTATCATCTTGAGAAATAATTGCATGTATACAGGCTCGGTGACTCAATATGTCGCCTTAGAGATAGGACGGTATTATTTGACAACTCGATGACTCTCATGTCATCTTGAGAAGGAATTGTTTGTATACTGGCTCGGTGACTCTATATGTCGGCCTGGAGATAGGACAATATGACCTAACGGTGTGTTATAACGGCTCGATGACTTTATATGTTGTCTTAGAGATAGAACGTTATGCACAAGTATGTTATAACGGCTCGATGACTCAATATGTCGTCTCGGAGATAGAACATTATGCATACCCGCTCGATGACTCTTGTTAAATATGTCTTGAGTTTGACTCCAATGTGAAATTCGGAATATTCCGAATTGGATATGTTGCGAGGATGTCTGAAATAGGAAAGTCCAACTTCGACTTGGACTTGGATTTTGTTTAAAATATATAGAGATATGTTTTGGATAAAATCGTTTAAAATAGGAAACATAATCCTATGAGAATTTGGCAAAAGAATAAGGGTTTCACTCATATATATATAGACCTATGGCCGTGGGTGGTAGGTGTGGATTACAAATTGTCTTGAAGCGCCGCGTGAGTGCTTGGTGTTCCGCCATTGATCATGAAGAATTGGTCTTGAAGCGCCGTCTCGTCGTCGAGTGCTTGGGAGGGATTTTCTTTGTCATTCTTGTTCGTGCAATTACATCCAAGAAGATTTAGTGTTTGTAACCGATACAAATCTTGAGGTAAGATTTGTGTGTAGTTCCTTCGTGAGATTGAGAGATTATTTCGTGAGGAATTTTGGGGCTAAACACTGTGTGCGTTTTTGGGTGTAATTGGGGCTTGGGAAATACCGAGAGAGTGTTTGAGTGACTTGAGTGTGTAATCTCCTTGTATCGCTTGATCTATAGTGAAATTCGCTGCTACTCTCCCCGTGGACGTAGGTCTTTACGACTGAACCACGTAAATTCGTGTCCGATTTATTTTCTTCTTCTGCTATATTATTGTTAGATCGCTCGCCCTATCGCAACAAGTGGTATCAGAGCCAGGCTTGGCTTAGTTGAAGCGAATCGATGGCGATAGAAGAAGTAAAAGTGAGAATCGAAAAATTTGATGGGAAGGATTTTAGTTTTTGGAAGATGCAAATTGAAGATTATCTTTACCAGATGAATTTGCACTTGCCTTTATATGGGGAGAAACCAGCGACGATGAAGCAAGCTGATTGGGATTTGCTAGATCTAGACGAGCTATGGGTGTTATTCGACTGACGTTGGCTCGTAACGTCACGTTTAACATCTTGAAGGAGAAGACCACAACTGATTTGATGCAAGCCCTGTCGGATATGTACGAGAAGCCCTCTGCGATCAACAAGGTCTATTTGATGCAACGTCTATTTAATTTGAAGATGAGTGAAGGTGCGTCAGCTGTAGATCAAATTAATGAATTCAATGTGATTGTTAGTCAATTGAGTTCAGTTGAGATTGACTTTGAAGATGAGGTACGTGCTTTGATTCTATTATCCTCATTGCCTGATAGTTGGAATAATACCGTTACTGCTATTAGTAATTCCTCTGGGTCAACAAGTTTGACGTTTGATGGAGTTCGAGATTTGATTCTGAGCGAGGACATTCGTAGAAGAGAATCTGGCGAACATGTATTTGCTACTTTAGTGGGTGAAAATAGAAGAAGATCTAGAGCATGTGTGGGTAATAGTAGTACTAATATGAACAGGCGTAGTCAGTCTAGGACTATTAATGTTGTCTGTTGGAGCTATGGCAAGAGGGGGCATCTTAGAAGGGATTGCCTTAAGCTGAAGAATGAGAAGGGTAAGGGAATTATAGTTGATTCTGCTGATAATGTTGCAGCCATAGCAGATAATGCCAATTATGTCTTGTCTATCACTAATGATTCATCGCTTGATGGATGGATTATAGATTCTGGTTGTTCTTTTCATGTCATACTAAATAGAAGCTGGTTTATCACTTATCAGTGCACGGGTAGTGGTAAAGTCTAGTTAGGGAACAACGCTGAGTGCGATGTTGTGGGTGTTGGTGATGTTAAAATCAGAATGCATGATGGTATCGTGAGGACATTGACTGGAGTAAGGCATGTTCTAGAGTTAAAGAAGAACTTAATTTCCTTGGGTGCCCTAGATTTAGTTGGTTGCAGGTATTCTTCAAAAGGTGGAGTTTTGAAGGTTGTTCGAGGTGTCCTCGTAATAATGAAAGGAATCAAGCATGGAGGCCTGTATAAACTTCAAGGTGAGACAATGACAGGTTGCGCTCCAGAAACGTTGGATGCATCTGTTCGAGGGTCTGTGGACTACTTGAAGAAGACCTGGGTGTTTGTGCCAAGGCACAAGTTTGATGCTGGTATCAGGATCACGCAGTCAAGAGCTTTGATCGAGACAGAGACTAGTAAGTCGATCAAGCATGTGCGGACTGACAATAGCATGGAGTTCTGCTCGGAGCTGACAAATAAATTCTGCATGAAAGAGAGCATAGTGAAACATTGCACTGGTGCTAGTAAATCACAACAATTTGCAGAATTGATGAGCAGAATATTACTAGAGATGGCCTGAAAAATTATCTCTAGTGTTGGTATTGCTAGGAGAATGCTAGCTGATGTGCTAAGTACAGTAAGCTACCTGGTGAATAGATCCCCATCAACTGCTATTGAATTGCGAACTCCTGAAGAAGTGTGTCTAGGTAACGTTGCTGACTATTCTATTTTTAGAATATTTGGTTGCCCGTGTTATTTTCGAGTGAGTGATGATAAGCTCGATGGAAGGGCAAGGTGTGTATTCCATGGCTATGCACAAGGTGAGTGGGGTGATCAGTTGTGGTGCTCGGATATAAATTCACCGGTTAATAGCAGAAAAGTTACCCTTGATGAGTCTCCGATACTTCTGGTTAGGAGTGTTTGTGGCAGTGTTAACACGGATCTGGATGGTGTTTAGCTTGAGGTGGAGTTGCGACCAGAAACTCCTGAGGTAGCGAGTATGAGTACTAGCAAAGTAATTGACACAGATGGTGCTCATAGCGAGTGGAGCCTATAAAGCCAACGGTTGCTGTAACTGCTGATATTGACAAGGTACGTATTCAATCTCCCGACAGATATGGATGCAACAATGGTTTTGCTTTATCTGCGGTTAGGGAGGTTGTGTTAGAAAATCCTTGTGGAGCAGTTAAAGGTGCATGTGGAGTTGGTATTTTGATGAGGTCCTTAGTTATGGCGAAGTTCAAGCGAGGCTTGGAATTGGATAATATCTGTGGTGGTTGAGCCCATCGGGGGCAATGGGAAAGTAGCGGCAGAATTTGAATTTTAACGAAGCGATTGTGACTTAGCTCAAACATCGAGCCAATGTGGAGATTGTTAAAATATGTCTCGAGTTTGAGTCCAATGTGAAATTCGGAATATTCCGAATTGGATATGTTGCGAGGACGTTTGAAATAGGAAAGTCCAACTTCGACTTGGACGTGGATTTTGTTTAAAATATATAGATATATGTTTTGGATAAAATCGTTTAAAATAGGAAACATAATCCTATGAGAATTTAGCAAAAGAATAAGGGTTTCACTCATATATATATAGACCTGTGGCCGTGGGTGGTAGGTGTGGATCACAAATTGTCTTGAAGCGCCGCGTGAGTGCTTGGTGTTCCGCCGTTGATCATGAAGAATTGGTCTTGAAGCGCCGTCTCGTCGTCGAGTGCTTGGGAGGGATTTTCTTTGTCATTCTTGTTCGTGCAATTACATCCAAGAAGATTTAGTGTTTGTAGCCGATACAAATCTTGAGATAAGATTTGTTTGTAGTTCCTTCGTGAGATTGAGAGATTATTTCATGAGGAATTTTGGGGCTAAACACTGTGTGCGTTTTTGGATGTAATTGGGGCTTGGGAAACACTGAGAGAGTGTTTGAGTGACTTGAGTGTGTAATCTCCTTGTATCGCTTGATCTATAGTGAAATTCGCTGCTGCTCTCCCCGTGGACGTAGGTCTTTACGACTGAACCACGTAAATCCGTGTCCGATTTATTTTCTTCTTCTGCTATATTATTGTTCGATCGCTCGCCCTATCGCAACAACTCTATATATCTTCTAGAGATAGGATGGTACTATCTATATTTCATTATTGATTTAGGAATCCTAGATGTCGATCGGATTCATAGATAGTACTGAATGAAATGACCGGGGAATGGTTTAAGTGACACGTAATCAACTAGGTCAATTGATCAATGCTTTAATCTGATGTCGCAAATTGATTGATTGGTTGATTGATGTGATATGAGGCATCTGTATATAACCTTGACTTGCAAGATAGAATTGAGACCAAAGTAAGTCCTCTGACTCGTATTGTGCATAGGCAGCCCTGAGGTGTATTGGTTTCTTAATCGAGTCTTAGGAGGATAGAACTCGCTGAGACGTAGTCTCACTAGTTATTGTATAACCATTTTAAGATTCATAGATGATGTTGGTGGAGGACCAGAAGTCCCAGAGTTGGGTTGGTGAAGGAAACAGAATCGGCAAACCTGTCTGACTCGATAGTCATAGGATAGTCCCTTTTTGATTAAGCTGATATTTTTGTAAGAGACCTGATGTGTAAAGAAACCTTTGTGTTTATAAAAAAGGTTGATGTTGGTTTAAAAATATGGCCCTACTTTTCTATTCCATTGTTTTATTGTCTGAGGATTTATAATTACTTCCGCATGTGCATATTTAAAATGAATGGATCAGCGATACGTCTTGGGATATCGCTTTTAAAATTGACCAAGCGAAGGATGATCATGTGATCGAGGATTGGGGCGTGACAAAACATATCTGAAACAAAACCGAACCTTCCTCTTTCAAAAGTGAGGTCAGATTGAGAAACTTGGCGAAAATCCCATGAGCTATTCTTGGGGCCGTCTGTGGGAGGAGTGCGCCTAACTAGGCCCACCTTTGGTCCTCCACCGCTGCTGTAGGAAAAAAGTTGGCGGAAGACGACTTATCTATTTCTGATGCGCAATGAACAATTTATCTCGGAACGAACGTTGAATTGCGAATGACCCTGGAATGAATGTCGAATTATAGATGATCAATGAATAATATAACTTCACGATGGTCTAGATGCAGTCACGAGGAAAATATCAAATTTCCATAGCGTAAATGGCTATTGTGTTTGTAAAGGAGTAATAGAACGCATTTTTTTCTTTGATGGAAATGGGACAAGGAGGGAGAACAATTTCTTTCTTAACATACGTTTTGCCAACCGTCCCAACGATTATCTTCAGAAGTTTTTTTTATGACTCTTTCATACCATTTCCAAGGGTGTCTTTCCATCATAGCATATCATGACGAAAAGGTGCATTTTAATTGCACCCCATCATGGACGTATTAATAAAGTACAACATCTCCCACTCGGACATAAAGTGCTTGATAGCACTCTATCAAGAATATAAGGTATTTAACATTCATCAATTTTAGAAATAATTCATACTGGCAAGAAAGATGTGTGACCAGTGAGTACATCTGCACTTGGGAACTCAAATTATGCATTTGTTAAGGATGACATAATGGCTACAACCCTAAAAAGAAATAAACAATTGATGTCTCATAGTACCTCATATATATTTTGCTACATCAATCCAAGTATATTTATCCCTCAAAGGCTATACTTGACTATTCTCATAACACCATTTATTTACAATTATATCCATAATCACAGAAGGCGATATAATTGGTCGACTAATAAATACATGTGATAGATGTAAAACAACAATAATCTTCCTTCGCACTCATGTCTCTCTCCATTTCAGAACAACTGCTTTCTTAGACACATTCCATAAAGGCCTATCTATTTATGACCATCGGTAACATGCTAAAGTAGCAGTATTAATCTTTCACTTTGAGAACATAGTTAGAAGTAACATAGAGCACAATGTGAGGTAAATTATAAATTACCTTAAGGGCTCACACGATGAGTAAATAAGGGTAGTTTCACTCACCTTCCCTTATCAGTCATACAATGCACATGTAGTATAAATTACATGCTATAATGAATTTCTCTTTTTATAAGAGCGTTTATCAATTATTAAATATTTCCACTATACAAATCTTTGCCTAAATATAGTCACGTGCTTCTCACATACTCAAGTTTAGTTCGAGTGCCATATCGGCTTGCTTTTTATAGCGCCCAATTAAGTACTCACATCCAGCATCTTTCAAGCATATGTGATTGTGAGATGATCATATTTGGTCTAATTATAAATAAATCACAGATGTTATCTTGATTCTAACCAAGGCGACATATTATTTTATGTACTAAACTTGTTTTCAGCATTTATTTGTACATAACGTCTCATATCTGAAAGGGCTAGTACGCACAACTAGAGGAGGGTGAATAGGTGTATATAAAAATTTGCTCGCAAGACTTAATAAAATAGATTGCCTTCAGAAGATGATAGACTGTAAACAGCTTTAAACGATTTTCTAGAACAATTATATAAAGCGATGAAAGAAGTAAAGAGTTAAGGAAAGAATATTAGAATACAAAGTTTATAGTGGTTCGGCTTAGATCAAGCCTACGTCCACTCTTTCGCACTGACAGCCCATTGACTGGATTCCACTATGAATCAAAAAGAGATTATACAACTTGTGATCTTCGACTTTCTTAGTAGAGAGTTTCTACTGGTCTCTCACAAAGTCTCACTATGTGTTTCTCTCTTTTGTATACAACTTTGAGCTTGATGAATGAAAGAGCAAGGAACTACAAAGATTCAGATTTTGAAATTCTTCTTCTTCTTTCACGCACACTTTTTTGAATAACTAGAGAGTTCGCCTTAAATACTTCTTCATGCTTTTACGACCATTGGCACTTTCCAAAGCAATTCTTTCAAATCTATCCGTTGGACAGAATCAATTAAGGTGATCTCGAGTCGTTGGATAATTGGTGATGAAAGCCCGTCAATCCTGTTCGCTCATACAATCAGGATATTTGGTTTCCATAAGTAGAACTTTCCAAGTTTGCTCGCCTTTCAAAAGATCTTCAAATCAGAGTAGATTCCAATAAGAATAATCAATTAAGTAAATGCTAATTCCAGTTAAGTAAATGCTAATTCCAGCCATAAGGTCTTCCAAAAACCATACAAGGTAATCCGGCATTTGGATAAGTCGTCATTCTTCATTTTGGAAACTGTTAGTTGGGACAGATTTTGAGTCTTGAGTCTAGCGGTCTTCAGACTTTAATGAAAGAGTCTGGAGTTCTTCAGACTTTTAACACTTGAGTCTGGAAGTATTCATACTAGACTGATGAAAACATTTTGTCAACTTCAAAACAATAAATGAGTTTTCTCCAACAATCTCAACGTGCTAACTGTAGCACTTGAGGTGATTGCTCATGTGAGTGAGTCAATCATTGCATGCTGACTTACTTTTCAATAATATATATATGTGTGTTTGTGCTAGTCTCATAATAGATTTATACTTATTGATAAAACATTAAGTCACTAATAAATAAACAAGTATAATACATATGTTCACATATGCATAAATCAATGATCCTCTATAATATTACATATTGCATTCTACGTAACACTAGTGACATCTTGTGAGTCGAGAATACATCTCTAGGAACAGCCTTCATAAATGGATCAACAACAATTCTATTAGTTGAACTATATTGTAGGATCACTTTTTTCTAAGCTATTATATCTATGATGAAATTGTTTTTTTTTATGTCAATGTGTTTTGTCCTTCCATGATACTTGGGATCTTTCATATAGGCAACAACTGCTTGACTATCACAATAAACTATCACTGGTCTTGGAACCTCAGTGACAATAGCTAAATTTTCCAAAAAACGTTTTAGCCATACTGCTTCTTGCACTATGGAAAAGTATGCAATAAATTCTGCCTCCATCATAGACAAGACCGTGCATGTCTGTTTCTTGCTATTTTTAGAAATTACAACTCCATTGAGCAAGAACGTATATCTAGAAATCGATTTACACTTATCTAGGTCTCCTCCCTAAACAGCATTTGAATAGCCTAATAGGTATAGATCATTCCCTTAGTAACAAAGTCGATAGTCTATGGTGTCTTTTAAGTATCTCAGGATCTTCTTCAGTGCTTTCCAGTGTGCTTGATCATGATTTGATTGATATCAGCTCACCAATCTCATAGCACAATATGTGTCGGGTCAAGTACATATCGTAACATATATCAAACTTCCAACCGCACTAGCGTAATGAACATTTTCCATTTCTTTATTTTCTTCTGGAGTCTTAAGACACATCTTAATACTTAGGCCTTTACCTCGCATGACAGGAATATCAATGGGATTACAGTGTTGCATATTGAAACATTCAAGAATTTTCATTATATAAGACTCTTGTGATAAAAAAAAAAGAGTTTCCTTGATCGATCTTTTTCAATCTTAATTCCTAATATATAAGTAACTTCTCCCATGTCCTTCATTTCAAAATTGGAGGACAACATTTCTTTTATGGTGATAACCAAAACCTTATCATTTCTAGCCAATAAATTATCATTCACACAAAGCGATAAAATCACAAATTATCTTCGAACCGCTTGCATATACACAATAATCTTCTTCGATCATTATGAATCCAAAAGTCGTTATGGCTCGATGAAAACGAAGATACCACTGTCTAGATGATTGCTTGAGACCATACATTGAGCGATGAGTATTACAAACTTTATGCTCTTGACCTTTTAGCTATGAAATCTATTGGCTGCTTTATATAGATCTCCTTATCTACTTCTCCATTGAGAGATGCCGCATTTACATCCATTTAATGTAATTCAAGGTCCAAATGTGCAATGATAGCTAGGATAAGGTGTATTGAGGTAAACCTTACAATTGGTGAAAGGTTTTCTTATAATTTATACCATTTTGTTGAATATAACATTTCGCTACAAAATGGGCCTTATACTTTTCAATGGATTTATCCGCCCTTCGCTTAATTTGAAAAACCCATTTGTTTCCAATAGCTTTGCGATTGGGTGGTAGATCAACTAAGTTCTAGATGTGATTTGCCCTCATTGACTCCATCTCATCTTCCAAAACTTTTCTCCATTCTTCCTTATTTAAGGATGAGAGAGCTTCTTCAACAGTCTTAGACTTGGTATTGTCTTGCTGAGCAATCATAAATACTTCCCCTTTAATCTCAAAATGCCGACAAATAATACTTTTAAGATTACTTTTACGTAATTGAATTTCTCTTGAATTCAATTCGTCAAGCAATGCAACACTCTCATTAAATCTTGTATGTTGAGGTAAATCTTCATTTCCCTCTACAACATTAGTGGGTGTATTATTCGGATCTTCCATCTCATATAATTAGAAGTCCTTATCAATCTCACATCTATTAGGAAAATCGTTCTAAAAAAACGTGACATTTTGTGACTCCATCTCGTTCACACTTATATCAACTTGTTCACCCATGAACACATATTATTTGGAGTGTTCAAAATATTTTATAAAGATATATTTCTTTCCTCTAGAACCTAAAGGCGCGTTTGGTAACGATTCTGTTCCCGGGAGCAGATTCTGATTAGAAATAATTTTTTTTCTCGGGAACAATTTTTAAGCATTTTAAGCTGTTTGATAACTATTTAAAATTCCTGTTATGGAATAGAATTGCGTTTGGTACCGTGCTCATTGATTATGTTTCAAATCAATTTCTTTTAATTTATGAATAATTTTTATACTTTTTTCCTTTTTTCTTTTTCTTTTTTTCCTTTTTTTTCCTTTTTTTCTTCTTTCCTTTTTTCCTTTTTCTCCTATTCTTCTTCTTTTTCTTTTGGCCGGTCGCCGGATTAGTGATCGGCCAGACAAGGGTTAGCGACCTCATCGGAGCGTCACCGGCCCTCGGTGAGGTCGACCCTCGTTGGCCAAGCCTCGTTAGTAGCTAGGCGAGGCTCGCCCAACCCTCGCCCAGCCCCACCGAGGCTCGGCCTCACCAAATTTGGCGTAGCTAAGCCTTGTTGGTGGCTAGGCCGGTCTCGCCGGGGCTGGGCGAGGCCCGCTTGGCCATCGGCGAGGCTCGCCCAGCCTTGTCGAACCTCGCCCTAGCCTGGCGAGCCTCCGGCGAGTTCGCTGGACTGATTGTTGGCGACCGGCGGACGGCGGTGGCAGACGACAGACGGTGGCAGTGGACGGCGGCAGATGACGGACGGCGGTTGGGAGAGAACGTTTGAGCTTCCACTTTTTTTGATTCTTTTTTTTTTTTTTTTTTGTTTCTAGAACAAGAATCATTTTTTTTTTTATTCTTGATTTTACTCCAAATCTGTTCCTGAGAAACAAAAATTTTACCAAACGCGATTTTTTTCTCAAATTATCGAGAACAAAAAATCAAAATAAGACACTGTTTTGATGGTTACCAAACAATGCTTATTTGCCATATTTATGGGAAGAATCATGAACATAAGTTGCATACCCTTATTGACGTAGATTACTTAAGTCTGGTTTCCTACCAGTCCACAATTCATAAGGGGTAGAAGTAATCGATTTTGAGGGCACTTAGTTAAGTACATAAGCAGTAGTCAATAGCACATCTCTCCAATAGAAAATAGGTAAATTTGCTTGTGTCATCATAGACTTAACCATTTTCAATAGGGTTCTATTCCTTCTCTTAGCAACTCCATCTTGTTGTGGAGTATCAAGAATAGTTAATTATCGTACAATTCCCTTTTCATTACAAAGAGTCTTGAATTGCTCAGATAAATATTTACGTCTGCGATTGGTTTTCAATGCTTTTATTGTTTTGTTCAACTGATTCTTTACCATCACTATATATCATTTAAAGTAGTCTAATACTTATGATTTATGAGAGATCAGAATGACATAATCGAAACACGTGTCATCCATGAAAGTGATTAAATATGAAGCTCCATGCCTCGCCCTCACATTCAAAGGACCACAAATGTCAAAATGTATAAGTTGCAATGGAAATTCGGCTTTAATTTCTTTATCAAATGGTTTTCTAGTTGCTTTTCTCACTAGATGATGTTTATATACGAGTAAATTAACATTAATGAGTGACCCTAAAAGGCCTTCTTTAGCTACCTTTACATTTTTTGTAACCCAATGCGACTTAATCTAGCATGCCAAGTACTTGTATCAATCTTAACATTACTATAAGATGTAATTAAAGAATAACAACTATCAACATTAACATTGTACTGATCATAATCAATGTCTAACATCATAAAACTATTCAATACATGACCAGAACTATAATAAATTGTTTCAAACAAAATGTCAATACAATCATTATGGAAATTCAATACATAATCTAGGCTAAGAAGAACAACTACGGAGACCAAGTTTAGTCGAATATTTGGAGCATATAGGACATTATGTAGGAATAAGCTTCGACCACCACGTAAAATTAATTTACATGTGCTGATACAATTCACTTCAATGCTTGAGTTATTCTCAATAGATATCCATCTTCTTCTAGGCTGTATCTGACGATACTCCACAAATACTTCTCGGTCTCTAGCTACGTGGTATGTTGCTCTTGAGTCTACAGTCCATATTCGATGAGATTCAGCAAGCATTACAGTGCTAGAAACAAAAGTATTACTTAAAGTAATGGAGTAATATGATACATCTTTTGACTCAGTGTATTTATGAGCAAAGTTACCTATCTTGCTACAATTATAGCACTTCATCTTAACCTTATCCTTCTTCCCACCACGCTTCTTCCGTCGGAAGGTCCTAGCCCTCTCAGGTGCCTGATCAGTTTTCTTTCCTTTGTTGTTGAATTAATGATTCCTTTTGCGCTTGAAGCCCGAAACTTTACGTGAACTCGATTTAGTAACATAAGCATGTGTAGAGGATTTCGCAACCTCTAGATGTTCATCCTCTAATTCCAAATAACGACCCATATCATCAAAAGTGAGACTATTCTCATTATATGTCGCATTGATCTTCATGTGCTCCTAATTATTAGGAAGAGACCTTATAATGGCCTGAACTTGCTGTTCATCAGTGAGAGAGTGACCTGCCGACTTTAGCTCATGAATCATGTTTGACATCTCCTGAAGATGCTGTCTCATCGTTACATTTGGGCATTTTTGGTATGTGTCAAACTTGATGGTGAGTCTCCTCAACTTAGTAGCAGATATGTCCACAAACTTATCTTTCAAGGCAACCTATATTATTTAAGTTTTATCATAATTTTCAAACTCACACATAAGATTATCTTGCATTTAACTTAGCAATGTAATGCAAGTAATGTTATTTTTCTTCTTCCAAGCTTGATAATCTTCTAGATCTCTCTTGTGTTGAGCTGAAATTTCATGCTCAGGTTCATCAATGGTGTGGTTGAGGGTTTCCAAAACCTTTTACTCCTCAAGGATGTACTAAACCTTTTGGTGCCAAATATCATAATTGTCACCGTTCAACTTCTCACCCTCATTAAGGTTAGCCACAATGGTCTTGGAAGCCGAAACCATAATCAATTGTTATAACACATTGACATAATAAATGCAGAATCAATACTAGCACATTTTTTAGAGTAACACACATATTTAATTTGTAGCAAAGACAAACTAAATTAATGATAATTCAACAAAAGATATAGAAATGAAAGTTCATTATGTTATTAATGATAATAGAACAATCGTACTTTCTACATGATTAAGTTATAAGTAAAAAGGCAAAATTTATGTGTTTATACTAACAATAGTAATCTTTCTGATTTGTGCAATCCATGTAATACTAACTAAAAATTACTCACATTCCTAAATCTTATGTTGGGAAAAAAAAAAACAATAGATCCTTTATTCAAGTCACTCTATTTCACATTAAATGTTTTCAAAACTTTTTATTACACCCAAAACCAAAATCACCAAGAACTTAATAAAATAACAAGCAAAAATTCTTCAAGGAAACGAGCACAAGTTGTCTTGGCTCAAAATCTTCCAAGGAAACGTTCATAAAGTTGTCTTATGATATTCTTCTAGTATAAAAGATATAGAAAGTTGGACGGGAGCCCACAACAATGCTTAGACTCAATTTGGAAGCAAGGAAGTCCTGACAATGAAGGCAGCTTTTGAGGATGAGATGGTTTAGATTCTTTCTTTTCAAAGCACGGTAACTAGAGGGTGAGTTTGGTCATGAGAAGAAAGGAATACTTTGATGAATAAATCTACTAAGGAAGGAATAGAGCAAGTGCATAAAAAGGATGAAATTCTTGTTGATATAGGACTAACACCAAATTTTGTGTTTGTGAGAGAGAGAGAGAGAGAGAGAGAGAGAGAGAGAGAGAGAGAGGAGCAAATTAGGAGGCAACGAATGGCTAAGATCAAGCTACGAGACCCGTAAGGTATTTTTACTTTATTTCTTGTCTTTGCACTCTATTTTCATTTTGTCTTGGCCTAACTCTATTTTGTTGTTTTAGAAATTTGTGTCTTTTGTTTTTAAACTTTTATTTGGTTGTAATGCTAGAACACCAATACAAGACCCTTTTACATCCATCACCGTTCATGGTATTAAGTATGAGCTCACCTTACTATGCACTTACTCTCGTCTAGTACAATGCAATCTAATTCCTCAAGAAATAAGATTCCGATTTCCACTATTTTCATCTATGGAGAAAAGTCTGAGTTAGAATTTGGATTATCATAAATAAATTTACTTATAGAATGTAAAATCAAATTATCTAGCTAAAGTTAGGATTTGGATATCATTCCACTTTTTTATAAGCATAATACTATGAAAAACTCAATTCCACTATTGATCGTCGCCACCACACCCACCGCCACCATCGGTCTCTAGCCTAGGCCACCAGTTGCTAGCCAAGGTCAATGGTAGCTAGACTCCACTCTTGGTCACCGGCAGTAGTGGCATGCTGTTGGACTCTACCCTGGGCCTTTGGACTACGCCATTTTGGATTAATTCATCTCATTGAAGTGTTGTGACTTCTAAGGCTTGAAAGGAGACATGTGAAGAGGCCAAAGAAATAACATTGCACTCTTGGCATTGCAAAGGAAACTTATCTTTTAACAATTTTTTATTAGAAGAAAGTTGGGGAAACTTCTCCACAAGCATTTGTTATAAGAAGAGAGTTGATATTTTGTATCCTAGAATAGTCTCGCTTGATTGCTTGTTTCTACTTTGAACGACCTCATGTGCCCTCTTTTCTATGAACCAACTCAGTGCAAATCTTCCTAAGTTCTTTCTCACCTTAGGTCCACAAATATGAAAAATGCTATTAAGGGAAATATATAATATTATCAACCAATAAAAATGAGAGTTAATACCCTAAAAAACCTTAAACGGGTACATGTGTAACAAATTTACCAAAAACTAATTTTTTGACAATAAAAATTCAAAATTAGTGCATTTGTGATAAATTTACCCCTACTGATAAAAAAAAAACTTTAAGCTGATATACTGGTGACAAATTTAACATAAACTAATTTATTCGATCATAAAAAATATCAATATACCATCCATTAAATTGAATTAATACCACAAAAAACCATAAAATTGTATAACTGTGACAAATTACGAGTAAAATTTCAAAATGGTGCATTAGTCAACTGTCACGTGTCATTCAATTTAATAATTTGACAGTAAAATTTAATAGAAAGTAACATTTGGTAAATTTATTACAAATGTACCAGTTTAGGTAAATCTGTCAAAATTGCATTAGTTTGAGGTTTTTGATAGTCAAAAAATTAGTTTAGAGGTAAATTTATTATAATTGTATCAGTTTGAGGTTTTTCAGCAAATTAACCCTAAAAGTAATTCATTGGGGGGGGTGTCTTGCTTTCTTGGTGGTCACCAGGATCCAGCAATCGGTTAGAGAAAGAAGTGAAGAACAAAAAAAAAAAAAAAAAAAAAAAGAAAGAGAAAGAAAAAAGAAAAAGAACAGTATAAATAAATAAATCGAAAAAAATTTAAAAAACCTATCAAAAATTGTCCACATGTACCTTCGTGATAGGATAATCATCACTGTAGTGCTATCCACGTGCTAGTCAATGAGGCTCCTCTTCACGGACATGCAGATTCTTTTTTTTTTTTTTTTTTTTCGACTCATGATCACTTGAGAAAATGTCTCCGTTTATCACTCACTACAATAATTCGGTAGTCTCAACTCAGAGAAACTAACAAGAAAATCAAAAGTCAGGATTTCTCTCTTCAAGAAGGTAATTCATGAATCATTAATATCATTGATATTAAAAAATTAATCCTTCATTATGTGATTAATTTGTGATGCCAAAATCTATTTTTAATTTCAAATTCCATTGCATCCTGATTGTTTGGTGACACCACCAGATATGAGTCTCATGTTCTTACCATTACTTTCCACCTGAATTCTCAAGATGATGCACGTGCGCTTCAGCCAGGTACTCGTAATTACCGAACGAGAGCTTGAAAATTTTGAAGTGTAAATAGCGGAGTGCCTCCCTTCGTTTCCAGCACATGGTCTGAAAGGGTCTAAATTTCTTGGCTCTCTTTACACTTTACACACCCAAAAGACAAATTCTTTCGTCGTCCGCGAACATGAGGGATTTGCAAAGACACCAAATGGGAGCAGGGAACAAAACCCTCTCTAAGGCCACCGCGGTCATGAAAAAACTGTACACTCCGAAGGCAAATCTGGCTAAGATCGAATTTCTCGTGTGCCTCACAGCCATTTTACTAATGTTGCTCACCATCTTCGGCTCGTCAAGGCGCCGGCACAACCACCAGAAGCTCAGGAACCTGTTATGGGCAGCATATACCCTCTCGAGCTACCTCATCGTATACACTCTCGGTCTCATGACTGAAGCGCCGTTCCAAAATGACCTGTTAATAGTTTGGGCCATTTTCTTGATGATCTTCTTCAGCAGCTCGGACTTGTACTCCGTCCACAGCCTCGATGACTGCGAGCAGGGGAAGAACTATGTTTGGCAATATATGATCAAGATCTTTGGGGTATGGTTTCTGTTGGTCATGTCTGGGATCACGTTGCCAATGATTTCGGTCTTAATTCTATGGTTAATGGTGCCACTCAAGGTCAATCGTAGAGCAGCATCTCTCAAGATTGCAAGCAGGTATGGCCGACAGAGGAACAGCAAATTTATTGCTGACTACATGAGATCTGAGCACCAGTCGTGGGAGGGAAATCTTGATCCTAGCCAGATGAGAGGATACAACTATGTTGTAAAGAAGTTTAAGAAAGGTACAACGTCACTAAAGAACTTGAAAGAAAGAGAAGCTGCAGCACAATGGGAAGCACCGAATTACCGCAAGTCATTGGAGATCAATCACAGAGTTGTCACCATCGAGATGGTGTGGAACTGCCAAGGATGGCTTTTGAGATCGGGAGGTGGGGACGAGGACAGCAAGCTCAAGGACATTTGCCTCTCGTTCTCGCTCTATAAGCTTCTTCTTTTAAGATTTAGCAGCTATTCATTGCCCAAACAAGGTCACGAAAAGGCGTGGAAGTTGATTCAGCACTTGTATGCTGAAGGAAATGGCTACGAGCGAGCATTTAGAGTCGTTGAGCTAGAGCTTTCCTTTCTTTTCGATCATTTCTACACCAAATACCCGACCATCTTCGAGCCGTTCGGGTGGAAAATAAAGGTTATAGAGCTCTTGCTTTTGGTCATTGGTGTTCCGGTGATGATCGGACTTTGTTTCCCATGGTACGACTCGAATAGATCTCTAGGTGAAGTTCAACTAGCTACTGCAGGCGGGTTGAGCATCGACTTTCTCGTGACGGCAATAATTCTAACAGCGTTCACATGTGTGGAGCTTCTGCAGTGTTTGTTCATGGGCATCTCGGACTGGACGAAAGTAGTACTGCTATGCAACTACGTACTAACAGACTGGTGGCAAGAGAACAAACGGATCGAGAAGCTGATAGGACTAATATGCCGGACGCAATTCCTGAAGCCTTGGGAAAGGAAACTTCGCCAATACTCGCTTCTCGAGTCGTATGATTACACCCCTTCGAGGTGGCTGTACAATCGCATCACATATTTATATATCGATCCTGTAAGGGACGGCCAAAAACGAAGCACGACCATCGATTTGTCCTCGGAAGTGAAAAAAGCCGTTTTCCGTTCTTTAATGGCGAATCCTGAGGCACGGAAGAATGGAGAATCTTCTTTGAGATTAAATGAAGTGGACGATCAGCTCTCATGGGCATGTAAGTTTGAGACGCAAACTCAAGTGATAATTGTGTGGCATGTCGCCACGAGTATTTTCGAGCACATGGTGCCAATTTTAGATTCGAACTTCTTCGTGGCGACTAATTTATCCAAATATCTTGCTTATTTGATAGCATTCTATCCAAAATTATTACCTGATCACCCTTACGATTCAGAGTATATTTTTGATAGAATCATTATGGAAGCAAGATACTTGCTCAAAGGCTGCAAGACAATAGAAGAGAGAATCAGAAAATTGAACAAGATTGGTAAGACAATGAATGATACCTGTAAAGTGATAATCCAAGGTGCAAGATTAGGGCAGATTTTGCTGGATGTAGAAAATGAACCAAACTTTATTTGGAAGGTATTGGCTGAGTTTTGGGCGGAACTGATGGTGTATGTGGCTCCATCGGACGATGCAATTGCACACGCGGAGCACTTGGCGATGGGTGGAGAGTTCGTGACTCACTTGTGGGCTTTGGTCTCTCATGCCGACATCAAGCGAGAACCTCCTGTTGAGTGACCTACTTTCAACAGAAGATGAAGCTGGCCCAATTGATTGCGATATTGCATGATTACGTGAGCTGTAGTGTGTCTCCTTTGGGATTAGTCAAGACAAAAGTTCAGATACACTGTTTTGTATTTCAATGTGTACAAGTCTATAAATAAGAGGGTCCATGCTTTATGTAATTGAGATTAGATGGGTCGCTACACAAGTTTCATTAAGTGTGATCGATACTTGTTTATCTATCTCTCCTGCCTGTTCGATGTTTTACTTCTTCAGCTATATCTTTTGTAAGGATCTGTCCGACTACTTGGTGTTCGAAAGCTATCTCTTTAAGAGGTTATTTCTCTATGTTAAATTGCAATCTGTATGAACACTTTAACAGAACACATCCACAACAACATCACGTAAACTTCTTCCAAAATTTTGAAATTTCCACTGGTTGAATTAACTCTATTTAGACCAAAATGATTGATGGGCTGGGGGAAGGATGAGTAAAACGAAATCAGTGCAGGCGGTCGGAGGTGTCTGGGCTCTCTCTAGTTTCTCTATCTACAACGACCTCAGATTCTCATATAAAAGCACATTTTCACTCTGCACCAAGGGGGAGACATTGAACGCATCACAGAAAACCATTTCCCCAAACACGATACGGAGAGCATATCGAGAATATTCGATAGTAGAGAGACACCTACAAAAAACGATCCGCAGCTTTTTCCGGTAGCCCCGTCATTGCCACCAGCCTCAGATATGACAGAGCACTGAAGGTGCTCTGTTCTCTTCTCTGCTTCACAGCGGAGGATCTTGAAGAGATTAAACCTCGCTCAAGAATCCTTCGCTGGCCTTGATTTCTTTTGTCGATGTCTGCTAGAGCTTCAATTATTTACTCAAGCGTTCGTTACAGCTTTAGCACCGCTGCTGAACCAGGTAATCTTCCTGCTCTTTTTATGCCCTGTTTTGATGAGAATAAGAAACGAGACGTCATGTTTTAGGTTAGAATAGAGTCTGCTCCGTTCAAGTTTGTGTGAGTAATTGCGTACATCATGCACTGTTTTCGTATGCTTTTTTGTATCTAATCTGCCTTCATGTAAGTAATTGCGTAAGTAATTGCGTACATCATGCACTGTTTCCATGAGAACCGAGATGAGGACGTGAAGGGAAAGTCTCTGTCCGTTTACTTACAAGTGCAAGGCCTTCCTCCGAAGAGGAAAATGTTAGCACGATTCCATTTGCGCGAGGGACCAACAAAATTTTAGTAAGAAGGAGAGAAGGTATGCTTTTCCTCTCCTTTTTATCATCGTAACAAGCGTGTTTGGATTGACTTTTTCTTCTTCTTCATTAATATCTACTTAATCTAAGTCTTACTAGACACATAATTTTGACTTTTAGTCATACAACCCACCCGAATTTTTTATGACATGAATATGTTGGCAAATAAATTCGCATATAACATTTCAATAACTTTTTGAAATTCAAGTAATATTATTTTGGCAACAAATAAGAATGTATCTATTTATTTATTTATTTATTTTTGCTTAATCCAAATCAAATGGACTAATGCAAATATGTATAAGTTTTATTATTTAAAATCACGCCAACATTTTCGAGATCTTTCTGTAAAATGAATATCACTTTTATTCTATGAGCAAATGCCAAGTGGCTTTTTGGAGGGGCTCAAAGCCCATCCATATGACTTCTCAACTTTTGAGTACCATAGCAGCAATTCGAATATGCATGTGAATATCTTCTCTCGAAAGAACATAATGCTTTATTTCTCCATGAGTCCAAATCAAGCATGAGCTTATGTTTGTTTCATGGAATAAATGATTTATTTATTTATTTTTCTTAAAAACAATTGCTTGTATCATTTAAAATAATTAGCCAATGAAAAATATTTTCATGGATGACTCACTTTTATGAGCAATACAAGTTAACATTTTTAGGAAAATATTACTCAAATCATTCATTTTTCATAAAACAAATAGAGCTAGTATGTTAATGGGACATGGATCCATCAACATTGTTGAAGGTACACTAATCAGTATTGCTTTTTTGGGGGCATTGCAATTAGTGGTTGGCTATCTGCCTCAGAACCCACCATGGGTTGCCGAGACTTCATACACTTGAGGGATCTCCAAAAACTGGCGAGACGGTTCCTTGCCGATGATGCTCTGATCGTTGTAGTCCAAATGCACGCCGTGTCAACCATGTCGAATTTGTAGGATTTTGACGACTTACTTATATCATCGTATTCGTATGATTATTTGTATCGTTATAAAAACATCTCCGCGTGATTATAAAGTAGCTTCTTTAATTAAAAATGGGTGAAAATATATGAATTTGTGTTAGTTTCGAGTCAAATTGAGTCGAGTTCAAATTTCTCTTGGCAAATTTGTGTCATACTCAAATCTTGTTCAGATGGTACATTATGAATTGCCTCTCTATATATCTATACTTACGGATTAATGTTCTATATATTTGCTTTTTTTTGTTAGTTAGAAGAGAGGAAAAGCTGCCCCCTATCTTTAGAACCAAAAAGAAAACAGAGATGGTAATAAATATATGATATGTGTATCAGTAATCCCTTTCGCTCATGAATGTATGTTTCGAAACCAATGAAAACTCGCTTTTCCTTTGTGAGGAATTAGCATTGACAGGCAAATTAAGATCAAGCATTTGTGACCTACTGCTCCTTTACTTGAGTTGTGACAAGTTAGGATTTATCCATGTCGGCGAATATATCTTGGAGGACAATCTTTTCTCGACTAGCATTCTCTAATGGGTGGTGGTAGCATAACAACATAGATAGAATTTGTAATAGCACTATTGACATTACATATTTGCTTTCAAAGCTAGAATTGTCAATTGACACTGAAAACAAGTTTCTTTCCAATTAAGTTTTCTTGAACAAATTTGCGGCGGGGAGAGGACCATTGCCCTCACCGCTGGATATTGGACGGCCATTTCAGCATTTCCCATCTCCAATTTCACGCTTTGCATGAGACGAGCTATGAGATGCGGCACGTCGACCGTACATTTCTCTGATCTGATGGCCAGTATGCGTTCGACCGTCCTTTTGTTGTCGCTGATGGGGGACGATGAGGTTAGTGGGGCTGAGGTCGGTAGGAGATCCCGACCGCACGCTTCCGCGATCGTGCGGTTGGTAAGCTGTCCGCGTTGGGCTCCCCATAGAGTCAAAGTCAAAGAACACAAGAACTCTCGGTCAGATTTGGGGGGCTGGAGACCAATGGCGTCAAAGGGTCGACGAGCGCCGCTCTCGTCCTGAGCTTGGCCGCATGACGTCGAGACCAATGTCGTCGCCTTTGGAGGGCTCGCCGAAACTAAACGATTATTAATAATGACAGTACAAGTGTCAATAGTTTCGTACGTCGCTCATTTGATAATTAAAATTTTGTTCAATTTTTTGAGTGCCATAAATTAAAAATATTGATCACTTGAGTATCACTTTTAATTTGCCTCGCCAGAAAAGTTGACGTGGCTGCCAAAAAATATTTTTAAAATATTTTTAAAATTTTTTGAATTTTTTTATTTTTACTTCGTTTTTGCCTTTTTTTCTTTAGGGTCACCGGCAACCTTTGCTAGCTGCAGCTACCTCACCTTCAAATGCGAAGGTCTAGGTGAGGCCTTCGGGCCTCATGGCCTCGGTGAGGCCGTGACGTCCCTCGCCTACTTTGGGTAGCTGCGAGTGACATCGCTTTCGCGGCCGCCAAATTATACTGAGGGCATTTTATTGAAATTGGCACTCAAGTGACTGATTTTTCTTTGAGTGGCACTCAAGTGAGTGAATTTTTTTTTTTTTTTGACATTCAAGTGAGTGTCATGGGAAAGTTTTGCAACTCTTATTATAGGAGTGAGCGATTTCCGGTTTCGGTCCGGGATAGGTTTGATTCTATCTAGAACCTGAAACCTACCCTTTGATACATGTTCCTCATTTTTTTGGAACCTAGAACTTACCTGTCAGAACCAAAAACCTGGAACCTATCCTGTTACAGTTTCTAAGGTCGATTCCAAGTTCCAATAGTTTTTTTTTTTTTTTTCAAATTTGAACTATAACGAAGAAGGAAAGAGACAAACCAAAACTTCTATGTCCATAAAAGAACATTAGACTATTAATTCAAAATCCAATAGTATTTTGTTGAGATTCGAAGGTAACATAGCTTTCAAAAAATGCATTGGTGTGATGAATGTCTAGTGACACGTACTAGACTCATCCAAACTAACTAATAAGTAAACAGGTCGCATATATGCACATAATCACATATAATGGCCATTGGCCTATTCACCTGTAGCAATTTGTAGCGTTGTCCATCTTGACCAACGAGATGCACAAAACAAAAACCAAAGACAAAAAAAGAAAAAAAGAACCTCAATAAATTACCACGTAACAAGCAAATTCAAAGTTTAGGCCTCTAAAGCAACCATGGAAGACGAGTGAAATCACAAACAAACAGACAAATTGGACAGCCATGAAAAAAATTCTTACCATCTCTTTTTGAGTAAAGAACACCTGGAATGCCATAACTTGGCATGAGAGGACACTTAAGTGTCATAACTTCAAAATGGTACACTTAAGTGCCATTTTTTTCTAGTGGGACACTTAAGTGCCACCTTCGGTGACCTTTGCCGAAAATCCTACGTGGCACTATTTTATTATTTTTTATTACTTGCATGGCTCCCCGAAGAGCTGAGTCAGCCCTAACTCACCGAAACGACGTTGTCTGCATAATAAAAAAATTAATTAAATTAAATTAAAAGTTAATTTTAATTAAAATATTCTAAAAATTAAAAAATTAAAAAATTTGAAAAAAGGGCGGGGGGCGAAGGGGGTGGGCGGTTGAGGGCTAAGCCCTCGCCGCCGCCGCCTCCCCGCTGTTGCCGGGACGGGCCGGCGACGGCGGGGAGGCGGCGAGGGCTGCAGCCCTCGCTAGATCTGGGGTGAGGGTCGCGAGCCCTCGCCGCCCGTCGGCCGGGGCCGACAACCCCAGCCGACCCTCCCCCTTCGTCGCCGGCCCTTCCGGCGACGGCGGAGGGAGGCGGCGGCGAGGACTCACCCTCAGCCACCCGCCCCCTTCGCCCCCCTCTTTTTTAATTTTTAATTTTTAGAATATTTTAATTAAAATTAAGTTTTAATTTAATTTAATTAATTTTTTATTATTTTTACACGTCGCGTGCAAAACGATGCCGTTTTGGACCTCCATCGCCGGAAAATTGCCACGTCGCCATTTGGCCGGATTTTCGCCGAAGTGGCACTTAAGTGTTCCATTTAACTCCGATATTAGCACTTAAGTGTACTATTTTGAAGTTATGGCACTTAAGGCTGCGCATGGCAACCATTCTCGGGCTGGGGAACAATTTTTTTTCAGAAATGGTTCTTTTCTATTTCTATTATGGGGACAATTTCGTGTAAAAAAACCTGTTTGGTAACTACACAAAATTTCTACTCTAGAAATAGAAAAAAAATAGAAATGCGTTTGGTAAAAAATAATTTCTTTTTTTATATTTATTTATTTTTTATTTTCGTTGGTGATCGCCGCCGGACGCCGCTGCAGCCGCCGTCGGCCAACCTCCGCCCGCCGCCACATGTTGCCTCCGGCGGCCGATGGGCCGTGCAACCGGCGGCGGCGGCGCGGCGGCGGCGGCGGTTGGCCGGGACGACATGCGGCGGCGGCGAAGGTCGGCCGGCGGCGGCTACGCGGCGACATGCGACGGAGCGGCGGTCGGCCGGGCGGCTGCGGCGGCGACGGCCGATCGGCCTCCGGCGATCGACGACGGTCGGCCGGCGGTGGCAGTCGGCCGGCGATGGCAACCGTCGGTCGGCGGTGGCCAGGTGGCCTCCGGCGACCGGCGGCGGCGGGTGGCGGCGGCTGCGAGCGACGGCGAGCGGCAGTCAACGGCGGTCAATGGGCCGTGCGCAAGAGAAGAATAAAAGAAAAAAATTTACTCATTTCTTAAACTTGTTCCCTGAACCGAAGCAACTTTTTTACTTCTCATTTCTATTCCCGGGCTAACTTTTTATTCCCGGGAACAAAAAACTAACTTGCGGTTATCATGTAGGTTTCTATTCTTTTTTTGTTCCTAGGAACAAAAGAATAGAAATTCTTCTTCCCGGGAGTGTTACCATGCAGTACCTAAGTGTCCCCCATGCCAAGTTATGGCACTCCAGGTGTCCCAAACTCTCTCTTTTGTGAAAATCACCACCCTGCAATGAAACAAAATACATTGCTATATCTTAATCTATGTGTTTAAACTTCAGAACTGTGTGTGTCTACAACCCATTTACCTTGGGTGGTATTACAATCATTTGGATGTCTAAGTTTCAAAACTGCATGTCTCTCTCAACCATTATAGTATAGTATGTTGCTATATCTAAACCTAGCAAGGAGATGATTTCGTCAAATTTTTTTTTTTTTTTTTTTTTTTTTTTTTTTTTTTTTTTTTTTAAGGAGATCGGTAAGAAGTACGATAGCTGTGTTCTTTTCAGTGACAATTAGAGTGTTGTTTGTCTTGCAAAAAATATAATATTTCAGTTAAGGGCAAAGTATTAGGGCTAAAAATACAACCTGAAGGGGATGAATAGGTTGAAACAGAACTCTGAAAAACATTTGTGGAAGGCAATAGGTTCAAACTTCAAACATTGGCAGAAACAAATTGTAGAAATCAAGTACACGTGCTGTTATTTAACAAATCGTGATAATAAATATTATGTAATGCAAATAGTGAAAAGATAAAAGATTTGCAAATAGATATATAGTGGTTTGGTTTTATCCCCAAGCCTACATCCACTCTCAACACTAACAGCCATAACAAGGCTGGAATCCACTAGTAATCTTTAAAACAAGTTACAATTAGCAAGTATTGCCTTTCCAATAGATCACACTACCAGAACTCACGTACTGCCATCACTCTTGTACATTTGTTCTTATAAGTGATTATAGACATTAGCATCACCTAGACATTAATATTAGGAATACACAACAGCTGACAACAAAACAAGAGCAAAGAAGAAGACTTAAAGTGCATGACCCATCTTGTCCCAACTACTTCTCTTCAATTATATATATAGCCATTCATGTTCAGATGGTCGTTGCCCATTGAAATCCTCAAGTAGCCATTGGTTCTAGCTGTTGCCAACTAAAGATCACCAAAAAGACTTTCTAACATCAGTAACGTCTCTTTGACAATTGTAGTTTCCCTGATAGTATCGATGTACTTTTGTCAGACTGGCTCATAAATGCCAAAACTAAACCTGATGACTCCGGTAATCTTTATGCGAAATTCCAAGCTTTTGTAATAGCTATTTTCTTCTTTTCAATGTTCTAGGTAGGTTTCTAGGACTAAATATCCTCATGGCCCCTTACCCATTATCAGGATGTGCTGATCTTTACTAGTCTATTGATACTCTCCATTAACACGCCGTGTAAAATGACTTGCAATCAATTATCTAATGATCATCTTGGTTTCTTCAACATACAAAGACTTCTAAGGACATCAGTATCCTCACTAATTCTCCGTCTTTGTTGATTAACCAAATTAGTTTCCAAAGATCTCTAAGGACACTAGCAACCCCGCCGATACCTCATCTTCACTGATTTGACTAAGTTAGCTTCCAAAGATCTCTAAGGACCCTACATATAAATGTTGGTTCCTTATCTTCACTAAACTCATAAGGATCACCTGTCTTGTCATAGCCTTCTACCTCATTTGTATAAGGCAATGGCTCATGCTAAAAATCTGTTGCACTCGATGGCAATGCTGATCTTTCTGGTTCATCCAAGCATATTGGCAATTTCAACTCTACCAAGCTATTCATCTTCTTGGTCTTTCCAAGTTTTATCGAACAACCCCGTTCTAGGCTTGTTCACCTTATGAGGTCCATCCAATTGTTCACCTAATCTTTGTACCACTAATCCATCACAAACATCCCCATACTTCTTGGCTTGTTTACCCTCAATCAAGGTCGTTCCAAATGTTCACCTTATCTGAAGATCCTTCAAGCTTGTGGACATCTTTAATGCCCAATACCATGTTCACCTCAGATATTGGTAGAATAATCTTGACAATGGCAGAGTACTCCTAATATCATAATTTTTGGTGTTGTTTATGACATCATATACATATCACCTTGTGCATATATCACCCAGCACTACTCAACCAATACACACTTTAGTAGCCTTTTATTGTCTTTGTCATCTTTAAAACAATATAGGGATTTTTCCAACACAAAGCACCTTAAGTTGAAGAATTATCATGTTTGTTAACTGATAAATGATGGGACATTATCATTTAATAAGATTCTCGGTGCAGAAAATCCAACAAATATGTAAACATAGGTTGTCCCCACTAAGAAACTAAGGTTTTATAGTACCTCAGTTAGCTTCCATGATTAGCGATGAGGGAGCCGCCTCATTAGGAAAATTTGGGTTCTAGAGATGAGTGATGATTATGAAAGACTATTGATGTTTTGAAGATTAGCATTTAAGTGGGAGATTGATGGTGTTGTGAAGTATGAAAAAAGCAATGTTAAAGCTTGGAGCTTTTGCTGCTAAAAACACACATATAATTTACATCATAATTATATATGTCTTAGACTCTTTCTATATATTAGACATCTTTTGTAGTTGTAAGCCCAACTGATACTAATATTGAACGAATTGCCTAGTGCAGCGCCAAGATTTTACCCTTTCTAATTTTGAAAGGGTATTTCACATCAAAAATTCATCTGTCTTCTTTTCTATTTTTTTTTTTCTCTTCAACAATTCACATTGCTAACAAGTGGGCCAGAAGCCCACAAGAGAAATGCTTTGATGAAGTCCACAAGCCCATAAGAAAGCTTAGATTCAATTTGGAAGAAAGGAATTCCCGACGATAAAGGCAGAAAATGAGGATGGGCAAGTTTAGATTCTTTCCTACAAGGCATAAAGGCTAGAAGGTGAGTTTCTTTACAAGAAGAAATGAATGCTTTGATGAAGAAGTTTGCTGAGGGAAGAATAGTGAAAGTGGAGAGAAATGATGAAATTATGATTGATATGCTAGGAGATTAGGACTAAGACCAAATAAAGAGCAAGCTACAAGACATGTCAAGTGTAACTTTACAAGGCTTTGTTGATGTAGATCTTGGTGGTGACTTGGACAATGAGAAAAGAATCTCGAGTTATGTTTTTACTTTAGGTGACACTGAAATCATTTAAATGTTGAGACTTTAGAATTGTGTGTCTCTCTTAACCAGTAAAGTAGAGTATGTTGCTATATTTGAAGCTGGCAAGGAGATAACTTTAGTTGAAAATTTTTCCAAAAGGACATAGGCAAGAACCATTATAACAGTGTTCTTTTCAGTGACAATTAGAGTGCTATTTATCTTACAAAGAATCCGATATTTCAATCAAAGGTAAAGCACATTAAGTTGAAGTATCATCTTATTTATCGGCTAATGAATGATGGGACATTGTCATTGAAGAATATTCTTGGTGCACAAAGTCTAATAGATATGTTAACAAAGGTTGTCACCACGGAAATCTAATTGGCTTTCATGGTTAGTGATGAGGGGCCGTCACACTAGACCAATTTGGATCACGAAGACAAGTGAAGCCTATGAAAGACTATTGACATTTTGAAGATTAGCATCCAAGTGGGAGATTGATGGAACTATGGAGTCTAAGAAATACCATATTAAAGCTTAGAGCATTCACTGCTAATGAAATACATGCAATTTTCATCATAACCATGTATGTTCTAGACTTCTGCTATATATTAGGGCAATATCTTTTATAGTTATGACCCTAAAGTTTGTCAGTTTGATACTAACACTAATAGTGAAGGCCTAGAGCAACAGCGTGGTTTTTTCCCTTTTTGATTTTGAATTCAACATAAAAAATTCGTGTGTCTTCTTCTTTGTTTTTTCACTTTAATGATTCACATTTCTAACAAGGACTAGAAAGCCCGCCGAAAAGCTTAGACTCAATTTGGAAGTGAGGAAGTCCTGACAATAAAGGCAGCTAATGAGGATTAGAAAGTTTAGATTCTTTCCTTTCAAAGCATAATGGCTAGAAAATGAGTTTATTTATGAAAAGAAAGGAATGTTTTGATAAAGAAGTCTATTGAGGTAGAGGTAGTGAAAGTGCAGAGAAATGATGGAATTCTACTTGATATACTATGAGAATAGGACTAATGCCAAATTAAGAGCAACCTACGAGATATGTCAAATGTAACTTTACAAGATTTTATTGATGCAATTTTTGGTGGTGACTTGAACAATAGATAGAGCACCTTGGTTATGTTTTCACCTTATGGGGTACTACAATCATTTGGATGTCTAGATTTAGGAACTGTGTGTCTCTCTCAACCATTGAAGCAAGTAAATTGCTATATCTAAAGCTGGCAAAGAAATTATTTAGTGGATTTTTTTTTTTTAAAAAAAAAAAAGGAGATAGGCAAGAAGCGGGATAGCAATGTTCTTTTCAGTGATAGTGAGAGTGCTACTTATCATGTAAATAATATAGTATTTTAGTCAAAGGTAAAGCACACTAATTTGAAGTATGATCATATTCATTAGCTTATAGATGATAGAACATTGTCATTGAAGAAGATTTTTGGTTCAGAAAATCCAACATATAAGTTGACAAAGGTTGTCACCACTAAGAAACAGAGACTGTGCATTACCTAAGATTGCTTCAATGATTAGTGATGAGGGGGTTACTACACTAGAACAATTTGGGTTACAAAGATGAGTGAAGACTATGAAAGACTATTGTTTTTTAAAGAATAGCATCCAAGTGGAAGATTGATAGAGTTGTGGAGTCTGAGAAAAGTGAAATTAAAGCTTAGAGTTTTTACTACTAGTGGCATATATGAATTTCCATCATAACTATGTATGCCCTGAACTCTTACTATATAGTGAGGTAATATCTTTTGTAGTTATAACCCTAAAGTTAGTAATTTTGATTTTGATACTAATAGTAAAAAGATTGCTTAGTGCGACACCATAGTTTTTGCCCTTTCAAATTTTGAATGGGTTTCTAACATAAAAAATTTGTGTCTTCTTCCCTACTTTTTCTCTTCAACGATCAGTGTTTCCAACAAGTGGTGCAGAAGCACACGAGAAAGTTTAGACTTAATTTAGAAGCAAAGAAGTCTTGATAATGAAGGTAGCTAATGAGGATGAAAATGTATAGATTCTTCCTTTCAAAGCATAATGGCTAGAGGGTGTGTTTATGAAAAGAAAAGAACGTTTTGATGAAGACGCCTATCGAGGAAGGAGTAGTGAAAGTGTAATAAAAGGATGAAATTCTGCTTAATATGCTAAGAGAATAAGACTAAGGCCAAATTAAGAGCAAGTCACAAGACATGTCAGGTGTAACTTTACTAAGGCTTTATTGATGTAGATTTTGGTGGTGACGTGGATAGTAGGAAGAGCACCACGGGTTATGTTTTACCTTAGGTCGCACTGTAATTATTTGAATGTCTAGACTTCAGAACTGTGAAGTAGAGTATGTTGCTATGTTTGAAGTTGGCAGAGAGATATGCAAGAAGCAAGATAGTAGTGTTCTTTTTAGTTACAATCAAAGTGCTAATTGTCTTGTAGAGAATCCAGTATTTCAGTCAAGGGCAAAGCACATTGAGTTGAAGTATCATCATATTTGTCAACTGATAAATGATGGGACATTGTCATTGGAGAAGATACTCGTTACAAAATATCCAATAGATATGTTAACAACACCACTAAGAAATTGAGCCTATGCACTACCTCAGTGGGCTTCCATGGTTGGTGATGAGGAGGCCATCACACTTGGATAATTTAGATTACAAAGACAAGTGAAGACAATGAAAGATTATTGATGTTTGGAATATTAGTGTCCAAGTGGGAGAATGATGGAGTTGTGGAGTTTGAGAAAAGTAATATCAAACCTCAAAGCTTTTTTTTTGCTATGGCATACATATAATTTCCATCATAACTATGTATACCCTAGACTCCTACTATAATGGGGCAATATCTTTTGTAGTTGTAACTCTAAATTTAGTAATTTTAATACTAATACTAATAAAGAATAAATTGCCTAGTGTAGCACCGTGTTTTTTCCCTTTCTAATTTTGAAAGGGTTTTTCACATAAAAAATTTCATGTGTCTTCTACTCTGTTTTTTCTCTTCAATGATTTGCTTTCCTAGCAAGTGCGGCAAAAGCCCACAAGAAAGCTTAGACACAATCTAGCATCAAGGAAGTCTTGACAATGAAGGTAGCTAATGAGGATGAGAAAGTCTAGATTCTTTCCTTTCAAAGCACAATGGCTAGAGGGCAAGTCTATTTATGAGAAGAAAGGAATGCTTTGATGAAGAAGTCTACTGAGGAAGAAATAGTGAAAGTGCATATAAATGATGAAATTATGCTTAGTACGGTAGGAAAAAAGGACTAAAACCAAATTAAGAACAAGTTACTAGACATGTCTGGTGTTACTTTACAATGCTTTGTTGATATAGATCTTGGTGGTGACTTGGACAATACAAAGAGCATCTCAGATTATGTTTTTATCTTAGGTGGTACTGCAACCATTTGGATGTCTAGACTTCAGAATTGTGTGCCTCTTTCAACCATTGAAGTAGAGTATGTTGCTCTATTTAAAGCTGGGAAGGAGATGATTTGGTTGAAAAAATTTCTAAATGAGATATCAAGAACCAGGATAACAGTGTTCTTTTTAGTGACCATCATGGTGCCATTTGTCTTGCAAAAAGATCTAGTATTTTAGTCAAGAGTGAAGCACATTGACTTGAAGTATCAAATGATGGGACATTGTCATTGAAGAAGATTTTTTAAGCAAAAAATTCAACAAATATGTTAACAAAGGTTGTCACCATAGAAAAACTGATGGTGTGCATTGGCTCAGTTGGCTTCCATAATTAGTGATGAGAGGGTTGCTGCACTAAGACAATTTGGGTTACAAAGACTACTTAAGTTTTAAAATTCAGGATCCAAGTGAGAGATCGATGGAGTTGTGGAGTTTGCAAAAAAAATCATATTAAAGCTCAAAGCTTTTACTATTAATAGCATACTTATAATTTATATCGTAATTATGTATGCCTTCAACTCCCGCAATATAGTAGAGCAATATTTTTGAAAGCTATAATCCAAAATTAGTAATTATGATAACTAAACTTAATAATAAAAGGATTGCCTAGTGTAGCATCGTGGTTTTGCCTTTTTTTCTTTTAATACTTTGAAAGGGTTTTCCACATAAAAAGTTTATGTGTTCCTTTTTTCTGTTTTTTTTCTTTAACGATTTGTGTTCCTAACAAGTGGAGCAGAAAACCCACAAGAAAGCTTAAACTCAATTTGGAAGCAAAAAAGTTAGGATAATGAAGACAGCTAATGAGGATTAAAAAATTTAGATTCTTTCCTTTCAAATCAATGATTAGAGAAGAGTTTGTTCTGAAGAAATGAATCTCTGATAAAGAAGTCTGCTAAGGACGGAATAGTGAAAGTGCAAAGAAAGGATGAAATCTTGCTTGATATGCTAGGAGAATAGGACTAAATCCAAATTAAGAGCAAGCTACAAGACATGCCAGGTACTTCACTTTATTTCTTATTGTTTCGCTTTATTTTCATTCTGTCTTAACCCAAGTCCGTGTTGTCCATTTAGTAATTCATGTCTTTTGCTTTTAAATTTATCAAATTTATTTGGTTGTCATGCTAGAACAGAATTATAAGACCTTTCTATATCCATGACCATTCCTAAGCGTTAAGTGTGAGCTCACCTTGCCATGTACTTAGTCTCATTTGGTTCAATGCAATCTGATTCTTCAAGAAATAGGATTCCAATCCCACAATTTTCATGTGTTAAAAAAAAATTGAGTTCGGATTTGGATTCTTCGTGAAATATATTTACCCTTCAATGGTAAAATCAGATTATCTAGCTTAAGTTAGGATTAGAATATCATTCCACTTTTTTATAAGCCTAACACTGAAAAGTTCAATTCCACCACCAACCACTGGTCCAGTGCCCTTGACCGCCATCGGTCTCTAGCCTCCGCCAACAGTTGCCAGCAGAGGCCATTGGCAACTCGACTCCGCCATCGGTCACCAGCGGTGGTCACTGACTACTGGTATCCACTTCAAGCCACGAGGCTTTGTGTAGGTGGCCAGACTTTGCCATTGGTATTGAGTTGCCGATCGCTAGAATTTGCCTCCGGCTGCCTGATGCATTTGCCGTTAATGACAAGCATTCTTTCCTTGTGACCAAAATTTTTAAGATCTGAACAATTGAAAAGGAAAGAACGTTGGAATCCAATTGAGAGTTCCCTGTCGCGGAACCAAAGGAGACTTTTTTTTAGTGGATTTGGGATTATGATACAAAAATACGTGGCATTTCTCCTATTTAGCCCTCAGGTTACCTAAAAATCAAGCTATTAACTTTGAAATGTTTGCCTTTTTTTTTTTTTTTTTTTTTTTTTTAATACTCTTTATGATTTTTGAAATTTATGTACTTTTTATATTCACGTGTCTCATTTCATCTAGTAATTTAAGTATTTAGATTAGACTTTCTAAAATGAAATTAGAACTAGGTTGTGCCCTAATTCATTTCGCGTCTACATTCCTCACTCGTCATATTACATGTGCCATTTCTAATTTGACTTGCATTTGAGAGGGATTGTTGAAGTATTCCATGTCGCCTGTATACAATATTCATATTTTTTTTTATATGTAATTTCCATCAGACTTATTTATTAATTGAAGTTTTCAGCTTCTCCTTTCCAACATGAATAAAGATCCCTCAAAGAGAAAGTCATATAAAGCGTGAAAGTGTAGCACTAAAATTAAGGCTAGGCCTTCTTCCTGTGTGTAAGTCCCTATTAGTACTTTATGTAAAGCTAATAAGGGCTTGTCCTCATGGTCTTGTGGTTCATGTGTCTTTTTTATTTTCCGTCGAACTCGTGATCGCTAAGAGAATGCCTATGCCTTATTTATAGACTTTTAAAATCAGATGGCCTCAACTCAGAAAGATACTAAGAAGAAAATCAAAATCGTAGAGGATTTCTTTCTTCAAGAAATTAGTTTATGAATCATTTATATAATTAATATAAATAAACACATCCTTCGTAATTCGACAGTGTGATTATTGTATATGGGGCCAAGATCTATTTTTGAATTTTCAAATTCCACAGAATTGGCATTGTTTGGTGACGCAAGATATAAGTCTTCCGTTCGTACCATTACTCTCCACTTGGATTTTCCGGATGATGCACGTGCTCTTCAGGCAGCGATTCGTGAAAACCAAACGAAGGCTCGAAAATTTTTAAGTATAAATAGCGGACTGCCTCCTTTTCCAACCCATTTTCTCAAAAGGTCTCGATTTCTTCGCTCTCTCTTCCACTTTGCACGCCCAAAATACAAAATCTCTCGTCGTCGACGAACATGAGGGACTTGCAAAGACTTGAAGTGGGAGGAGGGAACAAAACCCTCTCTGAGGCCACCGCGGTCATGAAGAATCTGCGCACTCCGGAGGCAAATCTGGCTAAGATCGAAGTTCTCGCGAGCGTCACAGCCCTTTTACTAATGTTGATCACCATCTTCGGCTCGTCTAGGCGTCGACACAACAGCCAGGGGCTCAGGATCCTGTTATGGGCAATATACACCCTCACGAGCTACCTCATCGTATACACGCTTGGTCTCATGACCGAAGCGTCGTTCCGAAATAAGCTGCTACCAATTTGGGCCATTTTCTTGATGATCTTCTTTGGGAGCTCGGACTCCTACTCCGTCCACAGCCTCGAGGACTGCGAGCGGTGGAAGAACTATGTTTGGCAATATGTGATCAAGATCACTGGGGTATCGTTTCTGTTGGTCATGTCTGGGATCACGTTGCCGATGTTTCCGTTGTTAATTCTATGCTTAATTGTGCCACTGAAGGTCATTCGTAGAGCAGCATCTCTCAAGATTGCAAGCGGGTATGGCCGACAGATGAACACCAAATCTATTGCCGACTACATGATTTCTGAGCACCGGTCGTCGGAGGACGATCTTGACCCCAGCCAGATGAGAGGATACAACTATGTTGTCAAAGTGGAAAAGACATGTCCAACATCAGTACAGAAGTGGAAAGAAAGAAAAGCTGCACCGCGATGGGAAGCGCAGAACTACCGCAAGCCATTGGAGATCACTGACAGAGTCGTCACCATCGAGAAGGTGTGGAAATGCCAAGGATGGCTTTTGAGATCGGGTGGTGGGGACAAAGACAGCAAGCTCAAGGATATTTGCCTCTCGTTTTCGCTCTATAAGCTTCTTCGCTTAAAATTTAGCGACTATTCATTGCCCGAACGAGCTCACGAAAAGGCGTGGAAGTTGATTCAGTACTTGTATGCCGAAGGAAATGGCTACGAGCGAGTATTTAGGGTGGTTGAGCTAGAGCTTTCCTTTCTTTACGATTCTTTCTACACCAAATACCTGACCATCTTCCAGACGTTAGCCTGGAGAATAAGGGTTATAGAGCTCTTGCTTTTGGTCATTGGTGTTCCGGTGACGATCGGACTTTGTTTCCCGTGGTACGACTCAAATAGACCTCAAGATGAAGTTCAACTAGCTACTACAGGCGGGTTGAGCATCGACTTTCTTGTGACGGTACTAATTCTGTTAATATTTGCATGCGTGGAGCTTGTGCAGTGTTTCTTCATGGTCTTCTCGGACTGGGCAAAAGTAGCATTGCTATGCAAGTACGTGCGAACAAACTCGTGGCAAGAGAGCAAACTGCTGGAGAAGCTGATAGGATTAATATGCTGGATGCCTTTACCGATGCCTTGGGAAAGGAAACTTCACCAATACTCGCTTCTCGAGTCGTATGATTACACCCCTTCGAGGTGGCTGTACAATATCTTCACAGAATTATTTATGGATCCTATTAGGAACGGCCAAACACAAAGCAAGCCCGCCAATTTGTCCTCGGACGTGAAAAAGGCCGTTTTCCGTTCTTTAATGTCGAATCGCGAGGCACTGCAGAATGGAGAAGCTTCTTTGATACGAAACGAAGTGGAGCCCAAGTTCTCGTGGGCATGTAGGCTCGGGACAAAAACTCAAGTGATATTTGTGTGGCATATCGCCACAAGGATTTTCGAGCACACGGTGCCGATTTCAGATCCGAATTCAAAGTCGAACTTTCTCGTGGCGACCAATTTATCCAAATATCTAGCTTACTTGGTAGCTTTCTGTCCGAAGTTATTACCTGATCACTCTTATGATTCAGAATTTGTTTTTGACGAAATCATTCGCGAAGCAAGGTACTTGCTCAAAGGCTGCAAGACAATAGAAGAAAGAATCCAAAGATTGAACAAGAGAAGTAACAAAATGAATGATGCCGGCAAAGTGATGATCCAGGGCGTGCGGTTAGGGCAGCAATTGCTGGATGTAGAAAATGAACCGAACTTTATTTGGAAGGTATTGGCCGAGTTTTGGGCGGAACTTATGGTGTATGTGGCTCCATCGGACAATGCAATGGCGCACGCAAGGCACTTGGCGATGGGTGGAGAGTTTGTGACTCACTTGTGGGCTTTGGTTTCTCATGCAGGCATTAAGCGAGCTGTTGAGCAAGAGTCTCCTGTTGAGCAACCTACTCTCAACAGAAGTTGCAGCTGGACCAATTGATTTCGATTTCGCATGTGGACGGGACCCTCGGTGTGTCTCCTTTGGGATTAGTCAAGACAAAAGTTCAGATAGTAGGTACAATTCTAAAAATAAGAGGTCCATGCTTGGTGCAATCAAGATAGGATGGGTCACTACACAAGTTCCATCGATTGAAACTTTTTGTCTACCTATCCTGCTCGTTCGATCTTTTACTTCTTCAGCTATATCTTTTTGTAAGGATCTGTCCGAATACTTGGTGATTAAAAGCTATCTCTTTGGAAAGTTATTTCCCTAAGTAAATTGCAATCGGTATGCACACTTTGACGGAACATGTCCACAACAACATCGCGGCAAACTTCTTCCAAAATTTTCAAATTTCCGCTTGTTGAATTGACTCTATTTAGACCAAAATGATTGATGGGCTGGGGGAAGGATGAGCGAAACAAAATCGGTGCATGCAGTCGGCGATGTCTGGGCTTTCTCTCTAGTTTCTCTCTCAACAACGACCCAAGATTCTCGTATAAAAGGAAATTTTCACTCTGCATCAAAGGGAAGGACATCGAACGCATCACAGAGAACCATTTCCGAAAACACAACACGGAGAGCATACTGAGAACATTCGAGAGTAGAGAGACACTCACAAAAACTGATCTGCAGCTTTTTCTGGTGGCCCTGTCGTCACTGCGAGCCTCGGATACGAAAGAGCGCTGAAGGTGCTCTGTTCTTTCCCCTGCTTCACGGCGGAGGATCACGAACTGATTAAACCTCGCTCGAGAATCCTTCACTGGCTTTCATTTCTTTCGTCAACATCCTTAAGAAGCTTCAATTGTTGACTCAAGCGTAGGTCATAGCTTTAACTCCGTTGATAAACCAGGTAATCGTCTTGCTCTTTTAGGCCCTGTTTTGACGTGAATAAGGAGCGAGATGTCATGTTTTAGGTTAGTAGAGTATCTGCTCCATTCATGTTTGTGTAACTAATTGCGTACATCATGCACTGTTTTCGCATGGCTTTTGTCTCTAATCTGCGTTCATGTAAGTAATTGTGTAACTAATTGCGTACGTCATGCACTGTTTTCATAAGAACCGAGATGAGGACGTGAAGGGAAAGTCGCTGTCCGTTTACTTCCAAGTGCAGGACCTTCCTCCGAAGAGGAAAATGTATGCAGGATTCCATTTGCGCGTGAGGTACTGATAAAATTTTAACAAGAAGGAGAGAGAAGATATGTTTCTCTTCTCCTTTATCTTCAAAACAAGCATGTTTGGATTGACTTTTACTTCTATTAAATTAATATCTCGAGTGTGAATTCGAATAACGATCTATTAAATCGAATTTAATGAGAAAAATTTCCCCAAACATATTACAAGTCGGATGAAGAAGTTTTCCTCTTATTAGACTTTTGTTTTTTTGGCATACAAAAGAAAGGAAAACATGATCTATAGCTATAAGACAAGAGGAAATAAATAAATAAATAAGTGTTCCACTTTTACACGTAGAATGAGCTGAATCCGTGTTGAAGATAAGAACCGACGGTGTGGCCTAGAGTCAAAGTTTTGACTGTGAGCACACAATATAAAAAGGCCAGGGTTTCTTTTAGCCTAAAAAAAAAAAAAATAGAGAAGCCCTCCGCACGTCCAGAAGAGAACGCCGCTTGAGAGAAGTTGCTGAAGCCAAGCAGAACCGCACGTCTAGCAAGTCTAGAAGCCAACGAGAAGCAGCAACTTGCTATACATGAAGGAAAAAAAAAAAAATTCAAGAATGCTGCATAGTCTTGATTTTCAGTCGTACGAAAAGAGTATTGCTTGGGCTTGAACACACGGTTATTTTTCGTGCTATGAGTTTACATTATTTATTTATAATTTTTTTGGGTTTGGAATTAAATTTTGGTGTAGAAAACACTAGAGCATATGAGTGATTGTAAACTCTAATTATATGATTATAGTGGACGTAGGTATCAAAACTCAAACCGAATCACGTAAATTTTTGGTGTCCTTATTATTCCTTGTTTATTTTTCTCTAATAATTTCGCATTAACATAAATTGTAAGATCATGTTGTTTCCACATATTTAACAATTGGTATCAAAGCTTAGGATCAGATTTATTGATTGTGATTTGGAGCTTTAGCTTGTCTGATTATTATCTAGAAATTCTATTAGTGCAATTATGTTTGAGAGGAAATCTAAAATTAAGAAGTTTAACAGGAGGAACAACTCCAGGTTATGGAGCATCAAGATGCGGGCGTTATTGAAAACTTAAGGTTTGGCCAAGGTACTGAATGGTGAAGATGACTTACCGATTAAAATAAAAGTCTCTGAAAGAGTAGAGCTAATGGAAAGAACAAAGAGCACAATCCTACTGAACTTGTCAAATGAAGTTTTGATAGAGGTTATTGAGGAGAAGGATGTCGCGACATTATAGGCAAAACTTCAAGCACTCTATATGAAGAAAGTTTTGAACAATCGCTTGTACATGTTGAAAAGGGTGTTTTAATTTAGATATACTGAAGGTACGTCTATCAAAACCCACCTAGATGAATTTAATAAACTCATGATGGACTTGAAGAACATCGATAAGATACTTGATGATGAAGAATAAGGTTTATGTTGTTAATTTCTTTACTAGAGTCATGGAGCATTTTACTAATTCACTGTTGTAGGGGTGTACTACAATTACCTCAGAAGAGGTAAAGTCTGCCTTGTTTTCTAAGGTGGCTAAGAAAGTTGCGAGATGACAGTCTGGCGTAAGGAGTAGCGCAAGCACTAATGATTCAAGGTAAAGAACAACATCAAGAGCCTAGTAGCAGCAGAGGTAAAAACAGATCGAAATAAGGCCATAGAAAGTCCAAGGGACGCATGAAGTGCTTTGAGTGTCATGAGGAAGGGCACATCAAACAGATTGTCCAACGTGGAGGAATAAAGGTGATAGGCAGAATGCCATAAGCAGTGTGGCGAACGTTGCCGAGGGCAGTACTAGTGATGCAAAAGCTATTTTATGTGTGACTATTACTTCGTCAGGAGATGGACGGGTGCTAGATTCAGAGTGTTTTTATCATATGACGCCTCATAAAAACTGGTTTACTACTTATTAGATTACAGATGGTGGTAACATTCTTTGGTGAAATAATGTAACATGCAAGGTTGTGGGGATAGGGACAATTCGAATTCAGATGCACGCTAAGGTGGTGCGCACATTGACAAATGTAAGGCATGTACCAGAGCTCAAGAAGAATATTATTTCTCTAGGGACATTTGGGGGCTGTTTGTTTGTGTTCCTAGTCCATGTTTATGAACACAATTTCTATTTTTTTGTTATGGGGAACAAAAAAAAAAAAAGAACGGAAACGTGTTTGTTTGCGTTTTTATTTCAAATCTATTTTTTGGTTCTCGGGAACAAATTTGGAACAGAAACAAGAAACAAGAAAAACTTGTTTCTTGTTTCTAGAACACTTTCAAGAAATAATTTTTCTCTCTCCTATTTTTTCTTTCTTTTTTTCTTCTTTTCTTCCTCTTTTTTCTTTGGCCGGTCGCCGGCCTTGGCCATGGCCGGCAACCGGCTGTCGAGGGCCGGCAACCTCGCCGAAACGTCGTCGGCCCCAGCGAGGCCGAGCGTTGTCAGCCCCTAGCAAGGCGAGGTCGAGCTCACCCAACCATCGGCAAGGCTCGGCCTCGCTAGGCCACCACTAGGTCGACGAGCCTCACCGGGCCATCACCAAGTCGACGAGCCTTACCGGGCCATCGCCAGGTTGGTGTCGCTTGGCGGTGGCCCCCAGTGGCTGGGCGAGCTTGGCCTTGCCAAATTTGGGCGAGCTCGAGCTCGCCCAAACAAGGCAAGGTCGAGCCTCGCACAGCCACCGGTGAGCCTCGCCGTGGCTAGGCGAGGCCGCCGGCCCTCATCGACCGATAACCAACAATGGCCGAGGCCAGCATTCGGCCAAAAGGAAGAAAAAAGAAAAAAAAAGGAAAAATAAAAAATAAAAATAAAATAGGAAAAATAAGATAAAAATATTAAAAATTAAAAAATTAAAGAAACAAAAAAATTATACAAGTTTACGAAATGTGTTTCTATTCTTTTTCTATTACAAGAACGAATTTACCAAATGCATTCTTTCTGTTAAAAAATTATTCCCCGGAGCAAAAATAATGTTTTCTATTTTTGTTCCCTAGAACAATTTTTGAACAGAAACGTTACCAAACGCACTCTTGACGACATCGGCTGTAGGTATACCGCTGAAGGTGAAGTACTGAAGATCACTCAAGGTACCATGACATGATGAAGGGGAAGAAAGTGTATGCTTTTACGGCACATGAATAAGGCATGTATGACAATGCTAAGTGAAAGGGGGTAGTTGAAGGGTCAGAATATAGGAAAGTTCGACTTATGTGAGCACTGCATCTTTGGGAAGAAGCACCAAGTTAAGTTTACTACAGTTGTTCATTTGACTAAATGACCAATTGAATACATTCATTCAAACGTCTAGGGCCCGTCTTCAGTTCCTTCGAAAGGAGGTGTTCGATATATGCTGACATTTATCGACAATTATTCAAGGTATGAGTGTACTTTCTGAAGCATAAATATGAAGTGTTCGATCGGTTTAAGACATTTAAGGCATTGATTGACAAGCAGTCAGATAAACAGATCAAGTGCCTGATAACTAAAAATGGCATGGAGTTTTGTGGTAAATATTTTACTGAGTTCTACAAGAAAGAAGAGATTGTGAGACACCGTACAATACTTAAGACACCAAAATAGAATGGCATGGCAGAACGAAAGAATAAAACTTTGCTTGAGTGAACTCAATGCAATGTCATTTTTCCTTCATAGATCAAAATTTTGCTGATGTGAACACTCTTTTAAAAAGCAAGATCTTCCTCTTAGCCTTTTTTGGGTTTATTATTTTCCCTCTTCGCAAAGGCACTATTAATCCTACTATTACGTGGGTTGTCAAACAAGTGTGCGCTAGTCAATACTATCCTAGCTGAAACATTTTTGTCACTCACCCGATTTAAGGAAAATGAGGATAAAACTTTTCATGCACCAATTGAATATTATTAATGTCACTAATTCTCATCATCCCATCGAGGTATTCAAAAAAGTATTAGGATCGAACTCCAAATCTTTCTTACTCAAAATGGATCAAATTGTTGAAAAATCCCAATACCAAGATTTTCCCATGGCATGCTAAATGGTTCCAAGTCTCCGAGGCACGTCTCTCTCATGGCGATAACGAGCCGATTCCACTATTAGGGATCACTGGTGCCACTTCTTACTATCCACTCCGAGTGGCCTGTCAATATCGAGTTGTGCAGGACCTACTACCCCCTCTCAAGCTTGGTTTGTTCCAAATTCAATTCACTACCAAGGATGGTGATCACAAGAGATGGCTCCGTTGCATCGAACAAGCCTAGCTCGCATGTTGCAAACAAAAGTTGAGCTTGCCCGAGGATGAGCTTGAAGGGAAGGAAAAGGTTTACCATGCCACTACTCGATACATCCGTCGGCACAAAATTCCAATCGAGTATCTCCCAAAGGTGCCAGACGTGACTGAGAAGCCCACTCGACAAGCGGAGCTTAATTGTCACAAGAGTAAAATTAAGCAACTTGATAAGCAAGCCAAGAAGGATGCCAAAGAGAAGAAACAATTACGTCAAGCGTTAGCTTCCCATTTGTTTATGGATCGGGCTAAATAAAGTGGCTTGAGTCAATTTAGTCTTTTTACTTTAGCTTAATGTCTAGGAAGTTGAGTCATTTACTTTATTTGTCGAGAACTTTTCAAATGTCATTATCACTCAATTTCATTAATAAAAATGGTTACATCTTCGTCATGGACTGGCATGTTTTATATTAAAATGCTTATGTGTATTCATGTTTTATTATTAGGTGGTAACTAATCATCCACGCTCGTCCATTATCACGCGATTAAGAGCAAGAATGGCCGAACAAAATGAAATGCGTGACCGTATGTCCAACATGGAAGATCAGCTCCGTCAGTTAGCTTCCTCTATGGAGCTTATAACCGCACAAATCAAATCCCTCCAAGTCAATCCAGCTCCTCCACTCGTTCTTCCTCAGGCTATTGTCCCGAAGCGAGCAGATAAGTCCCAGTTGAGTGATGATGACATGCCTGGTTTAGAAGACGACCAATTCCCGATCAATGTGGAAAAGGGAAAGCTTGTCAACATCCCCAAGATGGAGCCGGATGAACGCTTCGCGAAACTTGAAGAAAAGGTGAAACAATTGCAGGAGTCACATAACTCACTCCCCTTTGATTTGTCGGTCTACGAGAAGGTCAAGATGCCGACGAAGTTTAAAATGCCTGAATTTGAAAAATACGATGGTACTACCTGCCCAAAGTCTCATTTGCAGATGTACCACGTACGCATGGCCCAGTATGTCAAGAATGAGCCCCTCATGATTCAATCATTTCACACGAGTTTGACTGGACCCGCACTAAACTGGTATGTGATGAAGAATGTGAACCTTCTAGAGACCTGGAATGAGGTGGCTAATGCCTTCCTCAAGCAGTATAAGTTCAACATGGACATCGCTCCTTCCCGAGAAGATCTTGAGAGGATAGAGAAAAAGAGGAGCGAGTCATTCAAGGAGTATGCCGTGAGATAGCGAAATCTGGCTGCTCAAATCACTCTTGACCCTACTGACAAGGAGTTGATGAAGTTGTTCATAAAGACCCTCCCGTCTGAGTTCCGTAATCAGATGGCAAGCACGTATGTCAAGAGTTTCAACCAGCTAATTCCTGTGGGAGAACAAATCGAAATGGGGATAAGGGAAGGATGGTTTGCTGAATCGTCAAGTAAAAGATTCTCTGCTAAGAAGGAGAAAGAAGTTGTTGAAGATGTGAATGTGGCTTATAGCCAAGAAAGTACCAACCGTGGCCCGGCCGTCCAGATCAATGCAAGGTAGCAACAAACCGCTATTCTTCAACCATTTGCAAATAATAGTGAAATGGGCTAGTGAATCAACCTAGAGGGGGGTGAATAGGTTGTTGCGGAATTCTTTTGGAATCTTTTACGATGCAATACGTTGATATCAAAGATATGTCAATAATAAACAAATTACGTATTCACAAAGTAAATAGAGTAGGGTAAGAGAGAATTGACACAAGGATTATAGTGGTTCGGCTTAGACCAAGCCTACGTCCACTCTCCACGCTGGCAGCCAACTGGATGTAATCACTATGTAGCAAAAGAGTGCCTTTACAGTAGATGGATTAGACTTCTTCAATTGACAGTCTCTCCTACAGCCTTCTACTGCTTTCGCACTATATCTCACTCTCTTTGATACACAATTTGAATATGAAAGACTTTAGAGAACAAGTGATTTTGGAGATTCTAACATCAAGATATTTCTACCGCCTCTCCTTGTTTCCAAGCAACGTCGATCCACCTTAAATAGTCTCCGTGCCATCATACCCGTTGGCACTTACCAAATCATTCATCCAATCAACCCGTTGGACTGAATCAATTTAAGTGATCTCCTTTGTCTCAAAAACGTAAGTAGACAGCAGCTCATCAATCCTATTCGCCCATACAATCAGGATCTTGAGTTCCCAAAATTAGATTCTTCCAAAAATAATCTTGATCTTCAACGGATAAAATCCGAAGAATCAAATCTTCCAAGCTCTTGATCACAGCCAGAGATATTCCATGGTTAAGATTAGGAAATACGAAATCCAATATCTATCTTTCCGTAGCCATAAGAATAACTCCGTCGCCACCCGTAAAAATCGCGAACCGTCTTTAGACTTAGATTTGGGTCTTGAGGGTCATCGATCAAACCGAGTCTTGAAGGTCTTCGAGACGGAAACCGAGTCTTGACCGACTTCGACGGAAAAACTTTAGACCGAAATTCTGGGTCCGACTGTCTTTGAAAACCTTTAGACCTTGACAACTTCAGATGTAATCGACTGAGTCTTGGAGTCCTTAGACCACACTGTTGAGGCTATTTTGTCAACTTCAAAACTCCAAGGGATTTTTCTTCAACAATCTCCCCCTTTTTTATGGTGACAAAACCCTCGACAAATTTGTGAATTAAAAACCTGCAAGGAAAACTCATTTATATTTTGAGGATTATATCTGCAAAACAGAGTGTTAGTCCAATAACAATTATCCTCACAAAATATAGTAATCCTGCAATCAAATTCATAAGTCTAAATCCAAATCATCACATCTGCATAAGGTCATGGAAGTTCAAACAACCTAATCGAAATCCGAAATAAAAACAGTCTAAATAAAATAAAATCAAACTTCAAAATAGATCAAAATAAAATAAAAATTCTCCAAGCTTCCTCAGCTTCAAAAACTTCAATAAAAAACTTCAATCAAATCTTCAAAACCTGCAATCAAATCTGCTCAACTCTCCCTCTTTTTGTCCCATCAAAGAGATAGAGTGAAATTGAGATAAAGTTTTGAAAATTTTTAGGGGCCTACAGGGAAACAAACAAGCTGAAACTTGCTAAGCTCCTGGATTGACTTGTCAAGTTTGGCAAGATTTTCCTTCACTGAAGCCAATTCTGCACTAGTCTGATTTGACTCCACTTGTGCTCTCAGTGCATTGATCTGTTCTTGTATGTTCATTGAAGTACTCAGCAGTGCCTTCTTCAAGTCTCTCATTTCAAAGTCCATCCCAAAAACCTGCCTTTTTAAGTCCAAAGATAACATCCAACAGTGTGAAAATGCTGTGGAATTGGCATTGCTTCCACTTGGACTAGCAGGGATGGGTTTGAAAGCTAGAGCCTCCCTTTTAGCCCTTTCCTTCTCGGTAGGTGAGGATTCTTCATGCTCGAGAAGTGTGATGCAAAGACCTCCTCGGGGTCGCACTGACCTACTCACATCACTAAAATGTAGTGGCGATATTGTTCCTTGTTCTACAGCAACTCCCCCTGAATGAATGCCAGTGGGTGGAGTGGAAAATTCATCACCAACATCCACATCAGCACAAGGATGTTTCTCGGTTTCTTCCCCAGCAAAAGATGGCTCAAATGCAGCAGCCATATCCTCCTGCATTTTGCTTTCTTCCTCACCTTCCTTCTTCTTTCTTCCTCTTCACTTTCCTCTGTCTCTCTTCTTCTCTTCTTCTTTCTTCTTTTTTTTCTCTCCTCTTCTTCTCTTCTTCTTCTTTCCTCTTCTCTTCTTTGCCTTTCCTCTTCTTTTCTCTTCCTTTCCTCTTCTTTTCTCTTTCTCTCCTCTTCTCTTCTCCTTTCTTTCTCTTCCTTCTCTTTCCTCTCGTTTCTCTCGCTTCCTTCTCCTCTCGCTTCTTTTCTCACTCTCTCTTCAGCCTCGTTCTCGGGATTACAGGGGCTCCTCAACCTAGAGAGAGTGGACAAAGTCATGGCATCTTCTTCATCCTCCTCGTCTTGCAGGATGATCTTTCTTCTTTTCTTTTCAGCCATGGGCTTTTTGCCCTTCCTTTTTGATGAAGCAGTGGGGATCTCTTTTGAAGGTGTTTCCCTCCTCAACCTTTCCAAAGTCTTTGCAGTCGCTTCTGAAATTTCATCTTCATCACCATCTTCTTACCAACGAGCATCGAATTCAACTTTGTTAGGCACAAAGATGCAGAGACTTGAATATCAAAATGCCTAAACAATTTGGTGATGATTGATGAATAAGGCAGCTGACCCTTATCCTTCACCACTGTCCTATACATATGGAAAAGTATAACATGTGGAAGTGAGAAAGGTCTCGCCCGGTTGATGGCAAACATAAGCTTTGCCTCTATTTTTGGAAACATCGGTCTTCGAGGTTGATTTTGGCCGGATGCAGTTGATGACAACTTTATGCAACAAAACATTGGTGACATTCATCCTATTGTAGGATATCTTGCCTTCAACAGATTTGTCTCGTACAATATCCAATGTTGCATAGGCTGTTGAGACTTTGATTGGCTGGAAACTCCTTCTTTCCACACCAATGATGTCACCAGCAAGTCAACATCAACAACATAATCTTTGTCCATGAAAGAAAAGGACAAATGATTTGCATCCAAAAAGGATAGATTCGAGTAAAAGTAAGCACAATTCGAGTGGGCCACGTCATATCCATGCAGAAATTTCCAATTGCAACCTAGCAAACTTCCCTCTTAAATTAATCCTTATTGAATCTAGGAAGTCAAAATCCACACTCCTTGAATTGACCACTCCCCTTTTTAACAGCTTCGCATAAACTCGTTCATGCTCCCTCGACCAAAATAAGCTCCCCAGAGGACAAACAGTGTTGGCAACCACACCAAAACGAGGCTCAAAATGAGAGAAAAGTCTCTCATCATCATCTAAAGTTTCAGCAGTAGCATTCTCAAATGGATCGCTCGAGATATTTTCCAGCGTCCTCTGTGCAGTGCCTTCACCAACAACCTTCAGCTTTTCCATCTCCTTTAGAAACGCATACTCACTCTTAAATCCCCTCTCCTTCAAATACTCCTCGATCGTCTTAAGGCTAACCTTCCCTTCTTTGAGCCTTTTATAGAGATCGTAAGCAACATTTGGCTTAAGAGTTCTTACCGGTTCTGCTTCGGTAACAACTTCCTCGAATGTTGACTCTCGTTTCGTTGAGGCGAATCTTCCTCCGTTAGATCCACCCTTGTAGGACCCTCTTGCTGTCTCTGTGGTCCCCTGCTTACAATTCTGGAGGACTTGCAAGACGACATTCTTGTAGAGCAAGCAAAGTTTCAACTTGTACGTGAGGAAAAATCGAAACTTTGAGGCGAAAAAGGGACGAAATGGAAATGGCAAAAGGAGATTTTTAGGGTTTTGAGAGTGAAAGAGTATGAAGATGAATCGCAATGGAGTAGCTGAGAGTAAAAGTGACGGTTCAAGAGTATAAATAGTGGGAGAATAATCACCGGAATACGAATTGTCGCCAAAAAGTGAAAGAAAAGAACTGCAAAAAATAAACCGTAAAAAGAAAACTGCCCTTTTTGAAAATGTAAACTGCCATTAATGCGTCAGAAAAAGAGTGAAAAGAGATTTTGAAATACTGAAAAGTAATTACCAAAAATATGTTAAAGAGAGAATACAAAAAAGAAATTCGTAAAAGATAAAACAAGATGCAGTCCGACGGATGTTCGAGACTTTACCTTTGAGTCTCGAATCCTTTTCGGACCTTACCTTTGCGTCCCGAGCACAATCGGACTTTACGTAGAGTCCGAAACGCTTTCGACCTTGTTTTGAGTCCGAGCCGTCTTCGGACCTAGCGTTGAGTCCGAACCATTTCCGAGACTTAGCGATGAGTCCGAACCACCTTCGACTTTAGCGATGAGTCTCGAATATCTTCAAAATTTACAATTCCCGCCTTGAACAAATTGATTCAAAGTGAGCCTTCTCTAGGGGTTTTGTGAATATATCCGCCAATTGATTCTTTGAATCTACATGCTGAATTACAACATCTCCACCTTGAACATGATCTTGAATGAAATGATGCTTGATTTCAATGTGCTTTGCTCTTGAATGAAGTATTGGATTCTTTGTGAGGTTGATTGCGCTGGTATTGTCATATTTGATCTCCGTATGTGTTTCATCAACTCCAAAGCCTCTCAATTGCTATTGCATCCATAGAATTTGAGAGCAGCAACTTCCAAGAGCAACGTACTCTGTTTCAGCGGTTGAAAGAGCCACGGTACCCTGTTTTCTTGAGAGCTAAGACACCATCTTGTTTCCCAATAATTGACATGTACCTGTAGTGCTTTTTCTATCCACTCTACAACTAGCAAGGTCAGCATCAGAATATCCAAGAAGAGTAAAATCGCCTTTCTTAGAATACCATAGACCTAGCTTAGATGTAGTTGCAACATATTTAATGATACGCTTAACAGCGGACATATGAGATTCTTTAGGATCGATTGAAATCTAGCATAAATGCAGACACTAAACAAGATATCAGGTCTAGAAGCTGTAAGGTAAAGAAGTGACCCGATTATACTTCGTATAGCTTTTGGTCTACACTCTTCCCTTGTTCGTCTTTATCCGGCTTTGATGAGCTTGACATAGGAGTTTCTGTTTTCTTGCAATTCTCCATTCCAAACTTCTTGATAAGGTCTTTTGCATACTTTTCTTGATGGATGAAAGTTCCTTCACTTGATTGATTGACTTGAAGTCCCAAAAGAAGTTTAGTTCTCCCATCATGCTCATCTCAAATTCGTTCGCATACACTTTGAAAAATTCTTGCAAAGTTTTTCATTAGAAGAACCAAAAATAATGTCATCAACATAAATTTGAACAAGTATGAAATCCTTGCCTTCTCTCTTTATAAATAAGGTAATATCTACTTTACCTTTAGAGAAGCCATTTTGAATTAAAAAATTGCTTAACCTTTCATACCATGCTCGGGGTGCTTGTTTTAAACCATATAAGGCTTTCTTCAGCTTGAAAACAAGGTTTGGTCTTTTAGGATCTTCAAATCCTGGTGGTTGTTCCACATAAACTTCTTCTTGAATGACTCCATTTAGGAATGCGCTTTTCACATCCATTTGGAATAACCTGGAATTTTTAAAGCAAGCAAAAGCAAGAAGTAATCTTATAGCTTCTAACCTTGCCATAGGAGCATAGGTTTCATCATAGTCGATCCCTTCTTCTTGTGTGTAGCCTTTTGCTACAAGTCTTGCTTTATTCCTTACCACTTTTCCTTATTGATCAAGCTTGTTCCTGAAAACCCATTTGGTGCCAATGATTGATTTTGCTTTTGGTTTAGGAACTAGCTCCCAAACGTTGTTGATTTTGAATTGGTTTAGTTCTTCTTGCATTGCTTCGATCCAGCTTTCATCTTTCAATGCATCTTCTATATTTTTTGGTTCAATCTCAGAAATTAGTGCAAGAGCACTAGAAGCTTCTCGTCTTTTAGACCTAGTACAAACTCCTTCATCAATATTGCCAATGATGAGGTCTGGGGGATGACTTGACTTTTGCTTCCAATTTGTAGTTGATTTGTCAATTTGGTGAAGCTCTTCTTCAGTTGGAATTTCTAAATTTGCTTCAGGCTTAGAGTTTGAGACTTGATTTTCTTCATGAGAATTTGTAGACACTTGCCCAGACTCTAAATCTTCAGGATGAGTCTGATTTTGTAACGAATCTTCGAACTTCACATTCATGGATTCTTCCACAGTTTGAATGCGTTTGTTGAAGACTCTGAAGGCTTTGCTTGTCATGGAGTACCCAAGGAAAATTCCTTCATCTGATTTTTCTTCAAACTTACCAATTCGATCACTTAAATTCTTTAAGATAAAACATTTGCAACCGAATACATGAAAGTATGAAACAATTGGTTTCTTACCTTTGAGCAGTTCATAAGGTGTCTTTTCCAATATAGGTCTTAGGAAAATTCTATTTATAATATAACAAGCAGTAGAAGTGGCTTCAGCCCAAAAATGAGATGATATATTACTTTCGATTAAGAGAGTTCTTGCCATTTCTTGCAAAGAACGATTTTTCCTTTCTACAACTCCATTTTGTTGTGGAGTGTATGGGGATGAAAAATTATGTTGAATACCATTGTCATCACAATATTTGGCAAAATCATGATTTTCAAATTCTCTACCATGGTCAGTTTTAATACTAGAAATTGCATATCCTTTTTCAATTTGAATCTTCTTTGCAAACTTAGTAAAATGAATCAATGCATCCGATTTATTTGCAAGAAAGAAAACCCAAGTAAAACGAGAGTAATCATCAACTATAACCAAGCAATATCTTTTACCTCCAATACTTTGTACTTTTGTTGGCCCGAATAAATCCATGTGTAATAGCTGCAAAACACGATTAGTGGATACTTGATTTATAGATTTAAAGGAATTTCTAACCTGTTTACCAAGTATACAGGGAGTGCATAATTCATGCTTTTGATACTTGAGATTAGGAAGTTCTCGAACAAGCTTTTTGGATGATACTTTTGCAATTTGCTTTAGATTGACATGTCCAAGCTTCCTATGCCAAAGGATGACTTCATCTTGAATTGATATCAAGCATTGAGGACTGTCAGACCTTATATCTAGCAAATAGATATTCCCATGTCTTCGACCAATAAAGGACTGTGAAAGATCTTTGCTTGTTCCAGAACATGTATCCTCTTGAAAATTGATTTTATATCCAGAATCGCATAATTGACTAATACTCAGTAGATTGTAGTTCAATCCTTCAACAAGAGGGACATTGTTGATTGTGAGATTTCCAATCATCACAGTTCCTTGACCAACAATCTTACCCTTGTTGTTACCACCAAAAGAGACATTTCCTCCTTTTATATGAGAGAATTTTGTAAAACAACTTGAGTCTCCTGTCATGTGTCTTGAACATCCACTGTCCAAATACCACTTGACTTTCTTCTTGAAGGTAACCTGCAATTAAAAGAAAGACTCATGTCTTCTTTGGTACCCATCTTCTTGGGTCCATCATTATTAGTAGTATAAACAGTCTTTGCCCAGCTCTTCTTAACAGGTCTCCAAACTTTGGAACATTCATTTTCAAAATGATCTACACTTTTACATCTTGAACAAATAAGAGCATGTCTACCAACGCGCTTTAGAAAAACCTTTTGGAAATGATTTTTATAAAAAGTTTTTGTTGGCCTATTCCTAATTCTTTCCTTTACTTTTGGGAAATCAATCAAAGGAACGGCTTCTTGTGTCATTCCTAAACCGGATTTATTAAAGTAAGGTCTTTGGATAGAAAGAATTTTATCCAACTTTTCAGAACCTATTGAAAATTTCTTTGAGACTTTCAATAAGTCTTCTTTCAAGCAAGCATTCTCTTTTGAAAGATCATTCTCATTTTCTTTTGAAACAGCAAGGGACTTGTCTAGACTTTCAACTTTTTCATGTAAGATTTTTTTCTTGTTGTTTCAGTTTGGAATTCTCCCTTTTCGTTCAGAAATCCTTTTAAGAGAGCCTTTAAGACGAGACAAAGTTCATCAATATATTTTGATACTTTGGTAGGAATTTTTAGATTTCTAACATTGATACCATTGTTTGAGTCTGAGTCTGATTCTGAATCTGAGTCTGAATCTGTCATAAGACATATATTTGCATATTCTTCATCACTCTCCTCACATTCAATGTCACTCCACGTTTCAGCTTTGAGTGCTTTCTTGAACTTTTCAGGTTTTCCTTTCTTTTTCTTCAATAAGGGACAGTTGGATCTGATGTGTCCCCTTTTCTTGCATTCAAAGCAAACAACTTCTTTGCTGGTATCTTCTTCTTCATTTGATCTCCTTTGAAATCTTTGATTGTTTTGTTTCTTACCATTGAATCTTCTACCTTTTCTATTCAACCTTCGAACTTTCTAATCGAAGTGCCAATTCTTCATCATCCAAGTCTTCTTCTAAATCAGAACATCGAATCATCATTAGATTTTAAAGCAATTGACTTCTTACCTTTTGTGTCAAATTCCTCATTGAATTGCTCGACTTCATAAGATTGAAGTGTGCCGACCAATTCATCTACCGAAAGAGGCATGATCCTCTCGTGTTTCTCTTATAGATGTTTTGACATGATTCCAATCTTTGGAGAGCCCTCTCAACAATTTATTGACCTTCATAGGTCCTGAGATTGCCTGTCCTTGGTATGCCAAGCCGTTTACAATTTCTGTAATTCGACTAAACATATCCGTGATGGTTTCTCCTGGCTTCATTTTGAAGGCTTCATATTAACCAAGAAGGATGTTGATCTTGGTTTCTTTAACTCGATCTATTCCTTCATAGGTAACGTGCAATCTGTCCCAAACTTCTTTGGCTGTATCACAAGATGAAATTCTATTATACTCAGTAGGAGATAATGCACAATAGAGAGTAAATAGCCTTTGCATCAAGAGCATGTCTCTTAGAGATTTCTGCTTGTGGTAATCCTGCTCCATCAGCTATTTCTTTTCCTGTGCTTGATGTAGCTTTAGGAATAATCCCGTTCTCCACTACATCCCATTCCATAGGGTCTTTAGATTTTAGGAACGCCTTCATCTTGTTTTTCCATACGTTGTAATCCTTGCCATCGAAGTAGGGAGGTCTGGTATTACTCTGACCTTCAATTAACCCTGGAGCCAAAACACTAGCCATAGATCTTTAACTTCAGAAGTAATAACACTTCTAACAAATAAACAACCTGCTCTGATACCAATTGAAATTGGCTAGTGAATCAACCTAGAGGGGGGTGAATAGGTTGTTGCGGAATTCTTTTGGAATCTTTTACGATGCAATACGTTGATATCAAAGATATGTCAATAATAAACAGATTACGTATTCACAAAGTAAATAGAGTAGGGTAAGAGAGAATTGACACAAGGATTATAGTGGTTCGGCTTAGACCAAGCCTACGTCCACTCTCCACGCTGGCAGCCAAGTGGCTGTAATCACTATGTAGCAAAAGAGTGCCTTTACAGTAGACGGATTAGACTTCTTCAATTGACAGTCTCTCTTACAACCTTCTGCTGCTTTCGCACTATATCTCACTCTCTTTGATACACAATTTGAATATGAAAGACTTTAGAGAACAAGTGATTTTGGAGATTCTAACATCAAGATATTTCTACCGGTCTCTCCTTGTTTCCAAGCAACGTCGATCCACCTTAAATAGTCTCCGTGCCATCATACCCGTTGGCACTTACCAAATCATTCATCCAATCAACCCGTTGGACTGAATCAATTTAAGTGATCTCCTTTGTCTCGAAAACGTAAGTAGACAGCAGCTCATCAATCTGTTCGCCCATACAATCAGGATCTTGAGTTCCCAAAATTAGATTCTTCCAAAAATAATCTTGATCTTCAACGGATAAAATCCGAAGAATCAAATCTTCCAAGCTCTTGATCACAGCCAGAGATATTCCATGGTTAAGATTAGGAAATACGAAATCCAATATCTATCTTTCCGTAGCCATAAGAATAACCTATCGCTAGCCTATAAAAATCGCGAACTGTCTTCAGACTTAGATTTGGGTCTTGAGGGTCATCAGACTGAAACTGAGTCTTGAAGGTCTTCAAACGGAAACTGAGTCTTGACTGACTTCAGACAGAAAAACTTCAGACCGAAATTCTAGTCTGACTGTCTTTGAAAACCTTTAGACCTTGACAACTTCAGATGTAGCCGACTGAGTCTTGGAGTCCTTAGACCACACTGTTGAGGCTGTTTTGTCAACTTCAAAACTCCAAGGGATTTTTCTTCAACAAATAGAAGGGAGTTCACTCCTCTCATTGGATCTCCATCCCAAGTGTTAGCAATCCTAAGAAAGAAAGGCTTGCTTACTAGCGAGCAAAAGCGTCCTAATCGCGAAACCCTCCGTGGTTATGATTCAACAAAGAAGTGTGATTACCATAGTGGAGAATTGGGGCATTCAATTCATGAGTGTTTCACCCTTAAGCACAAGATCCAAAACCTCTTGGACACGAAGGCCTTTTCATTCCAAACCGCTCGGCCGAATGTCCAGAAGAATCCGCTACCGGAACATGAGGGTATAGTTAATGCTATCTTGAAACCAGACATTGAATTCGAATCGAGCTATCACTCATTTGAGTTGGTGTCCACCATACATGCATCTCGAGACTCACCACCGCCCACTCCTGAAGTTTCAAATGCTGCCCTTATGATGGAAAGGGTGATGGTTAGGAATGGTTTTGTTCCTGGTAGTGGCCTTGGAAGGAACGGTCAGGGTATTCAAAGTCCTAATGAAGCTCTTCAGAGGTCCCATGCTGCTGGAAAGGGGGAGAAAATTCTGGAGGACGAAGACAGGAAAGGTGGAGCCCACCACCTGACCAAGGGCGAGGAAGGCAAAGCCCACCACCCCCGAGCATTCGTGAAACGTTCCCTGGTCCTCCAATAATGATGCAAGAAGAAGTAATGGACACCCTGGGGCAATCAAGTGGAAAATTTGACTATCTGGTGAAGTATTCTGCTCCTCCCAGTTTCTACATTGATCCCCGTAGCATTGTCCCAGATGGATGGGGTGGCATGGATGATCCAACAACCTCGAAGACTGAGAACCCTGACGATGTGCTAGAAGGAGTTACAAGCTTATTTGATGATACCGTCATGAGAGCCATTGACGAAGGATCTCCAGAAGAAATGGGCCTTGGCCTACAAGAGTAACTCATTTATTGCTTTCTCATATTCCCCTGCATGGGAATTTTTATTGCTTTCTAGGGATTATTATCGCTATCTAGCGATTGTTTTTGATTTCTTCTTTTTCGCTTTTTTTTAGGACTTGAATTCACATTTTCCATTCAATAAATGTAATTGATTGATGAATATCAATAAAATTACAAGTTTTATTTTGAGGGCATGATGAGGTACACGAAACCAGCTCGATGATGATATCCAGCCGATAAACAAAAAAAGAAAATTCCAAGGAGAATTCTGAGGCCTGGGCTTCATCATGCTTCCTCGTGTCAAAATGTTTAAAAAAATGCTTTTCAAAACTCTTTCAAAAAAAAAAAATCTTTCAAAAAAATACAAATTACATTGTTTGTTTTTCTAATTTATCTACTTCCTGTTTCAGGGATAACCCTATAGCATGTAAAAATGTGGAAATGGTCCAATCCAATTATAAATCCTAGGGGCAAGTTTGCTCCAAATTACAGTGGGCCATATGTGGTGAATTTCCTGGAGGTACCTTAATCCTGGCAGAAATTGATAGTCGTCAGTTTTTCACTCCAGTTAATTCTGATACTGTCAAGAAGTATTATCCATGATAGATTTCTGGTTGCATCTGTTTGCCGTACATCAATCCTGGAGAATCCTGGAGGTACATCTGTTTGCCGTACATTAGTTTTTCCTCGGGACCACCTGGAGTAGGTTTCTGGCCCGGTTAACTGCAGATTGATCAACTTCAACTCAGGTCCGTCGGCTGTTGAGACGTACAGGGGGTCACTGAGCTCTGGTTGTCCGGTGACAACTCCGATTGGGAACGGCAAGAGACCAAGTGCGAAATTCAGGTAGGAATTTGTCCTTGAACCCGGTTTGTCCAATCCGAATTGATGACCCACATTGAATATTCCTGGGTAGGGATTTGTTCCCATGCCCGGATCTTCCGACCCACTCGTCTGCTCCAATCCGGGGTTTGGGCTTGCCCCACTTACGATTGGTAGGCTCCCTTCAAATTGGACGTGGGTTCCTTGGTGGCCCACATAAACGGGCGATGATGGATTTGGGCTTAGCCCAAGGTACCATGGGTAAGGTACCCACTAGAGAGGTTGGCCCACAATGGGTTGCCCCAGATTAAACTGAGCCTGTGTGGGCCTCCATTGTATGGGCTGGGTCTGGAGAGGTTGGCCCATAATGGGTTGTTGTTGTTGTACTGTTGCAGGTGGACTTTGGGTATGCGATAGTGATGGTGTCTCTGCAGCAGATTGCTCATCAACCATTAAAGGTAAAAAAACTTGGAAATATTGTCTTCTCTTATCTTTTCTTCGTCTGAGATGATTCCTATACCAGTGGCAGATCTATTTTGTAGGTTAGAACTCCTCTGGTGGGCAATCAGTAGCAGAAGCGAGGAAAAATCAGAATCCTGGCGGCTCTAATACCATGAAAGAAGGTGAATATCGAGAAGAAGGCAAAGCGGAATTGTGAAGAAATTGTATTTCCATATCTTTCAATTGTACATTTCTCTTGTAATTATAATACAGAGATGATACAAGTAAAGAAAAAAAGAATTTGGGAAATCATAATGAAATCATAATATAATCTCAATCTAAATTCCTAACTAATTTATGCACAATTATAATCAACTGAGATTCCAAGCAAATCTCCAAAATCCGATCTGATGCATATCTTCTAACAACCGTCGCCATCAGTTTCTAGCCTCCGTCATCAGTTGCCAACAGAGGTCGTTGGCAACTAGACTCCACCATCGGTCCCCAACAGTGGTCATAGTCTGCTAGACTCTACCACGGGCCACCAGAAGTAGGTAGACTTTGCCATTGGTCATGAGTTGCTAATCGCTAGAATTCTCCGTTGGCTGCCAGGTGCATTCGCCATGGTTAATGACAAGTATTCTTTTCTTGTGACCAAAATTTGTTCAATCCGAGCAATTGAAAAGGAAATAATGATGGAATCCATTTGAGAATTTCCCATCATAGAATCAAAGGAGACATTTCGTGAATTTAATATATATGATATAAAATATATGACATTTCTTCTATTTAGTCCTTAGGTTACTCAAAGATCAAACCGTCAACTTTGAGTTGTTTGCCTTCCTTACATGCTCTTTATATATATGTGACGGTGTTTTATTTGCTTTTTATATAATGTGATCTCTCTCTACTTATTAGTTTAAGCATTTAGACCAAATATTCCAACATGATATCAAAATCAAGTTCTATCCTAAGTTATTTGGCTTCTACATCCCCTGTTCTCAAATTGCAAGTAGGCTTTCTAATATGCTTTACACATGAGAGAGATTATTAAAGTATTTCACATTACTTGTCTATGATATTTATATGCTATTTATATATATGTGGCTTTGCTTCGCCTATTAACGAAAGTTTTTGAGTAGTACTCTCTAACATGAATACTAAAATTGAACTTAGGCTTGCTTTGTATTTGAAATAATCCTTATCCTTATTGTAGAATCAATTGTGTCAAAATGTTTTTTTTTTTCTTTTGCAGCACCTGCACCGTGCAAAAGACAACTTCGTCCAGCTCATTATTTACTGAAGATAAAATCTTTGTCCACAATATCACAATTGCACAAGTATGAGTCCAGGGTTTTTGAAGCTGGGGGCTTACAAATGGTGAGTTTTTTAATTTCCTTTTTTGAACATGTACTCATCTAAGCAGAGCTCATATGTTTTGGAACCACTTTAAACTCAATCATGAGATACAACGTAATGCTCATCCAACTAACAGCTACTTAAACATTTAATTTGTTCTTTTCAGGGGTCTATATCTTTACCCTAATGGAGACAAGCACGGTAAAAAGTCCGGATATATTTCCTTGTATTTGTCTATCGAGGAGACAAATAGTTTTCCTCCCAATTGCAAGGTTCATGTTAATTACAAGCTTTTTGTGCATGACAAGATACGAGACGAGTCATTGACCATTCAAGTTGATCATCACATAATTCATAATCAATGATGACAAAGTCACAACTCCAACTATATAATAATCACTTAAAATTAACAACTTATATCAACTTGTGGAATTGGGTGTAGATGCTGATGGGACAGTGAGGACCTTCAATGAAAAGGAGACCCAATGGGGGTTTTCTCAGTTTCTTTCCTTAGAAACATTCCAAAAAAAAAAAATCAAATGGATACCTTTTGCATGGCTTTTGTGCATTTGGGGCTGAGGTTTTTGTTCTCAATTCTACTGGGAAAGAGGAGTCTCTTACCATAATCAAAGACCCGCCAAACCAGACATTCACTTGGAATATAAAAAGATTCTCCAAATTGGACAAGGACCCTAACTCTTATGCCTTCTCCTTCGGGCAGAGCAAATGGTACATTCCCGGACAAGAAGTTCGCAAAAGCCTTTTATTGTTGTCGAAATTTATTTTTGTTGCTTACGTTTATAAATAGAATCGGCTAAAATCTTTCGTTTTTTAACCATATTTATCGTGGGTAGGAAGTTAGTGGTGTATGCCAAAGGCAACACCCCCGCGGAACGAAAGTCACTGTACATGAAATGACAAGCGCAAGACCTCCCTCTGAAGGGGCAAGTGTATGCAGAATTCTATCTGCGTGTTCGGGACCAAGTTAATGGTAGCCATGAAGAGAAAAAAGGTATGTTTTTTGTTTTTATTGCTAATGACATAAATGTAATTTCCATCATAATTATGTATGCCATAAATTCCTGCGATATGTTATGGTAATATCTTTTATAGTTGTAATCTTGAAGTTAGTAATTTTGATACTGATACTATTAACGAAGGCCTAGTGTGAAACTGTTGTTTTTTCCCTTTTTGATTTTGAAAGGGTTTTCCCCATAAAAAAATTTATTTCTTCTTCCTTGTTTTTTCTCTTTAGTGATTCACCTTTCTAACAAGTGGGGTTAATGAGGTTAGCTAATGAGGATGATAAAGTTTAGATTTAATTTGGAAGCAAGGATGTCCCGACAATGAAGTTAGCTAATGAGGATGATAAAGTTTAGATTCTTTCCTCTCATAGCATAATGGTTAAAGGATGAGTTTGTTAGCAAGAAGAAAGGAATGCTTTGATGATGAAGTTTACTGAGGGAGGAATAGTTAAAGTGCAGTGAAAGGATGAAATTCTACTTGATATGCTATGAGAATAGGACTACTAATGTAGGTTTTGGTGGCAAGTTGAAGAATGTCTTTTATAATGATTTGTTATTTGAATTTTGGTAATTCAAAATAGACTTTTGTTCTTACAATAAATCAAAGACTTTGATTCAATCATTTTTCATGAATCATTTATGTAATTAATATAACAAAACACATCCTTCTTAATTCAACAATGTGATTATCGTATGTGGGGCCGAAATCTATTTTTGAATTTTCAAATTCCACAGAATTGGGATTGTTTGATGACGCAAGATACAAGTCTTCCGTTCTTACCGGTACTCTCCACTTGGATTCACCGTATGATGCACGTGATGCACGTGCGCTTCGGCCAGCGACTCGTATACCAAACGGAGGCTCGAACATTTTTAAGTACAGATAGCGGAGTGCCCCCGTTTCCAACCCATTTTCTGAAAAGATCTAGATTTCTTGGGTCTCTTCCACTTTGCCCACCCAAAATACAAAATCTTTCTAGTCCACGAACATGAGGGACTTACAAAGACTTGAAGGGGGAGCGGTGAACAAAACCCTCTCTGAGGCCACTGCAGTCATGAAGAGTCTGCGCACTCCGAAGGCAAGTCTGGCTAAGATCGAAGTTCTCGCCTGCGTCATAGCCTTTTTACTAATGTTGCTCACCATCTTCGGCTCGAGGAGGCGTCGACACAACAGCCAGGGGCTCAGGATCCTGTTATGGGCAATATACACCCTCACGAGCTACCTCATCGTATACACGCTTGGTCTCATGACCAAAGCGTCGTTCCGAAATAAGCTGCTACCAATTTGGGCCATTTTCTTGATGATCTTCTTTGGGAGCTCGGACTCCTACTCCGTCCACAGCCTCGAGGACTGCGAGCGGTGGAAGAACTATGTTTGGCAATATGTGATCAAGATCACTGGGGTATCGTTTCTGTTGGTCATGTCTGGGATCACGTTGCCGATGTTTTCGTTCTTAATTCTATGCTTAATTGTGCCACTGAAGGTCATTCGTAGAGCAGCATCTCTCAAGATTGCGAGCGGGTACGGCCGACAGACGATCACCAAATCTATTGCTGACTACATGAAATCTGAATAACAGTCGTCGGAGGGCGATCTCGACCCTAGCCAGATGAGAGGATACAAATATGTTGTGAAAGTGGAAAAGACATGTCCAACGTCATTGCAGAAGTTTAAAAAAGGAGAAGCTGCAGCGCGATGGGCAGCGCTGAACTACCGCAAGCCATTGGAGATCACTGACAGTGTTGTCACCATCGAAAGGGTGTGGAAATGCCAAGGATGGCTTTTAAGACCTGAAGGTGGCGACAAAGACAACAAGCTCAAGGATATTTGCCTCTCGTTTTCGCTCTATAAGCTTCTTCGCTTAAGATTTAGCGACTATTCATTGACCAAACGAGCTCACGAAAAGACGTGGAAGTTGATTCAGCACTCGTATGCCGAAGGAAGTGGCTACGAGCGAGCATTTAGGGTCGTTGAGCTAGAGCTTTCCTTTCTTTACGATTCTTTCTACACCAAATACCTGACCATCTTCCAGACGTTGGGTTGGAGAATAAAGGTTATAGAGCTCTCACTTTTGGTCATTGGTGTTCCAGTGACGATCGCACTTTGTTTCCCGTGGTACGACTCGAATAGACCTCAAGATGAAGTTCAACTAGCTACGACAGGCGGGTTGAGCATCGACTTTCTTGTGACGGTACTAATTCTATTAATATTTGTATGCGTGGAGCTTGTGCAGTGTTTCTTCATGGCCATCTCGGACTGGACGAAGGTAATATTGCTATGCAAGTACGTAAGAACAAACTGGTGGCAAGAGAGGAAACTAATGGAGAAGCTGATAGGACTAATATGCCGGACGCAATTACTGGAGCCTTGGGAAAGGAAACTTCACCAGTACTCACTTCTTGAGTCGTATGCTTACACCCCTCCGAGGTGGCGGTACAATGTCTTCACAGATTTATTTATGGATCCTATAAGAGACGGCCAAAGACAAAGCGAGCCCGCCAAATTGTCCCCGGAGGTGCAAAAAGCCGTTTTCCGTTCTTTAATGTCGAATTCCGGGGCACTGCAGAATGGAGAAGCTTCTTTGATACGCAACGAAGTGGAGCACGAGCTCTCTTGGGCATGTAAGCTCGAGACGCAAACTCAAGTGATATTTGTGTGGCATATTGCTACAGCTATTTTCGAGTGTGAGGCGCCAATTTCAGATCCAACTTCGGATTCAAATTTTCGAGTGGCAACGAATTTATCCAAATATCTGGCTTATTTGGTAGCATTCTATCCGAAATTATTACCTGATCACCCTTATGATTCAGAGTATGTTTTCGATGGAATTGTTATCGAAGCAAGACACTTGCTCAAAGTTTGCAAGACAATGGAAGAAAGAATCCGAAAATTGAACAGGATTGGTAAGACAACGAATGATACCAGCAAAGTAATGATCCAGGGTGCGCGGTTAGGGCAGCTTTTGCTGGATGTAGAAAATGAACCGAACTTTATTTGGAAGGTATTGGCTGAGTTTTGGGCGGAACTTATGGTATATGTGGCTCCATCAAACAAGGCAATAGCACACGCGCAGCACTTGGCAAGGGGTGGAGAGTTTGTGACTCACTTGTGGGCTTTGGTCACTCATGCTGGCATCGAGCGAGAACCTCTTATTGAGTGACCTACTCTCAACAGAAGTTGAAGCTGCTCCCAATTGATTGTGATAACACTGTGGACGGGATCCCAAGTGTGTCTCCTTTGGAATTAGTCAAGACAAAAGTTCGGATACTATGTACAAGTCTATAAATAAGAATAAATAAGAGATCCATGCTTTACGCAATTAAGATTGGATGGGTTGATACACAAGTCTCATTGATTGGAACTTTTTATCTCTCTCCTGCTCACTCGACGTTTTACTTCTTTAGCTATATCTTTTGTAAGTATCTGTCCAACTGTCCAAATACTTGGTGGTGTTCAAAAGCTGTCTCTTTTGGGAGGTTATTTCTCCAGGTACATAGCAATCTATACGCACGCTTTAACAGAACATGTCCACAACAATGTAGCGGCAAACTTATTCCAAAATCTTCAAATTTCCTTTTGTTGAATTAACTCTGTTTAGACCAAAATGATTGATAGGCTGGGGGAAGGATAAGCGAAACAAAATCGGTGCATGCGGTCGGAGATGTCTGGGCTCTCTGTCTGGGCTCTCTCTCTCTCTAGTTTCTCTCTCAACAACGACCTCAGATTCTCACATAAAAGGAAGTTCTGACTCTGCACCAAGGGGGAGGACATTGAACGCGTCACAGAGAACCATTTCCGAAAAAAATGGCACGGAGAGCATACTGAGAGCATTCGAGAGTAGAGAGACACAAAACCGATCTGCAGCTTTTTCCGGTGGTCCTATCGTCACTGCAGCCTCGGACAGAAAAGAGCACTGAAGGTGCTCTGTTCTCTCCCCTGCTTCACGGCGGACGATCATGAACTGATTAAACCTAGTTCAGGAATCCTTCACTGGCCTTCATTTCTTTCATCGACATCCTTAAGAAGCTTCAATCGTTGACTCAAGTGCACGTCACAGCTTTAGCGCCGCTGATGAACCAGGTAATCTTCTTGCTCTTTTATGCCCCGTTTTGATGAGAATAAGGAGCGAGATGTCATGTTTTAGGTTAGTATAGGATCTGCTCCATTCGAGTTTGTTAGTATAGGGTCTGCTCCATTCGAGTTTGTGTAAGTGATTGCATCCATTATGCACTGTTTTCATACGAATTTCGTCTCTAATCTGTGTTCATTAATGCCTAGCTCTATCCCTCCGTGGATACACAAATTGTTTCTTGAAATGCCTCTGACATACAGTTAAGAAATATTTCGTGATTTTGTTCAATATTGTGAAAACGCTAGATTTTCATTCAAAAATTGGATCTTAACCTAAAATAGTCTATTTTCCTCTATTGATTCCACTATGTCATGCTTTACTACTCGTCATGAGAGTTGACCCATCAACTTTTTAGAGAACGGCTGCAACTTTTAAGGAGAAAATCAGTACTGCTTGCCAACAAATGCATCTTGCCCACACTGATAAGAAATTATTCATTTCGGCAGCTGTAAAGAGCATAAATCAGAAACACATATATACTTAGGACAGCGATAACAACTAATGGAAAGCCACCACTTTCAAAACGAACGATTCAAAATAAAGTTCATGTAACAGAAATCCATGTCCCATTGTTGTCTTAAACTTCTACTACCACACAAACCTGATAATTTTGCTTGGTATTCCTCCTGGTTCTGCGGCAATATGATTTGTTACCAAGAATTTAGTCGCCACCATTATCAAAGAAAACCTCTATCATCCTACCAAAAAAAAAACAACAATAACTCAAAGCCTAAAAAAGAAGAAGAGAGTTCAGTCCAGGAGGAGTAGTTGGGAGAGCTTCAGCGATTGGACTACATCCCTCTATGCTACCTAACAACAGTACCTGTGTGATCAATACGATCCATGTGACACTAACCACTTCATTACAGCCAAAATCAAAATCACCAATGTGGTAATAAAACAAGAAGCAAAACATCTTCCAAGGAAACGTGCATAAAGTTGTCCTGTCATGATAGTCCTTACAAAAGAGGATACAGAAAGTGGGGCAAATCCCACAAGAAAGCTTAGACTCAATTTGGAGGAAAGGAAGTCCTTACAATGAAGGCAACTAAAGAGGATAAGAAAGTCTAGATTCTTTCCTTTCAAAGCACAGTGGCTAGAGGGTGAGTTTGTTTACGAAAAGAAAGGAATGTTTCAATGAAGAAGTTTGCTGAGGAAGGAATAGTGTAAGTGCAGAGAAATGACAGAAATTCTGCTTGATATGCTAGGAGAATAGGACTAAGACCAAATTGAGAGAGAGAGAGAAGGAGGGAGGGAGAGGAGCAAATTAGGAGGCAACGAAGGGCAAAGAGCAAGGTACGAGACATGTCAGGAACTTCACCTTATGCGCTCTATTTTATTCTATCTTGACCTAAGTCTGTATTGTTATTTTTGGTAATTCATGTCTTCTGCTTTAAAACTTTTTAGATTTTATTTGGTTATAATGCTAAAATAGAAATATAATACCTTTTTACATCTGTGATTGTTCATGAGCGTAATGTATGATCACCTCGCAATGCACTTAGTCTCAGCTGGTTCAATGTAATCAGATTCCTAAAAAAAAAAAAAAAGATTTCCATTCCCACGATTTTCTGTGTGGAGAAAAAAAAAAGTTCGGATTTGAATGCTACGTGAAATAATTACTCATAAAATGCATAATCAAAATATCTAACAAAAGTTAAGATTGAGATAACATTCCACTTTTTTATAAGCATAAATTTAAGGAAAAACTCGATTCCACCACTGATTGCTACTGTGGCGCCCACCGTCGCCATCAGTTTCTAGCCTCCGCCATCGGTTGCCAACAGAGGTCGTTGGCAACTAGACTCCACCATCGGTCCCCGACAGTGGTCATAGGCTGCTAGACTCTACCACGGGCCACCAGAAGGTAGGTAGACTTTGCCATTGGTCATGAGTTGCTAATCGCTAGAATTCTCCATTGGCTGCCAGGTGCATTCGCCATGGTTAATGACAAGTATTCTTTTCTTGTGACCAAAATTTTTTCAATCCGAGCAATTGAAAAGGAAAGAATGATGGAATCCATTTGAGAATTTCCCATCATAGAACCAAAGGAGACATTTCGTGAATTTAATATATATGATATAAAATATGACATCTTTTCTATTTAGTACTCAGGTTACTCAAAGATCAAACTGTCAATTTTGAGTTGTTTGCCTTCCTTACATGCTCTTTATATATATGTGACGGGGTTTTATTTGCTTTTTATATAATGTGTTCTCCCTCTACTTATTAGTTTAAGCATTTAGACCAAATATTCTGTCGTGACCTCTTTTTTTCAGGGGCGCCCGGCCGGATCGGGTACGAGCGCCTAAGGAGGCTAATGGCTCGGCTGGATTTAATTAAAACCTGGACTCTCCCAAGTCCGCCAATTCACGACTTTAAATTTTTTAGTTTGTAAATCAATTTTTAAAATGGAGTCGCCACTAATCAATTTTGGGCAGGTTGATTAGAAACCCGAGCGAAGTACCGGGAGAAATACTCGCTTCTGCGCAACTAGAGAAATTAGGATCGGGGACTTGATTACACTAGTTAATCACTAATGCCCTTTCGGTACCTAATCTTGTTTAAACTCTAAGGTTTTTTGGATGTTTGGGGGATTTTCCATGCATTTTGGAAAAATCACATTTTTGGGTATTTTTCTCATTTTTGGACATAAAAGGGATTTTTGGATTTTTGGGCATTTTTGGAAAATACAAGTCTTTTTGGCCTTTTTCATGAAATTTGGCCAATTTTGGGCTTTTTGGCATTTTTTGAATTTTTTGACATTTTTGGAAAAATATAAAATATTTTAATATTTTTGGATTTTTGGAAAATAGTAATTTTTAAACATTTTTAAACATTTTTGCTTTTTTCGAAAATTAAAATAAATTTTTTTATATTTTTGAAATAAATTATTTTCGATTTTTTTGAAAATAAAAATATTTAAAAATTGACCCGGGTCGGATCCACGGGTTGGATCCGCCACGGGCCACCGAAATGTGGGCGGGATCTGCGTTTCGGAGCGGGGTGCCGAAATGGCGTCGTACCGGGCGTAGATGCCCGACCCGACCCGGCGACCCGCTTCGACGACCCAGCTCCCACTTCTCTGCGAAACAGCGTCGTTCCTACTCCCGAAACAGCGTCGTAGCCATTTGGACCGAAGACCCGGGTCCCAGGGCGAAACCCTACCCAGATCCGGCCCGGCTTTCGACCCGACTCGCGAGCCGAATTCTCGGCAAAACGACGTCGTGGCCTCGGTAGCCCTACCTGACCCGGCTCCGAACGCCAACTCGACTCCAGCCTCTTTTGAAGAAACAGGAACCCTACCCAATTCTCGATTCGGGTCCGACCCGGCAACTCGGGATCGTGACCCAGCAAATCGGGAACCCTAGGGTTCCTGGATTGGGGGCGTCGAGAGGGCACAGCGACAGCGGCGGCAAACGACGGCAACGGCGACGGCAACTGGGCTAGGGGGAGAGAGATGGTGGCAATCGGCGGCAAGAGCGACGGCGACTATGCGATACCTATGGTGGTGCTGCGGCGGCGTCGGCAGGGCTCCGCCCCTCTGCCTCACTCTCTCTCTCTCTCTCTCTCTCTCTCTCTCTCTCTCTTTGCTCCCTCCTCCGGCGAAGTTGAGATCGAAGGTCGCAGATCTCGGCCCCCCCTCTAAAGTCTCTCAGCGGGGTTCCAGAGATCGCGAGCTTCTCCCTCTCCTCCTTGCCTCCTCGGTGTTGCTGTCTTTCTCTCTCTCCCCCCCTCTCTCTCTCTCTTGCTCGACTCCGGCGAAGCTTGGATTGGAGATCGCAGGCCTTGGCTTCCCTCTGAAGTCTCTCAATGGGGCTCCAAGGACTACGAATCTCTCTCTCCTTCTTGCTGTGAGTCGCTATGTGTTGATCAACCGAGGGGGAAGGGCCTATTTATAGGCAAGGAACGGCTGGCCGACGGGGGCTCGACCGGGGGAGACGGCCGCGGCCCTAGCCAGCCAAACCGACGTCCCATCCGACGCGTCCCGTCAGCCGCCTACTCCATCCTCCCCCACGTGCTCCGCTGCTGCTCCATGTGCGCGCGCTGCTTCGCCTGCTCTGCGTCGCGCTTCAATCGCGTGTTGCGCACGCTATTCCGGGTGAAGGAGGCGGGTCGTGCGGGTCGGGCGCGAGCGCGGGCTGACCCGCGGGTTATAGGCCGCGAAGGCCCTCTGGGCCGCTTTTTCTATTTTTTCTCTTTTTTCTTCCGTTTTTTTCGATTTTTAGACAAAAATAAAAATAAAATAAAACTAAAAACCAAAAATAAAATAAAAAACTTAATTAATTAAAAATGAAAATTTAGGCGTCAATAGCTGCCTCTCTTTGAAGGTGAGCTCGCAGAGGTTGCATTCAAAGACAAAACTGATGCCTAAATTTTATCCTTGCATGCATAGCAGATTATATATTATACTTTATTTGGGACATACTATCCTATGCAAAAAGAGGGCAGTATAACTTTACATGTACTAAGACAGATAAGAAGATACCTGGAGTTACTTACCGGGAGTGAGTGAGATAGGGTGTGAACCCCGGTTTTGGCAAGTATCAAGGTGTCATCTTACCTGGTGATATGAGGAAGTTGCTTTTCCAAGACTCGAACCATTCTTCGATCGCCTGTTAAAACAATCAGGGGTTTGTCTCGGACCCGAACCATTCTTCGGTCGCCGTGACGGGAAATTGCTTTTTCAGGACCCGAACCATTCTTCGATTGCCTGTTAAAACAATCAATGGGTTGTCTCAGACCCGAACCATTCTTCGGTCGCCGTGACGGGAGATGCGCAGACCTTTCTCAAAGCATCTCATTTGTGGGTGTCTAATTTGTATTGAGAACACCAATTGGTACCTGACCTTTCTCAAGAGATGCGCCGATCTTTCTCAGGACATCCGTTTTGGGGGGTGTTTGACTTCTTTCAGGGACACCAGTTGATACCCGACCTTTCTCGGGTGATGCGCTGACCTTTCTTAGGGCATCTGATTTGGGGGGTGTTTGACTTCTGTCAGGGACACCAGTTGATACTCGACCTTTCTCGGGGGATGTGCCGACCTTTCTTAGGGCATATGATTTGGGGGGTGTTTGACTTCTTTCAGGGACACTAGTTGATACCTGACCTTTCTCGGGGGATGCGCCGACCTTTTTCAGGGCATCTGCTTTGAAGGGTGTCTGACTTCTATCGAGGACACCGGTTGAAACCCGAACCTTCTCGGGGGACGCACTGACCTTTCTCAGGGCATCTGCTTTAGAAGATATCTAGACATTCACAGACACATTAAAGAGTACATGGATATTCACAAGTACTGATCTGACGGATATTTGGGCCTTGGCAGGCGTTATAATCATTGAAGGGGTACTTGGATGATCACAAGTATGAGTTTTCAGGGATATTCGAACATTCACAATTATCGAAGGGGTATTTGATAATTGAAAATATGGAAGGCATACCTTGGGTATTTGTGAAGGTCTCTTATTTTCTGGAAATAGAGAATATCGAGGACGTACTTGAGATATTCGTGAAGGTCTCTCACCTTCCGGAAATTGAGAATATCGAGGGTGTACCTGTGATATTCGTGAAGGCCTCCCCGCCTTCTGGAATCTGTGAATACCGAGGGCGTACCTCGGGTATTCGTGAAGGCCTCCCGCCTTCTGGAATCTGGGAATACCGAGGGCGTACCTCGGATATTCGTGAAGGCCTCCCGCCTCCTGGAATTTGGGAATACCGAGGACGTACCTCGGATATTTGTGAAGGCCTCCCGCCTCCTGGAATTTGGGAATACCGAGGACGTACCTCGGATATTCGTGAAGGCTTCTCGCCTCCTGGATTTTGGGAATATCAAAGGCGTACCTGAGATCTTCTGATAATTTGAATGCAGCGCGAGGCTTACCTAGATGGCTGTGGGTACAGAGATGTACAAAGTAGAGGAACATTTGGATGAACACACAAATATTTATGGATATGATCAGGGACCACTCAACTGGTCCAAGTGTAGGGAAGCATATCTGGGTATTTGCAGGCGCATAATGTGGTGGAATGCTTGAGTGGCTGTTAGCATTTAATGGCATTTTTTATGAGGACAACTCTAACAGGTCGAGTGTCACTAAAAAGGGGTGCTCGAACAGTGGTTGATTCTTAAAGATGAGAGGATACTTGGATAGTCACAAGCATCTAAACTTTAATGACAGCATGAATAGGTCGAGTGTCAACAAAGGGGGCACTTGAGTGGTGGCAGACACTCGAAAACAGGGGAATGCTTGGGCAATTTACAGATATCAACACCTGGAGAAAATTTAAGCAGGCTGAGCATCGGTAAGAGGGAGCACCTAGACAATGGTAGGTACTCAAAGATAAATGGGATACTCAGTCAGTTGCAAGTATCATTATTCTGGGGACAGCTTAAACAAACTGAGTGTCAATAAGAGGGGGTACCTGGACAGTGGTAAGTACTCAAAGATTTATCAAACATGAAGTTTTGGGGAGTAGAAATGGGGACATGCTTTTTGGTGACATCTTTAATCTCTATGAATATGCTTGCTATTTACACAACATGCACACATGTACTCAATGATTGTATATGCTGTAAGTTTGTAAAATGTGATTTATGCATGATGATCTTGTCAGTTTTCCATCATTTAAATTCCACTGGGGAAGATTTTGAAAGACAACCTTCGTTTAGAATGTAGATGTCTTGAGCATGCCAGATAAGGGACTTTCAGTCTGAAAGGACTTTTCACTCATTCTCATGGGAAAGGCTGTTTTGTCCTGACCATTGATGCAGGATTTATAAGGACCACACTATCTCACTGTCATCATGCCAACAGGGGTCTGAGTATTCTCGCAAATGATACGACTTTACCAATGTGAGAGGTCTTTTTTGGAGTTGTGATGAAGGCTTGGGAAATGGCTTGTCAGATGAGACCAATAAGGCCATGGCTTTGTACGAAAGATGTTGCACGGTTATCTCCGGGTTTGCAAGTCAAGAATCCTGCGAAAAGAGATAGAATAATCTTGCTCGTACTTCTTCGAGCGATGCTTATAGACACATGAAATCCTACATTAATTGAAGTGCCCCTAGTCTGAAGAGACTTTTACAATAGGACGCCATGTAGGCTTGACTCATGTGTAAAAGGGTGACAGCTGGTGATTGCCTTGGCATTTGTCACCGGTCTTTCTTCTTACAGTCAGATGAAGGTTCTATGGACCTCAACAGCAACTTCTCTTGGGAATACAAATGGCTGCATTTTTGTTTGGGGCGTCGGCCTTGCTTTTACCAGGCACACTGTTTTTTTGTGCCCCTATTTCTCTTTTCAATTTTTCATTCATGGGCATTGACCTTGCTTTTACCAGGTACACTGCTTTTTTATGCCCCAGGTTTTTCTGTTCTTTGTTGCTTGAGGAACTGGTCTTGACAAGCTCGAGCAAATGCCTTTAGTAGACTTGTTGAGTCTTCATCTTTTGCTGGCTCTTCTGATTATGTTGCTTGAATGGCAGCTTCTGTTTTGCCTCCTCGTGAGGGTGATTTTACAGACTCAATTGGGTTGTACAATAGTTACAAGTGTGTAAAGAAAGAATTGCTCTTCATGACTCTAGGGCACTTAAATTAACGCGAGTGTTCATATGCAATGAAGACAATCAAAGATTGATGCAAGTGCAAGCAAGAGAATTTCTATCCCTTTTCTCACCTCGTGATGCTGACTTGCCTTTGGCTTGCCCTAGTGTGGGGTGGTTTTTGGCGGGGGGTAAGATGGAAATTTGGCCAGTGTATGGGGCTTAAAGTGAGCGATGGAATGCCTCCCACTACTGGTCATCGTACCATTCGCGAGAGAACTCTTTACCCTGTAATCATGGAATTTTCTGCACTCATCTCACAAGTGTATAGATGGGGGGGACTATGTATGGGATATGGCTTGCCTGTCATCATTCTGACGTGCCTTATCTAGCATGCTCAATTAACCTTGTATTCTTTACTTAGCTGTCTGTTCTAATAATCCTTAATAGAATCAAAGATTTTAAACAAACAAAATCATCATGCAAAATTCACATGGAAAAAGCATGCAGTATGATGTGAAAGGGTTTGTACTTTCAAAATAAATGAATGGCTTTTTACTCAAGAAAAACCTATTAGCAGCCTCAAGAGAGTTTACTTGGTGAAAGGGTATTCACAAATGTGCTGAAATTTGAACATCAAAAGAGTTATTCACAAAGAGCTATTTACAGATGAATGTCGATAGATTGCTCCTATTGGTTAGGGACATGACATATGAACGATTAGCTAGGGGCTGGGGATCTGATCAGGAATTTCTGCTCTTGCTTTTTGCAGAATGGAAGCTATGGAAATGGCCCAACCAGTAGAGCCATGATTATAAGTGACTTGAAGTCTGAAGGATTTCTGTCATCTTGCTTTGATGACACTTGAGACGTCATTATGTTTGGGGAAAGTTCATCAGAGTTTGACATGACTTTCGTTGATTTGTTTTCTGCATCTTGGACGGTCAGGTGATCCTGTAAAAGACAAGGGGGAGTGTGTTAGTCATGAGTCTTTTTTAGAAGTCGAGCAATTGGAAGCGATACAGCGTTACCCTTCACTGGTTTGCAAATGATCAGGTGGACAAGGAGGACATGAAGTCTCGTGCTTTCCACTTTGTCAGGTCGATTATTCTCCTTGATTAGCTTGTGGATCTCTGTACGCGAAGTCAAGCGCATTTGATGCATGTAATTTCTGTATACTAGCTTGGTCAGTATTGATTTGTCAAACCTAATCGTTGAGTTTGGTTCTTGAGTAGTAATGCTTCCTGTCAAATAGGGAAAATATGTCAGGAGTGGGCTCAGATAGTGGGAGTATTGGAAACGATACCAAATTACCCTTCCCCAGAGCTTGTCTGTGAAAGCTCTTAAGGATATTCGAATGTTGATGATGGCCTTCTCATCTTGGCAAAGTTTAATGTTTCCTTCAGTTGGCCTTCCCTATTTATGACCATGTATGCATGATTGCTGGCCATTGATTCATCTTCAACGCATTCCTTCTGTAGAATCTTCTTTCTGTCTTTGGCTATAGCATTATTGAGAAAAAGTCATGTACCTCAAGCTTCTATGGAATTTGAGATGGACAATCATGAGTTGGATCACAAAATATCTTGAGTTGTAATGTTTCCCTTCCCCAGAGTTTATTTGTGTCGGCTCCTAAGGATATTTGAATATTGATGATGGCTTCTTTATCTTGACATAGTTCAATGCTTCCTTCAATTAGCCTCCCTCTTTTGCAACCATGTATGCATGTTTGCTGGTCGTTGATTCATCTTTTAACGCCTTCCTTCTGTGGAATTCCTCCTCCTGTCTTCGACTACATCATTAAGCAAAAGGTCAAATACCTCAAGCTTCTGTGGAATGGACAATAAAAAATCTTGGGTTGGCTGATGGCAACTATTTCTTGGAAAAATACGCATCTGGAGCGAAGTTTCTAATTTCCACAGTCATCGTCCAGGGTGAGGGGCTATAAATCGCCTTGACTGTCTGGATTTTCTCCCTGTTGACATTAATTTCTTTTAAAGGAAAAGAAGGAACTTCTTCCTTATGATTCTTCAGGGCTTGTTAAAGCTGGAACTGCAACACCTAGCTGTTAGGGTGCATCGTGCGACAAGATAGCCCCTTGGCTTAGGAGGGAGCTGGGCAGGAGCGAGGCATGTCCTGGATGCTTCGATTTCAACTCTATGCCTGTACCTATTACGTCTCATCCTTCGCATCCTGCAAATAACAGAGGGGGAATGTCATTCTCTATATTATGTTAAGGGAATAAGACTTATCCTCCTTTTTTTTTTTTTTTTGGACGGGATGGTCCTTTCTGTTTGCCCCCGTTTTCTTGAAAAGGTGCTCTCGAGTTTGATTTGTTCGCGTGATGTACCGGTTCCAAATGCCTTTTGTCACGCTAAATCAAGGGGGATGATATTCTGAGACATAAAGTGAGAGAGTTAGAAGGACAAACATGATTATCATCTTGTTTTGACAAAAGCTTTTGACGATGAAATACTTTGATTTTCAAAATATGTTTTTTGGAGGGAAAAAGCATGAGGAAGCCCAGCCCTCAGTATTCTCCTTGGATGATATTTTCTTTTCATGGCTGGATAACATCCCTAGGCAGGTCTGGAGTACTGCCTCATGCTTTCAAAACAAAACACTAGAATTATACATTAGAGTTCTTGGAATGGAAAATACAACACTAGCACGCTAGACATAATAAGAAACATGGAATAAAAACAAGTAAAACCCATGACAACTCCGGTGTGGAGGAGTGCCTTGATAGTGCCAATCCTGGAGCTAAGTATCTTTGGATTCCTCGTCTTCAGTAGACTTGAAGTGCTCGCATGCGATGACTACTTCGTTGAAGCTACAGAAGTGCAGCCCGTGCAACCAACAGCGACAATCACAGGACAAGGCCTTTACGAACTGCTTTATCAACTCTTCTTCGGCTAGTTCAGGGTGGATTTGCATTACGAAAGCCTTCCACCTCCCTGCGTATGTCCGGAAATTCTCCATCGGTCTCCTTTCGAAGTGAGCCGAGTTCTCGCATGGCAGTTCAGTTCCGATCTGGTCTTGATACTGATGCAGGAATGTGGAGGTTAGCCTGCTTCAATCCTCTATGAGATGAATATTTGCTGTGAAGAACCACTGTAGTGCAGATCCCGTAAGAGTTTCTTGGAACGCCTGAGTTGTAAACAATGTCGGGCCATAATACCGACTCATTTCAGCGTAGAGATACTGCAAGTGAGCCACAGGGCAAGTCGTGCCATTATACTTGTGGAGGTAAGGTATTCACATTTCTATGGGGGTCAGGATCCTACAAGGGTGAGACGGGCCTGATAGATCTTGGTTAGGCCATTGGTTTTCCCATTGCATACCCATTGTAGCGTTGGATTCCTCTGCTTCAGGGAAGTTGGATTCTACCGAGATTACTCCATTGCTTTCTTCAGAGCCAAAATTACTAGATGAGACATTTAAGCTATTCTCACGGTCGGGTGACGAGCCTAGCACTTCGTCAGGATCGTAATGGATAAAGATGTATTCCTCTTCTTCTGACAGGCCTTCATCTTTGGATGAGAGTAGGAAACAGTCATATGATGAACTGTCAGTCTCACCGTTGAAATAGCGTTGGAAGTCCTTGGGATGGTATTCTAGGGGCGGAAAGTCTTCAGGATTGTATTCTAGGGGATGGCTGCCTTCAAAGCTATATTCTTGGGAATGCTCGGAGCTTTGATACTGTAGCTCGTCGTCGGATGACGTATCAATCTGGCTAGGCTTTCTTTTTTTGGTCTCGGATCCAGACCTTTTGAGTAAGCCCCTGTGTTTGGCTAGCTCAATTTTGTCACGGGAAGTGAGAGATATTAGAGCTTCACTGTCTGAGTCACTTTCCAAGTTGATAGGGGTTGGTATTTTTTGGACCCTGGCTCTTGGAGTAAGTTTGGGGAGCTGCTTCATCATGCCCCAGTCTTGAACAGGCTCTGAACCTGCGATCTCGTACAAAGGCTCCTTGCCTTTCCTAGTGGGAAATTTTTCAATAATTGGATGCTGTTCCGCTGTCCATTCATTTTCATCTCCAATCTCAGCAACTAACGACTTCTTGTGCTCCATGGTTATTGGTTCTTTGTAGGGCAAGGTTATGTCAGGGCTGATGTCAATATCATATTCTTGATGGAAAACATGAATTAGTTCCTTCCAGGTTTTAAGGAGACTAATCTTTCTGACAATGTACCATCGCAGGGCAAGGCCAGTCAGGTTCGACTGATATGATTGAATCATCTTTTGGACCAGGTAGGCTTGTAGGTAGGCCTCAGGGTGGGAGGTATTAGCATACCTTTCACACTCGGGTGTTTTGAATTTTTCAAGGATCTCAAAACCGGCGTAATCAAATAAGTCAATGGGATTCTGCCCCTGTAACTGGCTTAACTTGTTCATGATTCTTTCAAATTGTCCATGGTGTTGGCTAGTATTTAACATGACGGTGCTCAGCGCAGTTACAGAGTTGGGCTCATCCTGAGTGGTCTTCACTTGTCTCGAAAGCTGTTGAAGGGCAATGGACATCTGCCTTACGCCATCTTCAATGTGGGCAAGGCGATTCTGCACTTCATCCTGATCGGGCCCTGTCATGTGGGGCCATTCGCGGGTGGCCGATGGCTAATGATTCATGATCACCTGTTGTGCGTGAAAATAGTGAATAAGCATAGAGCAAGCAAAGATTGACCCATGTCAATGATCTATCTACTTTTATTTATCAAAAGAGGGCTTTACAGACTCCCGACGTCTAGAAATTGAAATGACAGAACAAGGTACTAGACATTAATGAAAGGTCCCGAGACAATGGGACAAAGTTTTCACAAAAAACACGACTACTAGAGCATGCGACAGCGGGTCTCGTGAAAGCTGCTTGCTTCCTTGGACTGGCTCTGAGCTGAGTATCCGGCTTACTCCTGTATCATTTGCGTAAGTTCTGCTTGCTCGTGCGGGCCGCTCTCTCTGATGGATCGAGGGACCGATGGCCTGTGCCTTTTTGAGATGTGATAGTGGTGGATGTAGGCTGCAGAGGCGTGGTGGGCTTCTTCTTCTCCTTTGAGTCCTTCAGGTACCACAATCCTTTTGCGATGGCACTTATCCCAGATTTCTTCACAAGTGGAGATTTCGCATGTGTAATCATTGTTTGTGTCGAAGAGGATCGGAGGGATTCTCCACCTGGAGGGCGGTGGGATCTCCTGAAGGGCTCCAAATTGTCGTGCTACTCGATAATAAGGAACGGCGCCAGTCCAGCCAAGCAACGGAATTGGGTGGGTGCGCCTGGAGGCAAAGCGAGCCCTTTTTTAATGGAACCAACCAGCACACCACTGGAATGTCTCGGGAGCTGGATTTCTCAGGAAATTGACCCAATGCAAACTGGTTTGATTAGGAATGTAAGGTCCTAAAACCATGAATTTTTGTAGTGGATGCTCAGAAGTGTTTGTTTCAAACGTTCTCATGATGCCTCGGTATTCGCTCAAGTGAGAAAAGAACCAGACTTGTAAGATTTTGGGGGAAGCTCGCATGATTTTTTCAATGTTGTCTTTAAAACGGTTAAAGGACAGGAAAGTTTCAGCTAAAATCATGTTGACATAATTGGCCCCTCCCAAGATTTGGTTAACGATCCAAACCCACTTAGGACTTATGACATTTCTTTGATGAGGGAAAATGATGAGTTCGAAAAATGCCAGGAAGAAAATCTCACTTTTCTTGATCATAGGCTGATTTTGAAAACATTCATTCAAGAATTCTAATGGGCAAGAATTATTGTTGTTTTCAAGAATTCGTCTCGTGACATGAATTTCAACTCCTAAAAAACGTGCCAACCCGTGCCATGGGAGGGCGCCTGTCAACGGTTTGACCAGCTCTTTCCCAAGGGGCATTCTAGTGATGATGCCGTATTCTTCTAGGGTCGGGGTTAGCTCAAACCTTCCAAACATAAAGGTGAGTGTCCTCGGGCACCAGAAATGTGCAATGGCTTGTATGACTTCTAGGCGAATAGTAATTCGGATCAATGAAAGGAGATGCCCGAGCTTGTTCTTTACACGTTCCTAGGCAAGCTGATCCAACTGACCCCACCATCTGAAGAGCTCCGCCTTGGGAGTAGGAATGAACTGGATGTCATCTTCCCCCATCGCATATAAACCGGGATTTTGAAAAGCTTATCCTAAATTGTCATTGGCCAATAAAAGGACTGAGTAAAAAGTAAATAAATTACTTTGCTTTTAAGTAAAATGACAAGCACAAAGACATACACATGAGATATGCGGCTCGATTTCTAACTCAGAAGGCTTGTTGAAATTAAAAGGGCATCCGCCAGTCACAGTCACACGTTAGCAGCGTACCCTCTTAACCTCGGCTAAGAAATTCGGGGAAAAGAAAGGCAACCTCTACATCGCAGTCTCGCGTTCGAGGCCGTATCTTTCTTAATACCATCCTAGAAATCCTATGGCGGCCCAGGTCCGCGGGTTGTGTGTGCCATGTGTAGTGTTTAAAACAGTAAAGCATGCACAACAGTTTATAATCACAAGACAATTTAAATTAAGTAAGCTTAAAATAAACTTCTAAATTATTCACCTGTAAAAAGAAAAAAAACCTAAGTCAGTAAAGAATTTAAACAAGATAAATATGGCCTAAGTCCTCAATGTCCCTAGTGGAGTCGCCAAGCTGTCGCGACCTCTTTTTTTCGGGGGCGCCCTGCCGGATCGGGTACGAGCGCCTAAGGAGGCTAATGGCTCGGCTAGATTTAATTAAAGCTTGAACTCTCCCAAGTCCGCCAATTCACGACTTTAAATTTTTTAGTTTGTAAATCGATTTTTAAAATGGAGTCGCCACTAATCAACTTTCGGCAGGTTGATTAGAAAATCGAGCGAAGTACCGGAAGAAATACTCGCTTCTGCGTAACCAAAGAAATTAGGATCGGGGACTTGATTACACTAGTTAATCACTATGTCCTTTCGGTACCTAATCTTGTTTAAACTCTAAAGTTTTTGGATGTTTGGGGGATTTTCCATGCATTTTGGAAAAATCACATTTTTGGGTATTTTTCTCATTTTTGGACATAAAAGGGATTTTTGGATTTTTGGGTATTTTTGGAAAATACAAGTCTTTTTGGCCTTTTTCGTGAAATTTGGCCAAATTTGGGCTTTTGGCATTTTTTGGATTTTTTGACATTTTGGAAAAATATAAAATATTTTAATAATTTTGGATTTTTGGAAAATAGTAATTTTTTAAACATTTTTAAACATTTTTGACTTTTTTTCGAAAATTAAAATAAATTTTTTTATATTTTTGAAATAAATTATTTTCGATTTTTTGAAAATAAAAATATTTAAAAACGACCCGGTCGGATCCACGGGTCGGATCCGCCCGGCCAACCCGAAACACGGGTAGGATCCGCGTTTCGGACCGGGTGCCGAAACGGTGTCATATCGGGCGTAGATGCCCGACTCGACCCGGTGACCCGCTCCGACAACCCGGCTCCCAGTTCTCTGTGAAACGACGCCTTTCCTGCTCACGAAACGACATCATAGCCGTCCGGACCAGAGACCCGGGTCCTAGGGCGAAACCCTACCCAGATCCGACCCGGCTTTCGACCCGACTCGCGACCCGGATTCTCGGCAAAACGACGTCATGGCCTCGGTAGCCCTACCCAACCCTGCTTCGAACCCCGACCCGACTCCAGCCTCTTTTGAAGAAATAGGAACCCTACCCGGTTCCCGATCCGGGTCCGACCCGGGATCGTGACCCGGCAAATCGAGAACCCTAGGGTTCCTGGATTGGGTGAATTCTGATCTAACAATGCAGATGCTTTCGTTGCTATAAGGTAAGTCCTGCAATTTATTTACTGCTTTACTTGGATGTTAAATTGGTGGTTTACGCACTCGCATGATCACCTCACATGTTAGGGAGATAAATTAAAATCAATTCAAGCTGCCTGCTAAACATTTTTTTCAAAATAAAAGAATGGTACCGAAAGGGCGTTAGATAAATCTAGCGTAACCAAGTCCCCGTATCTAGAATCTCTGGTTCGCAGGAGTAAAGTAAGTCTCCCATTACTTTACTTGGGTTTCTAATCGACCCACCAAAAATAGATTAGTGGCGACTCCTAATTGAAAATCAGTTGCATGTTAAGAACTTGAACCTAAGTCGCGAATTGGTATGGGCTTGGGAGAGCCCGAGTTAAGTTTAGGCTTAACAATCCATTAGCCAAACCCTAGGTGGTTCACACCCAAAAAATTGGTCGCGACAATATGTTATCAAAGGTTACATTAAAAAAATGAAAAACTAGAAATTAAATGAATAAAAAATAAAAAATAATCGTAACTCCTTTGTGAATAATTACATTGTTTTAATATGATGGTATTGTTAATTTTTATAAATATGAATCCGAATTTTTTAATAAATAAAAAAAATAATGATCATCGGTTAGTTTTCAATATCATTTACGTGCACACTCAAATCTTTTCGAAATGAGACAAAGCACCTTTTAATTTGTTTACAAGAAAAAACTACCAAAACTGATGATGGTTGGTGAGGTTATTTGTCGACATCGGATTGGTTGAGATCCCGGCATGAGTTTTTTTGTTTTATTTTTTTGTCGGTTCTACTCTATTCCTCCTCTAATACTCATTCTCGACTTTTGTCCCCGCCTCTTGCGGGCGTGGAAGTCAAAATCCACTCTTGAAATTTACTCGTCCCCACCCCATCCCCCCTGAGAAGGTGGAAATTCGAACCCTTCACCTCCCCCTTTCATGTTGAAAGGGTGGCCATTGGCGGCGTGAGTTCTTATAGTGAAGTTTCAGTGTTGAGTTCGTCGATGGAGAAGCTTCGGTGATGGAGAAGTCTTTGTGAAGAAGACGGGATTGGCGAAGAAGACGCAAAGTAAAAAAAGAAACAAAGACAGAAGGAAAAATATAAAATAATAATAATAATAGAAATAGGAAATAAAAGCTGTAAAAAAGGAAAAAATAAATAAATTTGAGTCGGGTCGGATTTGGTTATTTGGTTCGAATCAGTGGCCGAGGTTGGATCAAGGACGCTATGGTCTGGGAGGTATTGTGAAGTCAAAACGTGTGGGCTGAGTTCGATTGGGCTTTAGAATGAATAGATACAAGGGAAATTAGCAACTCAAGCTTGAATTGTTGTAATAGCCCGAGTCCATCAGGCTACGGCTAAAATCGGATCGGGTCCTGGGGCCGGTCCGTATTTAGACCCAACTCGGACTGCTAGGGTCCGGGGAGGACTGGTAATCGGACTGGGTCCCTGATTTGATCCGAATTTCATTTTTCCAGAATTTAAAAAATGCAAAAATTTTGAAAAATAAAATTTTAAAAATTTTAAAATTCAAAAAGTAAAAATAAATAAAAATAAAATATATTAAAAAATTTCAAAACAATTCAGAAAAAGTTTAGAAATTTAGTTTTTGACTAGTTTTATTAGATTTTTAGTGTTGACCCTACTATAGAGTAGTTTAGCAATAAAAAACGTGAAAATCTTTTGATAAAAAAAAAAAACAAAATTGGATAAGTCTTTAGGGCTTTATAATAGAACTTTTTGAATGCTTTCATTTTTAGAGACAATACAAGGTTGTTGTTTAAGCACTTTCATTTCAACTTTACTTGATAGCGTTCTTTCAATACATTGATTGTTCTTTTCTTTTCTTAAAATGGTTATGATGAATTTTAGGATCTTTGATTAATAAAAGACTACTTGTCATTTTGGTTAGCAAATATTTGAATTTAGATATCAAAAGAGCATTAATTAGATAACTAATGTAATCAAGTCACATTCCCTAAATCTCTAGTTGTATAGAAAGTGAGGTATTCTTCCATTCCTCACTTGATTTCTGACCATTTCATTAGGCTAGTGATGACTCCTTACATCGAATTTTTAGGATCAATTCAAATTTAAAATAGAAATCTCATGTCACTCGAGGTATAGTCTTGGGAGAAACCATGTTTATGATTGAGCCGTTTGTGGTGTTATCAAGTGAGGGTCCATCCGAGACCTTAACTTGTATGTACCATTCAAATAGTCTAACAAACAATTCCTCTAAATCTCTTCTCGAAGGTGACCCGTTCAAGGGTAGGTCGCAACAAAAGTTATGGACCTCTAGAAATTTCATGGCTTTTTGGGCTCTTAGGGCATTTGCTTGGTTTATTGGGCTTAGAATTTTTTGGTCCGTGACACATGCACCTCTATTGAGTGATGCTTGAGTGGCAACCTCGAGGTTTGGCCTGCTTCATGATGTTGTGCCGATTCTAGTTTTGTAACCTCCAAGAGGCATAAACGTGTTTGGTGCACATGCGTAATGCACATGAAGAAATGACGGCCACAAACATCTTGCACAAAATGCGCTATGACTTTTTCTGCGTGTCCATTAAAGAAATTAATGCATGATTGAAACAATTTGTGAAGTCCTCTAGTTCAAGGAATTGTAGAAATGGCCTATAGTAAGTTCTTGCTCCATAAAGGATCCGGTGGACATTGCAATGGTAAATATACATTAAAACTTGTGCATTCGTTGTTGTTGTTGTTGTTTTTTTTTTTTTAATTTAATTTGACTTTCTCCATTTCTTAAAACATGAATGACTTCACATTATATAAGCTTGTATATTAAGGGTGTGTTTGTTTGTGTTCCTGTAAAAAAATTGTTCTCAAGGAACAGAAATAGGAAAAAATATTTCTGCTCTAGTGAACAATTTTTTAATAGAAGAGTGCGTTTGGTAAATTTGTTTCAGAAATAGAAAAAGAACAAAAATACGTTTGGTAAACTTGTATAATTTTTTTGTTTGTTTTAATTTTTTTAATTTAATTTTTTCCTATTTTCTTTCTAATTTTTCCTATTTCCTTTATTCTTTTTCCTTTCCTTTGGTCGGTCGCCGGTCTCGACCATGGCCGGCGACTGACCGACAAGGGCCGACGGCCTCGCCCAACCACAACGAGGCTCGGCTGCCCTCGGCAAGGCTCGGCCTCGCCTTGGCTAAGCGAGCTCGAGCTCGCCTAGATTCCGCGAGGCCGAGCTCACCTAGCCATCGGCGAGGCTTGGCCTCGCCAGGCCACAGCCAGGTGATGTCGAGCCTCGCCGGTGACTGGGCGAGCTCGGCCTCACCAGATCTAGGCGAGCTCGAGCTCACCCAGCCATGGTGAGGCCGAGCCTCGCTAGGGGCTGGTGACGCTCGACCTTGTCGAGGGTCGGCGACGCTCCAGCGAGGTCGCCAGCCCTCGATGGCTGATCGCTGGCCATGGCCGAGGCTAGCGACCAGTCAAAAGAAAAAGAAAAGAAGAAGAAAAAAAGAGAAAAAAAAAAAAAAGAGAGAAGAAAAAGAGAGGAGAGAGAATTTGTTCTTAAAAATAGTTCTAGAAATAAGAAACACGTTTTTCTTATATTTTGTTTCTTTCCAAATTTATTCCCGAGAACAAAAAAAATAGATTTGGAACAAATGCAAGCAAACACGTTTCTATTCTTTTTTTTGTTTCCCGGAACAAAAAAAAAACACAAATTGTGTTTATAAACAGAAAAAATAAATACAAACAAACAGGGGCTAAGCTACCCTTTTTCTCTACACAGGTATCTCCCCCACTTATTTTCCCCATTTCTGGTAGTATAGAGGACAAATTTATTCATAATTAATTGATGTGAGGCATTTTAACGGGAGTGTAGTGAACCGAGCAGAGGTCCTTTCCCTGTGAGTTAGTCATTCGTGTACGATCTCTGTTTAACTTTTTTTGAGGTCCTTTCCCTGTGAGTTAGTCATTCGTGTACGATCTCTGTTTAACTTTTTTTGCTCTCACTTCAATTACCTCCCTTTTGAACACTTTAACAGTACAATATTGTACTACACATCAATTACTGACTTTGGATGACAATAATTGATGTAGTCAACTATTTGAAAAAATCTCAGCCATTGAATGTTGGTTCGTTAGAATTTTCCTATCTAGATGGCACCGTTGTCTAGAGATTCCTTAGAATATTCACGTGGTTGAAGAATTATCTACGATGATTCTCACTGCTACCTACCCACAGGGAGGAGGCGGAGAAGTTAAAGTTACGATAATCCAATAAGTATCATGGATGTGCAACAGTTTTGTGTCTCATGGAAAGTGGAAGAAAAGATGGTTCAAAAATCAAAAGAAGATGTTCTCATTGTTCCATATCCACAAGGGAAGGCATAGAAGTCTAAAGTTACCAACTTCCAGGAAGTATCGTGGAAAACCAAATTGGACAGACAACATTATATAGGGGAGACCTGGGTGTCAATTTTTTTTGGCTGTAATTTATTTTTGCGAAAATTATTTTCCGAAAATATATTATGTTCATTTTTCAAAGTTGAATAATTATAAAAATGAACTAACGGAAAATATTTTCTTAGCCAATGAAAAATCTATTCTTAAATTTAAGAAAATAATTTTCTTTTTTAGAAAACTTAAAAACATTTTCCAAAATATGATTATAAATTTAAGCAATAATTTATTGCTTCGTGGCAAGCCATTTCATCTTCGACTCAACATTTGTTCTGGAAAGCTTGTGTTTTGCTTGATAATCAATGAAGGTTTCCTTGTGACGGAGAGAGTGACCAAGTAAAAAGAGAATCAGAGAGAGAGAGAGAGAGAGAGAGAGAGAGAGGGGAGGGGCGGGTTAAGTTTTGAAGATGCAGAATTGTTTTGTCATAAGGCCACTTCATTATCTAAGTTGGACTTTCTCTTTTCATAAAAAATGTCATTTAGGTATTAATATTTTATTAAAAAGTCACACATAACTTTTTATCGGAATTTACCACTTAGTGAAGAAAAAAAAATTTCCAATGTGATACTAAAGTGATTTGGAGAAAAGTTTTAACATTTAAGTAAGCAACATAAGAAAATTATAACATTTTTTTTTTCCGTTAACACGTTATTAATTGTTTTGTTAGTAATTAGATATGACTTGTAATGTAATTTCGTAGCTACCGAGCACATTACTGGACCCATGTTGCCTTTGTTTCTTTCATTTTATGCACTGTGTATTCTCTTGACGGTCGAAGGTGGTTGCCAAAGTGAAAATGTCCCAGAATCAATGTCTATAATCTTTGCTCATGTTTCCATCTCTCTATAGTGTCTTCCTTGATCATATCTCTGTTCCATGAAATTCTATGATGCAATTGTAAGTCTTGGATGGCGAGTGGTCGAGTAGGGTGGACATCCGGCTTATATACATATTATCCAACATGAGAGAAAACCAACCCGAAAATACCTGAAATTTTCGATTCCATTCGGTTTGATCCAAGTCAAGATAAGCCAGGCACTTTTGACGCCCTTGTGACCACTTGGGATTAGAGGTGTTAAATGGGTTGTGCAACCCATTTATGGACCCATTTATGGTTAAATGGGTCATTAATGGATCAAGCTTTATTTTATAAAGCATCCATAATGGGTTTTAATGAGTCAAGACTAAAATATATGGGTTTTAAATGGGTTAGCTCTCTGACCCGTTTATGACCCATTTATCAACCCATTAAAAACGAACCCATTTATTTTCACTCAAAACCTCACCATCTCTCACTCCTCTCTTTAACTTTACAAAATCTTTTTTTATATAAACCGAAATTATAATTCTTTTTTTTTTTTTTTTTTTTTTCTTTCTTCCTCCCGTCGTCGGCACGGTGATGGCTAGCGACCGACTAGGCGAGCCTCGAGCTCGTCGGTGTCGGGTGAGCTCGAGCTCGTCGGTGTCGGGTGAGGCTCGAGCCTCGCCGATCCGGCGAGACTCGAACTCACCGGCGTCGGCAAGGCTCGAGCCTCCCGGATCCGGCGAGGGGTGAGCTCGAGCTCGCCCGACGCCGCGAGCCTCGCCCCGGATTCGTTGAGGGGCGAGCTCAAGCTCGCCGGATTTGGCGAGCCGTGAGCTTGCCGGCATCGGCGAGTCGGGCGAGCTCGAGGCTCGCTTGTGGCTGGCCGCCGACTATTGGCGTGGCCGGCGGCCGACCAAAGAAGAAGAACAAAAAATTAAAAAGAAAAAGAAAATTAAAAATTATATTTAAAAAATAAAAGTAAAAATAATTTAAAATTTAATTTTTAAAAAATTAAACATAATTAAGATTATATTTTTAATAAAATATAAATAATTAAAATTCGATTTTTAAAATAATTATTTTAAAAATTATAAAAATTGGCCAATGTATAAAACTATTTTAGTTTTTAAATATATATAAGAAATAATTTTTTTTTTTGAAAAATTATAAAAAATTGAAAAATTTTTTATTGGATTTGTATTGCTTTGAAGTTTTTTAGTAATATAATCTTTAAAAAAAACGTACGAATAAGTTTTCCTAAATTTGGTTAAATATGAAAATATTTTATTAATATGGGTCGGATCGGGTCGAGTTGGGTATGGGTCGGGTCGAGTATGAGTCAAAAAATTTACATTCGACATAAATGGGTCATAAATGGGTTAATGGGTCAATTTGGGTCGACCCATTAATGACCCGACCCAAACCCGACCCGACCCACCCGTTTAACAGCTCTACTTGGGATCCATGAAATACTGCCATCTAGACTTTGTGGCTTATTTCAATGGCCTTGACCCTTGCGCATTTCGTCAAACTCAAGCATATAACTTCAAGTACCCGAGTTGGAAATTATTTTCAATGTACATTTGAAGCACATCTGTTTAGTTTAAAGACCTCAAGTATAATTTAAGCTCATTAAATAAAGAATTTTAAGCAATTTTCCATTTCAAATTATTAAGATACAACATATCCAACTTACTGTGATATGTAGGATGGCCGATGACGACTGTATAGCTATGTTAAGAAATTTAAACGAGATTTGAACACGAAAACTTGATTGCATATTCATTCAAAAGTTTTAAAATTTCACCTAATAATCATATCAGAAGCCAAACTGGGAGCGCAAAATTCGCATGGAAGTACACGTACACACTATCCTCAAGGAATTTATTCTGACACAACAAATACGGTAGTAAGTCATCAAACTCCTACGACGCGCTGCTGCGATTGTTCGACGGCTGCGATTGTTCGAGACGCGGCTGCGATGGTGGTGGTACGACGCCCTGCTTCGATGATACGACGCAGAACTGGACTTCAACTACGAGAGTATCATTTTGAACGAACCCGTTCGCCGATTCCTTGAGATCATCCGAGGGCATAAAGTCTTCATCGCCCCGTTGGGGATGTGAGGCACTTAGCCAGCACTCAACTGCAATATACTCCTACTCAGTACGGACTCCAGAGAAGAGAGAGCTTTATTCTTTCAATAGAAGACATACATGCGTACGTGAATTGTTGCTATGCTATTTAATAGTTGAGAGTTATACAGATGGGTTCGAAACCATTTCCAGAAAGCCACTAAAATTTTCTCATAAAATCAAAGTGATATTCATTTTATAAAAAGATCTTGAAATTTTTGAAGTGATTTTAAATGGTAATACTAATATGTATTTGCATCAGCCCATTTGTTTTGGATTAAACAGAAATTAAAAAAAAAAATTATTCTTTCTTTCTTGCAAAATTTAAGACATTCAAATTTCGAAAAATTATGAAAATGTTATATTCGAACTCACGTGCCAGCATCAGCATGTTATAACAGTTTTGGGTGTCTTGTGTAAATAAAGAGTCAAAAGAATGCATCTTGTAAGATTTAAAGTAGGTAAAAACAACAAAAGTAAAAGTCAATCCAGAAAAACATACATTGCTTTTCCTTATGTCTCTTTTTGAGTTGGTCCAACACACGCAACTTGAACTCTGCATAAACTTGCTTCTCAGTAGGGTTGTCCACTTTTAAGTAAACGGACAGCGACTTTCCATTGACTCTGGGATAAACCGTTAACTTCCTACACACAACAATTGCAGGTAAACGAAAATAAGTTTTAGCTAATTTTATTTACGAACATAAGCAACAAGAATAAACAAATTTAGAAAGGTGAAAGGCGAGTAGCTAATTTCATTTTCACAAAGAAAAAATTCTGGGAACGTACCATTTCCTATTTTCGCATTCCAAAATTGTGGACCGAGGATTCGTGCCCACTTTGGACCAGTTTTCGATCCTCAATGCGAATGTGTTTGGAGTCGGGTGTCTGATCAAGGTAAAAGACTCCTCCTTCTCGGCAGGTTGGATGACAAAAACTTCAGCCCCAAATGTACAGGAGTTCTTTTCATCAAGGTATCCATTTGAACGTTTTTTGAATTCTTTCAGTGAAAGAAACCGAGGAAACCCGTGTTGGGTCTTCTCGCCATGGAAGCTGGTTATCGCCTCATCGGCATCTACAGGGATTTCCACAAATTGGTATAACTCTGTTGTTAATTATAAATAATGATGATGTAATTGGAATTGTTGACTTTATAAACATTGATTATGAATCAAGTGATTATCAACCTTGAATGGTCAAGTAATTGTTTCCCGATTTGTCATGCACAAAAAGCTTGTAGATGACGTCAACCGGCTCATTGATAGGAAGTTTCTCTAATGACAAATAGAGGGAAATATATCCCAAACCATTATCATCCTTGTTTCCTTTGGGTAAAGAGATAGCCTCCTGACAAGAAAAAATAAACGTTTAATTAGCTATTAATTGATCAAGCATTAAAATTATTGTTCCAATAAAGAGCATTTATCAAAAAGGAAATCAAAAACTCACCATTCGTGGCCTGCAGCTTTAAATACACCGGAATCATACTTGTCCAACGTTGATAGTGCTTCAAATGATTCAATCTTCAATGAAAAATGAGCTGGTGGAAGAGCTCTCTTGTACTTGACAGATTCTGCCAAAAAAAGAAAACAACCATTCGGACTCAATTGATTATTTTAGGAGATAGAAGGTTATTAAATGGTTTGTACCAAATGGACAGCAATTGGCCCTTCCACTTTAGGTTTTTAAGACAAACTTTGAAGGATAAATATTGCAGCCCAAAAAGATGCGATGCGGTAGATTCCGTGGCAGAGTAACTTTAGTGCCACGCCACACCTATCATCCCATGAGGAAAGTCTTTTTTAAATATACGTGCACAGAGCGGTTTATCATTTATGAACATAAATATGTATTAACTGAGCCAAAGATTCGGATTCCCATATTATAAAAATTTAAAAAAGAAAAAAAGCTAAAAAATGACAAGATAACTATTTCATGTATATGAAAATAACTAGAGGAAAAGCCTCATATGGCTGTGAAGTTAAAGTGCTTAATAATCCTATTGACAAATTCATCCTAAAATACAATCAAGATGTTCAATCAAATTAGATATCTTCATTTTTCATGAGCACTATTAATCAGAAGATTCGTATCTGCATATGTATAAATTCATGAGTGGTCGTGAATATAGGAAGGTCATATTTGATCCATTTTCTATCCCAGCATTATAGCCAAATGAAATTCGTAAAAGTTTGAAACAAAAGGCATGGATCATTAAGAATAACAACACGGACTTAGGTTAACAAAAAAATGGAAATAGAGCGCAAAGACAAGATGAAGTGAAGTACCTCTGGCCGTGGCAAAGCAGCTCATTGCCATCTCCAACTTAGAAAGCGTGATCTCTTAGTTTGCTCTTAGCTCTTGCTGCTTCCTAGTTTGCTCCTCTCTCTCTCTCAACCTGGTCGGAGACTTTGCTCGTCAACCCCAGCCATGATGGAGTTTATGTAGAGTCCGTCTGGACAATAAGAGAGTAGTTTCCCGAATTTGTTAAGAAGTATCCCCGATTGTTCTCCTAACAAAAGCTGAAAGATAAGTTTCCTGTGCCTCGAACGTCCTCTGGTGGCCTCCTTCAAGGAACCAAGCCAATAACATGAAAAATTCTTCTTTTCACACCTGAACGAAGCCAAAAATACAACGGAGCGGCCAGTGTAATGAGGCAATCATCAATATTTCCCTCTCCCACTTCTTGACGCGTGTAAAAATGTCCTGAAAAAAAAAAAAAGACTTAAACACGAAAAATCGTCGACCTACCAAGACCCCCCGATATTTGTAGAGACCGAGCGTTTAATGGGATCTTGAGCCCATGGCTAGCTCACCACGAAGGGGGTGCTCATTGACCCCTTTGTGACGTCATTGGTCTCGAGCCACCAAATTTGAAGAGAAGGATCTTTCTTTGCACGTGTACTTTAAAGTTTGCAACCTAAATTGCCGCACACCTATGTGAGAAATGTAATCTATTTCTAGCCTAAAAATTACAAACTTAAAGTACCCTAGAAGAAAAAAGAAGTCGCTATTGATCTCAAGACGCGTTTGGCTTGTGCGGATTATTTTCACTTAGAGTTGCTTGCGCACAATTAATGAAATTTGAATGGATCACTTTCGGTTCTTAAGTTAGAAATCTTCTAACCTTCTAACCAACTGCACCAACCTTCAAAAATTAAAACAAATAAGCAAATATGTTTGCCTTAGTTGTTTCTTGTCTCTAAAGTGATTTCAAGGACATGCATTTCGTCTACACAGTTGAGGTAATGCTAATTTTGCCTGGCAAGTGTGGAATGATTCAAATTTTCAATCATTTTTCAGAAGTGATTTATCAACTTTTGTCGTTTGATTCATGTCCGCGTTTTGAGTTTTCTTTCTTTTTTGTGTGGATGAGTGGCTTGGAGGAAAACAGAACTATTCGAGAGGGGACAGGATTGGGTAAAACAGTACTCGTTTGGTGGAATAGTTTGAGGGGGGACACGTAACGTCATACAAAGCAACAGTCAGTGGGAAATTGACTGGATGTGGCATTTGTTGACTCGTTGACCAAGATACCAAAAATAATAGAGTTCAAGCAGGTTCACGTCATCCATGAGTCTATGGCGGGCCCACCGAATGTGTCGTCACTGTTTGTGAAGTCATATGGCAAGCTCACCTAAAAAGTGGCGCTCGTTGACCCTTTGACTGAATGACCTCGTGTTTTTGCGTTCTTCAGCGAATAATGACCGCTCGATCAGAGAAATGAACGGTGGGCTTTGCCCTCTCATATCTCATCTCACATGACTCGTGAAGTACTCTAATTGCCACTATAAATTCATCTTGTTTTCAGTCATTTTTGATCAAATGAGAATTTTATAATTACCTTGAAAATATTTCTATAACAACACAAATAAGCATAAGAATATAATGATACGATAAGAACTCATGGCCTGTATATAATAATAAATTAAAGTAAAGTTTCTATCTCGTCGTTGCTTTTTCTTAAATCTTGCATTTAACATAATTTTGTTTTTATTTAGAAAAAAACTAAAACCTCCCCACATGCAAATAATTAAACATGTCAATTCACATATATGTGGCATAATTTTTGTTCTCAATGGGTCGGCCTTTACTTTAAGTAAATTCAAATAGTCCATAAAATACACATATTTATCTACTAATTCACCCAATGCAGGATTTCTTCATTGCACATTTATGGCTTCATAACATTGTTACTTAATCTTAACTATGATAAAAACATTTGCCCCACAAAATATAAAATCAATTTATGTATCTACTGTGTACTTCTTTAACTTGACATTTTTTGTCATAAGCAAGCATTATTATTATTTTTATTTTCCCACTAATTCTTCAACTAGATATTTGTTAAAACTGGTTGAGATAATTTATAGTCTATTTAACTGCATACTGCCATTGAGTGCCATAATTATATGTAAGAATATTATGAAACTGTAGAATCTGAAAATTGACGTGAAGAAGCTTCCGAAAACGTGTTGTAGGCTGCTGCAACTTTTTGAGTGTTACTAATATGAGCTCAGTCTGTGTTTAAGTTTAACTTGGATAAGCCAAGTTATGTAATATGCTATTCATAAATTCCAAATTATGTGTGTATATGTCTGTAATTGTGTATAATAAATTCAAACGAGCATTACAAATTTTCTTGAAAAATAGGCAATTAGGTGTATAGTGAACTTTCAATATATTTTACTCTTTGGATATTGTTATTTTCGTTTTGAATAAATCGGAGCTCAATCATCCACTACCTAATGCGCCTAATTTTTTGTGCAAATAAATTTTTTGGCAAACAATGCATAGTCACTTAAAAACTTATATGTTTGAAATGAAAGATAATTGATTTTGGACGTGAGCTATGATTTGAATGAGCAACTTAAGTGACCACTGAATTCAAATACTAATTAAAAAGGCCCAACAGAATTTGTCCTCTCTACAACAGTAAAGACTTAGTATTTTATCCTTTTTGCTATTAGGAGGATAGTAGATAATTTTACTAAAAATTGATGATAGATACATATTAATAAGGGTTAATACCTTGAAAAACCCTAAACTGGTACACTTGTGACAAATTTACCCCAAATTATTTTTTTGACCACCAAAAATCCCAAACTGGTATAACTTTGACAAATTTACCACAAACTGGTACACTTGTGACAAATTTACCCTCCGTTAGTTTTTATTAAATTTTATTGTTAAATTATTAAGTTAAATGACTCGTGAGAGTTGATTAATATACCAATTTAGGATTTTACATTCTGTTTGTTACAGTTTACAATTTTTGTAATTTTTTTTTTGTATTAATCCAATTTAGCGAAGGGTATATTTGTTACAAATTTACTAGTATGGAGTTTTTTGCGGTCGAATAAATTAGTTTAGGGTAAATTTGTCATAAATGTACCAGTTTAGGGTTTTTTTTTGTTAATCGGGGTAAATTTGTCACGGGTATACTAGTTTGGGATTTTTCATGGTCAAAAAATTAGTTTGGGGTAAATTTGTCACAGGTGTACCAGTTTGGGGTTTTTTAAGGTATTAACCCTATTAATAAAGTAATCAGGAATTTTGAAGAGTAGACATCTCATTTGGAAACTACATCTCATTTGGAAACTAACTTTATGCTAATGACAAATTTATATGCACACCTGCCCGCATGCATACGTACATACATTTACTATTAACTGTTCCCCACGAAGGGGGATCTTTCTTCAGAAACTTTACCAGTGGGCAACCTATTTTGAGAATTTCTTTCAAAAAACTGGACAATGCCAAGAAATTGCTATATTAGCTTTTGAAACATATTCTCATTTGGAAACTTTTATAATCAAATAAAATTTTTAAAATTTTAAAAGCAAAAGACATAAATTATTAAGACTAACAAATAAAGTGAAGCACTAGGTTCACACATAGCTATGTATCACGGCACGATCAAAAGCACGACCCAAGAGGGTTCTAAACAAAGGCAGTGACCCAAACGACCCTCGGCTTAAACCTCGGGATTTATAGTATTCATAAACCTTCTAGAATACTCCTAGGGGTATACGGTATTTATACAGTATTTGTATGCATACGATATAAATGCGAGTAGCTGGTAGCTGGTAGCTGGCAGCCGGGAATTAATGTGGGTAGATGGTAGTTGAGGAGATCCAATCTCCACCGTTAGATCTAAGGGAGATCTATGGATACAGTTTGCCTTGTACTTGTATATAAAGGGGTCCTCCCCTCCCTTGTAAAGCATCTCATTCACAAGTAATACAAAATCCAGAGCTTCTCTCTCTAGAAGGCGTTTCTCTCTCTACGATCCTTATGAGTGAGCGTGAGGAAGGCTGACTTTGGAAGAAATTCCTAAGGCCGCACGGGCAAAGGGAATGCTAGATCGCTCGGCCCATGACAAGTGGTATCAAAGCAAAAGTTCTTCCAAGCGCAAGTGCAATGGCTGACCCACGATCCGATGAGGCGGTGGTCATGGGTGGCGACTGCGTTGATCGTGGGCGGAACGCCGACAAAGGTGCTGTCAAGGGAAAGAAGAGCCGTGGGAACTCGAGTTCGAGGGATCCAATGGGGGATCTTGTGCATCGCGTGACGAAGCTAGAGTTGTTCGTCACCGATGTCCAAGGATCGATCGACGACCTGACCCAGATCGTGGATGGAGTTGACGCTGGAAGGGAGGAGCTTGTTGCTGAGGTGCAAGAGCTCAAAACCAGCATGGGAGAGCTCCGACATGAGTTGCTGAGGACCTTGCGGGAGGAACTCGCCCAATGGTATGAGCCCTTGAAAATCATGATGGCGGCCATGCACGCAGAGATTGACAAGCTTAAGGGGAAGCTCGCCGAGACGGAGAATGCACGCGTGAACGGGGTGATCACCGTGCAAGGTCCACGAGTGGACACACCGAAGCCAAAAGAGTTCAAGGGCTCGCGGGTGGCCAAGGACGTGGACAACTTCCTTTGATATATGGAGAGATACTTCCAAGCCATGGGAATCAACGACGACCAAACACGGGTAAACACTGCTTCGATGTATTTAGTTGATAGTGCATTGTTGTGGTGGCGTCATCGTACGGATGATAGGTGTGGGAATCCTATCACGACGTGGAATGGATTCGTCGAGGAGTTCCGACAAAACTACTTTCCCGCTTATGCGGAAGAGGAAGCTCGTGACGAGCTGAAGCGTCTCGAGCAAAAGGGTGGAGTGCGCGACTACATCAAGCGATTCTCGGAGTTACTACTCCAAATCCCATCGATGAATGAAGTCGAAGCCTTCCACCAGTTCATGAGCGGTCTCAAGCCATGGACAAAACAAGAGTTGAAGTGGTACAACGTGGGAGACCTCACTACGGCCATGACCGTAGCTGAGTCACTCGTGGAGTACAAGGTGCCTTCCACGTCTCGATCGGACAATCGTCCAAGGGACAAAGCCACTGGTGGGGGAGATCGGGGGAGATTCAACTGCCCGACTGGAGGTAGACCACCTGCCAACGCTCACAAAACTCATGCTGAGTCAAGCGAGGAGGACAAAGGAAGGTACGCTCTTATAAGTGCTTCTTTTGTGATGGTCCCCATATGGCTCGGGATTGCCCGAACAAGGCCAAGTTGACCGCTTTGTGCAAGGAAGACGAGCCAAAGGAGGAATCGTGGCTGGGTTCCCTGCGCCTCCTTAGCTCGATCAAATCGAAGAAGGAAAAGGAGTCCAAAGGGCTTATGTTTGCGGACTTGAGGATCGGAGAGTCCATAATGATTGCGCTTGTGGACACGGGGGCTTCCGACCTCTTCATCTCGGAGCAAGTCGCAAAGAAACTCAACTTACGAGTTGAGAAGGGAGCCGGCTGGCTCAAGACGGTAAACTCCAAGGAGATCCCTGCAATCGGTGTCGCAAGGGATGTGGAGCTACAACTGGGGCAATGGAGAAGCAAGGAAACAATAGAGGTAATTCCCCTTGACGATTATGACTTTGTCATTGGGATTAAATTTCTAGATAAGATCCATGCTGTTATTTTGCCCTTCGCCGAATGCATATGCGTATTGGACAAACGATGTCAATGCGTGATTCCGGTCCACCGTAAATTGGACCGAAATCGGAAGATGATATTGGCTATGCAACTCACAAAAGGGGTTAGGAGGGGTGAGGTGACCTTCCTAGCGGCCTTGACGACCGAGGACGACAAGGGCGATGGGAAGGAAATCCCACTGGAGGTGGTCCAAGCCCTTGACTCGTTCAAGGACGTGATGCCCTCCGAGTTGCCAAAGAAGCTACCACCCAAGAGAGAGGTGGATCATCGGATCGAGCTGGTGCCTGACGCTCGACCACCCGCCATGGCACCATATCGCATGGCACCCCCCGAGTTGGAAGACTTGAGGAGGCAACTCAAGGAGTTACTCGATGCGGGGTACATCTGGCCGTCAAAAAGTCTGTTCGATGCGCCGATCCTATTTCAAAAGAAGCACGATGGATCACTCCGGATGTGCATCGATTATCGGGCACTGAACAAATTGACCGTGAAGAACAAGTACCCGATCCCGCTCATCGCAGATCTCTTCGACCAACTTGGTGGAGCTAAATGGTTTTCCAAGCTGGACCTTCGATCGGGTTACTATCAAGTTCGGATCGCCGAAGGGGACGAGCCGAAGACCGCATGTGTGACGCGGTATGGATCCTACGAGTTCCTCGTTAATGCCGTTCGGCTTGACCAACGCTCCGGCTACCTTTTGCACAATGATGAACAAGGTACTCTACCCTTTCTTAGATCGGTTTGTAGTGGTTTACCTAGATGATATTGTAGTCTATAGCCGGACGTTAGAAGAGCATATCGAGCATCTAAGGCAAGTCTTCCAAGTCTTGCGTGAAAACGAATTATATGTCAAGCGCGAGAAGTGTGCCTTCGCCCAAGAGGAAGTTCCATTCTTGGGGCACATCGTTGGGGGTGAACGAGTGCGGATGGACGAAGCTAAAATCCAATCGATCATCGAATGGGAGCCGCTGACGAAGGTGACAGGATTGAGGTCGTTCTTGGGCCTCACCAACTATTACCGGCGCTTCATCCGGAACTACTCGAGCATCACCGTGCCGCTCATGGACCTACTGAAGAAGGAGAAATCGTGGGAGTGGACGGATTGGTGCTAAAAAGCGTTCGATCGATTGAAGAAAGCTATGACCGAGGAGCCGGTGTTGGTGCTGCCTGACCACACCAAACCTTATGAGATAGAAACTGACGCCTCGGATTATGCTATTGGTGGTGTACTTATGCAGGAAGGCCATCCGGTGGCATATGAATCTCGAAAGTTGAACGATACCGAGCGACGGTATACCGTTCAAGAGAAGGAGATGACCGCGGTGGTCCATTGCCTTCGGACATGGAGGCATTATCTCCTAGGATCCAAGTTCGTCGTGAGGACGGACAACGTGGCCACAAGCTACTTTCAAACCCAAAAGAAGCTGAGTCCGAAGCAAGCTCGTTGGCAAGACTTCTTGGCGGAGTTCGACTACACCTTGGAGTACAAGCCAGGGAAGGCCAACTCCGTGGCGGACGCGCTAAGTCGGAAGATGGAGCTCATGAGTAGCTCAATGAGTCGACCGAGTTGTACTTGGGTCGACCGCATAAGGGATGTGCTAAAGCATGATCCAAGAGCCCAAGTCCTCATCGGGTATGCTAAGGAAGGCAAGACCCGACAATTTTGGTGTGAGGACGAGCTCCTCTACACCAAGGGAAGGCGTTTATACGTGCCTTTCCATGGGAAGCTAAGGAAGGAAATCCTACGCGAGTGCCATGATTCGAAGTGGGCAGGTCATCCAGGGATCCACCGCACATTAGCCCTCGTCGAGGATAGGTACTATTGGCCTCAAATGCGCGACGACGTGGAGGCATATGTGAAGACTTGCTTGGTATGCCAACAAGACAAGTTGGAACAACGGTCGTCGCCGGGGCTGTTGGAGCCGCTTCCCGTTCCAACTCGTCCATGGGAGAGTGTCTCCATGGACTTCATCGTCAACTTGCCAAAGTCCGAAGGGTGTCGGACTCTCATGGTCGTGGTGGACAGATTCTCCAAGTACGCAACCTTCATACCGGCAACTAAGGATTGCCCGGCCGAGGAGGCGGCCAAGCTGTTTCTGAAGCATGTGGTCAAGTACCGGGGTGTACCACAAGCGATCATGAGCGATCGTGATCCTCGATTCACGGGGCGTTTCTGATCCGAGTTATTCAAGCTGCTGGGGTCAGAGCTGAACATGTCAATAAGTTTGCATCCCCAAACCGACGGTCAGACGGAGCGGGTCAATGCACTCTTGGAGATATACCTTCGGCATTATGTGAGCACGACGCAAGTGAATTGGGTGAAGTTAATAGACGTAGCCCAATTCTCCTATAACCTGCAGCGGAGTGAATCAACCGGCCAAAGCCCGTTCGAGATTGCGACCGGGCAACAACCGAATACCCCTAGCGCCATTGCTTCAGGTTATCGGGGGAGTAGTCCGCCCGCATATAAATTCGCCAAGGATTGGCAAGAGCAAGCTGACTTGGCAATGGCATGTCTACACAAAGCGTCGAAGTGCATGAAGAAATGGGCCGACAAGAAGTGGCGGCACGTGGAATTCCAAGTAGGAGACCAAGTGTTAGCAAAGCTACACGCGGTTCTTCGCTACAAGGACGTACACAAAGGGCTGATTCGTCGCTACGAGGGGCCGTTTCATGTGCTACAACGGGTTGGGAAAGTGGCATATAATCTGGAGTTACCACCAAAACTAAAGGTACATCCGGTTTTCCATGTGAGTATGCTTAAACCTTTCCAGGTTGATGAGGAAGATCCGGATCATGGGAAGTCGCAAAGGGCGCCGCTCGGAGCAAAAACCTCGTATGATCGAGAGGTCGAGAACATCTTGGCGGATCGAGTCATACGAAAGCGGTATTGCACGCCCAAGCGAGAGTATTTGATCCGATGGAAGGGTCTTCCAGAGAGTGAAGCTAGTTGGGAGCCAGCGGAGAGTCTTTGGCAATTCAAGAAGGAGATCAAGGCATTCCACGCCGAAGACGCGACGAGGGCGTCGCCCGATTAGGTGGGGGAGTATATCACGGCACGATCAAAAGCACGACCCAAGAGGGTTCTAAACAAAGATCGTGACTCAAACGACCCTCGGCTTAAACCTCGGGACTTATAGTATTCATAAACCTTCTAGAATACTCATGGGGGTATACGGCATTTATACGGTATTTGTACGCATACGATATAAATGCGAGTAGCTGGTAGCTGGCAGCCGGGAATTAATGTGGGTAGATGGTAGTTGAGGAGATCCAATCTCCACCGTTAAATCTAAGGGAGATCTACGGATATAGTTTACCTTGTACTTGTATATAAAGGGGTCCTCCCCTCCCTTGTAAAGCATCTCATTCACAAGTAATACAAAATCCAGAGCTTCTCTCTCTAGAAAGAGTTTCTCTCTCTACGATCCTTGTGAGTGAGCGTGAGGAAGGATGACTTTGGAAGAAATTCCTAAGGCCGCACGGGCAAAGGGAACGCTAGATCGCTCGGCCCATGACATATGCCTACTCTTGCTCTGGAAGTGTTTAAACAAGTAGAAAAAGACCCTCCCGACCACTCAAGTGCGGTAACTCCTAGCGGCTCGTATTGTCCGCTCTCTAATTAAATTTCGATGTTGTTTTTGACATTAGCATAATTTTTTCTTCGTTTCATGAACTACTCAAAGTTTTCTTTAAAAATTATTGATCACTTGAGTTTGCGTCTCCAACTTACATGCCCATGAGAGGTGATCCTCCACTTCGTTTGATCTCAAAGAAGTTCCTCCGTTCTTCCGTGCCTCGGGATTCGCCATTAAAGAACGGAAAACGGCTTTTTTCACTTCCGAGGACAATTCGGCGGTCATGCTTCGTTTTTGGCCGTCCCTTACAGGATCGATATATAAATATGTGATGCGATTGTACAGCCACCTCGGAGGGGTGTAATCATACGACTCGAGAAGCGAGTATTGGCGAAGTTTCCTTTCCCAAGGCTTCAGGAATTGCGTCCGGCAAATTAGTCCTATCAGATTCTCGATCCGTTTGTTCTCTTGCCACCAGTTTTTTAGTACGTAGTTGCATAGCAATATTACTTTAGTCCACTCCGAGATGCCCATGAAGAAACCCTGCACAAGCTCCGCACATGTGAACGCTGTTAAAATTATTGCCGTCACGAGAAAGTCGACGCTTAACCTGCCTGTAGTAGCTAGTTAAGCTTCAGCTGGAGATCTATTCGAGTCGTTCCACGGGAAACAAAAGCAAGAGCTCTATAACCTTTATTTTCCAACCGTAAGGCTGGAAGATGGTTGGGTTTTTGGTGTAGAAATGATCGAAAAGAAAGGAAAGCTCTAGCTCAATGACCCTAAATGCTCGCTTGTAGCCATTTCCTTCAGCAGACAAGTGCTTAATCAACTTCCACACCTTTTCGTGGGCTTGTTTGGGCAATGAATAGCTGCTAAATCTTAAAAGAAGAAGCTTACAGAGCGAGAACGAGAGGCAAATGTCCTTGGGCTTGCTGTCTTCGTCCCCACCTCCCGATCTCAAAAGCCATCCTTGGCAGTTCCCCACCATCTCGATGGTGACAACTCTGTGAGTGATCTTGAATGACTTGCGGTAATTCGGTGCTTCCCATTGTGCTGCAGCTTCTCTTTCTTTCAAGTTCTTTAATGACGTTGTACTTTTCTTAAAACTCTTTCCAACGAAGTTGTATCCTCTACTCTGGCTAGGATCAAGATCGCCCTCCCACGACTGGTGCTCAGAACTCATGTGGTCAGCATTAAATTTGGCCTCCCTCTTCGGCCATACCTGCTTGCAATCTTGAGAGATGCTGCTCTACGATTTACATTGAGCGGTACCATTAACCATAGAATTAAGACCGAAATCATTGGCAACGTGATCCCAGACATGACCAACAGAAATGATACCCCAATGGTCTTGATCACATATTGCCAAACATAGTTCTTTCCTCGAGATAAGTACACTAATGGTGTCAAAAGTTGTGTACGGCGCTCACTTTGGTGCCAAAAGTTTCCGCCGGATCACTTAAGTGTCAAATCGGAGAAAAAATGCTCACTTTGGTGCCACCGGCGAGAATTTCCGGCCAAAATGATTACGTGGCTTTTTAAAAAAAAAAAAAAAAATTCGATGGGGCCTCTAAACGACGTCGTTTTCGGTCCTCCTTAAGAAAACGACGTCGTTTTGCCGTCCTACGTGGATGGCTTCGCGGAAACGATGCCGTTTAGCTCAATGGGGATTGAAATTAGGGTTCCATCGTTCGTCCTCCGTCGTTCGTCCGCCGTCGTTCATCCGCCGTCGCTCGTCCGCCGTCGCTCGACCACCGTCGCTCAGTCACCATTGTAATTGCTTAACCAGGTGAGCGAAGAGAAACTGAGATTGTTGCTCGAGCAAGAAATTGCAGGAAAAATCGGAGGCGAGGGCGGAGGAGGAGGAAGAAGAAGATGGGTTGGAAGTGCCGTTGGTGTCGCTGGTGTGCTGCTGCTGGTGCATTGCTGGTGTCGCTGCTGGTGTGCCGCCGGTGCTGCTGCTGCTGCCGTTGCTGGTGTGCGTCTTCAAGGAAGAAGAAGACGAAGACAAACGGCGTCGTTTTGCTCAATTTGGGGATTAGGGTTTCGAAATTGGGGGAAAAGTGTCAAACGGCGTCGTTTTGGTGTGTTGGATGCTGACTTAACTTTCCGACGAGCCACGTCGGCTTAAAAATTAATAAAAAAGGCCACGTCGGATTTCCGGCCAAGTTCGTCGGCGTTGGCACTTAAATGATCGTTTTTTGAAATTTTTGGCACTTAAGTGATCCGGCGGAAACTTTTGGCACCAAAGTGAGCGCCGTACACAACTTTTGGCACAATTAGTGTACTTATCCCGTTCTTCCCCGGCTCGCAGTCCTCGAGGCTATGGACAAAGTACAAGTGCGAGGTCCTGAAGATGATCATCAAGAAATTGGCCCAAACTAGTAACAGGTCATTTTGGAACGACGCTTCAGTCATGAGACCGAGGGTGTATATGATGAGGTAGCTCGAGAGGGTATATGCTGCCCATAACAGGATCCTGAGCTTCTGGTGGTTGTGCCGGCGCCTTGACGAATCGAAGATGGTGAGAAACATTAGTAAAATGGCTGTGAGGCACATGAGAAATTCGATCTTACCCAGATTTGCCTTCGGAGTGTGCAGTTTCTTCATGACCACGGTGGCCTCAGAGAGGGCTTTGTTCCTTGCTCCCATTTGGTGTCCTTGCAAATCCCTCATGTTCGTGGACGACGAAAGAATGTCTTTTGGGTGTGTATAGTGTAAAGAGAGAGCCAAGAAATTTAGACCCTTTCAGACCATGCGCTGGAAACGAAGGTAGGCACTCCGCTATTTACACTCCAAATTTTTCAAGCCCTCGTTTGGTAATTACGAGTACCTGGCTGAAGCGCATATGCATCATCTTGAGAATTCAAGTGGAAAGTAATGGTAACAACATGAGACTCATATCTCGAGGTGTCACCAAACAATCAGGATGCAATGGAATTTGAAATTAAAAATAGATTTCGGCATCACAAATGAATCGGATTGTTGAATAACGAAGGATTAATTTTTTAATATCAATGATACTAATGATTCATGAACTACTTTCTTGAAGAGAGAAATCCTCTTTGGCTTTTGATTTTCTTATTAGTTTCTTTCTGAGTTGAGACCACCGAATTGTTGTAGTTAGTGATAAAACAGAGACATTTTCTCGGGTGATCATGAGCTGAAGAAAGGAAAAAAAAAAAAAAAAAAAGACAAATGAATTGACATGTTCATGAAGAGGAGCCTCATTGACTAGCACGTGGACACCACTACAGTGATGATTATCCTATCACAAAGGTACATGTGGACAATTTTTGATAGGTTTTTAAATATTTTTTCAATTTATTTATTTATTTATACTTTTCTTTCTTTTTTTCTTTCTCTTTCTCTTTCTCTTATTTTTTTGTTCTTCACTTCTTTCTCTAGCCGATTGCTAGATCCTAGTGACCAGCAAGAAAGCAAGATCCTCCCAACGAATTAATTTTAGTATTAATTCTTTGAAAAACTCAAAATTAATACGCTTATGATAAACTTACCCCAAATTAATTTTTGACTACTAAAAACTCAAACTGATATGCATTTGACAAATTATTAAATTGAATAATGCGTGACAGTTGATTGGTGTACCAATTTGAGATTTTACTCTACATTTGTCATAATTATACAATTTTTGTGGTTTTTTGTAGTATTAATCCAATTTAATGGGGTTATATTTGTCATATATATATCAGTTTGTTATTTTTTATAATTGAAACCTTTAGTTTGGGGTAAATTTGTTATATATATATCAATTTGGTTTTTTTTTTTTATGATCAGCTAGGATAAATTTGTCACAAATATATAGTTTGAAATTTTTCATAGTCAAAAAATTAGTTTATGAAAAATTTATTACACGTGTACCAGTTTAGGGTTTTTCAATATTAACCTTGATTTTTATTAGTTGATAATATTATATTTCCCTTAATAGCATTTTCCATATTCATGGACTTGAGGTGAGAAAGGACTTAGGAAGATCTGCACTTAGTTGGTTCATAGAAAAGAGGGCACAGGAGGTTGTTCAAAGTAGAAACAAGCAATCAAGCGAGACTATTCTAGGATACAAAATACCAACTCTCTTCTTATAACAAAAGCTTATGGAGAAGTTTCCCCAACTTTCTTCTAATAAAAAATTGCTAAAAGATAAGTTTCCTTTGCACTACCAAGAGTGCAATGTTATTTCTTTGGCCTCTTCGCATGTCTTCTTTCAAGTCTTAAAAGTTCACAACACTTGAATGAAATGAATTAATCCAAAATGGCAAAGTCTAGTGGCCTGTGGCAAAGTCCAGTAGCATGCCACTACCGTCGGTGACCAAGAGTGGAGTCTAGCCACCGATGACCTTGGCTAGCAACTAGTGGTCTAAGCTAGAGACCGATGGTAGTGGTGGGTGTTGTGGCGACAATCAATGGTGGAATTGAGTTTTTCATAGTATTATGCTTATAAAAAGGTGGAATGATATCTCAATCCTAACTTTAGCTAAATAATCTGATTTTACATTTTATCAGTAAATTTATTTCCGGTAATCCAAATTCTAACTCAAACTTTTCTCCACAAATGAAAATAGTGGAAATCATAATCTTACTTATTAAGGAATTAAATTGCATTGCACCAGACAAAAGTAAGTGGATAGTAGGGTCAGCTCATACTTAATACTAATGAATGGTGGTGGATGTAAAAGGGTCTTATATTGGTGTTCTAGCATTACAACCAAATAAAAGTTTATAAGCAAAAGACACAAATTTCTAAAACCACAAAATAGAGTTAGGCCAAGGCAAAATGAAAATAGAGTGCGAAGACAAGAAATAAAGTGAAAGTACCTAATGGGTCTCGTAGCTTGATCTTAGCCATTTGTTACCTCATAATTTGCTCCCCCACCCCCCAAGTCTCTCGCGCGCGCGCACAATTTGGTCTTAGTCCTATATCAACAAGAATTTCATCCTTTTTATGCACTTGCTCTATTCCTTCCTTAGTAGATTTATTCATCAAAGCACTCTTTTCTTCTCATAAACGAACTCACCCTCTAGTTGTCATGCTTTGAAAGGAAAGAATTTAAACTTTCTCATCCTCAAAAGTTGCCTTCATTGTGAGGACTTCCTTGCTTCCAAATTGAGTCTAAGCATAGTTGTGGGCTTCAGCCCAACTTTCTATGTCTTTTATACTAGAAGAATATCATGATAAGACAACTTCATGAACATTTCCTTGGAAGATTTTGAGCCAGGACAACTTTGTTCTCCTTTCCTTGAAGATTTTTTGCTCGTTATTTTATTAAGTTACTGGTGATTTTGGTTTTGGGTGTAATAAAAATTTTTGAGAACATTTAATGTAAAATAGAGTGACTTGAATAAAGCATCTATTTTTTTTTTTTCCAACATAAGATTTAGGAATGTGAGTAATTTTCAGTCAGCATTACATGGATTGCGCAAATCAAAAAGATTATTATTGTTAGTATTGACACATAAATTTTGCCTTTTTACTTATGACTTAATTGCGTAGAAAGTAGGGATTAATTTTTAATCTCTATCAAAAATAATTTCCATTAAATCGCGTCACATATAGACATTAGGAACATTTGCATTATTAGTATTAGTTATTAAAAAAACCTTTGAAAAATTATTTTAAAAAAATTAAAATTAAAATAAAAGAAAGGGAGAAAATCGAACAGCCCCGCCCTATTCCTCTCTTCTCCTCTTCCTCGTCCGTTTTGGACGTTGGCTAACGACAGAAAGGACGGTACGCGACGACGGACAGAGGACATGAGGGCGAAGGCAGGGCCGCGCGCAACGCTTGACGAAGGGAATTTCGTGCGGTATGGGGCTAGCTGGCGCCGCCTTGAAGGAGAGAGAGAAGGGATCGAGAGAGGGATAAAAGCAGAGAAGGCAGCGCGAGAAGGAGGGGGCTGCTCGTTCTTTGAGAGGAAGAGAAGCGACTGTGTTCTCGAGATCTTCGGCAATGGTTGTGTTCCGATGGCAGAGGAGGTGACAACGCGGTGGTGAAGGACCGGAGGTAGGCATGGTCAAGTGCGCTCCTCTTTTCTTGTGCAGCTGCGAGAATCGCGCGTGGGATTTTCGCCAGGTTTTCTCGATCTGACCTCAATCTTGAAAGAGGAAGGTCCGGTTTTGTTTCAGGTCTGTTTTCTCCAGACGCTTCCAATGTTAGCTGGTTCAGAGAACAGAGAAAGGACCGAGCGACCATTGAGCGAGGAGAAAAGAGACTAACGACTATTCCGGTTAAGTATTCTCACGAAGTTCCTCGCCCGAAGATCGACTTGTGGCCATCATTCTTCGATAACCCGGAGCCCGTCTTGGCCGGTGACCGTGATCCGCTCTCTTCCGGAAACGAGGTTAGCCAAACTCGATCCCCTTCATTCCGCTCTATCTCGGTTCTCCTAAGGACCGAGATTTGTCTTCTCTGTTCATGCGGGTATGGGCCTTGAGCGAGTCGCTTCTGATTTTTAGGAACGTCATTTGCTGCTTGTGTTTAATTCTGGACGTGGCTTTGAGTCTGAATGAGCTAGTGCCCTCTCTTTAGCCGATGCACCCTATTCGTTTGATAAAATGACCTTGAGGCACCTCCGGAAAAGCAGCCATTGCCTTTGCCATACCCGTAGCCCATGTATCATCATTTTGATCGTTAGTTACTGAGGTTGTCTTGCGTGAAGCCTTATCTCGTTGCTCATGGAGTGTGGTCGGTGAGTTTCAGTGGTGGGGCTTCTTGAAGAGGGATCTCCGCAATGGTGGTGTTCTCGGCAAAGAAGAGAACGTAGAAAAGGGGAGTTTGGTCTTTCTCGGACTGGGTTGGGCGAATCAGATCTTTGGGCTGGGCTTCTTTATTTCTCTTTTATTCTTTTGTTTTTTTGGGGGTAGTGAGACTGGGCTCAATTGATGAGCCCAGTCCAGTCGTGGACCCAGACGGTCCAGCGGGTCGGATGTGGAGATCCGACCCGGGTGCTTTTTATATTTTAATATTAGAAAATTATTTTTTTAAAAATTAAATTCATGAAAAATTCCAAAAATTTTCAAAAAAAGTATTATTATTAGTTTTTTTTCAGAATTCAGAAAAAGCTTTAGTAAATTTTCTCTTAAAAAGTGCGAAAATATTTGATAAAAATAATTGCGTACTCACATGATCACCTCACATATTAGTAGATAAATATAAAATCAATCCAAGCTGCTTGATAAATTTCTTTTTATAAATAAACAAAATTAGTTATTGAAAGTGTACTAATTAGTTCATTAGTGTAATCAAGTCTACAATCATAAATCCTCTGATTGCGTAAAAAGTGAGGTACATTCGCATACCTCACTTGGTTTCTAGCTAATCTTAATAAGTTAGTGGCAACTCTTTATTAGACATTTATCATAATGTCAATTTGTATGAACACCCTAATGTCACATGAAGTATGGGCTTGAGAGAGCCCGCGTCTAAATTATGGGCCGTAAATCTGTCTTTTGAGCAGTACCCCTAAACCTAATTCCCTCCTTATAGAGGGGTATACATAAGTTCTCCCAACTTCTCGTGGACTGAACTTGCTTCTTTTTAGGCTTTGAGTTCATTGTTTTCTTTTTCTTTTTCTTTTTGGTAGGATAATAGAATTTTCTTTGAAAATGGTGGCAACTGAGTTCTTGGTAACAAATCAAATTGTTGCAGCACTAGGAGGAATACTAAGCAAAATCTTTAGGTTTGTCTTCTATTGAAAGTTTAAGGCAACAATGCATTTAAAATTTCTATTTTGCATGAACTAAATTTATGTATTGATTGTTTAAGTGGTAGCTCTTCATTAGTTGTTTTTGCAGTCTTGAGTTGTATGAATGTGTTTTTGTTTCATGTTTTTTACGGCTGCTGAAATGCAATAATTTTTTCAACCAAAAAAAAAAAAATGTAATAATTTCTTACTATTGCAAGCAAGGTGCATTTGTTGGCAAGCATTACCGATTTTTTGTTTGAAAGTTGTAGCCATTCCTCAAGAATTTGGTAGGTCACCTCTCGGGACACATAATAAAGCATAACTTAGTGGAATACAAAAAGGAAAATAGACTATCAAAGTATTAATTGCTAAAATTTTAAAGTAAAGATATCTTGTTGATCTTTTATTAACCTTCATCGCGAAGGCCTCGATGACCCTACTAGCTGGAGATTTGAGAATAAGGGGAAAAAAAAGAAAGCAAAGCAAAAAATCTAAAAATTTTGTCAAAACTACCTTGTTTTGAGCCCAATTGGACACGTTAGATTGCTAGCTGCATCATGTAGGACGGCCCGTGCTAGCTGCTGAAATGCAATAATTTTTTCAACCAAAAAAAAAAATGTAATAATTTCTTACTATTGCAGGCAAGGTGCATTTGTTGGCAAGCATTACCGATTTTTTGCTTGAAAGTTGTAGCCATTCCTCAAGAATTTGGTAGGTCACCTCTCAGGACACATAATAAAGCATAACTTAGTGGAATACAAAAAGGAAAATAGACTATCAAAGTATTAATTGCTAAAATTTTAAAGTAAAGATATCTTGTTGATCTTTTATTAACCTTCATCGCGAAGGCCTCGATGACCCTACTAGCTGGAGATTTGAGAATAAGGGGAAAAAAAAGAAAGCAAAGCAAAAAATCTAAAAATTTTGTCAAAACTACCTTGTTTTGAGCCCAATTGGACACGTTAGATTGCTAGCTGCATCATGTAGGACGGCCCGTGCTAGCTGCTGAAATGCAATAATTTTTTCAACCAAAAAAAAAAAAAATGTAATAATTTCTTACTATTGCAGGCAAGGTGCATTTGTTGGCAAGCATTACCGATTTTTTGCTTGAAAGTTGTAGCCATTCCTCAAGAATTTGGTAGGTCACCTCTCGGGACACATAATAAAGCATAACTTAGTGGAATACAAAAAGGAAAATAGACTACCAAAGTATTAATTGCTAAAATTTTAAAGTAAAGATATCTTGTTGATCTTTTATTAACCTTCATCGCGAAGGCCTCGATGACCCTACTGGCTGGAGATTTGAGAATAAGGGGAAAAAAAAGAAAGCAAAGCAAAAAATCTAAAAATTTTGTCAAAACTACCTTGTTTTGAGCCCAATTGGACACGTTAGATTGCTAGCTGCATCATGTAGGACGGCCCGTGCTAATTAGACCGCCGCATGAGTGATTTCTATTTCAAATTAGTCAACATGACTATATTGAAAAACCGTCAAAATGTTGATGACTACTTTTACCAATTTGAAAAGTTTAGAATTAAATGACGATCATACAACATATTTGGACTCTTTGGCCAATTTGTTTTTAAACCTACAAGTTTCCTAATTGTATGTTCCCAATGCAATTGTTTTGTCTAATCAGTTTTGATTAGGTAGATGATAAGACCACCGTCAACTCATCAAATTATCTTTTCACACATTTCACACGATTTAGCCTAGATGATTTTTGGTACGTGTACATTGCTAACATGATAGTTCTAAAATCCACACAACTCACAACTCTTGAAATGTTCAGCATGATTATTATGAGGACCAACACCATCCGGTCCAATCAACAACGTGTCTTAATTGCTGAACGTTTAAGTCATTTCTTTCATAACATGGAGCAGATATGAAGACGTGTAGTACTGGTGCTTGTGCTGAGATGGAATGTGAGGACTAGAGAATATGGAATGTGGAAGGAAGGGGACACATTGCCATTATTTCAAGTCCATCTGGTGTGTTGGCCGTTATTATGAGACTTTAGAGCAGATGTATCGATGTAGACTATGATTAAACTCAATTAGGGGCATAATGTTAGGAGAATGTAAGATACATGATTGGAGAAGGTGTGCATGATCGGTGGGACTCATGTATAGGTATTAAAGAACAAGCTTCTTCACCAGAGAGAGAGAGAGAGAGAGAGAGAGAGAGAGTGCATTTTAGGATTTGGTGAGTATTGTATATGGTGTCCCTGACCATATAGTACAACGTATGATCAGGTTTCCTTAGATGCAAGGGGCATCTGATGGAGACAGCTAAAGCTGGGGGAGATTCATATATTTTCCAAACCGTACGTAATATACAATCCATGATATCTTTATGAAGGATTCTTTAACTCATTTCAACGGTCTTCAATTATGTTCAAGTTTGTGCCTTTACGATAGAGAACTCGATTGGATGCTTGGTATTCCTCAATTTGTTTTCTAACTACTAAGTCAAAGCACAAGTTTAAATGACCACGCTTCGTTCACTGCTTGCTGAATTAAAACAAGACTTCGGAATCTTGCTTGTGCTATTTTCTTCCCCTCATTTCATTGGTAGACGTCACCGAGACTGTAAACAAGATGTATACCCTTTTTCTCTTAGCCGCCCCGAAGTATAAGTCGCTTGGTTCACTGATCCTTGAGGTTTTGAACGGAAAGGGGAACTCTCTCTCTCTTTCTCCATTCTTCGATCAATCTGAGGATGAATAGGTTGTTCTTGACCCTCACTTAAAACTGCTGCTCGTTCTTTCAACTTTTATTCAATGTTTTCCTCGTCGCCATGAAATTTTCCCTATTCATCAAGATTTTCTCCATGAGCAAGTTTGGACGAAGATAAATTGTCGATTCATGGCTTTTTCAGTGGTTTTTGAGTATGAAACCCCATGTGCTGCCCCTTTGGAGACAAGCCCAAATTGATTTAGCTTTAGAATTCCACCGCCTTGACTTGAGCTTGAAATTTGATTAAATAGAAAATTTCAACTAATGACCTAAAGTGGTTATGAAAATCTCAAATAAGGTTCTAACCTTGTTGGCCGGCTAAATATTCTAGCCAATAAATGACATTTTCATCCAAAGACAATTTTAACCTGAATTTTAGTTAGATTAGTTTAAAAATTAAAAAAGACAATTTTTTTATTTAAAAAAATAAAAGCTAAAATATAGGAGGGAGGCTTCAACTAGCCCTACCACCTATAGAGACCACCACGTTGTTGACAAACCTTGCCGACCAAAGGTGAGAGCTAGCAAGCCCTAGCCAGAAAAAGGAAAGGGCAGCTAGGTGAGGATCACCGACCCTCATTTGAAAAAAAAAAAAGGTAATTCGAGCTCTTATTTGAAATTTTCCTTTGATTTAATATGTTCCCTTTGTCCCTTATGGTCCTCCTCCACGGATTGCTTTTTAACTTCATCTAGGACCTCTTTCTATTACTCTTCTCATCATTTTTCCATTACCGCACGTTGACAAACTAAGTGTACATTTTGTGTTAAAATGAACTTAAAATAAATAAATGATAGACAAATAAATAGAATAACAAGAACAAACAAGAACAGCGAAAATAGGAAAGCTTCAGCTTTGGCCATATTCAATTCGGTTGCCCAGCCTAGATTCATGACGTCAGTGCAGATCCATGCAAGCCGGGCCAACCCACTTGGTCATGCGGCCCAGTCCCCACCCACGGCCCACCGTAATAGATGTTATGAACATGGGCTCGTTAAAATTAAAAAAGAACAAAGAATTCGACCTTCCCTGTTAGCTCTGTTCCGCGGCCGAGAGCTCTCGGCAATAATTTAGCATGGATGCACTAAGACGACGTCGCTACACATGTTTGCCCTAATTTAATAGAATTAGGGACAAATCGGATCAATCTTCTCTCCTTCTTCAAACCCTAATTTAGACGGAAGCATTTTTGGGCAAAATGACGAGCTGAATCTTGCAATTGAGATCATGGGTAGGACATTCGGCTCAAGTTCGGGTCAATAATTCCAAGATGATGGTGAATATTACTCGACTCTTAGCGGTGGATTTCTTCCAATGCCAAGGATGACGACGTCGGAGCTGCGGAGCGCCCTTTCGAACGGCTTCAAGGGCACACTCCACCTGGAATACGTGGCCGTATAACAAGAACACTTTATTGTTCAGATTAGCGCTCCATCGATCCATCAACGACAAAAACCCTGGCGCCAAAGCTACACCCTCAACATAAGCTTATTGTAAGGTAGAAATTCCCAGTTTATATTCTCTTCAAAAAAAAAAAAAAAAAAAAAAAAAAAACGTGATCAATTACTTTCTGTTGATCAAAGAAAATTGCAATATATTTCTTTTTCTTCCAATTTTGCCATAAGATGCCAATTTCTGCATTTTCGGAATGAGAAATCGATCATTTTTTCATAAGCACTCCCCTAGAAATAAAAGAGTCAAAATAGTAGTTACGCCAAGATAATTTGGGAAAATCAATGAAAAATTCCTAAGCCATGCCTTCTTGAATGAGTTTATCTTAAACTTTCCAATAAATTTTAAAAGTCCTTGAATCTGTATACTTAAGACAAATTTATCATATTATAGCCACTAACAGATTAAAATCGGGATTATTCTTCCAAAATTTCTTGCTTTGTTCTAGAAATGGTCTTTTCTCAAGTGGTCCTTGATGAGAATAAGAAATTCTAAAATTGCCCTGACTCTCTTAAATTTTTGTAGTCCAATCCCTAATAAGACTTCTTTCTGTTGATTGCATTGTAACCGTTTCACATGGAAGATACCAATCCAGATCCTGTGAGAGAAGAAACGTTTCAATTTTATGCGAGATGGAAGAGACAAAATTATCCGATGAATAGACTCATCATTTTAATGGTTGCTACATTCGATTCATCATAACTAATTCTATTGACTCTCAATTTTTATCAAAATAAAATATGCACTCACAGAAATTATTGAAAGCACTATCCATTACCATTATGAGAATTATATATTCTATTGACTTCTCTCTGAAGCAACTTCTGATTTGTTAGGCACAGAACGCCTTGGACTCTTTCCGAGTGTTTTGTCCTATGTATTCTACATTATTTTTTGTATGTCCACAATTTTCGTTGCTTTGTGTAGATTTCTGTTAAGCGCACCTGATCACTAATTTACTTTTATCATGTATATCTTTCATGTTTTTGTTGTCTTTTGCCGACACCCTAATGGTATTGTTACCGTTTTCCTAGGATTAGAGAATCTCTTTATTAAAGTCTTTTTTTGTCCTATTTTAATATGACATCCTTCCCGCAATTTTCAAACTTTCCTGAGGTTTCTCCTCGTAATCCAACTAGAGGACCTTGGGTAGCTTATACATTCTAAGATCTTATAAAATGGAGGAGAGATCCAATAGAGCAGAGTTTCTTACTGAAACCTCGGATAGCTTAGGTTTTGATACGCTTTTTATTCTCGCTGCCTTTTGTTTATTATTTATTTTTATTTTGGGGCCTTTGGCATTTTGGACAGTTGAAAAAAAGTGGATGAAAGTTTTTAAAATAAAAATAACTCAATAGAGCAGAGTTTCTAACAATAATTGAAGAAAAAACATAAAATTATAGGAAAATGATGAGGATTATATAAGTCATTCCGAATTCATTGCATCCATATTAAGCACCAATATGGCTTGCCACTATCTCTCCCATCTCCATCTCATTCTTGCTTAAAAATTATCAGAGTTCATGAGAATTGCGGCATTTTGAAGTAGGCTTATGGCATTCTATTCATTTTTGTTGTGAATCATTCAGAATTTTCCTAATAACTTTTCAATGAATAAGTTGTAACGGTCGTGAAAGACCTCATTGCATCGTACCGTGGGTCCTTTTTGTCATAAAGTAATGGAATAGTCTTGAAAATCAGTCAAAAATTATTCAAGCATCAAGCGCAAGATTCCTCTTTTTCTCACCCACTTGATTTTATGTTATCATGGTCCATGAGAGTTGAGGAAACTTAGAAAATATTTCCATGATTTTTAGGTTGTAACATGTTGTAATTGTGGCAAGTTTGATGCAAGTCAATGAAAACTTTCATAATGACTTCCCAATTAACCTTTGTAACACATCTAATTTTGTGATACTATAGATCATTTTGGTGAGACCTTAATAATTTTGGCCTTGGATATTGATCAACCAATGTCCAAGCATCAAACCATTGACATCAGTGCTTCTTAATTTCGTTGCCCACTTTGAAACTATCATGGTTCATGACAATTGAGAAACTTTGAAATACTCTCGTGGCATTTGAATTTGTACCACATCGTATCATTTTATCGTAAGTCATTAAAATTTTTGCAATCTCTTTTATGAACAGCTTGTAATATATCTTATTTTGTCGGGCTACAATTTATTTTTGTTTTGGAAAATAGTGGATTTAGTTTTAGAGATCAGTTGGTCGGTGACCAAGCATCGACCAATCGGCTTCTTTCCTTCCATCACTTGATTTGAAATTATCATTGTTCATGAGGGTTAGGGAAGTTTAGAAATGCTGGCACAGTTTTTTAACGTCGGAACACATAGTGATTGCTACAATTTGTCGTAAACCAATGAAAAAGATTCTAAAGACGTTGCAATGAACTAGTTATAATAACACATTTAATTTTTTGTAATACTACAATTAATTTTGGTTGTAGCACAATATATTCGGTGTCAAATACCAATCAACCAATGTCGACGCCTCAGTCCTCTATTCCTATTTGGTTCCGCACTTGCTTTAATATTTCCATGGCTCCTGATAATTGGGAAAATGTCAAATACTCTTAACGGTATCTGAAGGCGTGACACAACATACCCGTGTTCGTTTTGCTGGAATTCAATGAAATTGTAATAAGGGATTCTCAATGAACAAGTCCTCGGGGACATTGAAAGTAGTCGTCGATCAACGGACACGTTTAGACTATCAACCAGGATTGGAAGATAAGTGTCAAACATTTCACAGAAAAAATGAACCTTACTACGAAAGAATACGACTTGCTCGATGTAGAGCCAGTATGACCTTCTAGATTGCATTATAATATAATCAACTTACTTACAATTCCGTTAACAAGAAGGGCGAGAGGTGGTGAGCCATTACTATAAGAGTCTCATGCTCGATGCAAAGCCAGTATGACCTTCTAGCTTGCATTATGGTATAATGAACTTAATTACAGTTCCATTAATAAGAAGGGTGAGAAGTGGCGAGCCATTACTATAAGAGTCTCATGCACATTATAAAATGATCGATTTGAGCTATAACTACTTCATGACACTTACGACTCAAAAGTCCAAAGCCGCTAATCCTGTCAAACCTCACCAAGGCGCTAGCAACTAGGAAGTATTATCAAGTTAAATAATACAACATGAGCCATCTAGAAGTTCACTCTTAAGCATATCGAACTGGTGACCTCGTAAAAAGTAAATAACTCATTTAGCATTAGGCCAAAAAAAACTACCTTGGCGATCAATCATGACATATTACAATAATCTGTGACAGGTTTTTCGAAAGCTCTTGACACCCAGTATAACAAGAAAATTTCCAGTCAGGTGTATGCCACAAACAATCCTCAACGTAGTGACACATTTTAACATGTTAATCAATCCTCGAAGCCATGAAGCTTCAAGTGCTAAAATGTTCTATTAAAATCTCCATCAATAAGAAGGGAAAAAAGAAGTTACTACGTCAAACACTGAAGAGTCGTGGGTTGTGTGGATTTGATTTTGTGGCATATCGTTTGATATTCGAGTTAGCCAATTTTTTGCCCACTAGAGAATCGATACCATGCTGGTGATGCCAGTGGTTAGAGGCTGCCATTGTCCGTCCTTTGTTTTTGTCTCAGTGTGCACATATGTGTTTGATTTGTTGGAATGGCTATTGTTTTGAAATATACGTTTTCGATGTTCATTGTTAGTGAGGCTTGGCGATGGCTGAAGAGATGATCGGTAATGACCTGGTTATTGGGAAAATATGACGAATGATTGGGAAGAACAATGAAATTAGATTGTGAAGCGTGATATTACTTTCTTTAAGGAATCATTTACCCCACAAGGTTACTAATAGTCACTGACAAATTTTGTTCAAGATATAATAAAATATTGATTGAGAATACTATATAATAATTCTAGTATTTTTTTAGGGTCTTTCAAGGAAAACAATTGAAAAATATAGCTGTATTTTTTGAAAAAATGTTCGAAATGACTTGATCATAATTGATCTAAAAAATTTATGTACTTATCTCTATCTTTTGAATAGAAGTAACCCTTCGAAAAATATTACAAAATGAATAGATATGTCATCAAAGGTTACGTTGAAAAAACATGAAAAACTAGAAATTAAATGAATAAAAAATAAAAAATAATCGTAACTCCTTTGTGAACAATTACATTGTTTTAACATGATGGTATTGTTAATTTTTATAAATATGAATCGGAATTTTTTCATAAATAAAAAATAATGATCATCGGTTAGTTTTCAATATCGTTTACGTGTGCACTCATATCTTTTGAAATGAGACAAAGCAACTTTTAATTTGTTTACAAAAAAAAAAAAAAAAAAAAAAAAAAAAAAAAAACTACCAACACTAATGATGGTTGGTGAGGTTACTTGTCGACATCGGATTGGTTGAGATCCTGGCGTGAGTTCATGTAGTGAAGTTTCAGTGTTGAGTTCGTCGGTGGAGAAGCTTCGGTGATGGAGAAGTCTTTGTGAAGAAGATGGGATTGGGGAAGAAGACGCAGTTAAAAAAGAAACAGAGAGAGAAAGAAGGAAAAAAAATAATAATAGAAATAGGAAATAAAAGCAGTAAAAAAATAAAAATAATAAATTTGAGTCGGGTCGGATTTGGTTATTTGGTTCGAATCAGGTGGCCGGGTTGGATCAAGGACGCTATGGGCCGGAGGTATTGTGAAGCTGGGCTGAGCGTGTGGGCTGAGTTCCGGAATGAATAGAGACAAGGGAAATTAGCAACTCAGGCTTGAATTGTTGTAATAGCCCGAGTCCATCAGGCTGCGGCTAAAATCGGATTGGGTCCTAGGGCCGGTCTGAATTTAGACCCAACTCGGACCGCTAGGGTCCGGGGAGGACTGGTAATCGGACTGGGTCCCTGATTCGATCCGAATTTCATTTTTCCAGAATTTCAAAAATGCAAAAAAATGCAAAAAAATAAAATGTAAAAAATTTTAAAATTCAAAAAGTAAAAATAAATAAAAATAAAATATATTCAAAAATTTCAAAACAATTCAGAAAAAGTTTAGAAATTTAGTTTTTGACTAGTTTTATTAGATTTTTAGTGTTGACCCTACTATAGAGTAGTTTAGCAATACAAAATATGAAAATCTTTTGATAAAAAATAAAACTCAAAATTGGATAAGTCTTTAGGGCTTTATAATAGAACTTTTTGAATGCTTTCATTTTTAGAGATAATACAAGGTTGTTGTTTAAGCACTTTCATTTCAACTTTACTTGATTGCGTTCTTTCAATACATTGATTGTTCTTTTCTTTCCTTAAAATGGTTATGATGAATTTTAGGATCTTTGATTAATAAAAGACTACTCGTCATTTTGTTTAGCAAATATTTGAATTTAGATACCAAAAGAGCACTAATTAGATAACTAATGTAATCAAGTCACATTCCCTAAATCTCTAATTGCATAGAAAGTGAGGTATTCTTCCATTCCTAACTTGATTTCTAACCATTTCATTAGGCTAATGGTGACTCCTTACATCAAATTTTTAGGATCAATTCAAATTTAAATTAGAAATCTCATGTCACTTGAGAGAAACCATGTTTATGATTGAGCCGTTTGTGTTGTTATCAAGTCAGGGTCCATCTGAGACCTTAACTAGTATGTACCATTCAAATAGTCTAACAAACAATTCCTCTAAATCTATCATCAAAGGTGACCCCTTCAAGGGTAGGTCGCAACAAAAGTTATGGACCTCTAGAAATTTCATGGCTTTTTGGGCTCTTAGGCCATTTGCTTGGTCTATTGGGCTTAGAATTTTTTGGTCCGTGACACGTGCACTCTATTGAGTGATGCCTGAGTGGCAACCTCGAGGTTTGGCCCAAATTGAGCAAAGGTGGTTGCTTCATGATGTTGTGCCAACTCTAGTTTTGTAACCTCCAAGAGGCATAATCGTGTTTGGTGCACATGCGTAATGCACATGAAGAAATGACGACCACAAACATCTTGTCACAAAATGCGCTATGAGTTTTTCTGCCAGTCCTTTAAAGAAATTAATTCATGATTGAAACAATTTGTGAAGTCCTCTAGTTCAAGAAATTGTAGAAACGGCCTATAATAAGTTCTTGCTCCATAAAGGATCCGGTGGACATTGCAATGATAAATATACATTAAAACTTGTGCATTGGGTTGTTTTTTTTTTTTTTTTTTTCTTAGAAAATGAATGACTTCACATTATATAAGCTTGTACATTAAGCTACCCTTTTTCTCTACACAGGTATCTTCCCTGCTTATTTTCCCCATTTCTGGTAGTATGGAGGATAAATTTATTCATAATCAATTGATGTGAGGCATTTTAACGGGAGTGTAGTGAACCGAGCATAGGTCCTTTTCCTGGGAGTTTGTCATTCGTCTACGATCTCCATTTAACTTTTTTCGCTCTCACTTCAATCACCTCCCTTTTGAACACTTTAACGGTACAATATTGTACTACACATTAATTAATAACTTTGGAATCGATGTAGTCAACTATTTGAAAAAATCTCGGCCATTGAATATTGATTCGTTAGAATTTTCCTATCTAGATGGCGCCATTCTCTAGAGATTCCTTAGAATATTAACGTGGTTGAAGAATTATCAGCGATGATTCTCACTGCTACCTACCCACAGGGAGGAGGCAGGGAAGTTAAAGTTACGATAATCCAAGAAGTATCATGGATGTGCAACAGTTTTGTGTCTCATGCAAAGTGGAAGACAAGATGGTTCAAAAATCAAAAGAAGATGGTTCTCATTGTTCTGTATGCACAGGGGAAGGCATATAAGTCTAAAGTTCCCAAGTTTCAGGAAGTATCGTGGATGTGCAATGATTTTACTTTTGACTAAATGTGGAAGACAACATGCTTCAAAAGTAGTAGAAGAAGAAGAAGCCGCATTGGTGGAATAAAACTTAAATTAAAGAACATAATTTTCTCTTTCAAAAAACTTAAAAATATTTTCCAAAATATGATTATAAATTTAAGCAATAATTTATTGCTTCGTAGCAAGTCATTTCGTCTTTGACTTACATACTCAACATTTGTTCTGGAAAGCTTGTGTTTTGCTTGATAATCAATGAAGGTTTCCTTGTGATGAAGAGAGTGACCGAGTAAAAAGAGAATCACAGAGAGAGATTAAGTTTTGAAGATGCGGAATTGTTTTGTCAAAAGGCCTCTTCATTATCTAAGACCACATGGAAAAAAGTTAAAAATTCATGAAGAAGAGGAAGAAGAGGAAGAAGAGGAAGAAGAGGGGCGTTGATTTTTTTTTTTGGCCATAATTTATTTCTGCGAAAAATATTTTTGAAAAAAATATTATGTTCATTTTTCAAAGTTGAATAATTATAAAAATGAGCTAACTGAAAATATTTTCTTAGCCAATGAAAAATCTATTCTTAAATTAAAGAAAATAATTTCCTCTTTCAAAAAATTTAAAAATATTTTCGAAAATATGAGTATAAATTTAAGCAATAATTTATTGCTTCGTAGCAAGCCATTTCATCTTCGACTTACATACTCAACATTTGTTCTGGAAAGCTTGTGTTTTGCTTGATAATCAATGAAGGTTTCCTTGTGATGGAGAGAGTGACCAAGTAAAAAGAGAATAACAGAAAGAGATTAAGTTTTGAAGATGCAGAATTGTTTTGTGATAAGGCCACTTCATTATCTAAGTTGGACTCTCTCTTTTCATAAAAAAATGTCATGAAGGTATTAATATTTTATTAAAAAAGTCACACATAACTTTTTATCGGAATTTATCATTTAAAACACTTAAGTGGAAAAAAAAATTTTCCAATGTGATGCCAAAGTGATTTGGAGAAAAGTTTTAACATTGAAGTAAGCGACATACGAAAATTATAACATTTTTTTTTTTTTTTCCGTTAACATGTTATTAATTGTTTTGTTAGTAATTAGATATGACTTGTGATGTAATTTCATAGCTACCGAGCACATTATTGAACCCATGTTGCCTTTGTTTCTTTCATTTTATGCACTGTGTATTCTCTCGGCGGTCAAAGGTGGTCGCCAAAGCGAAAATGTCCCGGAGTCAATGTATGTAATGTTTGCGCATGTTTCCATCTCTCTATAGTGTCTTCCTTGACCGTATCTCTGTTCCATGAAATTCTATGATGATGCAATTGTAAGTCTTGGATGGCGAGTGGTCGACTAGGGTGGAGATCCGGCTTATATACATATTATCCAACATGAGAGAAAACCAACCTGAAAATACCTTTCGGTTCCATTCGATTTGATTCAAGTCAAGACAAGCCAGGCACTTTTGACAACCTTGTGACTATGTGGGGACCCATGAAATGCCGCCATCTCGACTTTGTGGCTTATTTCAATGGCCTTGACCCTTGCGCATTTGGTTGGAGTCAAGCATATAACTTCAAGTACCCGAGTTGGAAATTATTTTCAATATACATTGGAAGCATATCTGTTTAGTTTAATGACCTCAAGTATAATTTAAGTTCATTACAAAAAGAATTTTCAGCAATTTTCCATTTCAAATTTTTAAGATACGACATATCCAACTTACTGTGACATGTAGGACAGCCGACGACGATTATATAGCTATGTTAAGAAATTCAAACGAGATTTGAGTATAAAAATTTGATTGCATCTTCATTCAAAAGTTTTAAGATTCCACCTAATAATCATATAAGAAGCCAGACTGGGAGCACAAAATTCGCATGGAAGTACACGTACACACTATCCTGAAGGAATTTATTCTGACACAACAATTACGGAAGTAAGTCATCACTCTTCCCCGGCTTCGTCTGTACGAGCCTCGGCCCCGGCTTCGTCGGTACGACCCTCGGCCCCGGCTTCGATGCTCCCGGCCCTAGCTTCGACGGTACGACGCTTAGCTCTGAGCCCTGATACGACGCAGATCTGGACTTCAACCACCAAAGTATCATTTGGAATGATCCCTTTCCCCGATTTCTCGAGATCCTTCAAGGGCATAAAGTCTGCATCGCCCCCTGGGGGATGTGAGGCACCTAGCCAGCACTTAACTGCAATATACTCCTACTCAGTACGGACTCCAGAGAAGAGAGGGCATTATGTTCTTTCAATAGAAGACATACATGCGTACGTGAATTGTTGCTATGGTATTCAATAGTTGAGAGTTATACAAATTGGGTTCGAGCCGTTCTTAAAAAGTTATTAAAATTTTCTCATAAAATCAAAGTGATATTCATTTTATAAAAAGATCTTGAAAATTTTGTAGGAAGTTTAAATGGTAATACTAATATGTATTTGCATCAGCCCGTTCGTTTTGGATTGAGTAGAAATAATATATAATATATATTCTTTCTTTCTTGCAAAATTTATGACATTCAAATTTCGAAAAATTATGAAAATGTTATATTCAAATTTATGTTATAACAGTTTTGGGTGTCTTGTGTAAATAAAGAGTCAAAAGAATGCATCTTGTAATATTTTTTTTTGGTAAAGATGCATCTTGTAATATTTAAAGTAGGTAAAAACAACAAAAGTAAAAGTCAATCGAGAAGAACATACATTGCTTCTCCTTAAGTTTCCTTTTGAGTTCGTCCAACACCCGCAACTTGAAATCTGCATAAACTTGCTTCTCAGTAGGCGGCTCTACCACTTTTAAGTAAACGGACAGCGACTTTCCATTGACTCTGGGATACACCATTAACTTCCTACACACAACAATTGCAGGTAAACGAAAATACGTTTTAGCTAATTCTATTTACAAACATAAGCAACAAGAATAAATAAATTTAGAAAGGTGAAAGGCGAGTAGCTAATTTCATTTTCACAAAGAAAAAATTCTGCTAACGTGCCAATCCCTATCTTGGCATTTAAAATCTGTGGACCGAAGATCCGTGCCCGCTGTGGACCAGTTTTCGATCTTCAATGCGAATGTGCTTGGAGTCGGGTGTTTGATCAAGGTAAGAGACTCCTCCATCTCCGCAGGTTGGATGACAAAAACTTCAGCCCCAAATGTACAAGAGTCCTTTTCAGTGTTTTCACCAAGGTACCCATTCGAACGCTTTTTGAATTCTTTCAGGGAAAGAAACCGAGGAAACCCGTGTTGGGTCTTCAAGCCTCATCGGCATCTACAGGGATTTCCACAAATTGGTATAACTCTGTTGTTAATGATAAACAATGATGATGTAATTGGAACTGTGACTTTATAAACATTGATTATGAATAAAGTGATTATCAACCTTGAATGGTCAAGTAATTGTTTCGTGATTTGTCATGCACAAAAAGCTTGTAGGTGACGTCAACCGTCTTATTGAGAGGATTGTCCTCGATTGACAAATAGAGGGAAATATATCCCGAACCTTTATCATCCTTGTTTCCTTTGGGGTAAAGAGATAGCCTCCTGACAAGATAAAATAAACGTTTAATTAGCTATTAATTGATTAAGCATTAAAATTGTTGTTCCAATAAAGAGCATTTAGTGAGATGAAAATAAGTTTGGAAGGAAAAAAAAAGGAAATCAAAAACTCACCAATCGTGGCCCGCGGCTTTAAATACACCGGAATCATACTTGTCCAACGTTGATAGTGCTTCAAATGATTCAATATTCAATGAAAAATGAGCTGGCGGAAGAGCTCTCTTGTACTTGACAGATTCTGCCAAAAAAGAAAAAGAAAACAACCATGCGGACACAATTGATTATTTTAGGAGATAGAAGGTTATTAAATGGCTTGTACCAAATGGACAGCAATTGGCCCTTCCACTTTAGGTTTTTAAGACAAACTTTGAAGGATAAATATTGCAGCCCAAAAAGATGCGACGCGGTAGATTATGTGGTAGAGTAAATTTAGAGCCACGCCACGCCTATCATCCCACGCGGAAAGTCTCTTTTAAATATACGTGCACAAAGCGGTTTATCATTTATGAGCATAAATATGTATTAACCGAGCCAAAGATTCGGATCCCCGTGTTATAATAATTTTGAAAAGAAAAAAGCTAAAAAAAATGACGAGATAACTATTTCATGTGTATGGAGATAAAGGAAAAGCCTCATATGGCTGTGAAGTTAAGTGCTTGATAATCCTATTGATGAATTCATCCTAAAATACAACTAGAATGTTCAATCAAGTTAGATATCTTCATTTTTCATGAGCACTATTAATCAGAAGATTCGTATCTGCATATGTATAAAGGTCATATTTGATCCATTTTCTATCTCAGCATTATAGCCAAATGAAATTCGTAAAAGTTTGAAATGAAAGGCACGAATTATTAAGAATAACAACACGGAGAGCACAAAGACGAGATGAAGTGAAGTACCTCTGGCCGTGGCAAAGCAGCTCATTGCCATCTCCAATTTAGAAAGCATGATCTCTTAGCTTACTCTTACCTCTTTTTTGGTTCCTAATTTGCTCCTCTCTCTCTCTCTCTCAAACCGATCGAAGACTTTGCTCGTCAACCCCAGCCATAATGGGGATTATATAGACTCTCTCTCTCTGTCGCGACCCCTTTTTTGCGGGGGCGCCCCGCCGGATCGGGTACGAGCGCCGAAAGGAGGCTAATGGCTCGGCTAGGTTTGATTAAAGCCTGGGCTCTTCCAAGTCCGCCAATTCACGACTTTAAAATATTTGTTTTGTAAATCAATTTTAAAACGGAGTCGCCACTAATCAATTTGGGGTAGGTTGATTAGAAACCCAAGCAAAGTATCGGGAGAAATACTTGCTCATGCGTAACCAGAGAAATTAGGATCGAGGACTTGATTACACTAGTTAATCACTAATGCCCTTTCGGTACCTAATCTTGTCTAAACTCTAAGGTTTTTAGATGTTTGTGGATTTTTCATGCATTTTTGGAAAAATCACATTTTTGGGTATTTTCCTCATTTTTGGACATAAAAGGGATTTTTGGATATTTTGGGGTGTTTTGTGAGAAAATACAAGTATTTTTGGCTTTTATGAAAATTTTGGGCATTTTATGAATTTTGGCATTTTTTGGGATTTTTGATATTTTTGGAAAATTTAAAATACTTTAATATTTTTGGATATTTTGGAAAATAATAATATTTGATTTTTCTGAATATTTCCGAAAATAAATAATTTCTGTTTTGATTTTTGATTTTTTTGGAAATTTAAAACATTTTTAAAACATTTTTTGATTTTTGAAATTTTAAAATGATTGTTGAAATAATAAAAATATTAAAAAAACTGACCCAGGTCGGATCCATTGTTTGGATCCGCCCCGGGTCGGTCCAAAACGCGGACGGGCTCGCTACGCGGGCCCGAAAAAAGAAAAGGCAGTGAAATGGCGTCGTTGGGGGGGTGCGGACGTTCGACCCGGCCCGACGACTCGGCTCCGCGACCCGGCCCCGGCTCCCCTTTAAAACGACGTCGTGGCGAGACGCGTGAAACGACACCGTTTTCGCTTCTTGCAAAACGACGTCGTGGAGAAATCGCCCCGAGTGCGACCCGCGGGTCACACACTCGACCCGTTCCATGACCCGCCTTGCCCTCTGCGAAATGGCACCGTTTTGTCGGCAGTCGACCCGGATCCGACTCCGCTTTTCGACCCGGCTTCTATTTCTTTCCCCAATTTGCGGAACCCTACCCGGTTCGGTCCGGGTCCGACCCGCGACCCGGATCGTGACCCGGAAAACCAGGAACCCTAGGGTTCCGAATTGGGGCAACGGGGGGAAGCGGAGGCGACGGCCAGGACGGCGATGACGGCGACGATCACTTGGCGAAGGGGATGTGACGACGGCGACGGCCTCGGCGGTACCTGCTTGCGGCGAAGACGGCGGCCACGATGGCGACGGCGAGATCTGCTCGCAGCTCCTCCTCCCGCGCCTCTTTCCCTCTCTCTCTCTCTCTCTCTCGAAGCCGGCCGATCTCAGATCTAGTGTCGCTCGTCCTCGGCCCCCCTTTCTGAAGTCTCTCAGGTGGGGAGATTCGAGGATCTGCGACCAAGGATCATCGATCCTTGCCGTTACTCCGTCTCGCTCTCTGTGCTCAAACCGAAGGGGGGAAGGGGGGTATTTATAGGCTGCGGGAGGCCGGCCGACGAGGGCTCGACCGGGGGGGATAGCCGCGGCTCTAGCCGGCCGGATCGGCGTCCCATCCGACGCGTCCCGTCGGCGACTACTCCCCTTCTCTCCCACGTGCCCCTGCTGCCGCTGTACGCCGCTCCGATCGTCTCAGTTTTCTCTGATCGTCGCAGCTCGGGCGCGTGCTACGCACGCACTTTCGGGTGAAGGAGACAACGCCCGCGGGTCGGGCGTCGAGTCGGGCTGACTCGCGGGCGTGAGTGCGGGCTTCGAACCGCAAAAGCCCGTTGGGCCCCTTTTTTTCAGTTTTTTCGGTTTTAATTCATTTTTTGCCGTTTTTTATTTATTTTTCTTTTCGATTTTTTTGGTTTTTTTTGGTTTTTCTGCTTTTTTATCAAAATAAAACGAAATAAAAAGAAATAAAATAAAATCTAAAGAAAAAAAGGAATAATGATAAAAAATAATTAAAAACCCAAATTTAAGATTTAAAAATTAGGCATCAACAGCTGCCTCTCTTTGAAGGTGAGTTCGCAGAGGTTGCATTCAAAGACAAACTGATGCCTAATTTTTACCTAGCATGGGGAATAGATTATATCCTATTTAGGACATACTATCCTATGCGAAAAGAGAATATAACATTACATATATTATGGCAGATAATAAGATACTTGGAGTTACTTACCGGGAATGAGTGAGATAGGGTGTGAACCCCGGGTTTTGGCAAGTATCGAGGTGTCATCTTACTTGGTGATGTGAGGAGGCTGCTTTTCCAGGACTCGAACCAATCTTCGGTCGCCTGTTAAAACAATGGATAATTTGTCTAGGACCCGAACTTTTCTTCGGTCGCCTTGACGGGAAATTACTTTTCCAGGACCTGAATCATTCTTCGGTCGCCTATTGGAGCAATCAAGGGGTTGTCTCGAACCCGAACCATTCTTCGGTCGCCGTGACGGGAAATTACTTCTCCAGGACCCGAACTATTCTTCGGTCGCCTGTTGGAGCAATCAGGGGGTGTCTCGAACCCGAACCATTCTTCGGTCGCCGTGACGGGAAATTACTTCTCCAGGATCCGAACCATTCTTCGGTCGCCCGTTGGAGCAATCAAGGGGGTGTCTCGGACCCAAATCATTCTTCGGTCGCCGCGACGGGAAATTACTTCTCCAGGACCCGAACCATTCTTCGGTCGCCTGTTGGAGCAATCAGGGGGGTGTCTCGGACCCGAAGAATTCTTCGGTCGCCTGTTGGAGCAATTAGAGGGGTGTCTCGGACCCGAACCAGTCTTCGGTCGCCGTGACGGGGAATTACTTCTTCAGGACCCGAACCATTCTTCGGTCGCCTGTTGGAGCAATTAGAGGGGTGTCTCGGACCCGAACCATTCTTCGGTCGCCGTGACGGGGAATTACTTCTTCAAGACCCGAACTATTCTTCGGTCGCCTGTTGGAGCAATTAGAGGGGTGTCTCGGACCCGAACCATTCTTTGGTCGCCGTGACGAGGAATTACTTCTTCAGGACTCGAACCATTCTTCGGTCGCCTGTTGGAGCAATTAGAGGGGTGTCTCGGACCCGAACCATTCTTCGGTCGCCGTGACGGGAGATGCGCCGACCTTTCTCAGGGCATCTCATTGGGGGTGTCTGATTTGTATCGAGAACACCAATGGGTACCTGACCATTCTCGGGAGATGCGCCGACCTTTCTCGGGGCATCCGTTTTTGGGGGTGTTTGACTTCCGTCGGGGACACCGCTTGATACCGACCATTCTCGGGAGATGCGCCGACCTTTCTCGGGGCATCCGATTTGGGGGTGTTTGACTTCCGTCGGGGACACCGGTTGAGACCCGACCTTTCTCGGGGGATGCGTCGACCTTTCTCAGGGCATCTTCTCTGGGGGGTGTGTGACCTCTATCAGAAACACCTGTTGAGACCCGACCTTTCTCGGGGATGCGCCGACCTTTCTCGGGGCATCTTCTCCGGGGGTGTGTGACCTCCGTCGGGGACACCCGTTGAGACCCGACCTTTCTCGGGGGATGCGCCGACCTTTCTCAGGGCATCTTCTCTGGGGGTTATGTGACCTCTGTCAGGGACACCTGTTGAGACCCGAACTTTCTCGGGGGATGCGCCAACCTTTCTCAAGGCATCTTCTCTGGGGGGTGTGTGACCTCTGTCAGGGACACCTGTTGAGACCCGAACTTTCTCGGGGGATATGTTCCGAAAGGTGCCTGGACATTCACAGAGATATTAAAGAGTACATGGATATTCATAAGTACTAACCTGATGGATATTTGGGCCTTGGCAGGCATCATAAGCATTGAAGGGGTACTTGGATGATCACAAGTACGAGTTTTTAGGGATACTCGGACATTCACAAGTATCCAAAGGGCTTTTGATAATTAAAAATGTGGAGAGCATACCTTAGGTATTTGTGAATGTCTCTTTCTTTATGGAAATAGGGAATATCGAGGACGTACCTGAGATATTTATGAAGGTCTCTCACCTCCTGGATATTGAGAATATCGAGGGCGCACTCGTGATATTCGTGGAAGTTTCTTACCTCTTGAGAATTGGGAATATTGAGGACGTACCTCGCATATTCGTGAAGGTCTCTCACCTCCTGGTAGTGGGAATACCGAGGACATGCCTCGCATATTCATGAAGGTCTCTCGCCTCCTGGTAAAGGGGAATATCGAGGACGTACCTTGGATATTCATGAAGGTCTCTCACCTCCTGGTAAAGGGGATATTGAGGACATGCCTCGCATATTCATGAAGGTCTCTCACCTCCTGGAAAAGGGGAATATTGAGGACATGCCTCGCATATTCATGAAGGTCTCTCACCTCCTGGTAAAGGGGAATATCGGGGACGTACCTTGGATATTCATGAAGGTCTCTCACCTCCGGGTAAAGGGAATATCGGGGACGTACCTTGGATATTCATGAAGGTCTCTCACCTCCTGGTAATGGGGAATACCGAGGACATGCCTCGCATATTCATGAAGGTCTCTCACCTCCTGGTAATGGGGAATATCGGGGACGTACCTTGGATATTCATGAAGGTCTCTCACCTCCTGGTAATGGGGAATATCGAGGACATGCCTCGCATATTCATGGAGGTCTCTCACCTCCTGGTAAAGGGAATATCAGGGACGTACCTTGGATATTCATGAAGGTCTCTCGCCTCCTGGAACTTGGGGAACATTGAGGGCTTACCTGAGATGTTCGTGAAGGCCTCTCGCCTCCTGGAATTTTGAGAATGGCGAGGGTACACCTTGCATATTTGTGAAGGTCTTCTACATTCTGGATTTTGGGAATAGCGAGGGTACACCTCGCACATTCGTGAAGGCTTCCCGCCTTCTTGGGTATTCGTGAAGGCTTCCCGCCTTCTGGAATTTGGGAAATACCGGGGGCATACCTCGGGTATTAGTGAAGGCTTCTTACTTTCTGTGTTCTGGGAATACCGAGGACGTACCTCGGATATTCATGAAGGCCTCCCGCCTTCTCGGAAATTGGGGAATACCGAGGACGTACCTTGGGTATTCGTGAAGGCCTCTCGCCTTCTGGATGTTGGGGAACATCGAGGACGTACCTGAGATGTTCATGAAGGCCTCCCGCCTCCTGGAAATTAGGGAATGCCGAGGACGTACCTCGGATATTGGTGAAGGCCTCCCGCCTTCTGGAAATTGGGAACACCGAGGGCGTACCTGAGATGTTCAAGGAGGCCTTCCGCCTCCTGAGATGTTCGTAAAGGCCTCTCGCCTTCTGAAATTTGGGAACATCGAGGACGTACCTGAGATGTTCGTGAAGGCCTCTCGCCTCCTGGAATTCGGGAACATCGAGGACGTACCTGAGATGTTCGTGAAGGCCTCCCGCCTTCCGGATTTTGGGAACACCGAGGACTTTCCTGAGATGTTCATGAAGGTTACTTCCTTTTGGAAATTTCAGATGCAACGCGAGGCTTACCTGGGTAATTGTAGCTGCATGATGTGGGGGAATGCTTGAGAGCTTGCTAGCATCCAATGTCATGATTTTGAGGACAACTCTAACAGGTCGAGTGTCATAAAAAAGGGGTACTCGAACAGTGGTCGATACTTAAAGATGAGAGAATACTTGGACAGTCACAAGCACCTGAACTTTAATGATAGCATAAATAGGTCAAGTGTCAACAGAGGGAGCACTTAAGTAGTGGCAAACACTCGAAAATAGGGGGATGCTTGGGTAATTGCAGATGTTGATATTTGAGGGACAAATCAAGCAAGCCGAGCATCGGTACCTAGACAAAGGGTAGGTACTTAAAGATAGAGGGATACTTGGCCGCCACAAATATCAATGCTCTGGGACAACTCACACAGCCGAGTGTCAATAAAAGGAGTACTTGGTGAGTGAGGGGTACTCAAAGATTATCAAATATAAAGCTCTGGGGAACAGGAATGGGAATATGCTTCCTGGTGACATCTCTAATTTTTATAAGTATGCCTGCTATTCACACGATATGCAGATGTGTATGCAATGATTGTATGTGCTGTAAACTTGTAAATTAGAATGTGATTTATGCATGATGACCTTGTCAGTTCTGCATCTTTTGAATTCCATTGGGGAAGATTTTGAAAGACAACTTTTGTTTAGAATGCAGATGTCTTTGAGCATGCCGGATGGGGGACTTTCAGTCTGAAAGGACTTTCCACTCACTCTCATGGGAAAGGCTGTTTTATCCTGACCATTGATGCAGGGTTTATAAGGACCACACTATCTTACCATCATCATGTCAGCAGGGGTCTGAGTATTCTCGCAAATGATACGACTTCACCAACGTGAGAGGTCTTTTTTGAGAGTTGTGATGAAGGCTTGGTCAAAGGCTCATCAAGGGGGACCAATGAAGTCATGGCTTTGTAGGGAAAATGCTGCACGGTTATCTTTGGGTTCGCAAGTCGAGGATCCTGTGAAAAGAGATAGAATAATCTTGCTCGTACTTCTTCAAGCGATGCTTATAAACATATGAAATCCTACGTTAATTGAAGTGCCCCTAGTTTGAAGAGACTTTTTACAATAGGACGCTGCGTAGGCTTGACTCTTGTGACAGCTGGTGATTGTCTTGGCGTTTGTCACCAATCTCTCTTCTTACGAACCGGCAAAGGTTCCATGGATCTCAATGGTAACTCCTCTTGGGGATACAAATGACTGCCTTTTTGTTCGGGGCATCGGCCTTGCTTTTACCAGGCACACTGCTTTTTTATGCCCCCGCTTCTTTTTTTTTCGATTTTTTATTCACGGGCATTGACCTTGCTTTTACCAGGTACACTGCTTTTTATGCCCCAGGTTGTTGCTTGAGGAACTGGTCTTGACGAGTTCGAGTGCATGCCTTCACTAGACTTTGTTGAGTCTTCATCTTTTGCTGGCTCTTCCGATTATGCTGCTTGGATGACAGCTTCCGCTTTACCTCTTTGTGAGGGTGATTTTACAGACTTAAGTGAGTTGTACAATGGTTACAAGTGCATAAAGAAAGGATTGCTCTTCATGACTCTAGGGCACTTAAATTAACGCGAGTGTTCATATATAAATAAAGACACTCAAAGATTGATGCAAGTGCAAGCAAGAGAATCTCTATCCCTTTCCTCACCTCGTGATGCTGACTTGCCTTTGGCTTGCCCCAGTGTGGGGTGATTTTTTGACGGGGGGTAGGATGGAAATATGGCCAGTGTATGGGGCTCAAGGTGGGTGATGGAATGTCTCCCACTGTTTTGGTTATCGTACCATTCGCGAGAGAACTCTTTACTCTGTAGTCATGGAACTTTCTGCACTCATCTCACAAGTGTGTAGATGGGGGACTGTGTATGGGATACGGCTTGCCTGTCATCATTCTGATGTGCCTCATCCAACATGCTCAATTAGTCTTGTATTCTTTACTTGGCTGTTCTGCTCTAATAATCCTTTTTAGAATCAAAGATTTAGACAGACGAAATCATCATGCACAATTTACAAAAAAGAGGCATGCAAAGATATGATGTGAACGAGTTTATGTTTTCCAAAAATAAATGAATGGCTTTTTACTCAAGAAACAACTTCAAGAGAGTTTACTTGGTGAAATAGTATTCACAAATGTGCTGAAATTTGAACATCAAAGAGGCTATTTACAAAGGGTTATTTACAGACGGGTGTCAATAAAACGTTCTTATTGGTTAGGGACATGACATATGCATGATCAGCCGGGGATTGGGGATTTGACCAGGAATTTCTGCTCTTGCCTTTTTTAGAAAAGAAGCTGGGAAGCGGCTCAAACAATAGGGCCTAGATTGTAAACGATTTGAAGCCTGAGGGATCTTCACCATTTTGCTTTGGTGATACTTGAGATGTTATTCTGCTTTGGAAAGCTTATCAGAATATGACAAGACTTTCATTGATTTATTTTCCGTATCTCGGACGGTCAGGTGATCCTGTAAAAGGCAAGAGAAAGTGTGTTAGTCACGAATCTCTTTTGGAAGTTAAATAATTGGAAGTGATACAACATTACTCTTCACTAGTTTGCAAATGCTTAAGTGGACGGGGAGGATATGAAGTCTTGTGCTTCCCATTTCGTCAGGTCGATCATTGGCTTGTGGATGACACATCCCTTTATGGAGCCAGTGTATTTGATGGAAGTCATTTCTGCATCCTAGCTTGGCTAGCACCGATTTATCTAACCTTTGAGTTTGGTCCTTGATTTGTGAAGTTTCTGTCAAATTGGGAAAACATGTCAAAAACGGGTTCGATGGTAGGGATATTGGAAACGATACTAGATTACCCTTCCCCGAGCTTGTCTCGTGCTAGCTCTTGAGGATGCTTGAATGTTGAGGATGACCTATTTATCTTGACACGACTCGGTGTTTCCTTCCGTTGGCCTTCATGATTGCTGGTCGTTGATTCATCTCCAACGCATTCCTTTTGTGGAATTTTCTTTTCTTTGTCTTTGGCTATAGTATTATTGAGCAAAAGTCATGTACCTCAAGTTTCTATGGAATTCGAGATGGACAATCAAAACTTCCAGCTTTGGTGGCAATTACTCCTCGGAAGAAAATGCCCCTGAGTGAAGCTTCTAGATTTCAAAGCCATTGTCCAAGGTGTGGGGTCATAGATCGCCTTGACTATCTGGATTTTCTCCCTGGCTATGTCGCGTGACGAGATGGTCTTTTCGCTCAGGAGGGAGCTGGACCGGAGTGAGGCACGTCATAGATGCTTTGATTTCAACTCTATGCCTGTACCTATTATGTCCCATCTTTTGTATCCTGTAAATGGAAGAGAGGGGTTGTTATTTTCAATACTACACTAAGGGAATAAGACTTACCCCTTTTTGAAGCGGGATGCTCTTTTCGTTTGCCCCGCTTTCTTAAAAATGTGTTCTTGAGTTTGGTCTGTTCACATGATGTGCCAATCTCAAACGCCTTTTGTCATGCTAAATTTAAGGGGACGATATTCTCGAGACATAAAGTGAGAGAGTCAAAATGACAAACATGCTTAAATTTATCATCTTATTTTGACCAAGGTTTTCGGCGATGAAATTCTTTTCTTTTTTTCAAAATGCATTTTTGGGGAGAAAAAGCAAGAGGCAGCCCAACCCTCGCATTCTCCTTGGATGACTTTTTCTTTTCGTGGTTGGATAACATCGCTGGGCTGGTTTAGGGTACCGCCTCATGCTCTCGGAATGTTTTCAACTTTATTTAATAGGTGGATTTACACTTTGGAATAGTGATTTCAAAAATAGTTCCTTAGCGGAACTGATGTTGAAAACAAGCCAGACTTAAGAAAGATATACAATTTTCTGTGAGGAAATCAAAAAGGATTCCACTTGGGTGTGCCTACACCCATTTCCCCTCATGGTCTTTCGTTGATGGTGTCCATGAAAAGGCCTGCAAACATGGTGGTCACGTCATCTGACCCTTCTTTCTCTGTTGCTAAGGTAGGTACTTCATTGCCTGAATAGTACCCGGCCTCTACCAGCCTTTGATGGATGTCAGCGGTATGCCCCTCGATATTTCGCTCCGACTATCTTCGGGACTGAATACCGCGTTTCTTGTGTCGGCGTGATCGGGGAGCGAATTGCTTTGGAATGTGAAGGCTTTAGTGTCTAACAGGTCCTGGATCCGACTCTTGAGGGCGAAGCAGTCATCAGTCGAATGCCCTACTTCTCCCATGTGATAGTCGCATGTCTTGGATGAGTCATAACTGGAGAAGTTTTCGACGTTTGGTCACTTTGGCTCGGTCGAAAGGAGATTCTTCTTTCGAAGGATCGCCAGTACCTGGGATGGAGATCCAGGAAGAGGAGTAAATTGTCTTCTATTGCTGTAACGCGGGACGACCGATGACCGGTGGTCTGTTGCTGTCTTGCACTTGTCTCGAATTGTTGGAGAATGATTGTAGGTTGCATTGACATCTATCGAGGGTTCTTTATCTTTCTTCAAACCGAACTCTGTCCGTGGGTGTAGGTTCGGTGAACCAACCTTCCCTCAATCCTATCTCAATTTGCTCTCCAATTGGAATGAGTTGATTAAACGATTCGGCGATCGTGGTTACCATTCGATTGCGGTACTCATAAGGGAGAGTTTTGATAGACATTTTCCTTAGCTCGAAATCGGTTGGTTCAGGACTGATTTGGGCGGCGAGATTCCTCCATCTGATAGCATACTCTTTGAAAGATTCCTACTTTTTCTTTTCCGTGCGGTCGAGATCCTCACGAGAAGGGGTAATATCCATTATGAATTTGTACCGCTTGAGGAATGCCTCGCTTGCTTCACTCCATGTTTCGACGAGATTTATGTTTTTCTTGATGCACCACCTCAAGGCGGGACCTGCCAGGCTTGACTGGAATGACTGGATCATTAGAGGCGCATTACTGACGTACTGGGTCATTCGAACCAAGTACATTTGCAAATGAGCTCTTGGGCAGGTCGTGCCATCATACTTCTCGAATTCAGGCATCTTAAACTTCTCGGGCATTTTGACTTTGGAGTAGATAGAAACGTCGGTAGGAGTAGGATCTTGTAGGCCCTGCATCTGCTTCAGCCTCTCCTCGAGCTTCTCGAGACGCTTGTCATGCTCAGTTTTAGATGAAACGCCGGGCTTGGCTTTCTTTACTATGCTTTGGTAAATGTCGTCTTCCAATTCGGGCATGTTATCATCGGTATCTCTCCCTTGGTTCCCTCGGGCGGATGACTGTGGCAGTACCACTTCGATTGAGGCCGGGGTAGGGGTTAGTTTGCCTTGGATGGAATCCATTTGTTTTGAGAGTTGCTTTGGAGCACATTGAAGACTTGCTTCATTTCATTTTCAATGATCTCAACACGGCTTGGTACACTTTCTTCAGCCATTCTAATCTTTGGATTTGGCGAATATGACTATGATTTCCTGTTTATGTAAGAAATGGGCAAATTGTAAGTAAAGGAAACACAGAGGACACTGGCTCATGGCAAGGATCGAGTCATTCTTTATTTATTAACAAGAGATTTGTACAATATCAAAAGAGCCTTTTTTACACAAGTCAGAATGACCCTAGATATTCACATTAAAAACCACGACGCCCATTTTTATATGCGATGGGAAGTCTCGATCCTGCGACGTCGCTTGCTTTCTTGAGATGGTTTTGATAAGTGTCTCTTGCTGGTCTCCAAACTTTCTTCAAGGAACTTGGTCTTTCTTTGCTTGGTAAGCTTCTTACTTATATCAGGGATTTCCGGTTGCAACTCTTTAGGAATCTCGTGATTGAGGATGTAAAAAGTGGATGCATGATGGGCTTTCTCCTGTCCCTTCGCCTTAAGGGCACGATAATCCTCTCCGGTTGGCATTTATCCCATGCATCTTGAATCATGCTAATTTTCCCCGAGTAATCACAACCCGTGGGGGCGAAAGAAAACCAAGCCGTTCGGCTTGAGTGGTGGCGGGACTTCTTGAAGGGCTCTATATCGGCGGGCCACCCTATATGGGTAGTACGAGGTAGCTCCGGAGAGGCCCAGCAGTGGGATGGGATTGTAATAATCAAGTGCGAAACGTGCCTCACTTGCAATGAACCACTTCGCTCGCCATATAAATGTCTCTGGGACCGGGTTTCTTAACAAGTCAATCCACCGAGAATACTCTTTATCGGGAGAATGTTTCTCCAAACTTTGGAATTTTTGCAACGGGTGTCTATACTCATTAATTTCAAATATTTGCATGTGGTGCCCAAACCCTTTGACATGGGAAAAGAACCATATTTGTAAAATTTCTGGGGCGGCTCTCATGATTTTTCTTTTTGTCCTTGAAACGATTAAGGGATAAAAATGTTTCGGCTAAAACCATGTTTACATATCCCACACCAAAAATGATTTGATTTACTATCCCCGTGATTGAAGGATTTATGGCATTCTTTCTATAGGGGAAAATGATGAATCCAAAGAATGCCAAGAGGAAGATCTTGGTTTTTTGGGACATTGATTGTTTTTCAAAGCATTCGGTTAAGGATGATAGTGGGAAAGCATAGCTGTTGGCTTTAACAATTTTCTCTTACCGAATTATTTTTTAAAAAATGTGACAGACCGATTATGGGGTCGACATCGGTTAGTGGCTTAGTGAGCTCCGCTCCCAGGGGCATTCCTATGGCGAGACCGTATTCCTCCGAGTGGGAGTCAACTCAAATTTGCCGAACATGAAGGTGGATGTCTCCTGGACACCGAAATGTGGTAGGGCTTGCATGATTCCGTAATGGATATTGATTTGGAGCAACGGGAGGAGATGACCAATCCTCATCTTGACCTCGCTCTTGACCAGGCGGCTCTAACCGATTCCACCATCCGAGGAGCTCTTTCTTTGGGGCGGGGATAAATTTGATGTCGATTCTTCCCATCGCATTTAAAAATGGGTTTACACGACCGATCCTATTTTGCCATGAGCCAGCAAGGACTAAGTAAAATTTAAATAAATTACCTTGCTTTGAAATAAATATGGCAAACACGAGACATGCGATGGGACGTGCGGCTCGATTTCTAACTCGAAGGCTTAGTGAAATTAAAAGGGCATCTCGCCGGCCGCAGCCTCTCGCGTTAGCGGCGTACCTTCTTAACCTCGGCTAAGAAATTCGGGAAAAGAAGGGCAACCTCTACATGGCGCTCGCTTTCGAGGCCGTATCATTCTTAACACTATCCTAGAAATCCTATGGCGGCCCAGGTCCGGCGGCCGGGTTGTGCGTGCCATGTGTAGTGTTTGAAAGCAATAAAGCATGCATAACAGTTTATAATCACAAGACAATTTAATTTAAGTAAGCTTAAAATAAACTTCTTAAATAATTGACCTGTAAAAAGAAAAAAAACCTAAGTCAGTAAATAATTTAAACAAGATAAATATGGCCTAAGTCCTCGAGTCCCCGATGGAGTCGCCAAGCCGTCGCGACCCCTTTTTGCGGGGGCGCCCCGCCGGATCGGGTATGAGCGCCGAAAGGAGGCTAATGGCTCGGCTGGGTTTGATTAAAGCCTGGACTCTCCCAAGTCCGCCAATTCACGACTTTAAAATATTTGTTTTGTAAATCAATTTTAAAACGGAGTCGCCACTAATCAATTTGGGGTAGGTTGATTAGAAACCCAAGCAAAGTATCGAGAGAAATACTTGCTCTGCGCAACTGAGAAATTAGGATCGGGGACTTGATTACACTAGTTAATCACTAATGCCCTTTCGGTACCTAATCTTGTCTAAACTCTAAGGTTTTTTAGATGTTTGTGGATTTTTCATGCATTTTTGGAAAAATCACATTTTTGGGTATTTTCCTCATTTTTTGGACATAAAAGGGATTTTTGGATATTTTGGGATATTTTGTGAGAAAATACAAGTATTTTTGGCTTTTATGAAAATTTTGGGCATTTTATGAATTTTGGCATTTTTTGGGATTTTTGATATTTTTTGGAAAATTTAAAATACTTTAATATTTTTGGATATTTTGGAAAATAATAATATTTGATTTTTCTGAATATTTCCGAAAATAAATAATTTTTGTTTTGATTTTTGATTTTTTTGAAATTTAAAACATTTTTAAAACATTTTTTGATTTTTGAAATTTTAAAATGATTTTTGAAATAATAAAAATATTAAAAAAACGACCGGGTCGGATCCACGGTTCGGATCCGCCCGGGTCGGTCCAAAATGCGGACGGGCCCGCTACGCGGGCCCGAAAAAGAAAAGGCAAAGTGAAACGGCGTCATTGGGGGTGCGGACGTTCGACCCGACTCCGTGACCCGACCTCGGCTCCCCTTTAAAACGACGTCGTGGTGAGACGCGCAAAACGACACCGTTTTCGCTTCTTGCAAAACGGCGTCGTGGAGAAATCGCCCCGAGCGCAACCCGCGGGTCACACACCCGACCCGTTCCACGACCCGCCTTGCCCTCTGCGAAACGGCACCGTTTTGTCGGCAGTCGACCCGGATCCGACTCCGCTTTTCGACCCTGCTTCTATTTCTTACCCCAATTTGTGGAACCCTACCCGGTTCTCGGTCCGGTCCGACCCGGCGACCCGGATCGTGACCCGGAAAACCAGAACCCTAGGGTTCCGAATGGGGCAACGGGGGAAGTGGAGGCGACGGCGACGACGGCGACGATCACTTGACGAAGGGGATGTGACGACGGCGACGGCCTCGGCGGTACTCGCTGCGGCGAAGACGGCGGCCACGATGGCGACGGCGAGATCCGCTCGCAGCTCCTCCTCCCGCGCCTCTTTCCCTCTCTCTCTCTCTCTCTCTCTCTCTCTCTCGAAGCCGGCCGATCTCGGATCTGGTGCCGCTCGTCCTCGGCCCCCTTTCGAAGTCTCGGGTGGGAGATTCGAGGATCTCGCGACCCGATCATCGATCCTTGCCGTTGCTCCGTCTCGCTCTCGTGCTCAAACCGAAGGGGGAGGGGGTATTTATAGGCCGCGGGAGGCCGGCCGACGAGGGCTCGACCGGGGGATAGCCGCGGCTCCAGCCGGCCGGACCGGCGTCCCATCCGACGCATCCCGTCGGCCGACTACTCCCCCTGCTCTCCCATGTGCCCCTGCTGCCGCTGTACGCCGCTTCGATCGTCTCACTTTTCTCCGATCGTCGCAGCTCGGGCGCGTGCTACGCACGCACTTTCGGGTGAAGGAGCCAACGCACGCGAGTCGGGCGTCGGGTCGGGCTGACTCGCGGGCGCGAGTGCGGGCTTCGGATCTGCGAAAGCCCGTTAGGCCCCTTTTTTCAGTTTTTTTGGTTTTAATTCATTTTTTGCCTTTTTATTTATTTTTCTTTTCGGTTTTTTTGGTTTTTTTTTTTTGTTTTTCTGCATTTTTATCAAAATAAAACGAAATAAAAAGAAATAAAATAAAATCTAAAGAAAAAAGGAATAATGATAAAAAATAATTAAAAACCCAAATTTAAGATTTAAAAATTAGGCGTCAACACTCTCTCTCTCTCAAACTGATCGAAGACTTTGCTTGTCAACCCTAGCCATAATGGGGATTATATAGAGTCCATCCGAACAATAAGAGATTAGGTTCTCTAACTTTTTGAAAATTACCAAAAAAAGTTATAAACTTATTATAGTTATGCCAATTCAATTATAAACTTATTTTTTTAGCTAATTGAATCTTAAATCTTTTGAAATTATGTCAGTTCGTCTCTCCAGCTAAAATTGATCAGCTGGCGCTGATGTGGCCATTGGCCAAAATGGACGATAATTTTTTTAATAATATTTTATTTTTAAAATTATTTTATTAATTTTTATTCTTTTTTTTCCTCCTCCCTCCTCCTCTCTCCTTCTTCCTTTGGCTCTAGCAATCGACCAAAGGAGAGGGCTAGCTGGTCGCTGGACTGAGGTAGCCAAGCGAGCTCGCCTCACCGTCACTAGATGAGGGCGAGCTCGCCCAGCCACTAGCGAGGCAAGCTCATGCTAGATCCGGAGGGGCTCGCCTCATCACACCCAACAGCGATGAGGCGAGCCCTCGTTAGATCAAACAGGGGACTCACCTCGCTAGTGGTTGGCGAGGTCGTCCGACCGCCTCAATCTCGATGACTGCCAACCCTCCCCTTTGGCTCGTCATTGGAGCCAAACAAAGGAGAGACGATGAGAAAAAAAGATTAAAAATAAAATAAAATAATTAAAATAATTCGGAAAAATAGAATATTAAAAAATTGTCGCCGGCGGCCACATCAATGTCGATTGGCCAATTTTGGCCAGAGAGATCGAATTAACATAATTTTTATAAAAATTACGACAATATTGACCCTAAAAAAATAAATTTAAAATTGAATTGATATAATTATAATAATTATAAGAATTTTTAATAGTTTTTCCGCCTAACTTTTTAGGAGTGTCCCCGACTTTTCTCCTAATAAAAGCTGAAAGAAAAGTTTCCTATTCTTTGAATGACCTCTAGTGGCCTCGATTCTAGTAACCAACCCAGTAACATGAAAAATTCTTACTTTCACACCTGAAGGAAGCCAAAAAGAGACGTGGGCGGCCGGCGTAATGAGGCAATTGTCATTATTTCTCTCTCCCACTTCTTGACGCGTGTAAATGTCTTGAAAAAAGAAGAAGACTCAAACCGGAAAAGTTAATTACCGGGAGTGGCACTCGTTGACTCATTGACCAAGATCCCCTAAAATCATTGAGTTCCAGCGTTTAATGTGCTCGAGTCCATGGTGATCTCACCAAGAAGGGGGTGCTGGAGCCCACCAAATTTTAGGAGGAGGATCCTTAAATGTAACTGTACTTTAAAGTGTGCATCCTAAATCGTCACAATATTACGACGAAATCAATATAAGACGATCAATATAATATATGAGAAAAGTAGTCTACTCCTAGCCTAAAAATTACAAACTTAAAGTATTCTAAAAGAAAAAAGGGAAAAAATCACCAAAAATCCCAAACTTTGCCTCGAGTGACACATTTACCCCCAACTTTTTGTGTCGTGAAAAACCTCAAACTTTCCAAATTGTGACACATTTACCCCAAACTTTTTTGCGACACAAAAAAACCCCGAACTTTCAAGTGTGACACATTTACCCCAAAATTGGAGGGCATTTTGGTCTTTTCATTTTTAAAAATTTTTTTCTTTTTTTCTTTTTTTCTTCTTCTTCCTCCCTCCGCCGGCCATGGCGGAGCCAACGGAGGGAAGCCGGCGCCGGCGAGGGTCGCCCTCGCCGGCATGGGGCGAGGGCGGCCCTCGCCGGCGTCGGCCGGCCCTTGCCGCATCGGGCGAGGGCCGCCCAACGCCGGATCGGCGAGGGAAGCCCTCGCCGGCGTCGGTGAGGGCCTCCCTCGCCGGATCTGGCGAGGGTCGCCCTCACCTGCTTCGGGCGAGGGCGTCTCGCCCGACACGGCGGGCGGCCCTCGCTGCGTCGAGCGAGGGTGCCCTCGCTCGATGCGGGCGAGGGCACCCCTCGCCGGATCGGGCGTCGGGCGGGCCTCGCCCGACGCCGGCGAGGGCCGCCCTCGCCCCACGCCGCGAGGGCCGCCCTCGCCCCACGCCTCGCGAGGGCGCCCTCGCCGGCTTCCCTCCGGCGCCGCCATGGCCGGCGGAGGGAATAAGAAGAAAAAAAAAAAAAAAAGAAAAAGAAAAAAAAATAGAAACTAAAAAGACAAAAATGCCCTTATGGGGTAAATGTGTCACGGTTTGAAAAGTTTGGGGTTTTTCACGGCACAAAAAAAAAGTTTGGGGTAAATGTGTCACTCGGGGCAAAGTTTGAGATTTTTGGTGGTTTTTTCCCAAGAAAAAATAAACAACTATTGATCTTCGAGTACGTTTGGTCTTGTTGGTTGCCTTTACTAAGAGTAACTTGTACGCAGAATTGAACAAGTCATCTTCAATTCTTGAGTTAGATATATTTCGGCCTTTCAACGAACTAAGCAAACCTTCGAAGATTAAAAAAATGGAACAGCTATGTTTGCTTTAGTTGTTTCATGTTTTTAAAGTGATTTGAAGGAGATGTATGTCATCCAGCTAACCCAATTGGGGTAATGATAATTTTTCCTGAAAAGTGTGGGAAATGATTCAAATTTCCAATTATTAACTTTCGTCTTTTGATTCATGTCGCTGTTTGAGTTCTCTTTCTTTCCTTTTTGCGTGTGTGAGTTGGTTGGAGGAAGGGAACTGGAGTGGGTAAAACAATCATTCGGCGTAATAGTTTGAGGGGACGCGGGACATCGTATGGCGAGCTCACCGAATACGACGTCGCTAGTTGTGACGTCATATGGCGAGCTCCTCCGGAAAGTGAGGCTCGTTGACCCTTTGACCGAATGACCTAGCGTTTATGCGTTCTTCGGTGAATAATGACCGCTCGATCAGAGAAATGAACGGAGGGCTTTGCCCTCTCATATCTCATCCCACGGGACTCGTGAAATACTCTAATTGCAACTACAAATTCACCTTAGTTCCAGTCATTTTGGATCAAATGAGAACTTTATAATTGCCTTGAAAATGTTTCTATAACGACACAAATAAGCATACAAATATAATGATACAATGTGATCTCACGACCTATATATAATAATCATTTAAAATAAAGTCTATATCTCATATGAATTTTTTTGATTGTGTTGTTTTTTTTCTTAAATCTTGTATCTACCGTGATTTTATTTTTATTTAGAAAAAAAAACTAAAACCTCCCCCACATTCAAATAATTAAACATGTCAATTCTTATATGTGAACTACTGGGATTCGCTCCAGTGGCCACTCTTCTAACATGGAAGGGGGAGGTGAGGGGTTCAAACCCCCACCTTCTCAGGGAGGAATGTGGTGGGGACGCGCAAGTTTCAGGAGTGGGTTTCGACTCCCACGCCCTGCAAGAGGCAGGGCAAAAGTCTGAGAGTGAGTGTAGAATAGGTATAGAGTAGGACTGACCAAAAAAAAAAAATTCTCATATGTGTGATGTAATTTTCAATTTCAACATATTGAAAATATATGGTTGGCCTTTTCTTTAAGAATAACATCCTTTTTCTGCACTTGCTCTATTCTTTTGCAAATTTTATTGATCAAAGCATTTCTTTCTTCTCATAAGCGAACTCACCCTCTAACCATCATGCTTTGAAAGGAAGAACCTAAACTTTCTCATCCTCAAAAGCTGCCTTCATTGTCAGGACTTCCTCTCTTCCAAATTGAGTCTAAATATTCTTGTGGACTTCTACCCAACTTTTTGTATCTTTTATATTAGAAGAATATCGTGATATGACAACTTTATGAATGTTTTCTTAGAAGATTTTTTGCTTGTTATTTTATTTAAGGTACCGGTGATTTTGGTTTTGGGAATAATAGAATTTTTTAATGTGAAATGGAATGACCTGAATAAATTATCTCTGTAAGGATTTGGGCCTCCCATTATGTAATATTGTCCGCTTTGAATATCCGACCCTCACAGCTTTAAAATGCATTATACAGGTTTAGATAACCTGAGCCTTATAAACTAGCCCAGGACTCTCTCCTTTAAGCGATGTGGGACAGGAGACGCGCATCCTCCTGGGTACATCCGGAGATTGAGGTACGGACGCACTACCATCCCTCCTCCCCACGCACCACCGCTTGGGCCATCACACTCTATGTGCCCTCGCTGTGACCCCACACACAGTCGGGAGTCAGCTCTGACACCATTTAGCCCTATACGCAGTCGAGAGTCGGCTCCAATACCATTTGTAAGGACCCGGGCCTCCTACTGTATAATATTGTTCGCTTTGGGCCTTCGGCCCTCATGGCTTTAAAATGCGTTACGCAAGTTTAGAGAATCCAAGCTTTATAAACTAGCCCATGACTCCCCCCTAAGTGATGTGGGATAGGAGATGCACCCTTTCCCTGCGCACGTCCGGGGACCGAGGTGCGGACGCACCACCATCCCTCCTTCCCGTGCATTGCCGCCTGGGCCGTCACAATCTCTCATGTATTTTTTTTCCTCAACATAAGATTTAGGAATGTGAGTAAATTTTAGTTAGCATTACATGGATTGCACAAATCAGAAAGGTTACTGTTATTAGTGTTGACACATAAATTTTACTTTTTTACTTAGGATTTAATCGTGTAGAAAATATGGATTAATTTTTAATCACTATAAAAAATAACTCCATTAAATCGCGTCACATATAGACATTAGGAACATTTGCATTATTAGTATTATTATTAAAAAACCTTTGAAAAAATTATTTTTAAAAAAATAAAATTAAAATAAAAGAAAGGGAGAAAATCGAACAGCCCAGCCCTCTCTTTTTTCTCCCCTTGTTATTTCCCTCACGCAGCCCATCTCCTTTTCCCCTCCGAGCCCGGCCCCTCTCCCTCTCTTCTCTTCCTCGTCTGTTTTGGACGTTGGCTAACGACAGAAAGGACGGTAACGCGACAAAGGACAAAGGACAGAAGGGCGAAGGTAGGGCCGTGCGTGACGCTTGACGGGGAATTTCGTGCGGTACGGGGCTAGCTGGCGCCGCCCTGGAGGAGAGAGAGAAGGGATAAAAGAGAAGGCAACGTGAGAAGGAGGGGGGCTGCTCGTTCTTGGAGAGGGAGAGAAGCGACTATATTCTCGAGATCTTCGGCAATGGTAGCGTTTCAGTGGCAAAGGAGGTGACATCGCGGTGGTGAAGGACCGGAGGTGGGCCTGGTCAGGTGCGCTCCTCCCTCACACGGCCCCGAGAATCGCTCGTGGGATTTTTGCCAGGTTTCTCGATCTGACCTCACTCTTGAAAGAGGAAGGTTCGGTTTTGTTTCGGATATGTTTTCTCCGGATGCTTTGAATGTAGCTGGTTCGGAGAGCAGAGAGAGGATTGAGCGAGCATTGAGCGAGGAGAAAAGAGGCAAATGACTATTTTGGTTAAGTATTCTCAGGAAGTTCCTCGCCTGACGATCGACTTGTGGCCATCGTTCTTCCATAACCCAGAGCCCGGCTGTGGCCGGTGATTGTGATCCGCTCTCTTCCGGAAACGAGGTTAGCCAAAATCTAGACCCCTTCGTTCCGCTCTATCTCGGTTAACCTAAGGACTAAGATTTGTCTTCTCTGTTTATGCAGGTATGGGCCTTGAGCAAGTCGTTTCTGATTTTTGGGAACGTTAGTTGCTGCTCGTGTTTGATTTTAGACGCGACTTCAAGTCTGAATGAGCTAGTGTCCTCCCTTTAGCCGATGCACCCTATTCGTTCGATAAAATGACCTCGAGGCACCTTTGGAAAAACAGGCACTGCCTTTCCATATCCATAGCTCATATATCATCGTTTTGATGGTTAGTTACTGAGGTTGTCTTGCGTGAAGCCTTATCTCGTTGATCATGGATAGTGGTCGGTGAGGATCAGTGGTGGCGCTTCTTTAAGAGGGATCTCGGCGATGGTGGTGTTCTCGGCAAAGAAGAGAACGTAGAAAAGGGGAGTTTCAGTATGGGAGAAGACCGCATGCAGGGGAGAGAATTAAATAAAAAATAATAATAATAGAAAATAGAAAAAGAAAGTAAAAGAAAAAAAGGTTAATACTTTGAGAAATCCCGAATTGATACACATATGACAAATTTACCAAAAACTATTTTTTTACTATGAAAAACCCTAAACCGGTACACCTATGACAAATTTACCCAACTAACCATAAAAAATCATAAACTGGTATATTTATGACAAATTTATCCGAAACTAATTTATTCAACCGCAAAAACTCCAAACCGATAAATTTGTGACAAATATATTCTCTATTAAATTGGATTAATACAAAAAAATCACAAAAATTGTAAACTATGACAAACAGAGCATAAAATACCAAATTGATATATTAATCAACCGTCACATGTCATTTAACTTAATAATTTGACAATAAAATTTAATAAAAACTAACAAAGGGTAAATTTGTCATAAGTGTACTAGTTTGGGGTAAATTTGTCATAAGTATACCAGTTTGGGGTTTTTCATGGTCAAAAAAATAGTTTAGGGTAAATTTGTCACAAGTGTACTAATTTGGGGTTTTTCGGGATATTAACCCAAAAAAAAAAAAAAAAAAGGGACTTGACTTAGGCCCCATTTGGTTTAGCTTTCTCAAGGGTCTTGAGCCCCCAAAGCTCCTTGGGGAAAATATTTTGTGTTTGGTTCACACTTTTGAGTCTTCATTTGCTTTGAATGCCGCATTTGGAATGCTAGCATAGGGTTTAATGAATTTTTTTCTTTCCAAGATTTCCCTTATTGATAATTATGTTTTCCTCTCTTGCCCTCGAAAGTTACTGTTCATCGTCTTCTTCATTCTTCCTCGCGAAACTCAGCCGGTGGGCGACACTTAGCCGCAAGTGGCCGATCTCGGCCGCCGGAAGCCTCGCTTGAGGTCGCGCGACCTCCGGCAAGGTGGCCCGAGGTCGGGCGACCTCGGGCGTTGCTTGGGTCGCATGACCCAGGCACCGCCGCCTAAGGTCGAGCGACCCGGGCGACGTCGCTTGAGGTTGCGCGGCCTCGGGCGGCGTCGCCTGGGTCGCTCGACCTCAAGTGACGTCGCCTAAGGCTACGTGACGTCAAGTGATGCCTTGGGTCGTACCTGAGGTCGAGCGACCTAGGCGTTGCACAACCTCAGGCGGCGTAACTTGAGGCCCCGCGACTCAGGCGTCTCCTGAGGCCACGTGACCCAGGCAGCCTTAGGCGAAGTCACCTCCTTCCATCACCACCAGCCGCCTCCCCACCGCCACCAACACTATTGCCGACTACCCGAGCACAACCGCATCTCCTCCTCCATTTTCTTTTCTTTTCTTTTTTTCCTTTTTCTTTTCACCTCAAAGCTACTTTACAAAATATGCACAAAAATCACTTTCTAAACACACTAGCATTCACAAAATGCCCATTCATTCAAAGTTACTTGGAGAAATGCAAAGCCATTTCCCCAAAGCTGAACCAAACGGGCACTTAGACCCGATGGGCATGGGCTTATTTGGTCTTTCTTGGATCGGATTGGGCGAATCGAAGCTTTAGGTTGGGCTTCTCTATTATTATTATTATTTTTTTTTTTGGTAAAGTGGGCTTCTCTATTTCTCTTTTATTCTTTTGTCTTTTCGGGCATGGGATTGGGCTCATCAATTGAGTCCAGTCTAGTCGTGGACCTAGATGGTCCAACGGCTTGGATGTGGAGATCCGACCCGGGTCCGTTTTATATTATATTATTTTAATATTGAAAATTTATTTAAAAAAATTAAATCCGTTAAAAATTCCAAAATTTTTCAAAAAAATTATCATTATTATTTTTTCAGAATTCAGAAAAATCTTACAAGATTAGTTTTTTTCTCTTAAAATGTGCAAAAACATTTGATGAAAATGATTGCGCATCCTCGTGATCATCTCTATGTTAGTGAATAAGTATAAAATCAATTCAGGGTGCCTGATAAAAATCTTTTTTTTATGAAATAATCAAGATTATGTACTGAAACGGTATTAATTAGTTAATTAGCATAATCAACTCCCCGATCTTAAATTCTCAAGTTGCTTAGGAAGCGAGATATATTCCTATACATGACTTAATTTCTAGCCGACCTCAACAGACTAGCGACGACTTTTTATTAGACATTTCTCATAGTATCTGAACACTCCAACATCGTGTGAGGTATAGGCTTGGGAGAGCCTCTGTCTAAATCATAAGTCATAGGCCTATCTTTTAGATAATACCCCTAAACCTAAGTCCCTCCTTACCAAGGGTACAATTAGGTTCTCCTAACTTCTCGTGGACCGAACTCTCTTCTTTTTAGGCTTCGAGTTATTATTATTTTTTTTGGGGGGGTTAGGATGATAGAATTTTCCTTGACAATAGTGACAACTGAGTTCTTGGCAGCACTAGGGGGAATACCAAGCAAAATCTTTAGGTGTGTCTTCTAGTAAAAGTTTTAGGGCAACGGTGCATTTAAAATTTTTGTTGCATGAGCTTAATTTATGTATTGATTGTTTTGGAAGTGGTGGCTCTTCATTAGTTGTTTTCGCTGTCTTAAGTTGTATACATGTATTTTCATTTTATGTTTTTTATAGCTGCCGTGGAATAATATTTTCGACCCAAAAAAAAAAATGAATAATTTCTTAATATTGTGGGCAAGGTGCATTTGTTGGCAAGCATTGCTGATTTTTTGCTTAAAAGTTGTAACCATTCCTTAATAATTTGGTAGGTCACCTGTCAGGATACATAGTAAAGCATGACTTAGCGGAATACATAAAGGAAAATAGAATGTTGAAGTATTAATTGCTAAAATTTGAAAGTAAAGATATTTTGTTAATCTTTCATTGCCCGTCATCATGAAGGCCTCAATGACTTTGCCGGCTGGAAATTTGAGAAGAAGGAAGAAGAAAAAATAAAGCAAAGAAAAAAATCTAAAAATTTCTCAAAATTATGTTGCTTTGAGCCCAATTGGACACGTCAAATTGCTAGCCGCATCATGTAGGATAGCTTGCGCTAACTAAACCACCATATAAGTGATTTTTGTCCCAAATTAGTCGAAATGACTATATTGAAAAACCATCAAAATATTTATGACTACTCTACCTATTTGGAAAGTTTAAAATCGAATTGACAGCCGTAGAATAAATTTGTACTCTTTGGCCAATTTGTTTTAAACCTACAAGTTTCCTAATTCTACGTGCCCAAAGCAATTATCTTGCCTAATTAGGTTTGATCAGGAAGATGATAAGACCATCGTCAACTCATCAAATTATCTTTTCACACATTTCACACAATTGAGCCTAGATGATTTTTAGTATGAGTACATTACTAACATGATAGTTCTACTAAAACCCAGGCAACTCACTACTCTAGAAATGTTCAACACGGTTATTATGAGAACCAACGCCCTCTGGTCCAACCAACAATGTGTCTTCATTGTTGAACTTTTACGTCATTTCGTTCATAACATGGAGCAGAAATGGAGCCGTGTAGTACTGATGCTTGAGCCAAGATGGAATGTAAGGACTAGAGAATATGGAATGTTGAAGGAAGGGCACACATTGCCATTGTTTCAAGTCAATCCGGTGTGTTGGCTATTATTATGAGAATTTAGAGCAGATGTATCGATGTAGACTATGATTGAACTCAATTAGGGGCGTAATGTTAGGAGAATGTAAAATACATGATTGGAGAAGGTGTGCATGATTGGTGGGACTCAATGTGCGGGTATTAAAGAACGAGCTTCTTCACCGGGGAGAGAGAGAGAGAGAGAGACAGAGGTGCATTTTAGGATTTGGTGGGTATTGTATGTGGTGTCCCCGACCATATGGTACAACGTATGATTAGGTTTCATTAGATGCAAGGGGCATCTGATGGAGACAGCTAAAGGGATGGCGTGTTCATATATTTTCCAACCCGTACGTAATGTGCAATTCAAGATATCCTTCGGAGTCTTGCTTATGCTATTTTCTTCCCCTCATTTCATTGGTAGACGTCACCGAGACTGTAAACGAGAAGTATAGAGAGTTCATCATGAGTAACCAAAAGTAGCAAATTAAGACTAAGGGAAATTCTAACATTTTGGAAGAAGTTTGCTGCCATGTTGTGGACATGTTCTCTCGAAGCGTGCATGTAGATTCCTATTTGCATAGAGAAGGAATCTCCCAAAGGGATGGCTTTTAAACACCCAGTATTCTGACAAATACTTACAAGAAATATAGCTGAAGAAATAAAACATTGAATTAGAAAGAGAGATAGATACAGAAGATATTTTGATCGCACACGTTGAAACATGTTTGGTAACCCATCTCATCTTAATTGCACAAAGCATACTCCTGTTTTTGGACTTCTACGTAGTAAAACCACTCCAAAAACAGACTAGCCAAACTTTCGACTCAACTCTGACCAAAAAGAGTAAACTTTCGACTCGACTGAAGACCAGAAGCCAAATTAGGAACATGAAATTCACATGGTTTTGAAGGTACCGATTCCAATGTTGGTTGGTCAGTACACATTATTCTCAAGGAATTTATTCTGACACAATAAATGTTGAAGCAAGTCATGGAGCTCCTACAAGCTTTAAAGATTGCTTGGCTGATACGGCATGGATCTGGACTTCGACCATCAGTGTATCACTGCAAACAAACCCTTTTGCCTTTTTCTGGAGATCCTTCGAGGGCATGAAATCTGCTTTACCGCCTTTGGGATCCGAGGCACTTAACCAACATTCAACTGCAACGCCAGCCCCCAAAAAAAAAAAAAAAAAAAAAAAAAATACTTCAAGAGGAGAGAGAGCGTTATGTTCTTTTGAAAATGTACTCATGCATATGTGAATTGTTGCTATAATACTCAAAAGTTGATAAGTTTCATACATAGGCTTTGAGCCCAAAATGCAATTTAGGGCGTGTTTGGTAACGTTTATATTTCGGGGAACAATTTTTGAATAGAAACATTTTTTTTTTCTGTTATGTTATGTTCCCAGAAATAATTTTTGAGTATAAAAGCGCGTTTGGTAACTGTAAAAAATTTCTACTCCAAGAATAGAAATGTGTTTAATAAACTTGTATAATTTTGTTGTTTCTTTTAGTTTTTCGATATTTTTTATTATATTTTTCCTTTTTTTCTTCTTTCTTTTTTTTTTTTCTTCTCTCTTTTCTCTTTTTTTTTTTTTTTTTTTCCCTTCTTTCTCTTTGTGGCCGATCGTCGACCACGATAGCGGCAGTAATCGGCTAGGCAAGCTCCGGCAAGCTCGCCGAAGCCTCATCGGTAACCTCAATGGCCGGGTGAGCCTCATGCCCCTGGGCGAGGTCGAGCCTTGCCGATAGCCTCGCGAGGCTCGCCCGGCCACCGAGGCCACCGACGAGGCTTGACCTCGCCTAGGCGGCGCGAGGTCGGCCTTGCCTTGGCCTGGCGAGTCCAAGCTCGCCCAACCACGGCGAGGCTTGACCCGACGAGCCTCGTAGTGGCTCGGCGTCTCCGGGGGCCGGTGACACTCTGGCGAGCTCGCCAACCATGGCCAAGGCCGATGACCAGCAAAAGGAAGAAGAAGAAGAAGAAAAGAAGAAGAAAAAAAGAGGAGAGAGAAAAATTGTTTCTCGGAATTGTTCCCAGGAACAAAAAATAATTTTTTTCTACTTCTTGTTTCTGTTCCAAATCTGTTCCCGAGAAATTTTTTTACCAAATACGTTTTTGTTCTCTTTTTGTTCCCCGGAACAATAGAACATAAACTTTTATTCCAGGGAATAGAAACAAAAATAAACAAATAGACCCTTAGAATTTCCTCATAAAATTAAAATGATATTCATTGTATAAATTGATGTTGAAAAAATTGATGTAATTTTAAATGGCAATGTTTATATGTAATTTGCATCAACTCGTTTGTTTTGGAAAAATGAATTCTTCTTTCTTTCTTTTTTGCCAAACTTGTAACATTCGAATTTTGTAAAATTATGAAAATGTTATATGCGAATTCACATACCAACATTTTCATGTTGTAATAGTTTTGGGGTTTTTGTGTAAATGAAGAGTCGAAGTATGTGTCTTGTAAGATTTAAATAAAGTGAAAAAAAAAAAAAGTCAATTCAAACACACTTATGACAAAGATAAGAAGTAAAACATACTTTTTTCCTCCTTATTGTTATGTTTGAGTTGGTCCAACACACGCAAATGGAATTCTGCATACACTTGCATCTTCCCTGTGAGGCGTTGCACTTCCAAGTAAACGGACAGGGACTTTCCCTTGCGGGCCGCAACGCCATTGGGATACACCAATAACTTCCTACGCATGACAATTACAAGTAAAAAAAATATGAGTAGTTAATTCTATGTATGAAAATAAACAACAAAGATAAATAAATTTAGAAAGGTAAAAGGCGAGTGGCTAATTTCATTTTTGCAAACTTTTTGTTCTGGGAATGTACCATTTCCTTTTTCCGATTTCAAACTCATCGGAATAGCAATGCGCGCCCAATTGGGACCAGTTTGTGAAACTCCAACGGCGGTTGTTATTATCCGGGTTCCTGATCAGGGTAAAAGACTCCTCCCAAGGTCGGATGACAAAAACCTCAGCCCCAAATGTACAAGACTGGTCCGTAGGGCTAAGGAATCCCTTTGAAGGGTCTTTGAATTTTTTCAAGCGAAGAAACCGAGGAAACCCCCACCGGGTCTTCGAGCTGTCGAATCTGCTCACTTTCCCAGCAGCATCTACACAGATTTTCGCAAATTGAGATAACTCCGTTGTTAATTCTAAACTGGGATTATGTAATTGGAATTGTGACTTTATAAACATTGATTATGGATCATGCGATTATCAACCTTGGACGGTCCAGTACTCCTGTCGTTTCTTGTCATACACAAAAAGCTTGAAGTTGACATCAACTTTCCAATCCTTCCGGCCATTGGAAAGTTTATCTCTTTCCTCTATGGACAAATAGAGGGAAATGTACTTCGCTTTATTATCATTTCCATTAGGGTAAAGAGATAGGCTCCTGAAAAGAAAATTAAATGTTTCATTAGCTGTTAATTGCTTAAGCATTTAAGTTGTGATTCCAAAAAGGGGAATCAACACAAATAGTCCCTGAACTTTGGCCTATAGTATAATTTGATTATTAAACTTTTAATTTATTCAATGTGATCCCTAACTTTAATCCAATATGCAATGTAACCCTTGAACTTTTAATCTATTCAATACAGTCCCTATACTTTTGGTATATGTTCAATCCAATCGCTGAATTGTATGAAAATTTAAGGAACTAGATTAAATATGTATCAAAAGTTTAGAGATTACATTGAATAAATTAAAAGTTCAGTAACTGCATTACGCATTAAGTTAAAGTTCAGAGACCACATTAAACCAATTAAAATTTATGGATTAAATTGCATATTGAGCCAACATTCAGGGATTATTTGTGTCATTATCCCTTGAAAAAAATATGAGCATTTAGTTAGATGAAAATTTTTATGGAAGGAAAAATAAAATAAAAACTCACCATTTGTAGTCCCCAGCTTGAAATACACGGGAGTCATACTTGTCCAACTTTGATAATTTGTCAAATGATTCAATCTTCAATAAATAATGGGCTGGTGGAAGAGCTCTCCAGTAGTTTGCAGGTTCTGCCACAGATAACCATTCAACACAATCGAATATTTTAAGAGATAGAAGGTTATTAAATGGCTTGTCCCATGTGCAGCAATTGGCCCTTCCACTTCAGGTTTTTTAGACAAACTTTGAAGGACAAATATTGCAGCCCAATATGATGTGAAGCAACAGATTCTCAGTTCGAATTACAAAGTCAATGCTGCAGAATAATCTTGGGTCGCGCCACACCTATCACTTTATGAGCAAAGTCTCCTTAATAAACGTGCAAGGAGCAGTTTATCGTTTCTGAGCATAAGTGTTACTGGTTGAGCCAAAGATTTGAATCCCCCAAGTTATAAAATTTTATGAAGGAAGAAAGCTAAAAAAATGATGAGATAACTGTTCCATATTTATAAAAATAATTATAGAAGAAGCCACATATGGTTCTGAATTTAAGTGCTTAAATTAATCTTATTGATAAATCCATCTTATAATACAATCGAAATTCAATTTGGTTAGGTAATTTAATTTTTTAGCACTATTGACAATACAATCTGTATCTATGTAATACAAATACGTAAATGTCACATCGTTTATGTCATAGATCCCAAATCACTAAAAAGGTCTTGTTTGGAGCCACAACAAGAAATTTTCAAATGAATTTCAATTCCAAAGAATCTCATTCTCTCCTTTTTAGTTGTTTAGATTGTAAAAAATTTTGGTCACAACGAGAGAATACTTCCCATCGGCAATGGCAAATGGCAGCAAGGATGGCAAGATCGGAAATGAACAATAGAGGACTAGTGGCAAAGTCCAACTTCTAGCAACAAATTCCATTCACTGGAGATGACAACCGATGGCAGAGTCCAGCTGCAGATGACCTTCGCCACTGATTGGTGGTGGAGGCCAGTCACCGTAGTGGTGGCAGGGGTCGCAGTGGCGGGAATTGATGGTGGAATCGACTTTTTGACAATTTTGTTCTTATACTTGCATGAACTATCATGAATTATAAAAAGGCTTTGTGCATGACAAGGTAAGCTCTCATTCATAAATATAGAAAGATTTTATCTGAACCTTTTTCTTTTCTGGCATTACAACTAAATAAAACTTGCAAAGAAATTGAAAGCTAAAGAGTTACAACACTGACTTAGGTTCAGAAAAATGAAAATGTAGAGCGTAAAGACAAGAAATAAAGTGCAGCACCGGATCGGATATCCGTGCCGCGCGAGCAGTTTGCGGTCTTCAATTTAGAAAGCATGTTCTCTTAGCTTTCTCTTCGCTCTTCGCTGCTTCCTGATTTGGCCCTCTCTCTCTCTCTCTCTCTCTCTCTCTCTCTCTCTCTCTCTCTCTCTCTCTCTCGATTTGGCCGGAGACTTTGCTCATCAACCCGAGCCACAATGGCGTTTGTATGGAGTGTGACAATAGACATATGAAATCATTTGTTTATTCAATCATGCCTATAACCTACTCTTGCGTCGGCGGTATTTGAACAAGTAGAGAAAAGGACCACCACCATGAATTACATTCATTGGTTGACTAAATAATATATTTTCCTTCATTTCCTTTTCCACTATCAAAGACTTATGGGGTGAAAGGTATTAGGAATATCTACATTGGATTGGTACATAGAAAAGAGGGGCAGATGGGGTCGTTCGATTAAGACTGTTATAGGATACAATATACCAATATTCTTCTCGAAGAAAAAATGCTAGCAGGAGAAGTTTCTCTTCTAATAAAAAAAGGCTAAAAGAGAAGTTTCCTGGCACTGCCAAAAGCGCAAAGTCTTCTTTTGGCAATTATTTTCTTAAGTTGGATAACGGAACTTAATTAATAACTATTAAACATCACTTTCCCACTTCTCAATTTAATTATTTGGCTAATCAAGTCCTCACATGCGTGGATATCATATAGAAGGACTTACGCACGGTGCCAAAAAAAGAAAACAACCATTCAGACACAATTGATTATTTTAGGAGACAGAAGGTTATTAAATGGCTCGTCCCAAATGGACTGCAATTGGCCCTTCCAATTTAGGTTTTTAAGACAAGCTTTGAAGAAAAAATATTGCTGCCCCATAAGACGTGACGCGACAGATTCCGTAGCAAAGTAACTTTGGGGCCACACGGCACCTATCATCCTATGAGCAGAGTCTTTTTAATATGGTTAATATTTTAAAAAACCCTAAATTGATGTATTTATAATAAATTTACCTCAAATTAATTTTTTGATCACTAAAAATTTCAAACTGATACACATTTAACAAATTTATCCCAAAATAATACACTTGTCATAAATTTACCCTATATTAGTTTTTGTAAAATTTTTCAATCAAATTGTTAAGTTTGGTGACAATTGACCGGTGTATCTGTTTGATACTTTACTTTCTATTTGATATTTTACTTTATGTTTGTCACAATTGTATCATTTTTTGTTTGTTTGTGATAATAATCCAATTTAATGGAGTATATATTTGTGACAGTACCAGTTTAGAATTTTTGACAATTGAATAAATTATTTTGGGGTCAAATATATCGGTTTGGGATTTTTTGTGATCATTTGAGGTAGATTTGTCACAGGTATATCAGTTTAGAGTTTTTCGTAGTCAAAAAATTAATTTGAGGTAAATTTGTTATAGATATATCAGTTTCGAATTTTTTAGGGTATTAATCCTTTTTTAATATATGTGCACAAAGTAATTCATTATTCTTTAGCATAAAATATGTACTAATTAAGTCAAAGATTTGGATCCTTGTGTTATAAGAATATATTTGAAAAGAAAAAAGAAAAAAGCTAAAAAAATGACGAGATAATTGTTACATGCGTATGGAAATGACTAGAGGAAAAGCCACATCCAGCTCTGAAGTTATGTGCTTAATAATCCTATTGACAAATCCATCCTAAATTACGATCAGGATGTTCAATCTGATTACATATCTTCATTTTTTATGAGCACTATTAACCAAAAGATCCGTATCTGCATACGTATTTCATGAATGGTTAGATAGCTTAATATTTCATGAGAACTATAACCAGAATATCCGTATTTGCAGATGTATAAATTCATGAGTGGTCGTGAATGTAGAAAGGTCTTATCTGAACCATTTTCTATCCTGGCATTATACCCGAATAAATTTGTAAAAGTTTGAAAGCAAAAGACGTGAATCATTAATAATAACAAGGACGTAAGTTAACAAAAAAAAAAAAAATGAAAATATAGTGCGAAGAGAAGAAAAAAAGTGAAGTACCTTTGCCCTTGGCAAGGCAGCTCATTGCCATCTCCAATTGCTCTTGGCTCTTTGTTGCTTCCTAGTTTGCTCCTCTTCTCTCTCTCTCTCTCTCTCTCTCTCAAACTGGTCGGAGACTTTGCTCGTCAACCCCAGCCATAATGGGGTTTATGTAGAGTCCGTCCGGACAACAAGAGACTAGAGAATAGTTTCCCGAACTTCTGAGAAGTGTCCCCGACTTTTCTCCTAATAAAAGCTGAAGGATGAGTTTCCCGTGATTCGGACGTCCTCTAGTGGCCCCCTTTTCTGGGAACCAACCCAATAACATGAAAAATTCTTCTTTTCACACTCGAAGGAAGCCAAAAAGACGCGTGGGCGGCCGGTGTAATGAGGCAATCGTCAATATTTCCTTCCGCTTGGTGACTACCTGTAAGTTTCGCTTGTTGACTCATTGACCAAGATCCCCTAAAATCATCAAGTCCCGAGCGTTTGATGGGTTCTTAAGTCCATGGCGAACTCACCACGAACGGCGCGCTCCAGCCCACCAAATTTTAGGAGGAGGGTCCTTCTATGTAAGTGTACTTTAAAATTTGCATCCTAAATCAACACAATATTACGACAAAATCAATATAAGACGATCAATATAATATATGAGAAATGTAGTCTATTTCTAGCCTAAAAATTACAAATTTAAAGTACCCTAAAAGAAAAAAAAATCACTATTGATCTTAGAATGTGTTTGACCTATATAGGTTGCCTTCATCAAAAGTAGTTTACATGTAATTAATGAGATTTGAATAAATTATCTTTGGTTCTTAAGTTAGAAATCTTCTAACCTCCTAACCAACCGCGTCAACCTTTGAGGGTTAAAATAAATAAACAAGTATGTTTGCTTTAGTTGTTTCATGTTTCTAAAGTGAATTCAAGGACATGCATATCATCTACACAATTGAGGTAATGCTTATTTTTCTTTGGCAAAGTGCGGAATGATTCAAATTTTCAATCATTTTTCAGAAGTGATTTGCCAACTTTTATCGTTTGATTCAGGTTGGCATTTTTCTCCTCCTTTTTTGTGTGTGTGAGTAGCTTGGAGGAAAACAGTACTCATTTGGCCTAATAATTCGAGGTGACACCTAACCGCGTACCAAGCAAAGTTAGTGGGACATTGACGGGACGTGGCACTCGTTGACTCGTTGACCAAGGGTTCACGTGATCCTTGAGTCCATGGCGGACCAACCGAATGTGACGTCATATAGCGAGCTCACCCAGAAAGTGGCGCTCGTTGACCGTTTGACCGAGCGATCCAGCTCTTATGTGCTCTTGACCGAATAATGACCGCTCGATCAGAGAAATGAACGGTAGGCCCTCAATATACGTGACTCGTGAAATACTCTAATTGCTGCTACAAATTCACATTTCTCCCAGCAATTTTCGATCAAATGAGAACTTTATAATTGCGTTGAAATGTTTCTATAACGACACAAATAAGCATATGAATATAGTGATATTATGTGAATTCACAACCTATATGTAAGAATTATAAATTAAAATAACACCGCTATCTCATAAGAATTTTTATGATTGTGCTGCTTCTACTTGAAACTTTGCATCTAGGTAATTTTACTTTTATTTAGAAATAAACAACTCAAGCCTCCCCCACATGCAAATAATTACATGTAAATTCACATACATGTGACATGATTTTCATTTTCAACATTTTGAAAAATAGAGTTTGCCTTTTCTTTAAGTAAATTCAATGCCAATATGTATCTCCTAATTTGCCAGCTGCGGGATTTCTTCTTTTCACATCTATGGCTATATAATATTGCTTCTTAATCTTAACTAGGAATATAATGAAATCTCAATAATTTTTACTCTTTGGATGAGGTTATTTTCGTTTTGAATGAATCTGAGCTCAATTAGGCGTTACTTGATGTGCCTAATATTCTTGTGCAAATAAAATTTTTGGTAAACAATGCACGATCACTTAAACACTCATATGTTTGAAATGAAAGAGAATTGATTTTGGACGTGAGTTACGATTCGAATGAGCAACTTTGCGACTACCGAATCTAAATACTTGTTAAAAATGGCCCGACAGAATTGGATCTTTCTACAAAAGTAAAAATTTAGCATTTTATCCTTCTTTGCTATTAGGAGGATAGCAGATAATATTACTAAAAATTGATGATAGATACATATTTAAAAAGTAATATGGAATTTTGAAGAGTAGACGTCCCACTTGGAGACAAACTTTATAATAATGTTAAATTTATATGCACACCTGCCCGCACACATATGGACATACATTTAGTGTTAACTGTTCCCCACGAAGGTGGATCTTTCTTCAGAAGCTTTCGCAGTGGGCAAAATATTTAGCGGATTTCTTTCAAATAGTGGACAACGCCAACAAATTGCTATATTAGCTTATGAAACGCATTCTCAATTGAAATCTTTATAATCAAATGAAATTTAAAATAAGATTAACAAATAAGTGAAGTACCAGGTTCTCACGTAGCTACACCTGCTTTTGTTTTGGAAGTATTTGAACAAGTTGAAAAAGACCCTCCCGATCATTAAAGTGCAGTAACTCCTGGCAGCTCGTACCGGCCATTCTCAAATTGGATTTCAATGTTGTTTTCAACATTGGAATCAGCATGATGTTTTCTATGTTTCATGAACTCTTCATAATTTTCTTAAATATTTTATTTTTTTATCTGAATCTAAGAAATTACGAGTCTTATTGCGAAATTTGTTAGACATGGAGTTGCACTTTTTGAGCGATGACAAATTTGCCTATGGGTAACCGCAACTTATAGGGAGCCAATAACAGAATAGTGCAGCGGCACTTTGGAATAATGTAAAAATTGAGTTTAAAAAGAGGTTCTAGCTTTAATGTTATAGAGGGATCTTTCGAAATTCGGGATCACTCTCGCTCGCTGTCTTACTTGTTCTTTAAGATGCTAAGGGCATGTTTGGTAACGTGCCTAGAAATAGCTAATTCTGTTCTTTTGTTCCCGACAAAAAAAAAAAAAAAAAACACAAATCCGTTTAGTAAAATTTTTGTTCCTGGGAACAAAAATCATTTTTTTTTGTTCTCGAAATTAGATTTGGAACATAATCAAGAAATAAAAAAAAAAAAGTTGCTTCTTATTTTCGGAAGTAATTTATGAAATCAAGTCTAATTTTTCCTTTTCTCTTCTCTTTTCTTCTCTTTCCTTTTCTTCTTCTTTCTACTGGCCTCGGCCATGATCGATGATTGGCCAACGAAGGCTAGCGATCGGCCTATGAGGGCTGGCGACCTCACCGGCCTAAGCCTCGCGGTGGCTAGCTGAGCTCGACCTCACTAGATATAGGTGAGCTCAAGCTCACCCAACCAAGGCGAGGCTTAACTTTGCTAGACTAGGGCTGTGACATCCCGATTTTTCTTGAGTTTATTTTCAGTCAATTGAGTCGGGCAATTCGTCTGTGCATGTAGTCGTCTCTCTGAGTCGGCCACTCATGAGAGAACTGGTCCATTGGGTGAAGCAATTAAGGGATTTTGATGCGTCAGGCTTAGGGACTAATCACCTTCGGGTTGGATGTAAGAAAATTTCCCTGAAAGCTACTCAGTGGATCGGGCCCACTGAAATTGCACCAGATTGAATTTAACCGTGAAAATTGAAATTGAATTTAAAAATTAGAAGCCCGGTTATGTCACAAGTCTTTATAGGATCTTGGATTAATTTTATGGACTTTAATTGGACTCAATTAGAAGAGAATTAAATGAAAAATTGAAGAAATTAAGCGCATAAGATTTTGGACCCCGGCGGAAATGCAATCCACCCATTGAATTAAGTTGTGGGAGGAAGATAGTGGAAGATGATGTCATGAGGATGAGGTCATGGTGAGGTGGCTAGGTTGAAGGAGATGGTGACAAGTAGAGGGAGGAAATTGAGTCTTCAAAAGTGGCCATCAAATCCATCTTCAACCTTGAGCAAAGGAAGAGAGAGAGAGAGAAGAGAGAAGAGGAGGGAGAACCGGCCAAAGCCTCGTCGACGCCAGCCCTCCCCGCGTGCGCAGCCTCCGCCCGGCCGCCGTTGTCGCCGCGCCGCACCACCTTTGTTCTCGACGTTGTCCCGCGTCCAGCCGCACCGCCTCGGCCGCTCGCCTCGCCATCTCGCCAGCCCACCTCGGCCGCGCCCGCAGCTCCCCCGCGCCAGCAGCCCGTTGTGGTCATGCCAGCAGCCTGCGTCCTCAGCCAAGCTGTGTCTTCAGCCGCACCGTCCCATCGCCTAAGCCGCCGGGCCGAGCCGCCCTTCCTCTCGCCGCTTCCCCGCCCGAGCCACCGCCGGACAGCCTCCGTTCAACCTTCGTCCAGCAGCTTCTTCTAGTGGGTTTCCAGCCACTTCGAGGCCCGTTTCGACCCCCTTCCCGACCTCGGACGCAAGACCGCCTTTGGGGAAAGTCGGCCCCAACGTCGCCCTCGTCGTTTCGGTCTAAGTGGCGTCTAAATCTAGTGAGTTTACATCACTAATCCTTGATTAGAGTGTTAATGATACCCTCAGTGTGTTTAGTTTGAATTAAGTATGTTTAGGTGGATAGATTAGTATATTTTATTATAAGTTGGATTAAGAGATTAGATTAAGTTTAATTGTGTTTAATTAAGGTTAAAAGAGGTTATTTAATGTTAAGTTGTGATGGGACTTAATTAGGATTTTAATTTAGATTTATTAAAATGCTTCGAAATTCGGTAGATTAAAATAATATATAATATTCCGAAATTAATTAAATATTATTAAAAAACTGAAAAATTTATTTTTAGCCCTAGTTGCTTAGAATTTCGTGTTGATCACTGCTATCCTTTTAGAATTTAAATTTGATACTTGGTTGTGGCGAATTAAGTGTGATTGCGATAAATAAGGGTTCTTTGTAAAAAAAAAAAAAAAAAATTTCAAGTGTAGGAATTGTTGGGAATTTGGCCGTGATTGACCGCCTATTAGAGGCCGTGCCTAGCGAGGCCGCGATGAACCACCTATTAGAGGTCGTGCCTAATGGGGCCGTGATGAACCACCTATTAGAGGTCGTGCCTAATGGGGCCGTGACGAACCACCTATTAGAGGTCGTGCCTAATAGGGCCGTGATTTACCACCTTATTAAATGTTGTGCCGAGTGGGGCCGCGCTTGCCATCGATTGTTAAGCCTACCTATAGGGTTAGGTTGGGTTGTAGAGATTGTTTGGCTAGAATGACATGTAATCGGCCGAGCCGATTGATCGCTAAGACGATCCAAGTGATTGAATTGCTCTAATGGTGTGATTGTGCTTCAATTGTTTGATTATCATAATTGTACGTGGTTGAATTATATAAATTGTGCTAAACTGTAGATGAAGGCTATTGCGAGGTAAGTCTTCTTGATGTTGTGGCTAGGTCACCCTGGGGTGTATTTACTTTCTAATAGGGGCCTAGGAGGGGTGAACTTGCTGAGACAATGTCTCAACCCATTGTGGGAAAAATATTTCAAGGCCGTAGATGGCGGTTCCAACGGAGAATGGTGGACTGCCGGTGTAGTTGGTCAAAGAGTCGTAGAGCCTGAAGATGAGGGATCGAAGAACGAGTCCGACTAGTAGTCTTAGGACTGTTCTTTCTTTTTGATGGATCGATCCCTAGTGTGTAGACTGACCCCTTTTTGATGCACATAGACTCTGACCCATTTTGGTTGCATGTAAACCTTGGTTGATTTTATGATAGTATGTTGGTTTGTATTAAATTGATTTTGTTCCTGCTGTTCTATTCCATTTTTAATTTGTCAGGGGTTTCTTAATATGTTCTGCATGCGCATAATAAATTAATTTGGGTCAGCAACACTACCTGGGAATGTCGCATTTACATGACCATGGTGGGTTGTTTCACGTGTCTCGGAATTCGAGGCGTGACAACACCGTTTAAGTGGTATTAGAGCATGGTCTGTGTATAGAGTGATAAGGGCGATGAGTCATGGGATAATTAGTAGGAAAGACTTTACTTATCCTAATGCATGTGATTGTTAGTTGTTTGTTAACTTGGTTGTGAGGTTACTCAAATTCTAATGTGGTATTGGAATTCGCCAATAGGCGTCTGTATTGAGCCTCTAGCATGAGTGACCGAGTGCTGAGAGCTGCTCGGAAGAGAGCAGCAGGCCCCATGTTTCAGGATGGGTCCTCGTTGAGGGCCGGTGCCCGTGGTGTCCTAGGAGGAGCGCAGCCGGGACCCGGTGCGGTGTGGCGCGGCTTTACCTCCCGAGCATGCGGCAAAGGCCCAAGAGGATCGAGGGTTTGTTGGGATCATGCATATGCTTAAGGCGATAAGGGACAGGATGGATCAGCAGGCCGTCGTTATTGCCACTGCAGTGAACACTGCCAATGCTGCCAATGCCACCGCTACTACCACCGCGCCAGTTGCCGAGCCAGAGGAGGATTCGGATGAAATTCCGCCTGAGAATATGGCCGCTGGGAGGATTAGATAGAAGTTGGTGCAGCATTTCCTAAGGATGAATCCGCCAACGTTCATGGGAGCTGGAGATCCCGATGCAGCGGCACTATGGATCTTGGAGTTAGAGAATGCTTTTGAATTGCCGTTGTGCACTGAAGCAGAAAAGGTCATCCTGGCAGCCTATCAGTTGAGGGGGACCGCGGCTACTTGTTGGAGGACCAACAAGAGGATTGTATTCCCTGAAGGCGTGGTTCCAGAGTGGAATGCCTTTCTCGAAGTCTTCAATGAGAAGTACTTATCTGAGTGTGCCAGAGAGGTGAAGATGGCAGAGTTCCAGCGCATTTGTCAAGGTACGATGTCGGTTGACCAGTATGAAGCGAAGTTCGCCGATCTGTCGAAGTATGCCCCTAAGTTGGTCCAGCGACCGGCAGACCGAGCTCGAAGGTTTAGGGATGGGTTCCGACTGGAGGTGAGGAGCTTGTTGGTACCTCTAGATTTGAAGGAGTACAATGACCTCTACAAGCGGGCCCAGATGATTGAGAAGGACCAGAACAAGAAAGCTGCCGCATCTGGATCGCGGTTTATTTCGAGCAGGGATGATAATCGGTTTGGGAAGAGGCCGATGTCTGGAGGGAGGTACCCTGTTCCACCCAACAGGAAGGGTGGAGTGGGGAAGTTGTCATCAAGCTTCAATGGAGCATGCCGTGTGTGTGGAAGGCGACATGGCTCAGCCTCGTGCTCTCTTAGGACGGGTGCCTACTTTGAGTGTGGCCAGCAGGGCCACATTGCTAGGGTTTGCCCCAGGAGACAGACGAGACAGCCGCAGTTGCCGCCGCCGCCACCGCTGGGTCAGAACAGAGGATTCGCGTCGCAGATCATGCCGCCGGGTGGACCGAACCGACCTCTAGCTCAGGGAAGGAGTTATGTGCTCACTAGAGGACAGGCGGAGGATGCGCCTAATGTGGTCATAGGTATGTTCTTACTGAACGACCAACCTGCTTATGCCTTGTTTGACCCTGGAGCTTCGCATTCGTTTATAGCTGAAAGATTTGTAAAGTTGGTAAAATTAATTCCTGAGTTGTTGGAGTCTGTGATTAGTATATCTACGCCATTGAAAGATAATGTGTTAGCTACAGTGGGTTGCCTTGGTTGCAAGTTAGTGATTGGCAAGAGAGAGGGGAGGATAGACTTGATATTCCTAGCCACGTATGATTTTGATGTAATAATTGGCATGGACTGGCTCACCAAGCAACGAGCTAAGATGGACTGTTATCGCAAGGGGATTCAGTTTAACCCATTAGGGGGTGAGAGTTTCGAATTCGTTGGGAGTCGAGGAGGACCCTTGATTTCCTTAATCTCTTCGCTCGAGGGCAACTCGCTTGCTAGACAAGGGTTGCCAAGGTTACCTGGCGACTGTCGTGGATACGACAGTAGAGGAGTCAAAGTTAGAGGACATTCCAGTGGTACAAGAGTTCCCAAATGTATTTTCGAAGGAATTACCATGCTTGCCGCCAGAAAGAGAGATAGAGTTCGTAATTGAGTTAGCCTTTGGGACCAAGCCTATCTCCAAAGCACCATACCGGATGGCCTTGTCAGAGCTTAAGGAGCTAAATGTGCAAATGCAAGAGTTATTGGATAAGGGATTTATACGTCCGAGTGCATCACCTTGGGGAGCACCAGTGTTGTTTGTGAAGAAGAAGGATGGTTCATTACGTTTGTGCATCGACTACCGAAAGCTCAACCAGGTGACAGTTAAGAACAAGTATCCATTGCCAAGGATTGATGATTTGTTTGATCAGCTTCAAGGAGCGTCGATATTTTCTAAGATCGACTTGAGAACGGGGTATCATCAACTAAGGATCAAGAAGGAAGATATACCGAAGTCGGCGTTTCGCACTCGATATGGCCATTACGAGTTTATTGTGATGCCGTTTGGGTTGACGAACGCCCCAGCTGCTTTCATGGATCTGATGAACCGGGTGTTCAGAGAGTATTTAGATCGGTTTATAATTGTCTTCATTGATGACATCCTGGTGTATTCGAGGAGTACGGAGGATCATGAAAGGCACTTGAGGATTGTGCTCTAGACTTTGAGAGGGATCATGAGTTGTATGCTAAGTTCAGTAAGTGCGAGTTTTGCCTAACTTGTGTGGCTTTCCTAAGTCATGTTATCTCTGGAGAAGGAATCTCAGTGGACCCAACCAAGACGAAGCAGTGATCAACTGGCCGAGACCGACTACAGTGTCAGAGATTAGAAGTTTTCTGGGTTTAGTGGGGTATTACAGACGGTTTGTGGAAGGGTTTTCAAGGTTGGCATCGCCGATGACGAGACTGCTGAAGAAGTAAGAGAAGTTTATATGGACAGATAAGTGCGAGAGTAGTTTCCAAGAGCTCAAGCAAAAGCTAACTACCGCATCGGTACTCACTATTCCATTAGGTCCAGGAGAATTTGAGATCTACAGTGATGCGTCGTTTAAAGGATTGGGATGCGTGTTGATGCAGCATGGTCGAGTTGTTGCGTATGCGTCCCGACAGTTGAGACCTTATGAGTTGAATTATCCGACGCATGACTTAGAGCTTGCAGCGATCATCTTTGCCCTTAAGATTTAAAGGCACTACTTGTGCGGGGAAAAATTCCAGATCTTCACTGATCATCAGAGTCTTAAGTACTTGTTCTCTCAGAGGGAGTTGAATATGAGACAGTGTCGATGGATGGAACTCCTAAAGGACTATGACTGTGAGATTCTGTATCATCCTGGAAAAGCGAACAAGGTCGCTGATGCTTTGAGTAGGAAGTCCTCAGTTGCACATATGGTACTCAAGGAGTGGAGTTTACTCGAGGGAGCACGGGATTCAGGTTTCAAGTTCGAGGTAGGCCACCTTTCGAACCTTATGGCCACCCCCAGAATTGAGCCGGAAGTACAGGTCCAAATCAGGGCGCTTCAGCAGACAGATCCAGACGTTTAGAAAATCGTACAAGAGGATTCAGAGAAAAGGAAAGCTGGCTTTCAGATTTCTGATGATGGAACGTTGAGGTTCCAAGGACGATTGGTTGTACCTAATGATGTGGAGCTTAGAGAGGAGATTTTATCAGAAGCGCATCGTAGTAGTTGCAACATTCATCTTGGTACTACCAAGATGTATTAGAATTTGCGTCAACACTACTGGTGGTGTGGCATGAAGGCGGACATCGCCAAGCATGTTGCCAAGTGTTTGACGTGTCAGCAGGTGAAAGCTCAGCATTGCAAGCTAGGAGGACTTCTGCAACCCCTTGAGATCCCAGAGTGGAAATGGGAGCATATAATGATGGACTTTGTGATGGGACTACCGAGAAGCCAGAAAGGAAACGATTCGATATGGGTAGTGGTTGATAGATTGACGAAGTTGGCACATTTTATCGCGGTTCAAAGGGGCCTCAGTTTGGATAGACATGCAGACTTGTACGTCCGTCACATAGTCCATATGCATGGGGTGCCAGTCACGATTACTTCAGATAGGGACCCGAGATTCATCGCCGCCTTTTGGAAGGGCCTACAATCAGCATTAGGAACGAAGCTGCAGTATAGTACCGCTTAGCACTTGCAGACAGATGGCCAGTCTAAAAGGACAATTTAGATCCTCGAGGATATGCTAAGAGCTTGTGTCTTAGACTTCAAGGGAAGTTAGGAGGAACAGCTTCACCTAGTCGAGTTCGCCTACAACAACAGTTACTAGCAGAGTATTCAGATGGCTTCTTTTGAAGCGTTGTATGGCAGAGCGTGCAGAACGCCAGTGTGTTGGGATGAAGTCGGGGAAAGAAAGATCACTAGTCCAGAGTTGGTTCAGCAGTCAGTGGAAGCAGTTGCAGTTATTAGAAACATATTAAAGATCGCTCAGAGCCACCAGAAAAGTTATGCAGATAAGCATCGGAGGCCATTGTAATTCCAAGTTGGTGAGCACGTCTTCTTGAAAGTGTCACCGGTGAGAGGTACTTCCCGCTTTGGTAAAAAGGGAAAACTGAGTCCGAGGTATGTAGGTCCCTTTGAGATTTTGGAAAGAATAGGGACTCTAGCGTATCATCTTGCACTGCCGCTGAAGTTGTCATAGGTGCATGACATTTTTTCAAATGTCGATGTTAAGGAAGTATGAACCTGACCCGACTCACGTTCTAAACTTCGAAGAATTAGACGTGGACGACAGGGGGTCGTACGTTGAAAGCCTGGTTCAGATTGTGGATCGCAAGGAACAAGTCCTGCGCACCAGGACCATCCCAATGGTCAAAGTGGTCTGGCAACACCACGGTACTGAAGGAGCAACCCGAGAGACCGAGGAGTCGATAAGACAAATATACCCCTATCTTCTTGCTTAAGGATTTGTAATATTTTAAATTTCGAGGACGAAATTTTTATAAGAGGGGAAGAGTTGTGACATCCCAATTTTTCTTGAGTTTATTTTCAGTCAATTGAGTCGGGCAATTCGTCTATGCATGTAGTCGTCTCTTTGAGTCGGCCACTCACGAGAGAACTGGTCCATTGGGTGAAGCAATTAAGGGATTTTAATGCGTCAGGCTTAGGAACTGATCACCATCGGGTCGATGCAAGAAAATTTCCCTGAAAGCTACTCAGTGGATCGGGCGCACTGAAATCGCACCAGATTGAATTTAACCTTGAAAATTGAAATTGAATTTAAAAATTGGAAGCCCGGTTATGTCACAAGCCTTAATAGGATCTTGGATTAATTTTATGGACTTTAATTGGACTCAATTAGAAGAGAATTGAATGAGAAATTAAAGAAATTAAGCGCATAAGATTTTGGACCCCAAATGAAATGCAATTGCACCCATTGAATTAAGTTGTGGGAGGGAGATAGTGGAAGATGATGTCATGAGGATGAGGTCATGGTGAGGTGGCTAGGTTGAAGGAGATGGTGACAAGCGGAGGGAGGAGATTGAGTCTTCAAAAGTGGCCATCAAATCCATCTTCAACCTTGAGCAAAGGAAGAGAGAGAGAGGAGAGAGAAGAGGAGGGAGAACCGGCCAAAGCCCCGTCGACGCCAGCCCTCCCTTGCATGCGCAGCTTCGCCAGCCGCCGCCGTCGTCGCGCCGCACCGCCTCCGTTCCTGGCGTTGTCCCACGTCTAGCCGCACCGCCTCGCCATCTCGCCAGCCCACCTCGGTCGCGCCCGCAGCTCCCCCGCGCCAGTAGCCCGTCGTGGTCGCGCCAATAGCCTGCGTCCTTAGCCAAGCTGCGTCTTCAGCCGCACCATCCCGTTGCCTGAGCCGCCGGGCCGAGCCGCCCTTCCCTCCGCCGCTTCCCCGCCCGAGCCACCGCCGGACAGCCTCCGTTCAACCTCCGTCCAGCAGCTTCTTCTAGTGGGGTTCCAGCCACTTCGAGGCCCGTTTCTACCCCCTTCTCGACCCCGGACGCAAGACCGCCTTTGGGAAAATTCGGTCCCGGCGTCGCCCTCGTCGTTTCGGTCTAAGCGGCGTCTAAATCTAGTGAGTTTACCTCACTAATCCTTGATTAGAGTGTTAATGATACCCTAAGTGTGTTTAGTTTAAATTAAGTATGTTTAGGTAGATAGATTAATATATTTTATTATAAGTTGGATTAAGAGATTGGATTAAGTTTAATTGTGTTTAATTTAGGTTAAAAGAGGTTATTTAATGTTAAGTTGTGATGGGACTTAATTAGGATTTTAATTTAGATTTATTAAAATGCTTCGAAATTCGGTAGATTAAAATAATATATAATATTCCGAAATTAATTAAATATTATTAAAAAAAGGAAAATTTTATTTTTAGCCCTGGTTGCTCAGAATTTCGTGCTGATCGCTGCTATGCTTTTAGAATTTAAATTTGATGCTTGGTTATGGCGAATTGAGTGTGATTGCGATAAATAAGGGTTCTTTGTAAAAAAAAAAAAAAAATTTCAAGTGTAGGAATTGTTGGGAATTTGGCCGTGATTGACCGCCTATTAGAGGCCGTGCCTAGCGAGGCCGCGATAAACCACCTATTAGAGGTCGTGCCTAATGGGGCCGTGATGAACCACCTATGAGAGGTCGTGCCTAATGGGGCCGTGACGAACCACCTATTAGAGGTCGTGCCTAATGGGGCCGTGATTTACCACCTTATTAAAGGTTGTGCCGAGTGGGGCCGCGCTTGCCATCGATTGTTAAGCCTACCTATAGGGTTGGGTTGGGTTGTAGAGATTGTTTGGCTAGAATGAGATGTAATCGGCCGAGCCGATTGATCGCTAAGACGATCCAAGTGATTGAATTGCTCTGATGCTGTGATTATCCGTCAATTGCTTGATTATCATAATTGTACGTGGTTGAATTATATAAATTGTGCTAACCTGCAGATGAAGGTTATTGCGAGGTAAGTCTTCTTGATGTTGTGGCTAGGTCACCCTGGGGTGTATTTACTTTCTAATAGGGGCCTAGGAGGGGTAAACTTGCTGAGACAATGTCTCACCCCGTTGTGAGAAAAATATTTCAGGGCCGTAGATGGCGGTTCCAACGGAGAATGGTGGACTGCCGGTGCAGTTGGTCAAAGAGTCGTAGAGCCTGAAGACGAGGGATCGAAGAACGAGTCCGACTAGTAGTCTTAGGACTGTTCTTTCGTTTTGGTGGACCGATCCCTAGTGTGCAGACTAACTCCTTTTTGATGCACATAGACTCTGACCCATTTTGGTTGTATATAAACCTTGGTTGATTTTATGACAGTATGTTGGTTTGTATTAAATTGATTTTGTTCCTGCTGTTCTATCCCGCTTTTAATTTGTCAGGGGTTTCTTAATACGTTCCGCATGCGCATAATAAATTAATTTGGGTCAGCGACACTACTTGGGAATGTCGCATTTACATGACCATGGTGGGTTGTTTCACGTGTCTCGGAGTTCGGGGCGTGACAAGGGCAAGGCCAACCTCGCGTCACCTGGGCGAGTTCTAGCGGCACTGAGCCTCGTGGTAGCCAACGAGCCTCTTGCAAGCTTGCTAACCCTCACCTTGGCTTGGCAAGGCTTTGGCGAGCTTGCCGGATCTCACCCAGCTGGTCGTTAGCCATTGCCATGACCAACGACCGGCCATAGAAAGGAGGAAGAAGAAGAGGAAAAGAAAAACAAAAAATAAGAGATAAATAAGAAAAATATAATAAAAGTATTAAAAATTTAAAAGAAACACAAAATTTAAGAATCCCACCAAACTTTTTTTCTATCCTAGAAATAAAAATTTTATGCAGTTACAAAACGGGTTTTTTTTACTCCGAAATTATTTTCGGGAACAAAATCAGAAAAAATCATTTCTGATAAAAAAATTATTCCTAAGAACAGAATCGTTACCAAATACGTCCTAAAGAGCCAGCAAGGCATTTAGTGCCTTCATGTTTCTGATCTTCTTTAGACAACACATTTTCTTAAAAGTTTAGCTTCGAATTGCTTGAATTCATGTGGAAAAATGAAAAGGTGAATGGTTTCAGAAGAAAAAAGCCAAAAATCCTAACTAAGCGGAAATAAGATACGAGTCATGTGACATTATCTCAATAAACACTAACTGTACGCAAGTAATAAATTTGATTCTTCACACAAAATTTTCCATTAAACTTTCTTTTGCAAATACGGTGACATTGGTGTACTTTATAGTAATCCTAATTCTGGTATTTTATGATGAAGTTCTTATTATCGAAGTGGGAATCCTCATGGTGTCGGTTGCCAAGGTCGTAGGAGTTTGACAGCATTAACTTCATATCATTCCCTTTAATGGTGTCATGAGTTCCTTGAGAACAATGTGTATCAACCAATTTGTCAGTGGACTTTTTCCCCCTAATATGGTTTCTCACTCAATTTGATGGAGTACAATTCAACCAATTGATGCATTCGCTGTTGAATTGTACTAGAGCCAATAAAGAATCGTTCAAGTTCAATTCTCCAAATTCATACGAGTGGGTATTTTCATTTTCCGAACTACACCCGGTTCAAGAATCGGGTGGGGAAGCCCGGCTGTTTAACTGAAGGACCACTCCGATTCGGAAGACGTTAAGGATGGATAATCCGGAAGAGGAGCGAAAATGTAAGTCTGGACCAGATAACGGCCACATTTCCAAGCATTTAGCAACGAAACATGGGCAACAAGTCAATAGATGCATGTTCTGGGAAGATAACCACATCTCTGAAAATTGGAGAACAGTATCAAAATAATCATGATACCACTAAATCAACTAGGTAATTAAATTGAAGATAGACTCTGACTAGTTTGGGAAATTTGCCACTGTCAAGAGCCGTTCTAACACTGGTAAGTGACAGAAGCCGCTCCGATGCTGATGATGGTCAAACCAACGACTACTTCATGGAGTTGAGTGGGAAACGACCATCTAAGGTTCAATGAATTTATATATTCAATCCAAGAGAAGTAGTAAGAGTGGGTGAAAATGACCAAGTTAGTCTATAACTTTTGAGTTTTCTTCTTTGCCTTATTTTTATTGATAGTAGTTGTTGCTAATCATATCTTTGCATAGTGCTATTAAATTGTAATAGTAAATAGTCAAGTGTATAAGTGTAATAATAGTGGATCATGATACTGTGATCTATCGGTTGATGGGAGTAACATTGTTGATTGTAATTTGCTTTAATGTTTACTTGTGGATTTCAATCTTGTTACAGCTATTAATCTGGAGAATGGACATATGTTTTGGGAAAAAACCGAACTATTATAAATCTTAGTATGTTATCTTCTATCTCTTTATTATTAGCATCACTTGTTGATTATTAGTAAACTGTTCATCAGCACCACTTTGGATTACGTTAAACTGTTTCTATTGATGCTGAAGTTTAACTTGTTATATTCTGCAAAAATTCTTCATAGTTCTCATTGAATTGTTTTACACCTAACCCCACAACACCGCGCTTCTCGTGAACGATTAGTGGCAATAAGGAACGACCTTTACCATCCTTTCCTAGGGATCCTCACAGTTGGAACCCTACCACCCTTCCAAAGGATACTCACAAAGAGAGCTACGAGCAGACATGTTAGATAGCACGCATGCAGACATCATGGCTCTACTACAACATGAGGAAAGATTGCGACAAACTATAAAATAGCTCACAAGGATTTATTATAAGCATAGCTACGATTACACACAATTCGGAAACACAGAATATACTAAGCAAGTCCCAAAGAAATTACGTTTTCACAAGGTTGTGGATATACCAGGTATCTTCCATACACAAATCTGGAGCTTGGGTGCATCAAACGCTCCATCTAGTAATCAAATCAGAAACCAAATCAGGAAGACATTCACAGGGTTTCGGGGGAACCAATGTCTATGCCCATTTGGTCCACACACTTTGCTCTCGAGGAGAAATTCTGACCCAATAAATATTGACGTTTAGTCATCAAACCGATTCATTACACCTTGCAACATCTGATATGACGAAAATTTCGACTGCAAATGCCAGTTCTTTCTTGTTAACGAACCCTCCATTCGGTTTCTCAAGATCTCCCCACGTCATAAAGTTTGGACGACCGTAGTTGTAATTTTTGGCAGAGAGCCAACCACTAACTGCAATGCCCCGAAAGAAATACTAATTAGTTCTTTTTTTAAAAAATTAATATTACGAATAACTTTAAATTAGTACATAAGTGACAAATTTAGTCTAAAACTTATTTTTGGATCACCAAAAATCCCAAATTAATACATATGTAGCTAATTTACCTTAAATTTATATGAATTTTCATGTGGACTTATCATGTGTTATCCAACTCAATGATTTCATGGTAAAATTTAACATAAGCTAACAAGTGACCAATTTTGGGTTTTTTTGATAAATTCATCGCTAATGTACTAGTTTAGAGGTTTTGGTAATCAAAAAAGTAGTTTGAAGAAAATTTATCCTAAGTACATCAGTTTGAAGTTTTTAAAGTATAAATCATTTTTTTTGGTTAAATTATAGACATAGCCATATCTAATTAGCATACTCATACTCAATGTGGAACGATGAAGAGACATAGCATTATTCTTTCAAAAGGAGATATTCGTCTGCTTATCTGGGTTGTTGTTATGATACTCAAAGTTTGGGAAGTCAAATAGATTGGGCTTTGAGCCCTTTCCAAAACGCCACTTGGAAATTTTCCTTTAAATAAGAATGATATTCATTTATAAAAGATCTTGGAAAAATGCTGCATAGTTTTCTTTTTAATTTGTGCAGGATTTATATATGGTAATACTTACATATATATGCGTAAGCCCGTTTGTGTGTGCATCGTAAGAGATTGATTTAAAAAAAAAAAAAAAGAAAAAAAAGAAAGTAAGACTCAATCTAGACACAGCAGTTACAGAGAAAAAGAAAAGAAAAAAATAGCTGTTTTTTCCTTATTGTTTCTAGGGTCGTTTTTGTTCAACACCCGCAATTTGGCTTTTACATACATTTTGATCCTCAGAGGAAGGCCTGCGCTTGTAAGTAAACGGACAGTGACTTCCCCTCCTGCGCCCCATTGCGCTGGGGAAACACCTTTAACTTCCTACACACGATAATCATAATTAAAACAAATATGAGTTTTAGCTAATTCTAAAACTTTTCACAAGAGTATCGTTGAATCCTAAAATTTAAAAAAAAAAAATGTGTAATGAAATCCTAAAACTTATCATAAAAGTGCAATTGAGTTCTAAAATTTTCAAAAATATATTCAAATCATAAAACTTGTTAAATTAATGCAGTCAAATTCTATAACCTCGTTAACATTTACTAAAACTTGTTAGCATTTTTCATTTATCAAATTTAACAAAGTTGATGAGAGAACTTGATTGCACCAACTTAGATGGTTTAATGACTTAATCAAACTTTTTAAAAGTTTTATAGTTTAATTATATTTTTGTCACAAATTTTAGGACTTGCCGTGTATTTATTTCTGAAATTTAAAAAGAGGCAAAAGGCAAGTAGCTAATTCCATTTCCTCGCCAACTTTTTCGCTTTGGGAATGTACGAATTCCCCCTTCCGAGGGTAAAGGCATCGGAATACTAAGGGTCCTTGTTCTTTTTTTTTTTTTTTTTTTTTTTTCAAATACTAAGGGTCCTTGTTCGATGTGGAGAACTGTGGGATCTTGCAAGTGGTTTTGTTGTGAGGCGGATCTTTGACGATGGTCAGGGTCTCCTTTTTCCTCTCACTTTTGCCGACCACAACCTCAGCCCCAAATTTGCAATAATCGACCTTGTGGAATCCATGTTCAGGATTATCGAAACTTCCCAAGGAAAGGAACTTAGAAAGCCCCCATTGGGTCTTTGCTATTCTGAATGCCGTCAGTTCCTTCCCTTACTCTGCACACACAATTCCACAAGTTGATATAAACTTTGTTGTCAGTGTGATTTCATTGTCATTGATCATGATACACGATGATCGACCTTTGAAGGTGACGTAGGTCCCACAAATGTCGTCGAATACGAAAAACTTGAAGTTGACCACGACCTTCCCATGGTCTCCAAGCTTATTTGGCTTGGCCTCTCGATTGACAGATATAAGGACATATATACCTTCCCCTCACGGTCCCTGTATCCCTTGGGGTGAAGATATAGGCTCTTGAAAAGGACGGATTAAAAGTTTAATTTAGCTATGAATTGATTGACCTTTGTATCTCTTGATTGAGTTCATTGGGGCTCTAAATGATACGAGCGTTGAGTTATACGAAACAAAAAAGAAATTCGATAATTCACCATTCGTAGCCCCAGCTTCAAAAATACCGGATTCATACGTGCTCAGCTTTAATAATTCGGTAACTGAATTTATCTTCACTACATAATAAACTGGTGGACAATATCTATGGGGCAATTCGTCATCACGTTCTGCCAAAAAAAAAAAAAAAAACGAAAAACAAAAAACATCTGAGCACAATTGATTGTATTCTAGGAGATGGAAGGTTATTCAATGGCTCACCCCAATGGGCATAAATTGGCCCTTCCACTTTAAGTCTTTCAGACAAAAATTAAAGGTGAAATATTGAATCCCGAAAGACTTAAAAAATTGAAATCTTATTTCTTGAGCAATTTGTATCTCAGACATGAAAATAGTGAAATATCTTATTGAAGTGGACGAGATTAAGCTCAAGGCAAGGGAAAATCTAACTTAACAATCATGACAACTCATGGATGTAGGAAAGGTCTTATCTGAATCTTCAAAAGTGGCATTAAAGTAAAAGCATGACTTATCAAGAATAACATCAAAAACCACTGGGATTCATCCCAGTGGTCACCTTTCCAATATGGAAGGGAGAGGTGAGGGGTTCAAACCCCCACATTCTCAGGGAGGGATGGGATGGGGACGCGCAAGTTTCAGGAGTGGGTTTTGACTCCCACGCCCTGCAAGAGGTAGGGCAAAAGTATGAGAGTGAGTGTTAGAGTAGGTATAGAGTAGGATTGACAAAAAAAAAAAAAAAGAATAACATCAAAGATTCAAAAACTGCATTCATGTCCGAGAACTTGTTAAGAAATTACAATTGAGTCCTAAAATTTTTAAATAGTATAATCAAGGAAAAGACTTTCTTTGATCAATTTGACAAATTTTAGAACTTATTTGCACTTTCTAAAAGTTTTAAAACTCAATTGCATTCCGTGACAAATTTTAGGAATTGCACATTTTAAAAGTTTTAGAACTCAATTCCATTTTTTTGATATATTTTAAGACTTTAAAAGCACTTATCTCATTTTATGTATATATCGTCTTCTTATGCAAACATATATAAACTTCATCTAAGGCCATATTAATTTTGACTTCATTTGGAGCATCTCAACCACTCGATTTTTAATCAAAATTGCTCATCCTAATAATGTTTTCTAACATGTCATACACAACCACGCTCGAATTTTTTGCGAAGGAAAGTGAACCCGAAAATATCTTACTGATATTGATGGTATGGCCATGTTAATTTAGTTTTTCCTCACTTACTTATTGTAGTTGCCTACGTCACGGAGCAAGTTCATTACTTTAACCTAGAGGACGATAGTCTAATATGGTGATCCTCGATTAGTTTTTTAAACAATGGAGATATCAAGGTTCTATGATGTTATGCACTTATGATTATTGATTTACACGGTGACTGTTTATTATTGTTATAATTGTTTTGATTGGTTGCGAGTACGCATGGCTTTTAAGGTAATTAAATAGGAGGTCGTGAGACCCTGCTTTTTTTTTTTTTTTGGTAATCAAGGATCCGCTTTGAGCCCCCTTTCGCTTACGCTAGTCAGGGTCATATGGCCCTCCGGTGCCCAATGGCACCGGTGGATCTCGCTGAAGCTATTTGGATGACTATACCTCGGGGGAAGCTGATCCAGCAACTCACCGCCAAGGCCCCCTACTTAAATTGCGATAGCAATGAGAGGATTTGAACTCTTGACCACATCGAAGTAGGAGAAAACGAATATCAACGTGGTTGCCCGCAGGGTAACCTTGATTATTTGATCATCATAAATTTCATCTTTCCACTTCAATCCATGACTTCAGCGAATGAAAGTCTTTTCCATCCAAAAGATAAAGAAATTGTGTTGGCATCGATAAATAAACCTTTTTTTCCCTATAATCTAGGGACATGAGCACAGAGATCAAGCTATTTATAGGTCCATACAACACCCGGCAAGCCCCATTAACAGGTTAAGTTTAGCCTTTATCCCTATAGAGGCACCTCTAATTAAGGGTAATTTGCACGAAATTGGTGAGATTTGAATAAATGACTTTCAATTCTTGAGCTGGAATTGTTCTGATGTTCCAACTAACTGCACCAACCCTCAGAGGTTTATGTAAATAATATGTCATTTTGCCGAAGTTGTTTCATGTTTTTGAAATGATTTTGGAGGAGACGCTTGTCATTTATCTAACCCCTAATATTTAGATCCTAGCGCAGCAAAAGTCACGAAAATCTTGAATTTTTTACCAAATATAGGATATCCTGTGGAGCTTAGCATGGTAGCTGCTGCAGCATATGCTGTTTTCGATGAGCTCATATTCCAACCAAAAGGAGTAGGAAACATTGTCATCCTTAACAGGGATGTTTGGTTTTGAATTTAGAGAACGGAGCTCTTACTACGTTTTTCGTCACGATATTGCTCTCCTCTGGCCTGTAAAAGGCCTTCAACATGACTCGGAAAAGGATTCAACATGACAGTTAGGTTTGTACGTATGCATGTGAGAATAAAAGCCCTTCATGCCTTTTAGTTGGCTCACTAATATGGCAGGCCCAGAAGATAGATCGATTTTCGCTTTTGGAGCATGAATCAAATTGGATAGTTGTGGCTATGCCGCCCAGCAATCAATTATCAATTACTCAATGAGCATAGGCAGCTCCTTCGTGGTTGTAGGAAGGACCAAATGACGGGATGTGCATTTTTGAAAAGATTGGCCCTCCCAGTCACTTCTACTTAGACTTTGAAAAGCAACTACCTGCTCAATAAGCAATGCTTATTAAGAGTGATCAGTTCCCGGTTCGGTCCAGTCCCACCAAGGAATTGGGAACTGGACCAACTCGTTGGTCCAGGGACCAGAAACCAGACCAGACCGGCCGGTGCGGTTCGGTTACAATAAAACCAGTCACTTATTTGCTTTCTTCCTATCCGCAATTGACATCAACGTGTAGCACACATAGTCCAAGTTCTTTCTAAGAAAAGAGACTATAAAATGGTTAGCCAAACTCCAGACTCGCAATATAATTTACCCCATTTTGCATGTCATTATCTTCCAGACAGACTCAACAAACAAAAAGCAAGATTTGGGATATTTCTAAATGAAAACTCATGGAGCAAGTAGTCTTCTGCAGCCTTGATCATATCCTCCGGAAGATAATGACATGCAAAAGGGTGCAGAAGTCTTCTGCAAGGCTACATCAATATTACCAAAATGAAAGAGATCATGTCTTCCGGGCCATTTTGCTGAAGTCCGTTCCCTCCAGAAATTGTACATGCTGCTGATGAGACGGATTGAGGGATTGAGGGACCGAGGAAAAAAATTAGTTTTTTAATAAATTAAAATAATAATATATAGTCGGTCAATCCGATTCCCACCTTGGAACCGGATCTACACAATTAGGCCTCATCCATGTCTACACTACACAACAGTAGGTCAATCAAAACCCATGGAATGATAAATTTTATTTGATTTTTGCATCCACATTGTTGGTTGTTTGTTGGTAAAATAAACAAAATGGTATTTTTCTTGTCCCACATAGGAAAATTGGAAGCATGCAGGCCTCTATGTAAATGTGAATGTCTTTTAATTTGTTTAGATGGAGGTAGTGGGCTGTGTGCTAAAACTCCACAGTACTCGCTTGCTGGTGCGCGATTATTAAGTAGATAATATTTAGCACTACTCCTTGTTTATTATTATTATTATTATTAATTTTTGTTTTGTATAGTTATTTTGAAAGGTTGTATTTGTTCTATTGGTGTTTGGAATTAAAAAAATCATTTTTTTTATGTCTTTTCAACGCAAGATTTAAAAACAAACCTATTCACTTGGTAACATTTTCCAAAAGGTCACTTCAATTCAAAAGAAAGAGTGAGATGAGTACGTCAATTTTTTGGTATCAATGATTATCAAATCTTTGTTCAACTTTCTTTCCAAGAAATTACAGCCTTCTTTCCAATTATTTTCTTTGAGAATTCTTGAAAATATACTAGAATTGCTGTTTGGTATTCTCAATCAAGACTTTTTGTATCCTAGAGAATTGCCAGTAACCATTAGTATCGTTGTGGGCAAATCATTCATTAAAGAGAGTGTTATCATGCCTTATAGTCAAATTCCATTTCTACCCAATCCAAAGTAATTTTCTCAACACCCGCAACCCCCACTAAAAAGAATCTATCGCTTAAGCTCGAATCCAATCCAAATAACAATTCCAAAGGCTTGTGCAGTGAGTTAGAAGAGATAATCAAGATGGGCCACGGAGATTTGGTGTACGTTGCAGCAAGTATTCCATGGGCTAGTGTATATGAACATCATGATATGATAAGTTTTTATACGATGTTTGGAGAGAAAATGCATGTCCCGCTTACTTTCCTAAACCTTTGTTGCAGATCTGGTTCTGTTGCTTGAGAAAACGAGCGACCGGACTGTCTTTGATGACAAAAGCTGCTACACAATCTCACGCTCCCTCGCTGTTCTCACTAGCCCTAATCCAATTCGACGGCAACAACCAACCAAAGAATTGCTCAGTTCAATGTGGCCGAAGGGGCCCTATGTGCTCAGGCTGCCTCCATTTGCTAACTTCGTGAATTGGGACATTGCCTTCAAGATGTCTCCGGTGTGCATCAAAACAATAGCTAGGGGACGGCAATGATGGATCCTAGCCATCCTTCAAGACCTAGAACTGATTTTTTTTTTCACGATCATGGTGATATTGGAAATCAGCAGTTGCATGTAGATTTACATTTAAGGTCTCTAGCTGATGCTCTTCTTAGCGATTTTGGGAGTAACGTGCCTATACACGAGGTGCACATAGTCAGTAGGTTTCCGAGATGAGTGGTTTAAATTGGACCGAAGCATTTTAGAGGAAGGCCATAGGATGTGTTCACATTTGGGATGCGGTTTCCCTAAGACTCGATCTTGTGAGCTTCCTCGTTGTGCTCATGCTTATCAAGCCTTAGATTGGAAGTCAAATCATAGGTTTAAATGTAAAATTGGTCGAACGAGCGTGTGCTTCCAATGTTGGAAATTTTCCAAGTCCACGGTTTTTTTTTTTTTTTTTTTTTTTTTTTTCGTAGGCTGGTTATAAAGATGTAAATTGCATTAATATCAATTTCGAGGTGTGCAGGAATCTCTGTTCTTTAGTATCGTAGTTTATCTATAAGATCTTTCAAAAAATCTTACCAATGTAGTATCAAGGCTAAGAATGTTTGGGTTTATTGGAATTCTCCCAAGTTAGACATAAAAATGTGGGGAAAAAAAATTAGTGCGAATGAGAAAATGTTCTTCCGATAGAAAATGTTAGAAGGTGTGGATTGATGGCTAATATTTTAAAGTAGTATTATGGGGACAATCCTTTCTTACATTAACGAGGAAGTTAGGAAAGAGAGAGCGAGAGAGAGAGATTTATTGTATGAAATAAAGAACTTGCTACATCCAATGCCATCTATTCACATCCTTTCAAGTAAAGAAGCTGCAAAAAGTTTTTTCCTGACCGAGTGTAGCTGAGTTGCAACTTTATCGATACTCATGCGTCTTCTAGGCTCCTCCACCGAGCAAGCAAGTCCAATGTGACATGTTGCTTCCAAACATTCCTGAAATATGCGATTTCTTTCATGAAGTGAATCTCGAGAATCATTGTGGTTCTCTCTATCGTGAAGCAGCACTGGATCAATAATCTCCATAACTTGTTGGGGTAGAGCCTTAGCAACATAATTATGAAGATTCAAATTCTCTCTAAATATGTCATTAGTGGGACTTAATCCTGTGAATATCTCCAATAAGAGGATGCCGTAACTATAAACATCACCTTCTCTTGAGACCTGACATCCGTTAGCATATTCTGCAGTTTACACATGCCATGGCATAAGAAATGTCAAAACTTTGGATTCACAAAATATAGGCTTAAAGGATTGACCAAAAAAAAAAAAAAAAAAACAGTAGTCTCTAGAAGGGCAAATTGATTTGAGAGAGAGAGAGAGAGAGAGAGAGAGAGTACCTGGAGCGGCATAACCAATTGTTCCTCTTAAACCGATAGAACTACTATTTGCTGTAATGTTAGATGTGGATTCGAAAACAATTTTCGCCAACCCAAAGTCTCCAACATGTCCAACCATGTCAACATCCAAAAGGATATTGCTTGGCTTCAAATCACAATGGATTATTTGGCTTTGGCATTGATTATGTAGATAATCTAATGCATAAGCAATATCAATAGAAATGTTTATCCTTTGGACGAGACTCAATTTCTTTGAGTAACCATCTGCATCATTACGAGCTGGATTTGGGTGCAGCCAGTCTTCTAGGCTACCATTGATCATGAACTGATAAACTAAAGCCTTAAACTCATCACCCTTGTAGTCAATGGCTGAGCATACCGTCAATACTTTCACAAGATTTCGGTGTTTTATGCCCTTTAAAACCTCGCACTCTGCTTTGAAACTCTTGAGAGCACCATACTGCGTTAAATTAAGCACCTTCACCGCAATGAAATTTTCATTCTCCTGGAGGAGCCCCTTGTAGACAGATTCAAAACTTCCGACCCCAATCAAATTAGTTGAAGAAAATCCGCCGGTTGCTTTTAGAAGAGCTCCATAAGATAGATTCAACAATGAATCATCTAAGGGGCTTGAAATCAGCTCCTTTCTTTTCTGCTTCAGCCACCTTATATATAGTAAAGAGACAAGGAGAGGTACTCCGAGAAGGCTAAAAACAATGGCGATGATAAGTTTCAACTTATGGACTTGGCTCTACTTTTGGCATTTCGAGAGACGCACTTAGCGAGCTCAAATATAGGCATTCCTCCACAAAGATTTTTATTTCTTGCTACAAAAGTAGCACTTGCATTCCTAAAAATTCCTTCAGTTGGGAGCATGCCTTCAAAATGATTGTAAGATAAATTCAACTTTTCCAAGAACTGAAATGCCTTTAAGAACTCTGGAATTTCACCATAGAAATTGTTGTCAGAAAGATCTAATTCCTCAATGCTTCTTAAGGAGCTAATTGATTGAGGAATGGAGCCATGGACGAGGTTATCTTGCATTCTTAGTATTGTCAATCCATCACAATTGCCTAGACTATCAGGGATTTCACCATCCAAAATATTTCCTGAGACATCCAATTGTTCCAAATGTTTCAAGCTTCCAATTTCCATTAGAAGGACTCCACTCAGTTGGTTTCGAGACAAATTAAGATATATGAGGTTCCCGGCCACGGGGAATATAACCTGACCACTGAGATTGTTACTTGAAAGATCTAGGTTTGTCAAGCTCTGATCTAGATGTGAAGGAATCAGCCCTTCGAATTTATTTCTGGCAAGACTTAAAGAGAACAACATATGTAAATTTTGCAAAGAGGATGGGATTATGCCAGATAGATTGTTGCCTGACAAGATCAATTTTTGAAGATGAGAAAGGTTTCCTAAATCTGGTGGGATTGGACCCGAAAGAAGGTTGTCATCCATCCAAAATCCCTGCAAGTTCACAAGATTTCCTATCTCTTTCGGGATCTCACCGGATATCAAATTCTGGCCTAATCTTAGGACTGCTAAAGTAGTAGAGAAGTTACCGATGCATGTAGGAAGGGTCCCACCAAATCTATTTTCATGCATCACTAATACCACCAACTTAGTAGAATTTGTTAGTGAGCAAAGGAAGCTCATGTCATCTACATTGGACCTTCTACTCCCAAGATTATTAGTGTATAAAGTAACGAACCAAAGGTTACGGAGATTTGCCAACGAAGGGACTTTCCCTGAAAGCTCATTACCTCCAAGGTCAAGTTGTCTTAGATTTGTAGCATTGGATATCGACAAAGGAATTGATCCAGTGAACCGGTTAAAAGCAATGCTCAAATCTTGAAGGTTCGGGAGAGTGAATCCAATTTCTTTAGGAAGATTGCCGCAAATCTGGTTTGCTTTTATGTCGATTTCAATCAGCAAAGACAAGTTGAAGATTGTAGGCGGAATGGTACCTGAAAGCCCATTGCTTCCCAAGGTCAGCACCTTTAGTTTAGTTAGTCGACCTAGAGATTGGGGAATAATCCCGCTCAAACCATTTTGATAACAAGAAATCCTCTCTAGAGATGTCAAGTTCCCTATGGATGAATGGATGCTGCCAGTTAATTGGTTTGCGGTAAAGTTGACCATTTGAAGATTTGACAAGGAGCCTAGCTCCACTGGAATTCCCCCGACCAGCTGGTTGTACTCGAGGAAGAGAAATACAAGGTTCGAGCAAGCTGATATATTCCTGGGAATCTCTCCTATTAGTGAATTGTGGGATAGATACAGCATTTGGAGCCGATGCAGCCGACTAATTTGTGGAGGGATTTAAAGGTTGAAGCTATTGTTTTGAAGCCTCAATATTCTCAAGAAGCTAAGGTTCCCAATATGGGGTAAGATAGGTCCCAAGAGTCCTTGGGAATGAAGATCCAGTACCGTGACTCTATGGTGTCGATGACTGCACGTAACCCCATACCATTGGCAAAAGTCGGTGCTGTCGTTCCACGAGTTAAGCTGCTCGAAAGGGTCGCTAGTTATTTCAGCCTTGAATGCAAGCAATGCAAGCCTATCCGAATTGTTGGTAGTAGAAACGATCACAGCGAAGCATAACACCAAAATGGCAAGAAAAAGAAGCCAAGAGCAATGAAGCTGTGCATAATTGAGACGCGAATGTCTCATTTTATGAGCACAAATTGGGTAATAATTCTCTAAGGGAGGACAAGAAAGAGTGAGTGAAGTAATATGTATTCGTTGAGCAGCTTGAGCTATATGTTGAACAGCCTCACAAAGGAGCCTTTATAGAAGCTATGTAGGCGCGGATTCCCAGGAAGTCGTCCCTCCTGTACGGTCAGTCGCAAGCGGCAATTAAATATGCTGAGTGGTCCTCCCTCCTACAAGCCAAAGCGCCCGTCGATTGACCCTTCATGATAACTCCTCTCCGTGGAAAAAAGACCACCAAACCACTAATCAACGGACAATTCAATTCGATGAGGGGTCCTTCAAGCTAAACTATTGGGCACTCTGTACACATTGTTTTCTACTTTCCCAAGGTAAATTTGAACGCAAAGTTTTATCTATGGGGAAAGGGATTTTTCCATCCTTATTCCACAAAGCATCCTAGACCAAAAACAAAAAGCAAATAAATAAATAAATAAATAAAACAAAACAAAACAAAACAAAAGGACTTTTTTATGCTCTAATTAGGATTGAAAATTCACATCATCAAATTTAATACTGATTATTTATGTCATTTTACGGTAATTATAAAAGGTTTTTTTTTTCTAATAAATATAAGTGAAATTGTGTCAATTTGTGAGAAGAATGACTTTGACGTTCGCATGTTCATTCTAAGATGTTCCAATGACTTATTTAAAGTTACGAAAGAGAGATAGGAGGAACATTAAGACAAACGCTGACCATCATAATTTCTACAAACGCTGACATGAGAGGGGTGCTGGGTCATGGGATTTTGAAGAGAGGTTCAAGGGTCGTCGAGCCATATGGATGAATTGCTCAGGATATGCCCACATTTTGGTGGCGATTATCTCGAGACTTGGCCTAGTTTTGTTTTGATCTCTAGTGTGATCAATTATAGGTGTATTTCAGGCCTTGGATTCGAAGTCAAATTGCAAGTGTAGATGTATATACCAGTGGAGCAATAATTGTGTGATCCATCTTAAAATTGCTGGTTAAAATCATTCCCTATTTTTCTATTTCATGGCATAGTTGGGTAATCGGCTACTAAAGCCCGCACAATGTAGTTGTGATTGAATTGTTATCGTGTTTTGTTAAACTGTATTGTGAAGTGTATTATAATTTACATGCTTGGTAACACATATTTTGAAGTAGCAACATCTTAAAATTGGATGAGGTTTCCTCCCAAAAGCTATCATAAGTTTAAGTAGTTTGGAGGAACTGCAATTATAATGAATTTGCACCTTATAAAAGTTACAATGCACACAGCTAAGATATTATGTAAAATTTAAACCAAACAACTTCTTAATAGAGAAACATGTTATTCATTTAACTTTTATGCAAGATGTTATGGGTGGGATGTCATTAATCGGTATTTGTCTTCAAATTGTCAAAGATTGGTGCTTAAAAGCCTTTAAATGATGATATTTTATTTTTGATGTCCCGTCGTGTCTGATTAGTTGGGAAATTTATGTAGATATAGTGTGAAATGTTCTTTTAATTTGAAAGGTAAATTACATTTAAAATTTGTTTCTAGGAAAAAAAAAAACATATTAGTACCTTTACTTTTAATGGTTAACGTACTTTTTCTTCTCTTTTTTCCTTCCCTTCTTCCTCAAGTAACTTCTCCATGAAGGATAACTCATTGGCCAACATTTATTGCCTATGGTACTTAAAAGGGCATTACCTGTGGCAGCCGCAAGAGGACTCCTGTCCCTATCCCTTGAATTGCCCTACATTTCAAGGGAGAAATTATGGTTGACATGTTTTTGTCTCTTCCTTTTCTTTTTCTTCCATCTTCGTCTTCCTCAAGTAACTTCTCCACGAAGGGTGACTCATCAATGGCCAAGGCTTATTTCATGTGGTGTTTAAAAGGACACTGCCTATGGCAGCCACAAAAGGACTCCCATCCCCATCTCTTAAATTGCCCTACCCTACACTTCAGGGGGAAACTATGGTTGACATGTTTTTGTCTCATCCTTTTCTTTTTCTTCCATCTCCTTCTTCCTCAAGTAACTTCTCCATGAAAGGTGACTCGTCAACAGCCAACATTTATTGCCTGTGGTGGTTAAAAGGACATTACCCGTGGTAGCCACAGGAGGACTCTTATCCTCGTCCCTTGAATTGCCTCGCCTTACACTTCAAGGGGGAAACTGTGGATGGCATGTTTCTTTTCTTGCTTTTCTTTTTCTTCCATCTCCTTCTTCCCCAAGTAACTTCTCCACGAAAGCTGACTTGTCGATAGCCAACATTTATTGCCTACGGTTGTTAAAAGGACATTACCTGTGGCAACCACAAGAGGGCTCCTATCATTGTTCCTTGAATTGCCTTGCCCTACACTTCAAGGGGTAAACTGTGGTTGACATGTTTTTTCTCTTCCTTTTCTTTTTCTTTCATCTTCTTCTTCCTCAAGTATTCTCCATGAAGGGTGAATCATCGACGCCCAACATTTATTGCTTGTGGTGGTGAAAAGGACATTGCCTATGGCAGCCGTAAGAGGATTCTTATCTCCATCTCGTGAATTGCCCTGCCCTACACTTCAAAGAGGAAACCGTGGTTGACATGTTTTTGTCTCTTCCTTTTCTTTTTCTTCTATCTCCTTCTTCCTCAAGTAACTTCTCCATGAAGGGCAACTCATCCACAGCCAACATTCGTTGCCTAGGGGGATTAAAAGGATATTGCTTGTGGCAGCCGCTAGAGGACTCTTGTCCCCATCTCACGAGTTACCTTACCTTACACTTCAAGGGGAAAATAGTCTCATGCTGGGGGGCATCGCGAGATGAATATTCTTTCTCTTGTTCCTTCCATTCCTTTATTTTAAGTGGAATAATTTACATTATGAGTTTCTTTTCTTGTTATTTTGAATCGATCAACTTATCTTTGGGCATACTTTGATCCAACCTCAAAGGTTTTTCTGTATTTCACTTTTAAAATTTCTAGTCTGTATCGTACCCATCCTAATCTATGACCCCTCTCTCTTTTCAGATATTTTCTAGAAATAGTACTCCCTAGTTACTAAAACTTGGCACAGATTAACACATAAGTGCCAAAACTTTTGAATGTACACTTAAGTGTTAATTTTTTTTTTTTTTTTAATTAGATTCTTGAGTGCCAACTCGATGAGGCTTGCTAGAAATTTGAGGTGACGTTATTTTATTAATAAAACCATCTATGTGGCTTGCTAAAATGTATACTTACCAATCCTTGTCTCAAAATGATGCCATTTTGGTCCAAATTAGATTTTTAATATAAATATTAATTAAATTAAATTTGAAAACTAACTTTTAAAAAATAAAATTAAAATTAAAAAGCAAATCAGCAAGGGTTGTCTACAACCCTCGCTGCTGCCACCTGACCATCATTGATAAAGGCCAATAACGGTGGGGTGAGGGCCCCAGCCAATGGCCGACAACCTAGTTAATAGCAGGCAATTAGGGGTGAGGGGCCACAGCCTTCCCCCAGATCGAGCAAGGGTCACCAACCCTCACCCAAATCAAGCCAAAGGGTGCCATTAGCTGGGGCGAGAGGTCACCGCCCGACCCTAGCAATGGCTACCCTTGGCCCCTTTGACGAGGCCGACAACCCTCACTTAATAGGGGGAGAGCTGCAATCCCTCACCTCAGATTTGGGTGAGGCCATGCAGCCCTCACTTCCGGTTAAATAAGGTCGCCGGTGATTGACCGAGGTCCTCATCCCACCATCGCTGGCCCTTTTGACGATGATGGTGTGGTGGTGGTGATGGCCATGAGGCCCTCGCTGATTTCCCTTTTTTTTTTTAGATATAGTTTTTTATTTTATTTAATTAATATTTATATTAAAAATCAAATTTCAACCAAAACGTCATCGTTTTGGACTTATCTAGCCACGTTAGCACCACATGGATAATTTTTATTTAAAGAAATGCCACATTATTTAAAATTCTCGTCGAAAAATGCCACATCAGTTATTTAGCCGGAAATTCTCACTGTTGGCATTTAAATCTTCCTTTCTTTTTGGATTTTAGCGCTTAAGTGTACATTTTGAAAGTTTTGGCACTTATATATTTACCCATGTCAAGTTGCGACACTTGAGATGTCTGCACCTTGATATCTTCCAAAAACTGCCCTAAGTAATTGTTTGTCTCTATGCATTACGCTTGGTCAAATTTGTACAAGTCTACTTTGGCATTTTTCCTGCTAAAGTAGCTAGGTGACTAATGAGAAGATACCATGAAACTGCATTGCTCATTCCTCTAGTACAAAATGCAATTATTGAGCAGGATTCTTTTTCTTTTTTTTTTTTTGAGTTAATACATTTTTTTGTTAATACCCCGAAAAATCTCAAATTAATATACATGTGACAAATTTACCTTAAATAATTTTTTGATCATGAAAAATTCTAAGCTAATACACCCATGACAAATTTACATCAACTGACCATAAAAAGCCCCAAACTGATATACTTCTGACCAATCTATCCCAAACTAATTTACAACTGCCAAAAACTATAAACCGATACGTTTGTGACAAATATACTCTCCATTAAATTGGGTTCAAACCACATAAAATTCACAAAAACTATATAAATATGACAAACGGAGAGTAAAATTACAAATTATTACATCCAATCAATTATCACGTATCATTTAACTTAATAATTTGATAGTAAAATTTAATGGAAACTAACATAGGGTAAATTTGTCATAAATACACCAATTTTGGGTAAATTTGTCAAGTGTGTGCTAGTTTGGAGATTTTTTATGGTCAAAAAAATTAGTTATGATAAATTTTTCATAAGTGTACCAATATGAGATTTTTCAAAGTATTAACCATTTATTTTCCTAATATTTGTTCTTGAGCTTTGCAAAACAGCAAAATAGAAAATTTTATGCATAGAATGTTCTTTCTTAATTGAATACTCCCCGATGAAGTATTCAACAAAGTCTACATAAAAAATAAATAAATAAATAAACTTGTATTATTTGGAGCTTGCTTGCCTTTAAAATTTGACTTTTATTTGATGCCGAACGTTCCTCATTTGTAAAGACGCTTATATTTCGATATAAAATTAAAATTTTCTTTATTCTTTTTTAAGGCAAAATAATTGCCTTCAAAATTTGACTTCAAGGGGAATCTAAGCCCTCAATTAAGAAACATCTACTCCAAATCTCACTACGTGTAATTTTATCATCTAATCCATCTCTTCAACTATCCCCACACATACATATGTGTCGCGCAAGATTGAGCCACATGGCATATTCAATCCAAGCTTTATTCAATAATTTACTTTTGATGATTACTTTGATAAATCTCCAACCCTAGCAAATGTCTAATTCTGCATCTCTAGTTCTTATACATATTTTAATGACAAATTTCTAATCGATGTAAAAGAAGCAAAAGAATTATGCATATTTTGGTAATAAAGGTTCAAGTTATATATAGTGGCTGAAGCTTACGCGAAATTGAACCACATGGAATAGTCACGTACAAGCCTTATATAGTAATTTGTTTTTTATGATCAATTTAGCAAATCTCTAATTCTATCACATCTAATTTTGCATCTCTAAATATTAAGCATCTTTTGGTAATAAATCTCTAATCGATACACGAGAAGTACAAAAATTATGCATATTTTGTAGTACGGTGATATGTCGTTCTCCTACATGTCTGGCCCAAGATTGGATGTTGAATCACAAGCTTAAATGTATATTGATCAAAAGATGGACCTATAATTCCTACATTGAAAAGTATCCAAGCCAGCTTTTCTATTTGCCTCATAGGCTGGTTATTCATTTGTAAATCGTTCTCAAATCAATATTAGCTAATCCTACCTATGTGGTATTCATTTCCAAGTCAGCATCGAACTCTATGTTCCTTAGTATCTTATTATCAATTTGATTTTAAGGTTAATATCATGAAAACCCCAAACTAGAACACATGTGACAAATTTATTACATACTTTTTTTATGACCAGAAAAACCCTAAATCGGTACATTTGTGATAAATTTACCCCAACTAACCATTAAAAACCCTAAATTGATATACTTGTAACAAAATTATCCCAAACTAATTTATACAACTGTAAAAAACCCAATAAAAATATATCCTTCGTTAAATTGGATTAATACTACAAAAAATCACAAAAATTGTACAATTGTAACAAACAAAGAGTAAAATCCCAAACTAATACATCAGCCAACTATCACATGTCATTTAACTTAATAATTTGATAATAAGATTTAACAAAAACTAATAAAGGGTAAATTTGTCACAATTGTATCAATTTGGGGTAAAATTGTCAAATGTGTATCAGTTTGGTTGTTGGTGGCTAAAAAATTAGTTTTGGGTAAATTTGTTATAGGTGTACCGATTTGGGATTTTTCAAGATATTAATCATTGATTTTACAAAAAGTCTTACCTACGTGGTATTAGGGCTAAGAACATGTGGCTATATTAGAAATCTCACGAGTCAAACATAATAATATAGGAACAAAACAATTTTGAGAGAAAATTATCAAAAAAGTCCTAAATCTATTGCACTTAAATTTTTTAATTTTGCTAGCTTAATAAAGCACATTTTTTATTTACCAATTGAGTTCGTCCAACCAATTTTGATAGAAAATCACTAAGGTAGATGCTGATTGTGCCATGTATGACAATAATTATTGAGGTTGACAATTTGAAATAATATTTAAATATTTGTTCAATTATTTTTTTTTTTTTGTAACGTTTTTTTATTATTTTTTTGTTTTCCCTTTTTTCTCTTTTCCTTCTTTCATGTTTTTCTTTTTTTTCTTTTTTTCACCACCAGCTTGAAGTGAGGAATGCCTAGGCTTGGGCCGGTGAGGGTGAGGGATGCCCTCCCAGGCCTCGCCCATGTGGGGGTGTCGTGGCTAGCCCAAGCCCGCATGTTCCTCACCCAAGAGTGGCCCTCGCCTAAGGCCAATGACCTCTATTAGCTATTGACGAGATCCACCAATGGTTGGCGAAGGGAAAAATGGAAAGGAAAAGGAAAAGAAGAAAAAGGGAAAAAGGAAAAGAAGAAAAGGAGAATAGCAAAAATGGAAAATGGAAAAATTAATAAATAATAAATAATCGGAAAAAATATTAAGATATTATTAAAAATTGCCACGCCAGTATTAACTGTGCCATGTAGGATGATCGACATCCATGTCAATGATTTTTAGTCAATATTGACCGAATGGACTCAATTGGCAAAAAATGAAAAAGTTTAGAATTGAGTTAGTAAAATTAAAAAGTTTAGGACTGAATTAATAAAAATACAATAGATTTATGGCTTTTTAGACAATTTTCCAAAAATTTTGGTGTGAATGAGAAAACGCCATTATGACCAAAAGAGGTAGAAAGCGTCAATTGATGGACTAATCCTTTCATAGATTAATCGATGCATCTGATTTCAAAACTAGGAATACGTGAACAATCCTTTCTTAGGCTAGATTCATTTTGGAAAAAAATTATACATTTCTAGAAAATGTTTTCCAAGAAATCATTTTATGGGAAAATGATAATATTTTTGAGTGTCCAGGTAAAACCTAAAAATGAATTAGAAAATATTTTTCACCATTTGATAAGGAAATTAGACTTTTCAAGAAAAAATTATCAAAATAATGAATTTTTTACTATTTCTTTCTTTTTGTTTTTCCTTTATTCCTTGTGACTAGTGACATAGAGGCCACAAATCCTTGCAAACCGTAAATGGGAACACCTTTGGCTCACATAGACTTTTGGGGAAAGTCTTTAGGAAAATGAAAGACCTTTGTGCTGCAAAATGCAAACTTGCAAACCGTAAATTATAATTTGAAAGGCAATAGTTTTCGGAAGACAAAATGGCTTTTGTGAAAATAAAAATCAAAAAAATAAAAAAATGAAAACCAGGGAACAACCTCTACCACTTTTTAAGGACAATTTCGGAATATATATATATATGAACTTGGGGATCCTTACTGTTGGAACCCTACTGCCTTTCCAAAGGGGGCTTCATATGTTTTTGCCAAAACCCACACTTTAGCCCAAGGATCTTTAGGGGCCAAACGGAGGGGATCCTCACCGTTGGAACCCTACTGCCTTTCCAAAAAAACACTCACGGCGAGAGACCTATGAGCAGCCATGTTAGACAGCACGCATGCAAACAATAAAATGGCTCACAAGGATTTTATTATAAGCAATAGCTACGAGTCCTCCCGGTCCGGAAACACAGAATATACTACGCAAGCTCAAAGAAATGACGATTCCACAAGATGGTGGACATACTAGGCATCTTCCATACACAAATCTGGAATTTGGGTACATTAAACACTCCATCCGGTAATCAGATTAGAAATTCAAGTCTAGAAGACAATATTCCCATGGTCTTGGGGGAACCAATGTCATCAAACCAGTTCATTACACCTGGCAATATCTAATGTGACGAGCATTTCGACTGCAAATACTAGTTCTTTCTTGTTGAACCCTCCATCCGGTTTCTCCAGATCCCCCTCGCGGCATAAAGATTGGGCGACCGTAGTTGTAATTTTTGGCAGATAGATAGGCAACCGCTAACTATAATGCCCACAAAAAAAATTACTTATTACTTCCTTCTTTTTGAGGATTAATATAATGAAAAATTCTTAATTGATATACTTATAATAAATTTACACAAAAACTAATTGTTTAATCAGAAAAAACTCCAAGCTAGTAAATTTGTGACATATTTACCCTATAGTAACTTTCGTCAGATTTATCTATGAAATTGCTAAGTTATATAACACATGACAATTACTCAATTGACATAACAAGTCCACGGATAAATCCATTTATCTAGGGTTTTTGATAGCCTAAAAATTAATTTGGGGTAAATTAGTTATAAATGGACCAGTTTAAAGTTTTTTCTATTACTAACCCTTGTTAAATAATATAGATGAAGCCATCTCCTATTAGCATACTCATCCTCAATTTGGACCGATGAACAGACATAGCATTATGTTTTTTTCAATAGAAGATATTCAAATGCTTATCTAGACTGTTGCTCTGATACTCAAAGTCGGGTCGTCATATAGATGGGCTTTGAGCCCTTCCCGAAAAGCCAATCGAAATATTTCCTTAAAATAAGAACGATATTCATTTATAAAAAAATCTTGGAAAATTCTGCATGGTTTTCTTTTTAGTTTCTGCAGGATTTATTCATGGTAATACTCTATGTAGCACAGACACTCTCCGAAAGCCTTCGTGTCATGTCCGACACTTCGACACATGTTCGACACGCTCTGACACGTCCCGACATGCGGTCAACGAGTGTCGAAAAATCCGACACGTGGTCAACTCTCTCCGACACGCGAATCCAGAATTCCGACATGCGATTCCGACACGCACGGGGTTAATTTTAAAAATTTCTAATATTTGAGGGGTCGAAATATAAATATACACAAAAGAAGTAATAAAATTGCTATAAATATACATGCACGGGTCAATATTTTTTTTTTCAGTTTTGTTTTTTAGAATTGTTTTATTTTTTTTAAGTCTTTTACTATGAAAGAAGTAATAAAAATGCTATATATGATAAATAAATAAATTTAAAAATATCATTTCGGCATTTTTCTTTAAACAATGTTTTTTTCTCTAGGTTTTGTGTATTATTGTAACAAATTAAAATAATGAATGATATTATTTAATATTTTTCGTGTAAATTAATTCTAGGCTATTTTTATTATTATTTATTTATGTATGTATATATATAAATATATTTAATATATAACGTGTCGGAACGTATTGGAATTCTCTATTTTTAAGAAACGACGTGTCGGCGTGTCGTATCGTCTCGTGTCGCGTGTCACGTGTCCGTGTCGGTACTACATAGGATACTTACATACATATGCGCTAGCCCTTTTGTTTTGGATTAAGCAAAGCTGAAATATAAATATAAATATATTTATATTTCTATATATATATATATATAACATTCATATTTCAAAAATCATGCAAAAATTATGTGCAAAATTACCAACCAACATTTGCATGTTGTAAAGTTGGATTAGCAAGAAGTAGAAGTGTGTGCATCGTAAAAATTTGATTATGTAAAAAACAAAAAAAAAAAGAAAATAAAGCTCAATTAGATGTGGCTGTTATAGAGAGAAAAAGAAAAAGAAAAGAAAAGAAAAGAAAAACATGCCCGTTTTTTCCTTACTGTTTCCAGGGTCGCTGTTGTTCAACTCACCCTATTTGGCTTTTACATACATTTCGATCCTCGGTGGAAGGCCTCGCGCTTGTAAGTAAACGGACAGCGACTTCCCCTCCTGCGCCCCATTTTGTTGGGAAAACACCTTTAACTTCCTAAACACAATAATCACAGTTAAATGAAGATGAGTTTTAGCTAATCCTGTTCAGAAACTTAAGCAATAAAGATAATTTAAACGATAAGTATACTGATTTTAAAACTTATCACAAAAATGTAATCACGTATTAAAACTTTTAAAAAGTACATTCAAATTCTAAAACTTGTTAAGATGGTCCAATCAAGTCTTGAAACTTATCAAATTAGTGCAAATTGGTATACTATTTGTTGAGATATCCCATTGAAGCAAACCCGACTAAGTTCATGGCAAGATAAACTCTAACTTAACAATCATGACAGTCATGGTCTTGACTAAATCATCTAAAACGCAATTGCAGTCAAACAAATATTTGTCGAAAAGTTTAAAAGCAAAAGTATGGGTGTCAAAATGATCCATGACTTTTTTTGGACTTATAATTTATCTGTATAGGTCTTATATGAGTAAGAGACCCAAGTAAAATTAAATCCAAATAACATGTCTAATTTAAATAGGTTAAAAATGAGTCAGAACTTGTGACCAAGTTTCAACCCATTTAAAATAGGGAAAATGCCATCAAAAACTCTAAACTTTGTCCAAAGTGACAAATTTATCTCAAACTTTCTTTTTGACACGAAAAACCCCAAACTTTATAAACTGTGACACATTTACCCCATTAAGGACATTTTCATCATATTTTTTTCTATTTTTTCTTTTCTCTTCCCTCCGCTGGCTCCGGCGGAGGGAAGTCGGTGTTCGGCGAGGGCCAGGCGAGGGGTGCCCTCGCAAGTGTCGAGCGAGGGTGCCCTCGCCAGATTTGGCGAGGTCGGCCCACGCCCAACGCCAACGAGGGCCTCCCTTGCCTGACCTAGCTAAGGGCTGCCCTCGCCCGACACCGGCGTGGGTGGCCCTAGCCGACATCGGGCGAGGGTCGCCCTTGTCTAGGCTAACGCCGGAGGGAAGAGAGAAGGAAAAAAAAAAAAAAAAGAAAAAAAAAAAAAAAAGACAAATGTTTTTAAAAGTAAAAAAACCAAAATGCCCCTATGATTTAGGGTAAATGTATCACAAAAATAAAAGTTCGGAGTTTTTTGTATCACAAAAATAGTTTTGGGTAAATGTGTCACGGTTAACAAATTTCGGGATTTTTCATGTCATAAAAAAAAATTTTAAGTAAATTTGTCACTTTGGCCAAAGTTTAAGATTTTTGGTGGCTTTTTCCCTCTAAAATATTGAACGCCCACTTAACACTTAACAAAAGTGCGGGGGAGGTCGTCCATTTTCACCAAGTAACTAGCCGCTCGCCTCGCGCCGCCGTCTCCGCCACCTCCATTACCCACAATCCCGAATCGCCCCCATTTCGCCTCCGCCTCTGCAACCCCCTCCCCAATTCCTGCCCTTTACACGCAGGAAATAGCGCGCACCTATGATCTTGCTGTGAAAGCGAGAAGCGAGCAAGTGAGCGGCGGCAGGAGGAGAGGGGGGTTCTGGTTTTCCTGGTCGTGGGTTTGGGAGGGGTGGTTGTTGTTGTTTTTAGCTCCGAGGCGTTAATCGAAGATGAGCAGCAGTGTTGGGTCCAAGTTCCCCTCCATCCCGAGCGGCGTGAGGAAGACGATCCAGCACATAAAGGAGATCACGGGCAGCCACAGTGAGGAGGGAATTTACAAGATGCTCAAGGAATGCTCCATGGATCCAAACGAACTTCTCCCAAAGGGGGAAGAAGGAGAGACCGGAGTTGGTGAGGAAGAGGAAGGCGATCTTGGGCCGGGAGTTGCGGGCCCCGAGGCTGGCGAACTTCGCTGGAAAGGGACGGGAGGAGGAGGAGGAGGCGGCGGCGGTGGCCCGGCTCGAGGGGCTCTGGGTTTGGTAGGGATTTAGCGGGAGGATGTTGATGATGTGATCAACAACAATAGAAATAAAAATAGAAAGATTTGGGGGACGGAGGAGAAAACGAAAAGGAGGAGGGAGGATGAAGAAGAAATGAGAAGGGATGAAAAGGGAGAGAGGTTGAAGATTAAGTTGGGAATTTTTTTTTTTTTTTTTTGGATAATGCTTTTTATACCATTTTGATTAGGCAGAGAATCTCAATTAATGTTCTAAACAGAACCTTCCTGTGTAGGTAAACCTTAACCTCTCCTCACTAAAGTGAATCGAGTAAGATGTGAGGCAAATCTAAGTAGGTTTTATAAAAATATATTTAATTAGTCAAATTCTTTATAAATATTTCAATTTCTAATTTTTTTACAAATTTTATATTATTTTCTATTCTTTAATTGTTTAATTTTCTTTTTTAATTTAATTTGAAGTTTTTATCCAATTAGCATATAGCTTAAGGCGAGTATAGGTTTTCCTAGAATGTTAATGAATTTTAGCAATACGAATTAAGTTAGGTATGGGTCGAGTCGGCTATGAGTCGTCTTTTTTAAATAGGTCAAATATGGGCCAAAATAAATTAAATGGATCAAATATAGGTTGGACCATTTTTGACCCAACCTAAACTCAACTTGACTTATCCCTTGACGGGTCTAACTAAAAGCATGACTTATCAACAATTACAACAAAGACTTGAGGTTAAGGAAAATGAAACTAGAGCGTAAAGACCCCAAAAAAAAAAAAAAAAATGAAGAGAAGTACAAGGTTCACTTCTTGCGAGAGGCCAATTGCATGACTGCTCCACTCTATGAGGCACCTGTGACGGGTTGGTCAATTATGAACAATCTCACACCTATGCGGCCTCAAGATTCTATCTTAAGACAACCTTACACTTACACATGTACTCATCTCACAAGAATAAACTATGAGAGTGAGCACTCTCACACTTCATTCTGCTCACTCTCACATTTCGTTCTTGTGAGATAAGTGCCTCTTGAGGCCGTACAGGTGTAGGATCGTTTGTAATCGACTAACTTATGACATATGTCTCTTAGCTTGTTCTTACCTCTTTGCTACTTCCCAGTGCGCCCCCCTCCCTTCTCTCGGGGGCTTTTTCCCAATTTGGGCTTTTCTCATCAACCCTAACCACAATGGGGTTTATAGAAGGTCGGACTGAAAAACAGAAGTCTTTGAACAAATATAGAAAAAGAACCCCCAACAAATAAACATCCTATAATTGAAAATTATTGGAGATATGCTGGCTGATATTTAGGATCATAAATGATCGTTCTGAGATTAGATTTGATATCATGTATCATACTTTATTATTTCCTTGAATTGTTCATGCATTGTACTATAAATAGAGGTTAATGCATGTAATGAAAAACAAGTTAATCTATACAAATTCAGATTCTTTTGTTCTCCTTCTTCGTGACAAAATTCGCTACAAGAAATCAAACTGTCTTTCACATTGAAAGATTGTAGACTGATCGTGTGAACCTTGTCTTGAGGCCCCAAGCCCGAAAGGGACAAAGTGAACTAATTCATCATTTACTTCTTATCCCATTTCTTGATCCATTATTTTATTAAAGTCATTCTAGATATTCATTTCTCTATGCAACCAAACCTCTAAAAGACGTGGCTCAACTAAAATCACATCACTCATGTATCATACCTGACTCTATTCCCCAATTACGTAGAACTTAAAACACTCGTGTAATACAAAATTATTGCACAAACAGGACTGATTAAGATTATAATATATGTTGATCTAGAAATTTGTCGAGATATTCATTTTTCTTAAGTTTTTGAACGAGTTACCTGTCTAAACACTAAAAATCTTCTAAAAGCCGATAATATTGTTAATTATTTTGGTGGCATTGATGGTTAGTTGATTTCCAAGGCAAAAGCCTCATGTTGACTGTTGAGTAACTCAGTATTGACTATTGAGCAATGTGGTAGACTTTCATAATTTCCTAGATATGGTCAACTTGTCTAAGTGTCTACCTACATTTTAATATGGTACCATTTATTGTAAAAATTATATATTCTATTTGTACCTAGCATTAGTCAATGCTCTATTTGTTCCATTCAATTTTGATTATAAAGATTCTCATAGAAGGAGGAGGAAAAAACAAAGTGCTAGTAATTACATGTTGAAGTAATAGTACAACCAAAGCCACACCTTCCCAGAGTTTAGATGTACACCAACTAACGCAATATGCAATTATTTTCTTAAGTTAGTGGAAGAAATTTTCTTTTCTTACCTAAAGGAAGCAAAAAAACAATCAGGAGGCAATGGGGAGAATTATCAAAAAAATTCTAAACCTATTGTAATTGTGACAATTGAGTTTAAACCTTTTTCTTTTTCTCAATTAAGTCCTAAACTTTTTGTATTTATATCAATTCAGTCCATCCAACCAATTTTAATAGAATATTATTAATGTGGATACTGGCCGTCTTACACAACGCAACCGACGCTAACATGAACATTTTTTTAAAGATATTTTAATTTTTTTAGAACTATTCTTTTTTTTCCTTTTCTTTCTCTTTCATTTTATTTCTCTTCTTCACTTCCTTCTTTCTCTAGCCAGTTACCAAAATCCAGCAACCACCCTGATGGATTTTTCTTTTTGTTGGGCCTATTTTGGCCTAATGGGCCTAGAGGCCCGGCCCATGGGTTTAGGGCCCATGGAAGAGAGAGGTATAAAAAGAAAAAAAAAAAGAAAAGTGAAAAGGTGGGTTTTATCTTTTACGGTTTTTTGTTTTTTCCTTTGGACGTACGACGCTCTCCCTCCCTCTTGAAGAACAAAAGAACGTCTTTCCCTCCTCGAATTGCAACGCCGGGTGTTTAGTCTGTGGAAATAAGGTGCGTTCGTCCCCGTGATGCACTTTTGATCGGTGATTCGTGATTGGGTGTTGAAATCTTCTTCCGCCGCGTTTCTCCTCTTTTTGGGATCGTTTTTGTGTCGAAACGATCGTTTGGGAATCCCGTTTCCCGAATCCAAACCCTTCATTGGTATCGAGCCATCTCAATCATGTTTCCCTTTCTTTATTTGAGTTTATAATCGAATTTTTCATGCCTGTTTTTGTTTAACGTGATTAATGATCAAATTAAGAGAAATTCACCCCGACGCGGTTCTCGTTTCGCATATTTTTTTGGTTTTCCGTACATCGTTTCGTAATTCGATTGTTTGGGGTTGTAGTACTTGTCGAGACGAGAATTTGGAGTGGTCGCACGTCGCCGGAAGCCGCCGGACGCGCCGCCACACGCAGCCGATGCGTTCGGCTCCGTCGGCGCGTGCAATGCACGCGCCAAGACGGCTCCTGGCGCGTGCGCGCGCATGCGCGCGCGGTAACCGCACACGCGCGCGGCAACCGCCCGCGTGCAAGGCACGCGCCGGATGACGCCACCGTGACGTCAGCCGGCGGTTGCCCGCGCACACGCCCAGGCTCGTGCCGGCCGGTTCGCCCGACCGGCCTAACCGGCCCGACCGCCCCGGCCCGACGGCGACCGGCCGGGCCCGTCCAGCCGGCCCGACCGGCGACCCGACCCGGCCCGACCCGGCCGACCCGACCGGCGACCCGACCCGTCCGACCGGTTGACCGTTGACCCTCCGTTGACCGTTGACCCACCGTTGACCGTTGACTGACCGTTGACCGTTGACCGCAAAAAAAAAAAAAAAAAAAAAAAAGGAATTTGTTTCTTTTTCAATTATGCCTATGTGGGTTATAAGTAATCCATTTTTATTCTGCATTTGTTGCATGAATCGTGGAAAATTATGTATTTTCCCTTATGTTTATTATGGATTATAAGTGATCCATTTTTTCAAAGTTCTCGCATTTGTTGCAGAACTATGATGCGCTATGCACGGATACCCGCATTCCCGAGAACGGACGAAGAACGTGCTAGACTGAAAAGGCTGATTACGAGTTAGCTAATTATCGGTGGCATAACGGTGATTTAGTATCACATGTGGTCAGGGTCAATCGATGATACAGAAATCATCCTGGAATGGTTATCTTATGCCGGATTTTGAGAAGGTGTCGACCTTCAAGAACACTCTTCCACCTTAATGGCAAGCAAGTGTTAGATCGGCTATGGGAGGTCAACGTGGTCCCGGATTATAGGAGGCTGGTAGAAGCTTTTGTGAGAGAGTACTATAGGATTGAGCTAATCAAAACTTCAACCCTTAGTATGAGTGCTACGTGGCGCAAAATGAATGCGCCTTGGAGACGGCATGACAGCTCTCCAAAAGTTTTTCCATGGTTGGCAAATGTGCCTTCGCTTTTCTTAGATTTTTTGACCGATAGATTAGCAGGGACTTTTCCTGTTTATTTCTTAAATTAGTTTGAGATGTTTTGGGTATATATATATATATATATATCTCTTTCCATGTTGATATTTTTCCTCAGTATAAATATATTACTTAGTGTAATGGATATGCTGTATTATGTGAAAGCGTTATCATATTATTGAATGTCAGATATTTTATGCTTTTTGTTATTGCTAATTGATGTGGGAAGTTCATGGAAGTTTTTGTAACTTCATAGAATTTATTTTGCATAAGACAATTATATTAATGATAGTTTTAAGTCAGGATTTTTGGAGGATGATTGGAAACATAGTGACCTTTTGATTCTGAAACCTTACTTAAAATTATTCATTAATATGATGGGTCTATGTGAAGTGGATGCATAAATGATAGGCATTAATTATTCGTACATATGTCTGATGTGTTCGATCAATGGTTTCAGCAAGTAAGAAAGTAATTGCTGATTTGAACGGCAACAATTGTGAAATATTGAATATGAAGATTCAATATGTGCTGGAAAAGCCAAGCACTAGAAGCTCTTGACCATGTTATGGAAGATCTTGAGGATGCTTGTAAGCCACCTTGAGCTAGTGGAGGACCACCTAACGGCATTTGAGCCGAAAGCAGATATTTGCAATGCTGATTCAAGCTTAGAAAGGGCTTTGAGCTCTAAGCGCAAGCGTATTGATTCGTTCAATATGTGGTCATGCAAATGATCAAGTCCTCCTTGCAAGAAACCAAGAGTTAACCAACACAAGAGAGGAAAACGTCCTCAAGTGAAGAAAAAGTCAAGGGTAAGGTGTTACAATTGTGACAAGAAAGGTCACTATGCTCGCAACTGTCGTGAGCCGAAAAGGTAAACACCTCTTGTACATTTGAGAACTTTGCTTATGTGTCAAGTTCTGTATTGTTGGCTGAATCCAATCCTTTGTGGACTCGTAGATTCGGGAGCAACAGACCATGTAGCAAAGGATAGAGGATCCTTTGTGGAATTCCGACGAATACCAACCGGAACTAAGTGGATCTATGTGGGAAACGACTCCAAAGTCAAGTAAAAGGAATTGGCACTCGCCAACCGAACATGCGTGGTGGACGCACTTTGATCCTACATGATGTAATGTATGCTCCGGAGATTCGTTGGAATCTAGTGTCTGCTTTTAGTGTTGGTCAAACTACGTTTTAATATGAACTTCCATAATAGAGGTGTGGATTTGTTTATGGAAACAAATTTCTATGGTCATGGCTATTTTCCGAATGGTTTTATTGTATTGGATGTTGACTATGTTAATGTGAATGTTTGTTATTCCCTTATCACATCTACTAATTCATATGACAATGATGTGAATGTGTGGCATGCTAGACTTGGTCATACCGGCCAACAACGTATGACGAAACTAGCCGTAGAGGGCTTGTTAGGCAATATTGAAAAGTCGATTTGCCCATATATGTAAGCATTGCCTAGCAGGAAAACAACAAGGAAACCATTTAGAAAAAGTAAAAGAGCTGAATTTCCTCTGCATTTAATCCATTCGACATCTCGTGGTCCACCGAATGTGAGAGGAAGGCATGGGGCTGTTTATTTCATCACTTTTATAGATGATTATACTCGATTTGGATATGTCTATTTGATTTCTCATCAATCTGAAGCATTAAGTTGTTTCAAAAGGTTTATGGCCTTGGTAGAGAATCAATTAGACAAGAAAATAAAAGCATTGAGATCCGATCGAGGTCGAGAATATTTATCTGATGAGTTCAGAAAATTATGTGATGAAAAAGGAATAGAAAGACAAATTGTCTATTCCATATACTCCTCAACAAAATGGTGTTGCGAAAGAAGAAACAGTAACCCTACCGGAAATGGTTAGGTCTATGATGGCACATGCTAACTTACCCATCACCTTTTGGAGTGATGCCTTATTAACCGCTGCCTATGTACTTAACCGGGTGCCTTGCAAATCGCTTACTTCCACTCCATATGAGTTATGGACAGTAGAAAACCGGACTTGGGTTTTCTTAAGCCATGGGGTTGTGCAGCCTATACCCATGAGCCCTCTCACAAATTTGGGAAATTAGGTCCCGTGAGGAAAAAGAGTATTTTCATAAGATACTCAACACTCTAAAGGATATGTGTTCATAGGTGAGCAGAAAGTGGGAGTGTAACTGAATTTGAATCACGAGATGTCACATTCTTAGAGGATGAGTTTCCTAAGAAGGGCGAAATAGGTGAAGATTACTCCCTATTTGAAACCATAGATCAAGATAATGATATTAGTGGGGTTCGTCCAAGTGGGAGTAGTATGAGAAGTGATGAATTGCATACAACTGATTCTCAATCACAACCACACGATGAGACGACATCGTCATTATCTAATCCTAGTGGGAGCATAATGAGAAATGATATGCTAAGTGCACAATCTCCCATATGGCGAACAAGTCGCAAAAGTATTCCCCGTCGACGTTTTGACATTGAAGGGGAAACTTTTATGATTGCCCCACAAGATGAGGATGAGCCAAGAAATATTCATGAGGCTCTAAATTGCCCTAATAAGGAAAGATGGATGGATGCAATGAGGGAGGAAATGGAGTCAATGAAGTCAAACCATGTTTGGAAACCGGTTGATCTTCCAAAAGGACGCAAAGCTATTGGGAACAAGTGGGTTCTCAAGATAAAGCGTAAAGCTGATGGCTCAATAGAAAGATATAAAGCTCGCCTTGTGGCGAAGGGGTATAATCAACCGGAAGGGATTGATTATGAGGAAACATTTTCCCTCGTTGTGAGATTTACCTCAATTCGCATTATTCGGCAATAGTGGCTAGTATGGATCTTGAATTACATCAAATGGATGTAAAGACTGCTTTCCTCAATGGAGAATTAGATGAGGAAATATATATGGAACAACCTGTTGGTTTCATTACAAAAGGCCAAGAAGGAAAGGTATGTCGACTTTTGAAATCGATATATGGCCTTAAGCAGTCGTCAAGACGATGGTATATACGATTTCATAATGCTATGATGGCATATGATTTTACAATGATTGATGAGGATCATTGTGTATATATCAAAAGATCCAAAGATCAGTTTGTGATCATATCATTATATGTAGATGATATACTTATTGCCGGAAGCAATATGGAGTTAGTTAATACCATCAAAAGTTGGTTATCTTCAAATTTTGAGATGAAAGATATGGGTGAGGCTGCATACATTCTTGGAGTTAAGATTTCAAGGGATCGTTTGAAGAGGTCGTTATCTCTTTCGCAAGAAACATATATAAATAAAGTTCTTGAACGATTTCGTATGCAAGATTGTAAACCCATAGACACTCCTATTGCAAAAGGTGAAGGATTGAGCCATAGATCGTGTCCAAGGACTCCACAAGAAAAGGAACAAATGAAGCATGTTCCTTATGCCGTCTGCTGTCGGGAGCTTAATGTACGCTATGATGTGTACAAGACCCGACATATGCTTTGCGCTTGGAATGGTGAGTAGATACCAATCCAATCCAGGTCAAGCACATTGGAAAGCCGTTAAGAGAATACTGAGGTATCTGAAAGGAACTGCTGATTACAAGCTAAATTATCAAGGAAAGGATCTGCTACTCGAAGGCTATTTAGACACAAGTTGAGAAGGAGATTTAGATGAAAGGAAATCTACCTCTATTTTTGTTTTTGTTTCTGAATAATGGCGCCATGTGTTGGTGCGGCAAGAAACAAACGTGTATAGCCTTGTCCACTATGGGAGCTAAGTTCGTGGCATTATCGCAAGTGGTACAAGAAGCAGCTTTGGCTTAAGAGATTTTTGGATCATTTAGGTGTTATTGAGAAAGCTGTAAATCCATTATTGGTTAATTGTGATAGCCAAGCAGCTATAGCGTACACCAAAGATCCAAAGTATCATGGCAAGACCAAACATATAGATACCAAGTATAACTTTGTCAAAGATATAGTTGCACGAATGAATGTGAACTTACAAGTACATATTTACGCATAGAATGGTTGCGTGATCCTATGACAAAGCCAACACCTAGAGATGTGTTTTTGTGGTCATGAGAAATCTCTAGGATTGCGTAGAGTCTGATGTACTGGATATTTTTGATTTCCCGAGTTGTTCACATTTATGAAATTGTGTTTTTCATCATTAATGCCTATGAATCTTTGTTTGATCTTTATGCATCTTAATGCTTAGTGCATTATATTGAGTTGAGAAAGTATGTCGGACAGATAAGAGATTAGCCCACTCACACGGGTAATCGCCTCTATTTACTGTGTGATAAATAGAGATGAGACGGTTTTTAAGCTTATTATCTAGGTGATAATCGAGAGCTCGGGCTTAAAATATATATGTCGCCTTAACTAAGTGTTAAGATGAGGACATGATAAATATTATGTCCGAAAGTAAAATAACCCACATATTTTACTTTATCTGTCTAAGATGCCGATGTGAGTTCGATGAATTATGTGAATGAGTAGATACGTGAACTCAAGTTAGACATTGGGTATGTCCGAACTATCATCTGTACGGTATTGATTGTGTAGACATACGCTCCATGGGAAAGGAGTTAATACCGTAATACTCTTTTCATACTGCGTATGCATGAGACGACCAATAAGAGTGGCAAAAGTTTGATCTCAATTTTTATGCCGTGTGAGACTCTTGAGGAAAATAAGTTCCTCATTTTTAGTCCCCTCATGACTCTTACTTATTCTCAAGATTTCTATTTAGTGTTTGCTATCTTAGGATGTTGCCAATGGTCATGAGTTGATTCGATCTAATGGGACATTTCTAGAAAAGCAAGCTGGACCGAAATTGAGAGTTTGAAAGAAAGAGGAAGATCGATTTTGGAGAATCACATTGTAGTTTTGTATTCACTAGTCGACCAATTATGACTGTCTTTGGGATAATCATAATTGTGAATGCAATAAATATACCATTGTTAAAAGAGATCAAGAGAGATATAAATGTGATCGATCGATCTAGGGTACTGCATACTAAATCTACTCAGAGTTTGACGCCCATTATGAGCTGCTATATATTCCTAACCGATGTATGGCAACGAGCTCTCAAAGTATGCTGGTCGCACGGACTATTCACCGCATGAATGTTGCAATGAGAAAAAGGGATCGCGTTCGGCCATCGTGTCGAGTGGGAGATGTATTTAATGGATTCTTCTTTGATGAGCTAGAGTAAGGCTTGTCCGCCCATGTTGGTTTTTGGACCACCATGTGCGAGTGGGAGATGATGGATTTTTCTTTTTGTTGGGCCTATTTTGGCCTAATGGGCCTAGAGGCCCGGCCCATGGGTTTAGGGCCCATGGAAGAGAGAGGTATAAAAAGAAAAAAAAAAAAGAAAAGTGAAAAGAAAGGTTTTATCTTTTACAGTTTTTTGTTTTTTCCTTTGGACGTACGACGCTCTCTCCTCCCTCTTGAAGAATAGTAACGTCTTTCCCTCCTCGAATTGCAACGCCGGGTGTTTAGTCTGTGGAAATAAGGTGCGTTCGTCCCTGTGATGCACTTTTGATCGGTGATTCGTGATTGGGTATTGAGATCTTCTTCCGCTGCGTTTCTCCTCTTTTTGGGATCGTTTTTGTGTCGAAACGATCGTTTTGGGAATCCTGTTTCCCGAATCCAAACCCTTCACACCCAAAGATGAGGGCTCACCCAACCATGGCAAGACTGACCTCACCATCACTAGGCAAGGGTGAGCCTTGCCAATGAGGGCTCACCCAACCATGGCAAGACCGACCTCACCATCACTTGGCAAGGTCGACCTCACTAGCTCTCACCTCTGGCCAATTGTCAAGTTTTGCAACTAGTTGGTCTAAGAAGAAAGGGAAGAAGGAAATAAATAGATAAATTAGAAGATATTAAAATATTATTTAAAATGTCTACGTCAGGGTCAATTGCGTCATGTAGAATAGTCGACATCAATGTTAGCAATTTCAAACTAAAGTTGGTTAGATGAACTGAAGTGGCACAAATTCAAAAGATATAGGAATTAATTAACAAAATAATTAAGATTGAATTATGACTTTTTTGTGTAATATCTAATGATGATGCAATTAGGCTTTTATTATATTTTAGTTTCCCATTTGTTAGCTTTTAATTATTTGGCTTATCAAATCCTCACACGAAAGAATGTCATGGAAAAGACTTGCGAAGATGGAACTAATATCCCTTACCGCTTTTACCGTTGGACCTTTTAGCCCTTCCAAGTGAAAAAATATTGGGTAGAGTTCAGATTCCATCTGTCAATATCCTAGTCCACTCATCAGGTAATATTGTGTCGCCTGGATCCCACCCCACCAAAATTCCTTTGACGATCCGTCAGCCTCTCCTCCCTGAGATATTCGGTTGATTAATATCACCACATCAACATCTTAGATGACATATTTTTTTCACTCATATCTAATGACAAATTAACACGTGTTCACATATCAATGATTGACGTGGAAATTAAGTGAAAATCTTCTCTCTCCTTCGCCTCTACTCTCTCTTCCTCCTCCATCCATAGCCATCGACCTCTGCTCCTCGGCTATTGCCACCAGTGAAGTCGCCGGCACCACGAATAGGCCGACCACCACTGCATTCAAGTCGAGCCTATTTTCTTCATCTCGTCATTCTCCAGAACTCAAATTTGGCCTGTCCATGGCCGAAATCATCGACGTCAATTCATCATGTGTGGGCGTCCATGGCCGTCAGGATATGTGAGCTTCGTCCATGGTCCGATGGCCATGGACGCCTACTTCCTCTGCATTTCTTCTTGTTATGTGAGCTCCATCCATGGTCATCGGCATCTCAACCTTGTCCATCACGGCCATGGACGAGCGGCCATGGCCAAATTTGAAGGTGGCTTCAGATCTGAGAGCCATGCCTTCAGTGCCATCCACTGTTGAAGGAAGCACGACTTCAGTTCAAATCTGAAGCACAGGGAGCGAAAGCCATGATTTCTTCTCGAGCATGACCCAATGAGTCCAGATCTAAAGCCCTGCTGATGATCAAGCACAATTCTTGGCCGTTTGGACCTCGACCTTGAGCCCGACCTCTTCGGAGGAAAGCCACTCATAGGAGCTCTCGTCCAACATTTCTCTTCAAGCCTCTTCCCTCGACCCACTTCTATAAAGGGAAAATGTCACAAATGGTCCTTATAATTTTACTTAATGTGCAATTTCGTCCCTGAACTTTTAATTTGTTCAATTTGGTCCCTAAACTATTAATAAATGTCCGATCTAGTCCCTAAACTTTCGATCGACTCAATTTGGTCCCTGAACTATTGATAAAATATACGATATAGTCCTTCGTTATTGTTTTTCCTCTTTTTTTTTTTTTTTTTTTTTTTTTTGGCTTCTTCTCTCTTCCCTCTGTGGAGGGAAGCCGGCGTCCGGCGAGGATCGCCCTCACCGGTGTCGGGCGACAGCCATCCTCGCCAGATGCAGGCGAGGGCCGCCCGACGCCGGCGACGGGCTCCCTCGCAGATTTGCGAGGGGCTCCCTCACCGGCGTCCCTCACCAGATCTGGCCTCTCGCAAATCTACGAGACGCCGACGAGGCCCCTTGCCGGCATCTACGAGGGGCCCCTCTCCGGCGATCTGGCGAGGGGGGCTCCCTTGCAAACGCTGGCAAGGGGCCCCCTCATGAGACACTAGCAAGGACTCCTCGTAGATCCGGCCCCTCGCAAATCTACGAGGGAGCCCCTCATCGGACACCGGCTTCCCTCCGCCAGAGCCGACGGAGGGAAGAGAGAAGAAGCCAAAAAAAAAGTAGCAAAGGATTAGAACGGATATTTTATCAATAGTTCAGGAACCAAATTGAGCCAATCGAAAGTTCAGGGACTAGATCGGACATTTATCAATAGTTCAGGGACCAAATTGAGCAAATTAAAAGTTCATGGACGAAACTGCACATTGAGTAAAAATATAGGGACCATTTGTGACATTTCCCTTTCTACAAATCACTCCGCCCACCACCTCCCCCTCACTCCTTAGTTCCTCCCCGCCCCCTTTTCTCTTTTTCTCTACTCACTTTAAGAGTAAAAAACAGTTAAAATACATGGAGAGACCGCACAAAGATGGGAGAGCGAATTGTGAGCGTTAGGGAGGGGTCGCGGGAGGGACAAAAGCATTTTCGATGACCACGTGTTGCCAAACTCAGATTTGCTGTAAATCGCGAAACGAAACTTTTTCCTCTCGCGTCGAGATGGGGTCCGTTACTCAGCTCCGTTTCTGCTCCCTCTCTTCCTTTCCTGAATGGTTTTGCCCTCCTCCTCCATCTCCACATAATCACGGCCCACCTCCTGCGCGAGCTCAAGGTTGAGGCCGAAGAAGGGATACTGGGCTAGGCGAATGAAAGAAAAAGAAGAAGACCAAGAAAGAGAAGAAGAAGAAAAAACAAAAGCAAGAAAAAAGAGAGAGAGAGAGAGAGAGAGAGAGAGATAGAGAGAGAGAGAAAGGGAGAGGATGAGAGTGCACATAGTAACACTTCTTGGCCGGGGAACGGTTTCTTTTCAAAAATAGTTCTTTTCTATTTTTACTCCGGGAACAATTTCTAAATAAAATAAGATGTTTGTTAACTACACAAAATTTATATTCTTGAAATAGAAAAAAAAATAGAAATGCGTTTGATAAGATTTTGTATTTTTTGTATTTAGTTGTTTTTTATTCTTGCTCATGGATTGTTGATCGTTGCCCACCATCCGTCGCCGCCCGTTGCCGTCCCCCACCGCCACTACCATCACACGGCCGCCGGCTGTCACCATCGACCGTCACCACCGACCGCCGCCGCACAATTGTCGCCTGTCGTCACTCATCACCACCTAATTGGAGGTGGCCATCACCGCCGATTGCCGCCCACTGCCACCAAGCACGACCGCCAGCCGCCGACCATCACTGCCGATTGTCACAGCACAACCACCGCTTATCGTCGCTCATTGCCACCCGCTGCCTTCGGTGCCAACCATCATGCGGTGGCGGTGGCGGGTGACTCGCGACGAGTGGCAATGGGTGACGACGGGTTGCGGGCGGCGGCGGCAGCGGCAACGGCGGGCGATGGCCAACAGTGGCTCCGAGCAATTAGAGGTGGCCGCAACAAGAGAGAGGAACAAAAGAAAAATACAAAATAAAATTGGCTTATTTCTAGAAATTGTTCACAGGAATAAAAAGCTACTCTTTTTTTCCCCCTTATTTCTATTCCAAATTTATTCCTATGGACAAAAAAATAGAGAAATTGTTCTCGGGAACAAAAGTTTTACCAAATGGATTTCTATTCTTTTTTTTTTTTTTTTGTTTCAGAGAACAAAAGAATAGAAATCCAAAGGAACATAAATGCTACCATGCAGCACCAGAGTATCAATGGAGTTTTGGAGTAGTGGAGCCCAGAAGACACGTGTCGCTTGGATTTTGATAGAGTGGAATCCAAGCTGTACCCAATAATTTGTCCTTATTACTTCCCTCAATAGCCATTTTTGTCTTTTTAAGTATTTATCCTCCACCGACGCCCAGTCGCTCAGTGATATATGCTCCATCCATCCATTAAATTTGATGCCGTTGTCAAGCACTCGGCTTGTGACTAAAATCGCTCCTCCTTCTCCTAATAACTGTTTCTAACATGTCATTCGGAACAACACTCAAATTATTTGTAAAGGATAGTCAACCAAATATAATAACAATAATATCAAAAGTGACCTAAATAAAGAAAGTTCGCGATTTTTCATACAGTAAGTTATAGATATAAACAAGATTCTTTGATAAAAATCGTTGTAACAATCCAATCCATTTTACATAAGGCCAATCCCTCAAAAGGAGTACTCAAAATGATCATAGAGGTTATGACCTTTTGAGATTGATCTTGTTCATGAATACTATCACACTGCCTCATTTATTCAGTGTAAGACTTGAGATGTCACAAACTTTTCTAATTAAACTGCTAATGTCATCATTATTGTTCACTTGCACCACTTGGCAATACTCCCCTTATTCGATTCTTGAGCTAATCCACTCTCATCCCTTAGACATTTTAAAAGTCTGTTGGAAGCCACATCTTGTTTGAGCTCACTCGCCTAAATGATCACTTTCCACCCTTGTCAAACTAGATTGTTATAGGCTCACTAGATTTCACGTGATTCAAAGTAATGTACGAACATTAGGAATATGCTATATAATTTCACAAATCAATTTTGTCTTTGTTCATCTAAGACCATTAGTCTTATTATTATCAAATAATAATATTTCTAGGCAACAAAAAGGTGATAAATAACGAGGGAATGTGTGGTTTTGTCCCCCGGCATTTGGCCATCCTTTCATTTTTTATGTATATATCGTCCACTTAGGCGAAGATATATATGCTTCAGCGAAGGCGCCATTAATTTTGAGTTTTTTAGGAGCATCTCAAGCACTCAATTTGTAACCAAAATTGCTCCTCCTAACAGCTGTTTCTAACATGTTATACAGAACCACGATCGAATTATTTGCGACGGAAAGTGAACCCAAAAGTATCTCTTACTAATATTGATCTTATGGCCATGTTAATTTAGTTTTTCCTTACTAAATTATTGTAGTTGCTTTGGTCAAGAAGCAAGTACATTGCTCTAGCCTAGAAGTGTCAAAGTGGGCCATAAATGGATTATATATAGGTTATTTACATTTTGAAAAAAGACTAGTTGAATGAGTTTAAAAAAAGAAAGCTTAAGATAAGTAGGTTATAGATGGGTTGGACGAAGGATCCATTTCCAATGGGAAAAGTGTCAAAAAAAGTCATAAAATTTTCGTATTTATTCTAATTTATGAATAAACCTTTTATTGATATCAATTTAGTCATGAATCTTTTGATTTGATGCCAATTCAATCCTTCCACTTAATTTTGGCTAGACTATGTTGATTGGGTACCGATTGGCTGATGTGATATGGCTGGTGCTAACGTGGATAAATTTTAATAATTTATTTTTTATTTTTTATGTTTTATTTTTATCTTCTTATTCTTATTCTTATTCTTTTTTCTTTTTCTTTTTCTTTTTCTTCTCCCCCTCCTTTCTCCAGCCAGTCATCAGACCTTGGCGATCGGGCAAAGGCGACAGCCAATGAGCCTCACTAGCCACTGGCAAGGCTCGAGCCCTTGTCAGAGGTTGTAAGGTCGTGTTAGCAAGGGCTCGAGCCCTCACAGTGGCCGAGTGAGGCTTGACCTCATTAGATCTCTGGCGAGATCAGGCCTCAACCATGGCTAGCGAGGACGAGCCTCTCCAGCCTAGTGTGAGGCCACCCTCGCAGCTTGGCAGCCTCAAGTTAGCCTTGCCAAAGACTAACAAGGCTTGACCCTCGCTAGATCCGATAAGGGCAAGCCTCACCGCTTAGTGCAAGTAGCCCTCACGACCTTTAGTGAGGGCTCGAGCTTGATCTCACCAAGCATCACCTTTGGACAATTGCCAAGATCCAGAACCAACTAGTGGAAGGGAAGAAAAAGAAAAAGGAAAAATAAATAAAAATAAAATAATTAAAAAATATTAAAATATTATTAAAATTTGTTTACGTTAGAATTGATCATGTTATGTCTATCAACCGATGTTCAGTCAGCAAAATTCAACCCAAATTAGCTAAAAAGGACTGAATTAGCACCAAGTGAAAAGATTTATGACTAAATTGGCACCAAGTGAAAACATTTAGAGTCAAATTAACACCAATAAAAGATTTATGACTAAATTGGTACAAATATAAAACATTTATGATTTTTTTGACATTTTTTTCCATTTCTAGCTCAAGTCTTACACTTTTTTCCCTCTTTAACTTCATAAAAATGTTTTTTTTAATAAAAATTGAAATTATAATTTTTTTATTTTTCATTTTTCTTTTCATTTTTCTTTCCTCTTTTTTTCTTTCTTCTTCCTCCTTCCTTAGCCGATGGCCAGCACTATGATGACCGGCGATCGGCCAAGCAAACTCAAGGTCGCTAACAACTAGGGGCTCAAGCCTCACCGACTTCTTTCTAGTGAGGCCCAAGCTTCCTAGATCCGGCAAGACTTGAGCTCGTCAACATCGTGCAAGCATGATCTCGCTGATTTGGCAAGGTCAAGTTCTCGCCAACATTTGGCGAGGCTCAAGCCTCTACGATCTAGCAAGACTTGAGCTTGCCGACATCGGACGAGCTCGAGGTCGCTTATGGCCAATTGCAAGCAGTCGTCGTAGCCGGAGGTTAGCCAAAGAAGAAGAAAAAGAAAAATAATAATTAAAAATTATATTTAAAAAAATAATTAAAAATTTTGATTTTTTTAATATAATTTTAAAAAAGTTAAGAATTGTCTATTAAATTTGTGTTGTATGAAAGTGTTTCAGCAATACCTTTTAAATATATATATATATATATATATATATATATATATATATATATAAGAAATAAGCTTTCTTAGGTTTAGTCAAAGATTTTTCACATTTTTTTTTAATTTATTCACTAATTTTTATTGTTTAATTTACTTACAGCTTAAAGTAAATTAAGTGGGTGGGAGTGGATTAACCAAAATTGAGTTAAATATTAATGTATTTCGGTAATAGAGGTTGGGTCGGGTATGGATCAAGTTGGGTATGGGTAATCAAATTTACATTGTATAAAAATGGGTCAAAACGGATTGAATAGATCAACATGAGTCAGACCATATGCAATCCGACCCAAATCCAACCTAACTTACCCATTTAATGACAGTAGCCTAGAGTACGATTAGTCTACAATAGTGATCCCCAAATAGTTTCTCAGACAAATCGAGTTGTCAAGGTTCTATGATATTATGCACTTTTGATTCTTGATTTATGTGGTGATTGTTTGCTCTTACTCTAATCACTTTGATTGGTTGCGAGCACGCGCGGAACAAGGTAATTAAACTGGGGGTCGTGGGAACCTGATTATTTGATTTGTAAGAGTTTTCCTAATATGTGGACTAAATTAATTGACGTTGTTATTTACTGTTTAACGTTTACCATTTTACAGAGTTTGGTCTAAGGTGAGATAAAAGGTTTCTTAATTAGTCTAATATGGGGCTGGCTAGTGTGGGCCGAGTTGAGCCTGGCCCGTAATGAGGGGGACTAGTTGGAAACTCTATAAATAGTGCTCAAGTCTCTCCTCTAACCCTAATCTCACATATCCTCACCTAAGGGATGTTATTCTATTGTCAATCGTGAGGGGCCGCCTCATTGAGCCAGTGATACAGAGGGCGACAGAGGAGAAGGATTTGATGCGTGGATAAACCCCTTGAGTGTGGGCAATCCCTTTCCACTTATACTTTCAAGAACGAGATCCTAAAACAGGTGCATTAATCTTCTACTCTTTGGATGTGTGTTCTTGTTCTAATTACGAAGATCTTGGGGTTGTGCAATTTGCGTCCTACATGTGGTATCAGAGCCTCCATAATCCTAGAACTTGAACGCAATTTGTTTTACCCTAATCTGTACGAATTTGCCCTAAATTCTACGGATTAGCCCTAATTAGTATGGATCTTGTTCTAATTTGTGATTTTCAAATTTTTTATTCAATAAAAAATTAAATTAAATCACAAATTCGGACTGGGGGAGTCGAGACGGTCAAAACCGTCGCCGGCACGTCGCCAGGGGACGCTGCACGCGCCCCCACGCGCGGCCACGCGCCGGTGGGGTGTCGAACATGCGCCCCACGCGCGGCCACGCGCCCACACACGCAGGGCGTGCGACGCATGCGGCTACTGACGTCAACACTCGACCCACTGACGTCAGCGACTCATGTCCGACCCGATGCGTGCGCCGCACGTGCGTGATGACGTCAGCGCCGACCCATTGACATCAGCTACCGACCCGACCCAGGACCATTGACCAACCCGACCCGTCTGTTGACCTAACCTCGGACCGTTGACCGACCGACCCAACCGAGGATCCGACCCGACCCGATCAACCATTGACCAACCCGACCCGATCAACTGTTGATCGGACCGGGCGGCTGGACCGGGTAGTTTTGACCGGTCTTCAAGCCACGCGCGTGGACTCCATGCGCCACGCACTTAGGCGGCGCGTGCGGGCGCGTGGAGGCTCATATGGGTGCGTGGCTAGCGGCGTTAGATTCGTATGGTCCTCCTTTATCTTGTGGTATATTTATTTTACATGTTTGGTGATTTTATGGATGTGAAAATACATATTTAACCCTAAATACATGTATTTTTGCGTATTTTTATTGTATTTTCTATTATTTTGAAAATACAACTATTGGGTTATGGGTATATTATCACATAATCATTATAAAGGTGTGATTCGTCAATAAAAATCAAAATTTATTATGAATTGAAGCTAGTTTAATGAGATACAATGATTATGAGATAGTTATTGAACTATATCTTGAGATAATGAGAAAAACTTTTGTTGCTCATGCATACTACTTTACATGCTGGTAACCTTTGAATGTTGGATGTCTAAAGAATTTGTGACCAAACTGATTGTACTAATTTACACATCTGCTGAGTGTAGGTAATGCATGTTAGTTGAGTTATTGCATATTATACCTAAACTCATATGGTCACTGGTTAACGTCTATCAAATTGAATATTTTTATGGTTAAGGAGTATGGCAATATTTATGCAAAGCAATTGTATCTACTGTTATAGTTTAGATATTTGGTTATGTGATTTGAACTCAATTTATAGGCCACTGGTTGAAGTAATGATATTTGTTACTTAAAATTGACTAATAAATTAGTTGTTGGCCTTAGAGTCATGTTTTGCCTTATGAAACTCATGAGCAATAATGGATCAGCTGCCAGGCTTCTCGATCTAGTGTACCATGTATTGCTATTGATGTTGATTGGTGATAGATTCTCTAGATCAACATTAAAAGATTTATTGGAATCTATAATTTTGGTACACAAGAGAAGTTTTCTGTGTTGCTATGATTGGTGATCTCATTGGAATCTATCTTTCAGATTATGTGTGTGTGTGTGTGTGTGTGTGATTAATTTTATAAGGCAATGTAATTAGCATGATATGTGATTTCAGTGATATATGCCCCTATCACTAAAGTTGAAATCACATGTTTATGGTGTATGTAAGATGAAGATTTTATATCCCTGGTATGAGAGAGTTTCAAGGATTCAATTGAATAGTGACCGCCAAAGTGGCACGGTTGGTTGGGTTTGAGAAATTTCAATCTCGTATGTTAATTGGGATATCTCCTGATCTAATGCATAGTCATACTTCCAAAGGAGGTGATTGTGTATTAGTTCATGGAGGGATACATGATGGTGCGGTGGAGAAGTGACCAGTCCTAGTGGTTCATCTGCCCAAAGATGATGAATTCACAAAGATTGGAATATATTCTCATAGCCGCTATCATATTGGGAGTGTACAACTGCATGTTATGTATTCTGCCCAAAGGTGATTATATGGTTATGCGCATAACTCTCTGGATGTGTACTTGTACGTCAAGTTACACGGTGCTCACATGATGCTAATTATATACATTGATTATTTTTCAGTCACCTTTCTGTAATTAATAACTCCACTATTATTGAGGTTTTTACTGCTTCAAATTTTAAGTTGTGGACATATGATTTGTTGCTTAAGAATAGAGCACTAGAATTTGCTTACTATCCATGAAGCGATCTACTCTAGAACACTTGAAAAGTGGTTTGCCTACTAACTGCACTACTAAGAGATGATAGAAGCCTTAGTGGCTTGTAATTATGTCTTGTCTAATACCGAAATTAGGACACATCTGAAAAAATTACATTTAAGTCCTAATGACATATACATCTGGTATATGGTTAAAATGTTGTCAGGCTTAATAGTGGCCGTGAGTATTTTGGCAAGTATGACAATGCGAAATAACTTAAAGGGTCATTTGTCAAATACTTGGTAGATTTTAGGGTGGTAATTTAATTTTTATACCTGTAAATCCTAACAAAAGATTTGGCCGAAAGGCATAATTGCACCATAATTAACATGGTGATGAGTATGATTAGTAAGACTAATTTATTCGGTATTTTATGAGATGATATTCTGAAAACATCATTTTCACACATAAAAAGTGTTTCTTATCCTCAATCGAGTGTGTGATTAGATGCCATAAAAGGCAATATACAATCTATGAAACATGTTTGGAAACTTACGGACTTGCCTAAAGATCACAAGTTTATTAGTTGCAAATTGGCGTACAAAACTAAAAGATTTCAAGGAAAGATTGTGGAATTTAAAGCCAAACTGATAGCTAAAATTTTCACTCTAAAAGAGGGGTGGATTGTTAATAGTGAAGAAATAATTATTTCTTTAAAAGATTCTTTCAGAATGAATGTGGCATTAATAGTTTTATGTAAGTTTCCAGACAAAATTAATAAAGTTTCATATTGCTGTTATTATTTTGTTCAATTGGGAACAAAGTAATTCAATATACTGCAAGGTCAGTGGGAGGAAATTTATTTTTCCTCATACTCTATGTACATGATACTTTGTTTATAAGTAGTGACCTTGACGCATCTTTTATCCTTTGCACTAAGGTCTATAAGGATTGTTCATGTCACATATATTGGATTTTATATTAGATTTTTTTGGAGGACATTTGCTGATCGTATTTTGGAAATATTCAATATACGTCATTGCAAGTCAGGAATTACTCCTGTTATTAAGTGTGATGGAGTTAATCCATTACATTGTCTTTATTTAGATACTGAGAAAATCTAATTAAATGGTGTACCTTGTGTTTGTGCACTTAAAAGTATAATATATGCTTGATTTTGCACTAGATTAAATATCGTCTTTGCGACGGGACTTCTAGGAAGATATAAATTGAATTCAGAACGCAATCACTGGGTTGCTGCCAAGAAAGTTTTAAGGTACTTAAAAGGACAAGATAATATGTTAATCTGCAGACAATTTTAATTCTTGCAGTTAGTATGGTATTCAGATGTTAACTTTGCTGGCTGTTAAGATGATATAATATCAATAACATGATACATATTTATGTTAACAGGAAGTGCAGTGCAATAAATAAAGTTCTATTTCTACTATATAAGTAGAGCTTGTAACTTTCTTTTAGACTGTTAGTTGAGCTATTATGCTTCGGAACCTTATGAAGGAGTTGACCGTTTTGACTTTATGGATAGACCCATACGGTTAAGTCGAGACAATAAATTTGTTGTATTTTTATTAATAACAAATGTCTCAAGGGGTCTAAATATAAGGCGGTCAAATATTTTTGACCATAAAAAAGGGTACAGAAAGGGTGACTTATAATATAAAATATTTTCACAGATGATGTGGTTGCAGATCCACTAACTAAGGGCCTACGCCCATGTATATTTGAGTGACATGTCATTAGCATGGGCCTAGGAATATCTTCGGATACTGTTGTTTAATGGGAGCTATTTTGGCTTTAATCTGATAAAGTTCACATCTGTGGTTCATTACATTTAGTAACGGTTTGATATGTATCAACTTTTACATTCAATAAAATAATTTTGAATGTGTTATTATCATGTTGAATACATATTGTTAAAAGTCTCAAGGTATTACCTTAAGTGAAGGCTAAGGGGCATTTTGGTTATTAGCCTTGTGCATATGTTCTTGTAAAAGGTTAACCATAAGAACAAGACATATGTAGGTTCATTAGAACCATAATTTCTTTCTCTTGTGGCACAAGCTTTTGTATCGCCTAAGTAAGAGAATGGTGACTGACAAAGGTTCATTAAAACCATAACTTCATTCTCTTGTGGCACAAGCTTTTGTGTCGCCTAAGTAAAAGAATTGTGACTGACAAATGGATCTCTCTATGAGAGATGTTAGCCATTTGACACACTATCATATTGAATCCATATCAATAAAGTTGAAAGTACTTGTGACCATGGAAGGCTCTGTGCGTATACATGCAGTTACCGTGGTGTTGGAGACTTTATGGGATAGGATTGACTATTAAGAATTATCTCTGGACCAATGTGCGCAAATACAATACAATTTCAATTAATATAGTCCAAGTGGGAGAATGTAAGAGTTTTCCTAATATGTGGACTAAATTAATTGACGTTGTTATTTATTGTTTAACGTTTACTGTTTTACGGAGTTTGGTCTAAGGTGAGATAAAAGGTTTCTTAATTAGTCTAATATGGGGCTGGCTAGTGTGGGCTGAGTTGAGCCTGGCCTATAATGAGGGAGACTGGCTGGAAACTCTATAAATAGTGCTCAAGTCTCTCCTCTAACCCTAATCTCACATATCCTCACCTAAAGGACGTTATTCTAACGTCAATCGTGAGGGGCCGCCTCATTGAGCCAGTGATACGAGGGCGACAGAGGAGAAGGATTTGATACGTGGATAAACCCCTTGAGTGTGGACAATCCCTTTCCACTTCCGCTTTCAAGAACGAAATCATAAAACATGTGCATTAATCTTCTACTCTTTGAATGTGTGTTCTTGTTCTAATTATGAAGATCTTGGAGTTGCGCAATTTGCATCCTACATAATTGTCATGAATTTCATCTTTCCACTTCATTCCAGTAGTTTAGCGAATGGAAAGTCTTTTCTATCCAAAGATAAAGAATTGCATAGGAATAGATATATAAATTTTTCTTTGCTATTATCTAAGGGCATAAGTATAGAGATTGGCTATTTACAAGTCCATAAAACACCATGCAAGCCCTATAAACAGGTGAAGTTTGGTCTTTAACTTGTGCATGTGGCCCTAACCAAGAATAATTTGCACGCAGTTGGTGAGACTTAAATAAGTGACCATCAATTCCTGATCATAAAGTCTCCTGATGGTCCAACTAATTGCACCAAACCCTTAAAGTTAAAATAAACAATAAACTATATTTACCTAAGTTGTTTCATGCTTTAAAAAATGATTTCAAGGAGACCAATGTCATTCATCATTCTTTTGATATTTTCCCCGGTGCAACAAAACACATTAATATCTTAATTTTCACCAAATATAGGATTTTTGTGGGGCCTGGCATTGCAATTGCTGCAGCATATGCTGTTCCAATGAGAACTTATATTACAACCAAAAGGGGTAGGAAACATTGTCTTCCTTAATACGAAAGTTTGGTTTTGGATTTAGAGAACGGCGTTCTTACTACGTCGTTCATCTCGATATTGCTTTCCTCCGGCAGGTACAAGATCTTCAACATGGCTCTAAAAAGGATTCGAGATGACAGTCAAAAGCACTTCATGCCTTGTCACTGGCATACTGGTGTGGCAGGCCCAGAAGACAGATTGATTTTCACTTTGGGGGTATCAGTCAAATTGGATAGTTGTGGCTATATCACCCAGCAATCAATTATCTATCACTCAATGAGTTCAGGCAGCCCCTTTGTGGATATAGGAATACCAAATGATGGGGTGTGAATTCTGGAGAGAATGGTGCTTCTAGTAGCTTCTCCTTAGATTTGGAAAAGCAAGTGCCTGCTTAATAAGCAGTGCTCATGCATGGCTATAGACCAGAAGTTCTGAGTGAAATAAATGAACCCTTTCATAACATGAAAAGCCTAAATTACTGGCACAATCTTATTTCATGTCTACTCGTGCATGTTCTTTTGAGAGTTAACCTTTCGTGGCTTCCTGGTGGCTTGACACCAGAGCAAGCTTTATGAGCATGGTTCCAGTCTAAATTCCTTTAGCTAGTTACATTGACACTATCTATTCACAACTAGTTCGGAGGTAATAGTTCCAGCTCAATGAGGTAATACTTACAATTCAGATTCTTATCTTCTGACGCTTTCTCTCAAAGAGATACTTCTTGTGCCTTGTGGCTGAATATGATGGATCATCTCAAATCAGCTTTGGGTAAGGATTGAATCTCCAGCTACTGGATATGGTGAAGGAAGTAGGAATCAAGCGACCACACCAGTGCATCCCAAATTTTTAACAGCAATTTAAATAGATTAAGGAAACCAAATCATGCAACTGGTTTTCTTTAGTATGGCAAGTTCGTTAAATAAGACCAGATGATATTTTCTCACGTTCAATGAATACCCTAACAAACTTCACATACAATTACCCTAACAAACTTCACACACGATTGTTTTTGGGCTCAACTTTTGCTGATGATACAACTTTTTCCTGCAGAGTCATTGGTTTGCCTTCGACAGTAACTTCCTCATAAAAAAGAGGAAAGTAAGAGCTATGAATTTACATCGCTGTGTTGCAAAGCTAAGAACGTGGAGAAGCTTGAAATTCATATTTACAGTAGCCAAGCTGTGGGAGATAACCATGAAGAGTGCAGCATATGCTGCTTGCCTGACTTGAGGGGTTTCCGCTACTTCTTATATACATTCTGATGTTTGTTACAGTTAAGTATTAACTTCATCTACCCATGCCAATCTATATTTACAGATTAAGGAGAAATCTTAGTGCATTTGAGCTGTTTGCCTTTCCTTTCAGATGAAATTTTATTTGACTATTTGGATGTGGAATATATTTGTTGAGGTTTGATCGTCTTTTGCAGGTTATAAGAGGGAGACATTCGTCAGAATCCCAGCTTTTGAAGAGCTTTAGAAGCTTTAATCAGGTTTCGGAATATTTTCTCTTATCTGATATGGTTAGCTGCTTTTATCCTTTCCTTCTCTTTGCAAAGAGTATTTTGATGCAAATCAACTTTTGAGCCTCAAGAAAGTGTGAGTTAAAATAATCCCATGTGTTACTATTATTAACGTGCTGTAGAAGCTTTCGCTACTAATATATTAATATTATAAATAGGTTGTGTAGGGTATATATTAATAATTTGGTATAAAAAATTGCTCGAAATTTTTTATCTAATGAATTTAAGTTATTTCTATGGTCTTTAGACTACATAGTACAATTGGGCCACCTGACATAGGCTAAGGGCCCGCACTTAACCAGTTTCATGGGATGTACAGAATGTTTAATGAGCCTCTTAGCCACTCCATAAAAATAATATTGATTCCAACTAGTTCATTTAGGTACAACATAAAATTTTTATTCGTGGCATATACCATCTTCCTGTGTTTTGTTCTCTGTTGCTCTGAATACATAAGATTTAAGTTATAAAGGGATATGTACGCATAGAACAATAGCATATAAAGGGTTAGTTTCTAATTTTTTTTTTTTATAAGATCAATATCCTTCTCATCAATTTACATTTATGTTTAATGATCTACTATGATCTACTATGTAAATAGGAAGATTACAAACTGGCTTACTTTGTATTTATCATATTTGACAATAAGCAATAAATTTCAACGACAAAGCATGATTTATCATCGATCACTTGATTTCCCAAATGTATACACATAACTTATTCGGGGACTCTAGAATGAATTTTTTTCTTGAAGTTGCAAGATATGTTATTACTCAATCGCGAAAGGTGAGCTTAATTTAACGTGCAAAAGATTATTCAGCGATCCCTATTCCATAGTAAGAAAGAAACTATTTTGAATGCACTTTAGACCATTGGAAAAGCCAAAGTCAAAAGAAACATGGACGACTCAACTTGGTCTTTTTCTAGCGTGTACTAAATTGTAAATACCATGACAAACATTCACCAGTCAGAATTCGAAAACTTACCTTTCTTTACTGGTAGGCACCGCCTTTCTGAAAAATAAACATTTAAAAAAAAAAAAAAAAAAACCTTTTACGAGAGGAAATCCGCCAATAGCAGATAACCCCCTCTCCAGTCCTCTCCCTCTTTCTCCCGATAGGCTTGGAGGAAGGCAAGCAAAGACTCTTCCTCTGCCTCCCTCCTCTCTCTCTCTTTAGAGCTGCATCCCTCGCATTCGCTCTCTTCCTGCCTTGGTGGGTTCCTCGCTCTTCTTCTTGCTGGCTAACCTGCCGGTCGTCCAGGTATGGATCTTTCCCTCTGTGCTTGCTTGTTTGGTTCATGCGTCGAAATCAAGATCGCTTGTGGTTTCGGTTTAGCGTGTTAAGATCTGATTTTGAGCGCTCCGGCGTTGATTTTGGTACTTTTCGAGGCTGCCCATCGATCGCCTCCTTGTTCTTCGGTGGAATCGGGTGTCGCGACTGTGCTTATTTGGAGGCAATGGTTGTTTTAATCTTTTTGCTTGATGAATTCAATTTGTTCCACAGGGAACGTTCTGGGTTATGAAACATATTCTCAATTGGAGTCTTTATAATAAATAAATTTTGAAAAAGTTTAAAAGCAAGAGACATGAATTACTAAGACCAACAAATAAGTGAAGTACCAGGTTCACACACAATTCCCATGGAAAAGAAAGGCGTTCGTCATACTAGCATAATCAAGTTGTCAAATGCCATCAACCACATAACTTCTTTTTAAACCAAACTTCACAATAAAACTTCTGGTTCAACTTCAATCCACCATAGTTAAAATTCAGAGCGAAGAAACAGAACGGGCATTAGTTTCTTCACTTCCCTACACTCCTCCACGACTGACCCTTACAAAATCTCGTACTTGTCGCATCTCAGCATACAAAACGGTGCATCAGTAGTAGGTCACAACACCAGAGCAGCTCCGTGAAACACGAAGAGCCCACCTACCCAGCAAATCCTCTTACTCGCCACCACCAAGATCAGGGACTACCCGAAGCGGTCACGTCCACAGACCGCCGGTAAATCACCCAACCCTATACATATCACCCTCTCAGAAAGCAGAACCCAGAACGTTCCCCGCAGAACGAATTGAATTCATCAAGCGAAAGGATTAAAACAACCACTTCCTCCACATACACACAGTCGCGACACCCGATCGATTCCACCGAAAAACAAGGAGGCGATCGATCATGGGCAGCCTCAAAAAGTACCAAAACCAACACCAGAGCGCTCAAAATCAGATCTTCACACGCTAAACCGAAACCACAAGCGATCTTGATTTCAACGCATGAGCCAAACAAGCACGCAGGGAAACCTGGACGACCGGCAGGTTAGCCAGCAAGAAGAAGAGCGAGGAACCCGCCAAGGCAGGAAGAGAGCGAACGCGAGGGATGCAGCTCTATAGAGAGAGAGAGAGAGAGAGAGAGAGAGAGAGTGGAGGCAGGAAGAGTCTTTGCTTGCCTTCCTCGAAGCCTATCGGGACACAGAGGGAGAAGACTGGAGAGAGGGGGTCATCTGCTATTGGCGGATTTCCTCTCGTACAAGGTTTTTTTTTTTTTTCTTTTTTATATTTTTTAATTTTTTAGTTTTTTAAATGTTTATTTTTCAGAAAGGCGGTGCCTACCAGTAAAGAAAGGTAAGTTTTCGAATTGTGACCGGTGAATGTTTGTCATGGTTTTTACAATTTAGTACACGCTAGAAAAAGACCGAGTTGAGTCGTCCATGTTTCTTTTTGACTTGGCTTTTCCAATGGTCTAAAGTGCATTCAAAATATTCTATGGAATGGGGATCGTGGATAAACTTTCCCATGTTGAATTAAGGTGACCGATTTTTCGCGATCGAGTAAGAGCATACCTTTCAACTTCAAGAAAAAAATTCGGTTTAGAGTCCCCAGATAAGGTGCATGTGTACATACGTGAAGTCAAATAATTGATAATAACTCACGTTTCATTATGTTGAAATTTATCTCGTATTATCAAATAATAATAAATATAAATTAAAGGCCAATTTGTAATATCCCCGTTTACATAGAAGAATTGACCAGAAGGACATTGATCTTTAAAAAAGAACTCAGAAACTAACCCTTTACATACTATCGTTCGATACATACATACCCCTCTATACACTTACGATTTATACATTCAAAGCAATAGAGGAAGAAAAAACATAGAAAGATGGTAAAAAGACACAAACGAATGAAAAATTGATGTTCTATCTAAATGAACTAGTTATAATCATCAACTGCAATTATTTTTCTAATAATTGCTAAGAGGCTCATGAAACACTTTGCACGTCCAATAAACTAATTAGATACAGGCTTTTAGCCCATGCAAATGGTCTTAATTGGAAGCAATATGTGCGACTCTAACAAAAAGTTCCTCATTGGAAATCCCCCGGCGCCCAAATGTACATTTGAAGTACTTCTATTTGGTCTAAAGACCATAGGTATAACTTAAATTCATTCGTTAAAGAATTTCAAGCAATTTCCTATACCAAATTAGTGAGATGCATCGTATACGGCCTGTTTATAATATTATCATATTAGTAGCGAAAGCTTATGCGGCACGATAATAATAGTAACGCATGCGGTTATTTTAACTCTACTTTTTCAAGGCTCAAAAGTTGATTTGTATCAAAGTACTCTTTTGCAAAGAGAAGGAAAGGATAAAAAGCAGCTAACCATATCAAATAAGAGAAAATATTCCGAAACCCTGACTAAAGCTTCTAAAGCTCTTCAAAACCCGGTAGTCTGACCGAATCTCTTCCTCTCGTAACCTGCAAATTACAATCGAATCTCAACAAATATATTCCACGTCCAAAAGGTCAAATAAATTTATCATCCAAAATGAAAGAAAAGAGACACATATGATTTCTGAACTTTAGCTCAATGCACAATATTATTTATAAACTTTTATTTTATTCAATGTAGTCTATAAACTTTAACTCATTATACAATGTGGTCCATGAACTTTTGATACATGTTCAATTTAGTTCGTAAATTATACGAAAATATTCAATATTATCATTGATCAAGAAGTAATGGAAGAACTACATTGAATATCTTCATACAATTCTTGAACTACATTGACTATCAACAAAAGTTCAAGGACTATATTAAATAAATTAAAATTCAAAAATTATATTATATATTAGGTTAAAGTTTAAAAGTTCAGATATCACATTACATATTGAACCAAAATTTATGGACCATTTCTCATTATTCCAGAACAAAGGGAAAACTGCTCAAATGCACTAACATTTCTCCTTAATATGTGAATATAGACTGGCACGGGTGGATGTAGTCCATACTTGTAACAAACATCAGATGAATATGTATAAGCGGAATCGAAAACCCTTACGGTAAGATCTTAGGAAACATCAACTTAGGCGAGCAGTATCTGACATCTGTCGCACTCTGGAAGGTTATTCCCACAGCTCGGTTACTGTGGATTTGAATTGCAAGCTTCTCCAGTCTTTCCTTTGCAATGCAGCGACATAAATTCATAGCTCTTTCTTGCCTTTTTCTTACTGAGAAGATCCCGTAGAAGGCAAACCGATCACTCCGCAAGAAGAAGCCGTATCATCAAATAGAGAATTCCGTGGATCCCAGCAAAAGTTGCAGAACACCAATGGAGAAAGAAGAAGATACATGGTGAAAGAAGAAGATACACGTGTGCAGTAACTCATGATCATGGTTTCTCTCTCTTTTGTACTCCCATGATAAATAGTGGGTAAAATTTCAAACTAATATATTCATCAATTGTCACACGCCATTTAACTTAATAATTTGATTGTAGAATTTAATGGGAATTAATGGAGGGTAAATTTATTATATTATACTAGTCTAGGATTTTTTTTTTTTTTTTTTTGCAACAAAAAATTAAATCGGGATAAATCTATTATAGGGATAGGTGGTATTAACCTTTTTTTTTTAATATTTCCTTTTCAACAATATGGGTCTTTTTTACTATAATTAATGACTTGGACTTGTATTTAATGTGACTCTCAACATCCTAAAGTTAGGTATATTCTTGAACCCGAAAGCAATAGTATCTAAAGTTTGTAGGGTATTCATCGTACGGGAGAAAATATTATCCAGTCTTACATGACAAACTCGCCATTTTAAAGAAAACTAATCACATGAATAACAGGGTTTAAAAGTTTGGGAAAGGCCCCAGTGAATAAACTACCTAACGAGGGAAGACTTCTGATTATTCTTCATTTGGCGCATTAAGAACGAGTAACATTACCAGGGTCACTTGAGTTCGATTTACATGAAGTCCAAGCCCTTGGATTTTTTTTTTTTTTTTTCATTTTACGAAAATTGTTAAGTACATGGCACATGTAGTCAAGGGATTCATCTGTTTCGTATTTCTCTCTATAGACGATGACTAAAAATTGTTCCAATCATCGACCCGTGTCATTAGGATAATGATGACAGTTCATGCAGATTCGAATAATTCTAGAGACATAAAAATTAGATCAAAAAACTGAGTCACCAATGATCTACACCATCTCCATCGGTCCAGACCCTGTGTGGAATACGTTGGCAGTCCGCTCGATTCCTACTTCCTTGAACATATCCAGTAGCTGGAGATTCAATCCTTACCCGAAGCTTATTCAAGACGATCCATCATATTCAGCCACAAGGCAGAAGACATATCTTTCGAGAGAAAGTGTCATAAGGAAAGAATCTGAAATCGGATGCAGCACCTCCTTGAGTTGAAACTGTTGTCTCCAAACTAATTGTGAATAGACGATGTCAATGAACTGAGCTAAAGGAATTTAGACAGGAAACATGGTCTTAAGTTTGCTCAGGTGACTAAAGCCACCGGGCTGCCACGAAAGGTTTACTCTCAAAAGTACATGCACAAGCAAACATGGACAAAGATTCTGCCAGCAATTTAGGCTCTTCATGTTATGAAAGGAATCATTTATTTTACTTGGAACTTCTGGTCCACTGCCATGCCTTATTCAGCAGGTAATTGCTTTTCCAAATCTAAGTAGAAGCTACGAGGAGCACCAATCTCACATCCACAGAGGAGCTGTCTGAGCTCATTGAGTGATTGATAATTGATTGCTGGGCGGCATAGCTACAAGCCTACAACTATCCAATTTGACTGATGCTCCCAAAGCGAAAATTCATCCATCTTCTGGGCCTGCCACACCAGTGTACCAGTAACGAGGCATGAAGGGCTTTTATTCTCACTTACATACATATATACCTAACGGTCATCTTGAATTTTTTTCAGAGCCATGTTGAAGATCTTGTACCTGCCAGAGGAGAGCAATATCTTGACGAACAACGTAGTAAGAACTCCGTTCTCTAAATTCAAAACCAAACATTCGCATTAAGGAAGACAATTTTTCCTACTCCTTTTGGTTGGAATATGAGTTCATTGAAAACAGCATATGCTGCAGCAGCTGCAATGCCAAGCCGCACAAGATATTTATATTTGGTCCAAAAATCAAGAGATTCATGGGTTTTGCTGCAGTAGGATCTAATTATCCAGGGTTAGATGAATGACATTGGTCTCCTTGAAATCATTTTTAAAACATGACACAACTTAGGTAAATATAATTTATTGTTTATTTATAACCTTTAAGGAAATGGCATGGTTAGTTGGAATATCCGAAGACTAACAGCCCAAGAGTCAAAGGTCACTTACTTAAGTCTCACCAATTGTGTGCAAATTACTCTTAGTTAGAGCCACAAGCACAGGCTAAAGGCCAAACTTAACCTGTTTATGGGGGTTGCAGGGTGTTTTAAGGATTTATAGATAGCCAGGTTTCTACACTCATGCCCTTAGATTACAGAAAAGAAAAGTTTATTTATCTATGCTGATACAATTTCTTTATCTATGCTGATACAATTTCTTTATCTTTGGGCCAGAAGAAGACTTTCCATTGACTAAACTCACTGACTGAAGTGGAAAGATGAAATTCACGACAATCAAATAATCAGGGTCTCACGACCTCCTGTTTAATTACCTTGATCCTTGCATGCTCGCAGCTAATTGAAGTGATCAGAGTAATAATGAACAATCACCACATAAATGAAGAATCAAAGTGCGCAATATCATAGAACCTTGACAACTCGATTTGTTACTATCCGGGGATCACTATACTAGATTGATCGTTCTGTAGGCTAGAGCGATGAACTCGCTCAGTGACCAAAGCAACTACAATATTTTAGTAAGGAAAAACTAAATTAAACATGACCATAAGATTAGTATCAGTGAGATATATTTATTTTTTGGGTTCACTTTCCTTCGCAAAATAATTCAGAACGTGGTTACGAATTGAGTGCTCGAGATGCTCCTAATGAAGTCAAAATTAATGTGGCGCTTCGCTTAGTGGGCAATATATACAAAAATAAAAAGTAAAATATGAAAGGATGGCCAAATGCTAATAGACAAAACCATACATTCCTAATTTATTTATCACCTTTTTGTTGTCTAGAAATATTGTTATTAGATAACAATAATAAGAGTAATGGTCTTAGATGAACAAACACAAAATTGATTGGCAAAATTATATGGCATAATCCTGATAGATTGTACATCATTTCGAATCATGTGGAAGTTAGTAGGTCTGTAATAATCCAGTTCGACGATGGTGGAAAGTAATTACCTAGGCAAGCAAGCAAGCCCAAAAAAGATGTGGCTTCCCGTAGACTTCTAGGATATTAAGGGATGAGAGTGGATTGAATCATAAATCGAAAAAGGGGAATATTGTTGAGCGGTACAAGTTGCCACTAACAATGACGTTAGTGGTTGAAGTAGAAAAGCTTGCGACACCTCAGGTCTGATGTCGAATGAATGATGCGGAGTGATATTTATTCGTAAATTAAATCCACCTTCACCTAGTCATCGCCTTATGTTGTCATTTCAAGTATTTCTTATGAGGGCTTGACCTCATGTAAAATGGATCGGGTCACTACAACAATTTTTCTTGAAGAACCTTGTTTATATCTAATACAAGTAAATCATGGCATGGAAAATTGCGAACTTTCTTTATTTAGGTCGCCTTTTTATATTATTGCTATTAACTATTCTTTAGAAATATTTTGAGTGTGGTTCTGTATGACATGTTAGAAACAGTTATTAGGAAGAGCGATTTTGGTCACAGACTGGGTGCTTGAGAATTACCTCCATTCGACCAAAAAAAAGAAAAAAAGAGAATGACCTCAAATTTAATGTGTCCTTGGCTGAAGGGTATATGACCCGGCGACTTGGTGTCGGTGGAGGATAAATACTTAAAAAAATCAAAAAGGCTATTGAGGGAAGTAACAAGGGCTAAGAAATCCATCACCAAAAGCGGTTAAGGACATGGGGTCCATCTCGCGCAAGTCTTTTCCACGACATTCACACGTGTGAGGTTTTGACAAGCCAAATAATTAAGAATTAACATGTGGGAAATTGAAATATAATAAAGAATACTAACATAAATGGTCATTGAACTTTAACTCAATTTATAATGTGGTCCCTAAATTTTAAATTTTTCAATAACAAAAACTGAATAGTAGCTTTGAGGAGAATATGATTTGTATACTTCAAAGAATAAATTGTACATAATAATACAAAAGGAAATCGGAAAAGAATATACATGTTCTTATCTTCCTATTTTATTTTTGGAATATCCTATCAATATTCCATATTCCTAATTGATTGTATCAATAAGAATCGCAATTAATGATCAAATCAAATCCTTTCCCCAATTTCCAATGGTCCTTAAGCTTTAGCCCATTCAAAACTTTAAATTTATTTAGTATTATCATTGAACTTGAATTAATGGTATGATAGCATTAGTCTATGATTAAATTGAACATATACCAAAAGTTTAGGGATTATATTGAACAAATTAAAAGTTCAAGGATAATATTGTATACTTGACGGAAATTTAGGAATCACATTTAATACATTAAAAAATTTAGGAATTATATTGCACAATAAATTTTTACTTCCTCGTTAAAAGAAGGGAGTAGGAAGAAGACTTTCATGTTATCACACATGGAAGACTTGACATGTTAGGTGCAAGAGAAATTGAAGAATATAAAGGAATGTGGGCTTTGCTTGTCTCTCTCTACTTTGTTTTAAATGTGTTCCCTTCTTGCCTTTTGTCTTCTTAGTCAAAGGTAACGCTAACATTGAACATAAAGATAGATGAAGAAGAGGAAGTCAAAGGTAATCATTTGCCTTGATGTACATGTCTAGGAGGAATTAATGTGGCAGGCGTTGAAGTTTCAGCTTGATTTGTCTACTGGCAATCCTAATAAAAGGGGAAGAGAAGGAGGCAAGGGGAGCCAAGTCCTTGGTGGCTAGAGAAAGGGAACTATGAGAATGCATAGAGAGAAGTGTGTGGAGAGTTATTCTTGGGGAGAAGTATACTATCAGTACCATAAGTTGTGTACGGCACTCACTTTGATGCCAAAAGTTTTCATTAGATCACTTAAGTACCAAAAATTTTGAAAAACAATCATTTCAGTGCCAACGCCGATTAGGTTGGCCAGAAATCCGACGTAACATTTTTTTATTAATTTTTGACGTTGATGTGGCTCGCCGGAGAGCACAGTCAGCATGTAAACCACAAAACGACGTCGTTTGGCATCTTAACCCCCAAGTCGAAACCCTAAATCCCCAAATTGAGAGAAGAGAGAGAGAGAGAGAGAGAGAGAGAGAGAGAGAGAGCAAATTAGGAAGCAGCAAAGAGCGAAGAGCAAGCCAAGTGAAATGCCTCATAGAGTGGATTAGCCTGTACTTCTCTTCCTTTTTTGTCTTCGCGCTCTACTTTCGTTTTTTTCTTAACCTTGAGTCTTTGTTGTTATTCTTGATAAGTCACGCATTTGCTTTTAAACTTTTTCATAAATTCCGCTTGGCTGTAATGCAATTTTAGAAGATTATGGTAAGACCTTTCTACATCTATGACTGTTGATGATTGTTAAGTTAGAGCTTACCTTGCCATGAAGTTTGTCTTGTTCGCTTCAATCGGATATCTCAAGAAAGAGTATATTGATTCTCACTATTTTCATGTGTGGAATATAGATTTCTCAAGAAATAGGTCTAAGGCCTTTCGGGATTCAATATTCAGCCCAAATATTTTGCACGGAAAACCTAAAGTGGAAGGGCAAATTTATGTACAGTCGGGGCAAGCCATTGACCAACCTTCTATCTCCTAGAATACAATCAATTATGCTCAAATGTTTTTAATTTTTTTCGGTAGAACATGACGACGAGCTGCCCTATAGATATTGTCCACCAATTCATTACGTAGTGGGGATAAATTCACTTACTGAATTATTAAAGTTGAACACGTATGAATCCGGTGTTTATGAAACTAGGGGCTACGAATGGGGAGTTCTAGAATTTCGCTTTGTTTGATATAACTCATGCTTGTATCGTTTGGAACCCTAATGAACTCAATCAAGAAATAACACCCTCAATCAATTCAAGCTAAATCAAACGTTTAATTTGTCCTTTTCAGGAGCTTATATCTTCACCCTAAGGGATACAGGGACCGTGCGGGGAAGGTGTATATGTCCTTTTATCTGTCAATTAGTATCTGTCAATTGAGGAGCCGAATAAGCTTGGAGATGGCGGAAAGATTGTGGTCCACTACAAGTTTTTCGTGTTCGACAACATTCAGGAGACTCAAATCAGCTTCAAAGGTAGATCGCCGCCTAATTCATGATCAATGATGGCGAAATCACACTTCCGGTAACGTCATCATAGTTTAGAATTGACAACCAGAGTTTGTATCAATTTGTGGAATCGTGTGTGCAGAGAAAGGCAAGGAACTGGGGGGCGTTCGGTAAAGCGAAGACCCAGTGGGGGATTTCTAACTTCCTGTCCTTGGCAAGTTTCAACAATCCTGATTATGGATTCCGCAAGGGTGATTATTGCAAATTTGGGGCTGAGGTTTTGGCCAGCAAAAGTGAGAGGAAAAAGGAGAGTTTCATCATCATCAAAGACCCGCCTCACAACAAAATTACTTGCAAGATTTGACAGTTCTCCACATCGAACGAGAACCCTCAGTACTCCGACGCCATTACCCTCGGAAGGAGGACTTGGTACGTTCCCATAACAAATAAATGGAATTGGCTACTTGCCTTTTGCCTCTTTTTAATTTAAGGAATAAGTGCACTAAAAACCCAAAAACCTTTTACGAAAGTGCAATTAAATCTTAAGATTTTCAAAAAGTACAGTCAAGTCTTGAATTTGTCAAGTTGATGTAATCAATTTTTTTCGTTAACTGCGTTCAACTTGTTAAACGGAAAACATTGAGATTTGCCCGAGTGGCCACCATTTCAACATGGAAGGGTGAGATAGGGGTTCAAATCCCCACCTTCTCGGGAGTTGGGGTGGAAACAAGTAAGTTTTAGGAGTAGATTTCGATTTTCACGTCCTGCAGGAGGCATGACAAAAGTCTGAGCGTTAAGTGTTAGAGTAAAAATAGGGTCCAAAAAAAAAAACTTGTTAAATGGAAAATGTCAACAAGTTTTAGGACTTAGATTACACTAATTTTACAAGTTTCGAGACTTGATGGAACCATTTTAACAAGTTTTGGAATTTGAATGTACCTTTTAAGAGTTTTAATAATTAATTGTACTTTTGTGATAAGTTTTAGAATTTTAAGTATATTTATCAATATGATTAACTAAAAATCATCTTCGTTTAACTGTGATTCTTGTGTTTAGGATGTTAAAGGTGTTTCCCCAACAAAAGGGGCCGCAGGGGATGAAGTCGCTGTCCGTTTACTTACAAGCGCAAGGCCTTCCTCCGAGGATCAGAATGAACGTAAAAGCCACATTGGGTGTGTTGAACAACATCGACCCTAAACAGTAAAAAAAAAAAAAAAAAAAAAACCGTTATGTTTTTCTTTTCTTTTTTTCTATAACAGCCACGTCTAATTGAGCTTTACTTTCTCTTTTTGTTTTTTACATAATCAAATTTTTACGATGCAAACAGTTTTACTTCTAGTTAATCCAACTTTACAACATGCAAATGTTGGCTGGTAATTTTGCACATAATTTTTGCATGATTTTTTAAATTTTTTTTTTTTTGTCAGTCCTTACCCATCCCTCCCTATAAGGTGGGGGTTTGAACCCCTCACCTCCCCTTCCATGTTGAAAGAGTGGCCACCTGGGGGGCGAATCCCAGTGGTTATGATTTTTGAAATTTGAATGATATATTATTATTTTTATTTTTATTTATTTTTTATTTTTTATTTTTTACAGTTTTGCTTTATCCAAAACAAACGGGCTAACGCATAAATGTAAGTATTACCATAAATAAATGCTGCAAAAACTAAAAAGAAAACCATGCAGAATTTTTCCAATATTTCTTTTATATATGAATATCCTTTTTATTTTAAGGAAAAATTCCGGGTGGCTTTTTGGAAAGGGCTCAAAGCCCATCTATATGAGTCTTTGACTACCCAACTTCGAGTATCATAGCAACGATCCAGACAAGCATGTGAATATCTTCTATTGAAAAAAACATAACGCTCTCTCTCTCTCTCTTCGTCGGTCCAAATTGGATGAGTAGGCTAATTGGAGATTGCTTCATCTATATTATTTAGCAAGGGGTAATAATAGAAAAAACTCTAAGTTGGTACATTTGTAATTAATTTACCCCAAATTAATTTTTGAATTATAAAAAATCTCAAATTAGTATATGGATTTACCTGTGGACTTGTTATGTCAATGAAGTAATTGCCATGTGTCATGTAGCTTAGAAATTTCACTGATAAATTTGACGGAAGTTAGTAGAAGGTAAATATGTCACAAGTGTATCAATTTAGATTTGTTTATGACTCAACAATTAATTTGTATTAATTTATTATAAGTATGTCAATTTAAAATTTTTCATTATATTAATCCTTAAAAAGAAGGAACTAATAAGTACTTCTTTTTTTTTTTGTGGGCATTGTAGTTAGCGGTTGGCTATCTGCCAAATATTACAACTGCGATCACCCAATCTTTATGCCGCGGGGGGATCTCGAGAAACCGGATGGAAGGTTCGTTAACAAGAAAGAACTGGTATTTGCAGTCGAAATGCTCGTCACATTAGATGTTGTCAGGTATAATGAACTGGTTTGATGACATTGGTTCCCCCAAAACCATGGAAATATTGTCTTCTTGACTTGGTTTCTAATCTGATTACTGGATCGAGTGTTTAATATACCCAAATTCCAGATTTGTGTATGGAAGATGCCTAGTATGTCCACCATCTTGTGGAACCGTAATTTCTTTAGAGCTTGCTTCGTATATTTTGTGTTTCCGGACTGGGGGGACTTGTAGCTATTGCTTATAATAAAATCCTTGTGAGCCATTTTATAGTTTGCATCCGTGCTATCTAACATGGCTGCTAATAGCTCTCCCGCTATGAGTGTTTTTTGGAAAGGTAGCATGGTTCCAACGGCGATGATCCCGATGGTAGAGTGGTAGGGGTTGTTCCCCCATTGCCATTGATAGCTTGCAAGGATCTGCAACGCTTCGCCTCTGTGAGCTAGAGGCGAGCTCGTCCCTCACTTGTGGTCGATCATTGGCTAAGAAGGAATAAAAAAAAAAAAAAAAAAAAAAAAAATCTTTGTTTTTGGTGATTTCTCCTTGAGAAGTCTAATTTTCTTATCAAATGGTGGAAAATATCTTTCTTATCAAATGACAGTAAATACTTTCTAATTTATTTTTAGGTTTCAATCTAACACAAAAAAATATCGTTATAATTTTTACCAAAAAAAATATCGTTATTTTCCTAGAAAATAACTTCTTAAAAAACATTTTTCAGAAATGTAATATTTTATGTGAAATGAATGGAGCCTAAGAAAGGATTGTTCTCATATTCCTAGTTTCCAAATTAGATGAATCGATTAATCTAAGAAAGGATCAGTCCATCAATTGACACTTTCTACTTTTTTTTTTTGTTTAGAATAGCATTTTCTCATTCACACCAAATTTTGGGGATAATTGTCTAAAAAGTCCAAAATCTATTGTATTTTTGTTAATTCAATCATAAACCTTTTAATTTTGCCGACTTAGTTCTAAACCTTTTCATTTTTTATCAATTGAGTCCATCCGGTTAATATTGACTGGAAATCATTGACATGGATGTTAGTCATCTTATATAACACAATTGATACTGGCGTGGATAATTTTTAATAGTATTTTAATTTTTTTTGATAATCTATTATTTATTAATTTTTTTATTTTCCTTTTTTTCTCTTTTCATTTTTCTTTTTCCCTTTTTCTTATTTTCTTTTTTCTTTCCCTTTTTCCCTTCACCAACCATAAGGGGAGGGCCACTCTTGGACGAGGGATATGTGGGTGTGGGCTAGCCACAACATCACTTGCATGGGCAAGGCCTGGGAGGGTGACCCTTGCCCTCACTGGCCTAGGCTTGGGTGCTCCTCACCTAAGATTGGTGGTGGGAAAAAGAAAAGAAGAAAAAGAGAAAAAAGGAAAAACAAAAAAAATTAATAAAAAAATTGAACATATATTTAAATATTATTTTAAATTATCAATATTTGCAATGATTGTTATATGTGGCACGATTGGTGTCTACGTCAGTGATTTCCCATCAAAATTGATTGGATGAGCTCATTTGGTAAAAAGTGAAAATGTGCTTAACTAAGTCGGCAAAATTGAAAAATTTAGAATTGAATTGACAAAAAGTACAATAAGTTTAAGACTTTTAGATAATTTTCTCCCAAATTTTGTTTGTTCCCATATTATTATGTTTGACTCGTGAGATTTCTAATATAGCCACATGTTCTTAGCCCTGATACCACATAGTTGTAAAATTAAACAGATAATAAGATACTAGGGAACAAAGAGCCTGATGCTGACTCGGAAATGAATACCACATAGGTAGGATTAACTGATATTGATTTAAGAGCGACTTACAAATGAATAACCAACCTACAAGGGAAATGAAAATGATGGCTTGGACACTTTTCAATGTAGGAATTACAGGTCCATCTTTCGATCAATAATACATTTAAGCTTGTGATTCAACATCCAATCTTGGGCCAGACATGCAGGAGAACAAAATATCACCGTACTACAAAATATGCATAATTCTTGTACTTCTCATGCATTGATTAGAGATTTATTACCAAAATATGAATAATACTCAGAGATGCAAAATTAGATTTGCTATAATTAGAGATTTGCTAAATTGATCATCAAAAACAAATTTCTATGTAAGGCTTGCATCTGACTATTCCACATGGTTCAACCTCGCATGAGCTTTACTTACTTATACATATTTATATATGACTTAAACATTTATTACCCAAATATGCATAATTCTTTTGTTTCTTTTACATCGACTAGAAATTTATCATTAAAATATGTATTAGAACTAGAGATACAGAATTAGAGATTTGCTAGGGTTAGAGACTTATCAAAGTAATCATCAAAAGTAAATTACTGAATAAAGCTTGCATTGAGTATGCCAGGTAGCTCAATCTTGCGCACGACATATTTGTGTGTGGGGATGGTCGAAGAGATGGATTAGATTATGAAAATGCACGTGGTGAGATCTGGAGTAGATTTTCTTAATTGAGGGCTTAGATTCCCCATGTTTTATATCGAAATTTATCTGTCTTTATAAATGTGGAACGTTCAGCATCAAGTAAAAGTCAAATTTTAAAGGCAAGCAAGCTCCAAATAATACGATTTTATATAGACTTTGTTGAATACATCATGAAGTACTCAATTAAGAAAGAACATTCTATATATGAATTTTTCTATTTTGCTGTTTTGCAAAGCTAAAGAAGAAACTTCATGATGGCTGAGTTGTCTAAGGCACTAGACTCAAGTTAATGATATCTCTCTTTACCCACCCCGCGGTGGACGAGTTGGTTTGCGGCTTGCCCCCTCATCTGAGAGGGGAGAGGTTCGAAACTTCTCGCCCTCAATACGCGACTTAAGTGGGGTGTCATGGGAGGTGGGTCCTCGTACTAGTGCTCCCGGATTTTCGTCGCCGGTTATTGACTGTACGGCGATTCTCGAGTCATTAAAAAAAAGGAGGCAGAAGAAATCTAAGGAAAAAAAAAATAAAAGAAAAGAATCTTGCTCAGTAACTGCGTTTTGTACTAGAGGAAAGGGTAATGCAGTTTCGTGGTATCTCCTTATTGGTTGCCTAGCCACTTTAACACGAAAGCTGCCAATGTACACATGTACAGTTTGACCACTTGTAATGCATAGAGACAAATAATTACTTAGGGCGACTTTAGGAAAATGTCGAGATGCAGACACGTCAAGAGCCGAAACTTGACATGAGTAGATATATAAGTGCTAAAACTTCCAAAATATATATTTAAATACTACATTCGGAGAAGAAAACAGCGACAATTTCCACCCAAATAGCTTAAGTGGCATTTTTCGAGAAGGTTTTTAGGGTCCATTTGTTTTGCGGAAAATGAGACATTTCCGGAAAATATTTTCTTAGAAGTCATTTTAAAGGAAAATAACAATATTTTCTGGTATTCAGCTAAATGTATAATATGCATGCAGGCAAATGTGCATATAAATTTAACATTATTATAAAATTAGTCTCCAAGTGAGATGTCTACTCTTCAAAATTCTATATTACTTTTAAATATGTATCTATCATCAATTTTTAGTAATATTATCTGCTATCCCCCTAATAGCAAAGAAGGATAAAATGCTAAATTTTTAATTTGGTAGAAAGATCCAATTCTGTCGGGCCATTTTTAATAAGTATTTAGATTCAGTAGTCGCTAAGTTGCTCATTCGAATCGTAACTCTCATCCAAAATCAATTCTCTTTCTTTTCAAACATATGAGTGTTTAAGTGATTGTGCATTATTGACCAAAACTTTTATTTGCACAAGAACATTGGGCACATCAGGTAACGCCTAATTGAGCTCGGATTCATTCAAAATGAAAATAACCTCATCCAAAGAGTAAAAATTATTGAGATTCCATTATATTCCTAGTTAAGATTAAGAAGCAATATTATATGGCCATACACGTGAAAAGAAGAAATCCCGCAGCGGGTGAATTAGGAGATACATATGTGCTTTTTTATAGACTATATGAATTTACTTAAAGAAAAGGCAAACTCTTTTTTTCAAAATGTTGAAAATGAAAATTATGTCACATGTATGTGAATTTACATGTTAATTACCTAGATGCAAGTTTCAAGAAAAGCAGCACAATCATAAAAATTCTTATGAGATAGCAGCGACGTTATTTTAATTTATTATTCTTATATATAGGTTGTGAATTTGCATAATATCACTATATTCGTATGCTTATTTGTGTCGTTATAGAAATGTTTCAACGCAACTATAAAGTTCTCATTTCGAAAATTATTGAGAGCAATGTGAATTTGTAGCAGCAATTAGAATATTTCACGAGTCACGTGGAATGAGATAGGAAAGGCAAGGCCTACTGTTCATTTTTCTGATCGAGCGGTCATTATTCGGTCAAGAACACATAAATGCTGGGTCGCTCAATCAAACGGTCAACGAGGGCCACTCTCGGGGTGAGCTCGCTATACGACGTCACATTCGGTGGGCCCGCCATAGACTGAAGGATCACGTGAACCCTCGGTGTTTCTTGGGGATCTTGGTCAACGAGTCAACGAATGCCGTCCGGTGAATTTCCCACCTTTCTTTGGTACGCGGTCACGTGCCCCCTCAAATTATTACGAGAAAATATTAGGTGCGCCGGGCGCTCTATGTCAACGTGCGCCCCACCCAATCAGGATGTGACACGTGTCGTCACGTGGAGCCAGGTCCCGCTTTTTTTTTTAGCCAAATTTTTGCCGCGTCCTTCTCTCTCTTCATTAATGACTGCGTCCTTTTCTCTTATTTGCACGCAAGCCGTCCCTTTCCCTTCCCCTCGTGTTCTCTTTCAAAATTTTTTGTTATGCATTTTTTTCCATAAAACCTGGAACCCCATCTCTCTAAGGTTGGCCGCCTCTACCGTCGCCGTTGGGAACCACTCGCTCCGAAGAACTCTTCCGGTCATGGCTCGGTCCCGAACTCTAACCATCTTCGCCTCGGCCTCTAAGGTGAGCGCAGACACCCAAGAGCCCGCTGGTTGCCTACGAGCTCGGCCACCTCCGCCATCGTCGCCAGGAGCCACTTGCTCCGAAGAGCCTCGCCGGTCGTGTTTGGGTCCCAAGATTTGACCATTTCTGCCTCAGCCTCTTCGACGATCGCATACGCTCAAAATCTAGCCGGTCGCCTTCGAGCTTGGCCACCTCTGCCGTTGCCGTCAAGAGCCATTCACTCCCAAGAAGAGTCTTACCTGAATCTTCTAAAATGGCGTTACAGCCAAACAAAGTTTTGTTGAAAAGTTTAAAAGCAAAAGCATGACTTATCAAGAATAACAACAAAGACGTAAGGTTAAAAAAAAAAAAATGAAAGTAGAGCGCAAACACAAAAAAGGAAGATAAGTACCAGGGTCACAGCGCTTGATAGCCCTGGCGCTTGCCTGCTCCACTTTAGGCGGCATGTCTCTTAGCTTGCTCTTCGTTGCCTCCTAATTTGCTTCTCTCTCTCTCTATCTCTCTCTCAAACTGGCTGGAGACTTTGCTTGTCAATCCCAGCCATGATGGAGTTTATATAGAGTCCGTCAGGACAATAACAGAGGAGTTTCCCGAACCTTTTAAGAAGTATCCCCGACTTTTCTCCGAATAAAAGTCGAAAGAAGAGTTTCCCGTGCTTCGAACGTCCTCTTGTGGCCTCTTTCCTAGCAACCAACCCCATAACATGAAAAATTCTTCTTTTTTTTTTTTTTTCTTTGGTAAGATGAAAAATTCTTCTGTTCACACCTGAAGGAAGCCAAAAAGACGCCAGTGCGGCCGGTGTAATGAGGCAATTGTCATTATTTCGCCCTCCCACTTCTGGACGCATGAAAAAATTGTCTTGAAAGAGAAAAAAGTTTATACAGGAAGAGTCAATGACTAGGAGTGGCGGCAACCAGTGGGCTGTGGGCGGCAGTCCTACGACGGCAGTCGGCAGCAATGGTCAATGGTCCTAAGATGGTAGGCAGCAGTTGTGCGGCAGCGGATAGCGATCGGTGGTCCATAAGCAAGAAGAAAAAACAAATAAATACAAAAACAACGTCATTTTAGACTTATCTAGTCATATCAGCACCACTTGGATAATTTTTTTTTAAAGAAATGCCACATTATTTAAAATTCTCCTCAAAAAATGCCACTTAAGCTATTTGGCTGGAAATTCTCATCGTTGGCACCTAAGTGTTCTTTTTTTCTCCGATTTTAATATTTAAATATATATTTTGGAAGTTTTAGCACTTACCTATCTACTCGTGTGAAGTTTCGACTCTTGACGTGTCTGCATCTTGATATTTTCCTAAAGTCACCCTAAGTAATTTTTTGTCTCTGCGTGGTCTAACTGTACATGTCTACTTTGGCAGCTTTCGAGTTAAAGTGGCTAGGCGACCAATGAGAAGATACCATGAAACTGCATTGCTCTTTCCTCTAGTACAAAATGCAATTACTGAGCAGGATTCTTTTCTTTTATCTTTTTTTTTCCTTAGATTTCTTCTTTAGCTGTGCAAAACAGCAAAATAGAAAATTTCATGAATAGAATGTTCTTTCCTAATTGAATACTTCATGATGTAGTATTCAACAAAGTCTATATTAAAAAAAAAAAGTTGTATTATTTTGAGCTTGCTTGCCTTTAAAATTTGACTTTTACTTGATGCTGAATGTTCCACATTTGTAAAGACAGGTAAATTTCAATATAAAATTATTTTTTTCTTTATGCTTTTTGAAGGCAAAATAATTGCCTTCAAAATTTGACATGGGGAATCTAAGCCCTCAATTAAGAAAATCTACACCAGATCTCGCCATGTGCATTTTCATCATCTAATCCATCTCTTCGACTATCCCCACACATAAATATGTCACGCGCAAGATTGAGCTACGTGACATACTCAATGCAAGCTTTATTCAGTAACTTACTTTTGATGATTACTTTGATAAGTCTCTAATCCTAGCAAATCTCTAATTCTGCATCTCTAGTTCTTATACATATTTTAATGGTAAGTTTTTAGTCGATGTAAAAGAAGCAAAAAAATTATGCATATTTTGGTAATAATATAAATATAAATATAAATATAAATATATATAAGAGTAAGTCGATGCATATATATATAAGAGTAAGTAAGGCTCATGCGAGGTCGAACCATGTGGAATAGTCAGATGCAAGCCTTATATAGAAATTTGTTTTTGATGATCAATTTAGCAAATCTCTAATTATAGCAAATCTAATTTTGCATCTCTAAATATTATTCATATTTTGGTAATAAATCTCTAATCGATGCACGAGAAGTACAAGAATTGTGCATATTTTGTAGTACGGTGATATTTCGTTCTCCTGCATGTCTGGCCCAAGATTGGATGTTGAATCACAAGCTTAAATGTATATCGATCGAAAGATGGACCTGTAATTCCTACATTGAAAAGTGTCCAAGCCAGCATTTTCATTTCCCTTGTAGGTTGGTTATTCATTTGTAAGTCGCTCTTAAATCAATATAAGCTAATCCTACCTATGTGGTATTCATTTCCAAGTCAGCATCCGGCTCTTTGTTCCCTAGTATCTTATTATCTGCTTAATTTTACAAAAAAATCTTACCTATGTGGTATCAGGGCTAAGAACACGTGGCTATATTAGAAATCTAACGAGTCAAACATAATAATATGGGAACAAACAAAATTTGGAAGAAAATTATCTAAAAAGTCCTAAATTTATTGCACTTTTGTCAATTCAATTCTAAATTTTTCAATTTTGCCAACTTAGTCAAGCATATTTTCACTTTTTATCAATTGAATCAATCCAATCAATTTAGATTATAAATTGGCAACATAGACACCGATTGTGCCACGTATAACGGTCATTGCAAACATTGACAATTTGAAATAATATTTTAATATATGTTCAATTTTTTATTAATTTTTTCATTTTTCCTTTTTTCTCTTTTCCTTCTTTTGTTTTTCTCTTTTCCTTTTCCCACCACCAACCTTAGGTGAGGAGTGCCAGGCATAGGCCAATGAGGGCAAGGGTCACCCTCCCTGGCCTTGCCCATGCGAGTAATGTTGTGGCTAGCCCACGCCCACATGTCCCTCGCCCAAGAGTGGCCCTCCCCTTATGGTTGGCGAAGGGAAAAAGGGAAAGAAAAAAGAAAAAAAGAAAAAGGGAAAAAGATAAAGAAGAGAAAAAAGGAAAATAAAACAAATTAATAAATAATATATTATCAAAAAATATTAAAATACTATTAAAAATTGTCCAAGCCAATGCCAACTATGTCATGTAAGATGACTAACATCCATGTCAATGATTTCCAATCAACATTAGCCGAATTGACTCAATTGACAAAAAATGAAAAGGGATAGAACTAAATTGACAAAATTGAAAGATTTATGATTGAATTAACAAAAATGCAATAGATTTAGGACTTTCTAGACAATTCTCCCCAAAATTTGGTGTGAATGAGAAAATGCTATTCTAAAAAAAAAAAAAAAAAAAAAAAAAAAAAAAAAGAAAGGTAGAAAGTGTCAATTGATGGACTAATCCTTTCTTAGATTAATTGATTCATCTAATTTGGAAACTAGGAATATGATAACAATCCTTTCTTAGGCCCCATTCATTTTGCAGAAAATATTATATTTCTGGAAAATATTTTTCAAGAAATTATTTTCTAGGAAAATGACAATATTTTTTGTTGTGTTCGATGAAACCTAAAAATGAATTAGAAAATATTTATTGCCATTTGATAAGAAAGATATTTTCCACCATTTGTTAAGAAAATTAGACTTCTCAAGGAGAAATCACCAAAAAAGGAGAATTTTTTTTTATTTCTTTATCTTTATCTTTAATCCTCAGCCAATGATCGACCACAAGCGAGGGACGAGCTCGCCTCTAGCTCATAGAGGCGAAGCGTTGCAGATCCTTGCGAGCTATCAATGGCAATAGGGGAACAACCTCTACCACTCTACCATCGGGATCATCGCGTTGGAACCATGCTACCTTTCCAAAAAACACTCATAGCGGGAGAGCTATTAGCAGCCATGTTAGATAGCACATATGCAAACTATAAAATGGCTCACAAGGATTTTATTATAAGGAATAGCTACAAGTCCCCCCAGTCCGGAAATACAAAAAGAACGAAGCAAGCTCCAAAGAAATTACGGTTCCACAATATGGTGGACATAGTAGACATCTTCCATACACAAATCTGGAATTTGGGTACATTAAACACTCGATCCAGTAATCAGATTAGAAACCAAGTCAAGAAGACAATATTTCCATGGTTTTGGGGGAACCAATGTCATCAAACCAGTTCATTAGACCTGGCAACATCTAATGTGACGAGCATTTTGACTGCAAATTCCAGTTCTTTCTTGTTAACGAACCTTCCATCCGGTTTTTCGAGATCCCTCCCCCAGGCGGCATAAAGATTGGGTGATCGCAGTTGTAATTTTCGGCAGATAGCCAACCGCTAACTACAATGCCCACCAAAAAAAAAAAAACTTATTATTTCCTTCTTTTAAGGATTAATATAATGAAAAATTCTAAATTGACATACTTATAATAAATTAATACAAATTAATTGTTGAGTCACAAAAAACTCTAAATTGATACACTTGTGACATATTTACCTTCTGCTAACTTCCGTCAAATTTATTTGTGAAATTTCTAAGCTACATAACACATGGCAATTACTTAATTGACATAACAAGTCCACGGGTAAATCCATATACCAATTTGAGATTTTTTATAGCTCAAAAATTAATTTGGAGTAAATTAATTATAAATGTACCAACTTAGAGTTTTTTCTATTATTACCCCTTGTTAAATAATATAGATGAAGCAATCTCCAATTAGCCTACTCATCCTCAATTTGGACTGATGAAGAGAGAAGCATTATGTTTTTTTCAATAGAAGATATTCACATGCTTGTCTGGATCGTTGCTATGATACTCGAAGTTGGGTAGTCATATAGATGGGCTTTGAGCCCTTTCCAAAAAGCCACTCGGAATTTTTCCTTAAAATAAGAAGGATATTCATATATAAAAAAAATATTGGAAAAATTCTGCATGGTTTTCTTTTTAGTTTTGCAGCATTTATTTATGGTAATACTTACATATATGCGTTAGCCCGTTTGTTTTGGATTAAACAAAACTGAAAAATATAATAATAATATATCATTCAAATTTCAAAAAATCATGCAAAAATTATGTGCAAAAATTACCAGCCAACATTTGCATGTTGTAAAGTTGGATTAACTAGAAGTAAAACTGTTGCATCGTAAAAATTTGATTATGTAAAAACAAAAAGAGAAAGTAAAGCTCAATTAGACGTGGCTGTTATAGAGAAAAAGAAAAGAAAAACATAACGGTTTTTTTCTTACTGTTTAGGGTCGCTGTTGTTCAACACACCCAACCCAATGTGGCTTTTACATGCATTCTGATCCTCGGAGGAAGGCCTTCGCTTGTAAGTACCTTTAACATCCTAAACACAATAATCACAATTGAACGAAGATGATTTTTAGTTAATCCTATTGATAAATATACTTAAAATTCTAAAATTTATCACAAAAGTACAATTAATTACTAAAACTTTTAAAAAGTACATTCAAATTCCAAAACTCGTTAAAATGGTCCCATCAAGTCTCGAAACTTGTAAAATTAGTGTAATCTAAATCCTAAAACTTGTTGACATTTTCCATTTAACAAGTTTTTTTTTTTTTTTTTGTCGAGTCCTACCATGTTCTTACTTTAATAACGCTCAAACTTTTACCATGCCTCCTGCAGGGCGTGGGAGTCGAAATTCACTCCTGAAACTTACTTGTCTCCACCCCAACCCCGAGAAGGTGAGAATTCGAACCCCCCATCTCCCCTTTTCATGTTGGAAAGATAGCCACTGGGGCAAACCCCAGTGGTTTCCATTTAACAAGTTGAACGGAGTTAACGAAAAAAATTGATTACATTAACTTGACAAATTCAAGACTTGACTATACTTTTTGAAAATCTTAAGATTTAATTGCACTTTCATAAAAGGTTTTTGGGTTTTAGTGCAGTTATTCCTTAAATTAAAAAGAGGCAAAAGGCAAGTAGCCCATTCCATTTATTTGTTATGGGAACGTACCAAGTCCTCCTTCCGAGGGTAATGGCGTCGGAGTACTAAGGGTTCTCGTTCGATGTGGAGAACTGTCGGATCTTGCAAGTAATTTTGTTGTAAGGCGGGTCTTTGATGATGAACCTCTCCTTTTTCCTCTCACTTTTGCTAGCCAAAACCTCAGCCCCAAATTTGCAATCATCACCCTTGCGGAATCCATAATCAGGATTTGTTGAAACTTGCCAAGGACAGTAACTTAGAAATCCCCCACTGGGTCTTCGCTTTACTGAACGCCCTCAGTTCCTTGCCTTTCTTTGCACACACAATTCCACAAGTTGATATAAACTCGGTTGTCAATTCTAAACTATGATGACGTTACCAGAAGCATGATTTCATTGTCATTGATCATGAATTACGCGGCGATCTACCTTCGAAGCTGATCCGAGTCTCGTGAATGTTGTCGAACACGAAAAACTTGTAGTTGACCACAATCTTTCCGCCATCTCCAAGCTTATTCGGCTCCTCAATTGACAGATAAAAGGACATATACACCTTCCCCAAACGGTCCCTGTATCCCTTAGGGTGAAGATATAAGCTCCTGAAAAGGACAAATTAAATGTTTAGTTTAGCTTGAATTGATTAAGGGTGTTATTTCTTGATTGAGTTAATTAGGGTTCCAAACGATACGAGCGTGAGTTATATCAAACAGAAGGGAAATTCTAGAACTCACCATTGGTAGCCCCTAGTTATATAAACACCGGATTCATACGTGTTCAACTTTAATAATTCAGTTACTGAATTTATCTTCACTACATAATGAACTGGTGGACAATATCTATAGGGCAGCTCGTCGTCATGTTCTACCGAAAAAAGTTAAAAACATTTGAGCATAATTGATTGTAGTCTAGGAGATAGAAGGTCGGTCAATGGCTTGCCCCGAATGTACATAAATTTGCCCATCCACTTTAGGTTTTCCATGCAAAATATTTGGGCTAAATATTGAATCCCAAAAGGCCCAAGACCTATTTCTTGAGAAATCTATATTTCACACATGAAAATAGTGAGAATCAATATCCTCTTTCTTGAGATATCCGATTGAAGCGAATGAGACAAACTTCATGGCCAGGTAAGCTCTAATTTAACAATCATCAACAGTCATAGATGGAGAAAGGTCTTACCATAATCTTCTAAAATTGCATTACAGCCAAGAAAAATTTATTAAAAAGTTCAAAAGCAAATGCATGACTTATCAAGAATAACAACCAAGACTTAAGGCTAAGAAAAAAATGAAAGTAGAGCGCGAAAACAAAAAAGGAAGAGAAGTACTGGGTTCACTGCCCGCGGGAGTCCCGGTGCATGGCTGCGCCACTCTATGAGGCATTTCACTTGGCTTGCTCTTAGCTCTTCGCTGCTTCCTAATTCTCTCTCTCTCTCTCTCTCTCTCTCTCTCTCTCTCTCTCTCTCTCAACTAAGAATCGTGAAATATAGATGGTCTGACTGAAAACAGAAGTCTTTGAAAAAATATAGAAAAAGACCCACCCCCAAAAAAAAAGAACTAATTAACATTCTTCAGATGAAAATTGTTGGAGATATGCTGGGATCAATTAAGAATCGTGATTGATATTTAGGATTGTAATCGATCGATCAAATCAATTCAAGATTGGATTTGATTTCATATATCTTACTTTATATTGTCCTTAAATTGTTCATATATTGTATAATAAATAGAGGCTAATATATGCAATGAAAAACAAGCTGAATCAATACGAATTCAGATTTTATTCTTTTTTCTATTTCTCCTACTTTGTGACAAAAATCACTACAAGAGATCAAACTGTCTTTCACATTAAAAGATTATAGATTGATTGTGTGAACCTTGTCTTGAGGTCCCAACCACGATAGGGACAAAGTGAACTAATTCGCTATGTGCTTCTTATCTCATTTCTCGATCAGTTATTTCTAAACTCACTCTAGATATTTATTTCTCTATGCAACCAAACCTCTAAAAGACATGGATTAACTAAAATCACGTTACTCATGTATCATACTTGAGCTTGTTCACCACTTGCATAGAACTTGAAGCAGTCGTGCAATACAAAATTATTGCATGAACAAGACTAATTAAGATTACAGAATATGTTGATCTATTTGGACAATTTGTCAAGATATTTATTTTTCTTAAGTTTTTGAATGAGTTACCTTTCTAGACACTGCAAATCTCACGAAAAGCCAATGATACTGTTCAACGTTTTGGTGGCATTAATGGATAGTTGATTTCCAAGGCAATGGCCTCATGTTCACTGTTGAGAAACTCAATATTGAGCACTGTGGTAGGCTTTCATACCTTCCTAGATATGGTCAACTTGTCTAAATGTCTACCGACATTTTAATATGGTACCACTTATTGTTTAAAAATAATAATTCTATATGTACCTAGCATTAGCCAATGCTGTATTTGTTCAATTCAATCTTGATTTTTAAGATTCTGGTAGAAGGAGGAGAAAACATGTGCTAGTAGTTATCAATTACACATTCGAGTAATAACACTGTTGCGAATATAGAGGGCGAGCAAATCAGATAAAATAGTCGAAAAAAGGAAAGAAATCGGATACCGAATTTATGAGGTTTAATCCAAATATCGATATCTATGTCTGCAAGAAAAGCAACACGGAATTCCATTGTAAAAATAAAGGACACAATGAGATAACAATCACTCAAGCACTCAACATATTTTTGGTAATTTCTCATCCTTAATTATACTCAATAACTTGTACGATTTCTAGTCTTTCAATATATAGTGAAATCTCACTCAATGAATTACACAAATTCTATTAATAAGAATTTAACTTATTAAATCACTCAAATGTAATTGTAATGAGAAAATCCCTCTCAAGAATAACTCTCCGCACACTTCTCTCTATGCATTCTCATGGTTCACTCTCTCTAGCCACCAAGGACTTGGCTCCCCTTGCCTCCCTCTCCACCCCTTTTATTAGGATTGCCAGTAGACAAATCAAGCTGAAACTTCGGCGCCTGCCACATTAATTCCTACTAGACATGTACATCAAGGCAAATGATTACCTTTCTTCTTCATCTTTCTTTATGGTCAATGTTCGCGTTACCTTTGACTAAGACGACAAAAGGCAAGAAGGGAACACATTTAAAGAAAAGTAGAAAGAGACAAGCAAAGCCCACATTCCTTTATATTCTTCAATTTCTCTTGCACCTAACATGTCAGGTCTTCCATGTGTGACAACATGAAAGTCTTCTTCCTACGTCCCTTCTTTTAACGAGGATGTAAAAATTTATTGTGCAATATAATCTCTAAATTTTTAATGTATTAAATATGATTCTTAAATTTTCGCCTAATATATAATATTATTTTTGAACTTTTAATTTGTTCAATGTAATTCCTTAACTTTTGATATATGTTCAATTTAGTCATAAACTAATGCTATCATTTTATTAATTCAAATTCAATGATAATATTAAATGAATTTAAAATTTTGAATGAGTTAAAGTTTATGGACCACTGAAAATTGGGGAAATGATTTGATTTGATCATTGATTGCGATTCTAATTAATACAATCAATCAGGAATATGGAATATTGATAGGTCCGAAAATAAAATAGGAAGATAAGGACATGTATATTATTTTCTAATTTCCTTTTGTATTATTATGTACAATTTATTCTTTGAAGTATAGAAATCATATTCTCCTCAAAGCTACTTTTTAGTTTTTGTCATTGAAAAAATTTAAAATTTAAAGGTCATATTATATATTGAGTTAAAGTTCAATGATCATTTATGTTAGTATTGTTTATTACATTTCAATTCCCCACTTGTTAATTCTTAATTATTTGGCTTGTCAAAACCTCACACGTGTGAATGTCGTGGAATAGACTTGCGCGAGATGGACCCCATGTCCTTAACCGCTTTTGCTGATGGATTTCTTAGTCCTTGTTACTTCCCTCAATAGCCTTTTTGATTTTTTTAAGTATTTATCCTCCACCGACACCAAGTCGCCGGGTCATATATCCTTCAGCCAAGGACACATTAAATTTGAGGTCATTCTCTTTTTTTCTTTTTTTTTTTTTTGGACGAACGGAGGTAATTCTCAAGCACCCAGTTTGTGACCAAAATCGCTCTTCCTCATAACTGTTTCTAACATGTCATGCAGAACCACACTCAAATTATTTCTAAGGAATGGTCAACCCAAAAATAATAGCAATAATATAAAAAGGCGACCTAAATAAAGAAAGTTTGCAATTTTCCATGCCATGGTTTACTTGTATTAGATTGTTGGAAGATATGCATTAAGATCCGCTGGATTTGATCTAATTGATCTAATCAGATCAATTAAAGATTGGACAGAAAAATAGATTTGATTTGTAGAATATTTGAAGATTTTTTATTTCCTTTCTTCATGTACACTCTGTATTATAATTACAGAAGATTGTATACATAATACATAAGAAGATTGTATACAGAATACATACAATACAAAAGTAACCAAGAAAAACTTCTCTGAATTCCTTCGCTTCTCCTTCACTTCTTACTTCCTTTATGCATTCTGTCATGGTATCAGAGCACTAGGCTTCTGAATCCGCTTCCACACCAATTACCCTTCGAACTCTCTGATCTGCAAAAGAGATTTACGAAGAAGTATTTTTTTTTTTTTTTTTTCGCTAAAGGAAGAAGAAGCAAGAAGATGATTACCATGGCTCACCAAGAAAACGCATCCTCGGGTCTGAATGTCTCACCCACAGAGGAAGCTGTACCACAAGTCTCAGAAGCTCAAAGTCAGCATGTCCCAACTCCCACAACCCAACAAATTCCTCAAGGCGTACAGTGGCCATTTTTCCCTGCTCAGTCAAATATGGGGTTGCCCATTACGGGCCATCCTTACCAGTGAGTACCGTATCCATGGTACATTGGGCCAAATGCATCATCGCCGGGGATTTCAAGCTACTAGAGTAGCGTTCAGCCCAACGGAGGCCTACCAGCCAGAAATGGGGCAAGCCAAACCGGCGGGACAAAACAAATCAGTGGGACAGGGGATGCGGGTCTGGGAGCAAATCCGAATTTCTCACATACGGGTCATGGAATCGGATCTGGCGGGTCGGGAACAGGGACGAATCCCTACCCGAATTTCTCACCCAATTTTTTACCTTTTCCAATCGCAGCTGTCACCGGCCGACCGGAGCCTAGGGATCCTCTGTACGTATCAACCGCCGACGGTCCAGAACTGCGGCTGATTACCTTGCAGCTGACCGGGCCAGAAAATTACTCCAGATGGTCATAGGATTTCCGGCGAGCTCTCGTGACGAAGGACAAGAACGGATTTCTTGACGGAACCGTGCCTATTCCTTCGGACGAGCGACTAGCTCGACATTAGAGAAAATGCAATCACCCCTCATCCGAACGTGGATCGACAATTGCGTCTCTCCAGACGTCGCGGCCGGTCTCCCACCAACAAGATTAAAAAAAAATGTGGGAAAATATCCACGAAATGTACGGTAAATTAGATCAAGCAAAGCTTTTTTCCCTCATGCAGGAACTCAGCGTATTCAAGCAAGGAAATTTACCAATCACGGCTTGTTATAACAAGCTATCATCACTTTGGAACGAAATCGAAGCCGCGGAAGAAAAACTCAAAGGACCGGCTGAAACCCTCGAGCAGTATAGATCGATCAAAGAGAGGGAAAAAACCACTCGGTTCCTCTTGATTTTGAACGAAAATTACCTGACGTTCTGATCGCAAATCCTAGCGATGGATCCTGTCCCCCCTCTCGGATGGATTTTTCAACTCACCGTCCAGGAAGAAAACCAACGACTCATGGCGCCGGAGCACAAGGGAGGAGGCGACAGCGTCGCGCTTGCGCTTCACAGCGAGCGATCGGGTTTCAAAACCCTAGGGCGAGAGAAAGGGGCGAGAGAAACCCTAGGGTTTCCTGGGAACGGCGAAAGGGGGAGCACCCTTAAAAGGGGAGGCACGAACGGCCCAGATCTTCCATGCCGATCCGACGGTATCCAGGAGACCGAGGGAGCTACTCAATCGAACGGCCCACATCACTCCGCGAGGAAGGGATCCGACGGCCAGCTTATTTCCGCATCGGACGGCCAGATTATTTCCACATCTTCAAGGTTTTTTGGCCAAAATTCGAAAATAAAAGGTAAATTATATTGCGAATATTGCAAACGCCCGCATCACACTATAGAAAATTGCTGGAAATTGCATGGAAAGCCAGGAGAAAAAAGGAAAGAATATTCTGCAGCTTACCAAGTTACTAGGCTCAGTAATGATCGGCCAATTACCTATGGACAGTATGAGCAACTAATGCAGGCTCTACAAAAGGTAGATCTCACAAATAAAGGAGGCAGTTTTTCAGGTATATCTCATTGCCTGATAAATTCTATTTCGAGAAAAGCTTGGATAGTGGACTCAGGAGCAAGTGATCACATTATTTGTGACAAAAGTTATTTTTCTGATGTGCATAAGGAGTTGAATATTCCTATTTCTGTGCAATTACCAACTGGTAATATAACTAATGTCACCTTGACAGGCATTGTTTGTCTGAGTCCTCAAATCATCCTTCGAAATGTCCTTTATGTCCCTGATTTTCAATTCAATCTTATCTCTGTGTCCAAAGTCTGCCAAGAAAATTCCTGCCAAGTATTCTTCAATTCTGATGCTTATTTTTTCCAGGCCCTTTCGACTGGCAAGCTGATGGGCTTGGGTAATCTATCAGAAGGGCTCTTTTTTGGGAATCATCTGCCAGATAATTTTGATTTTTCATCAATTGTCTTGAATAAAACATCATTGTGTAATGTTGGTAGCAATGATAAGAGCTTTCTTTTACATTCAAGAATGGGTCATAGTGCTTTTTTTCCCTACTCTAAATGTCATATATGCCCTATGGCAAAACAATCTTGCACACCTTTTCCCATTAGTAAAGGTCATTCCACTACTGTTTTTTCACTACTCCATGTTGATGTTTGGGGACCTTATCACACGGCACATCGTGATGGTTCACGATATTTTCTTACTATTGTGGATGATCATTCTCATGCCACCTGGATATTTCTAATGCAGTCGAAAGCCCAAGTGTCTTCCAAATTGAAATCCTTTATCATTCTAACTCAAAATCAATTTGGGAAGAAAATCAGGCGGATTCGCACTGATAATGGGAAATAATTCTTTAACCATGAATGCAGCTCACTCTTACTATCTCATGGGATTCTACATGAAAGCTCATGCGTCTACACTCCACAACAAAATGGAGTAGTAGAACGTAAGCATCGTCATCTATTGGAGGTTGCCAGAGCACTGAAGTTCCAGGGATCCATTCCAGATACTTATTGGGGAGATTGCATTCTTACTGCAGCATACCTTATCAACCGTTGTCTGGTAAATCACCTTTTGAATTGCTATATGACAAAAAACCAGCAATTGATCACTTAAGAGTTTTTGGTTGTTTATGCTACACTGCAACTGTGGGACCACGGGACAAAATGAGTCCTCGTGCCAGACGATGCATTTTTATGGGTTACCCCAATCTACAAAAAGGATACCGGGTTCTTGATCCATCTACAGGGGATTTTTTCGTGAGTAGAGATGTTATTTTTCATGAAACTATCTTCCCATTCCAAGACACCAAGGAAAATTTAACTGTCTCTATTAACTCTAGCAGTTCTTTCCATCAGGAAGATGTATCTCCTGCATATTTTCTCACAGGACTTCCAGCTCAAGCATCTCCTCCACAGCCAGAATCCCATTTACCTCCTCAGCTGCATCATGAGGAAGAGATGGAATGTGTACCCACAACTCAAATTCATGAAGACAATGCTCCTAATATTTCGACGGGCACAGATATAGGAGAATCAAATTCTTCACCACCAGAGTGTCCTCCACATCGTTCGGGATGAGCCACGCGACCGCCAACATGGACAAAGGATTATGTCTGTGCCTCTTTTAATTCACCAGGTATTAACTACCCAACATCCTCATATGTCTCTTTTGATAGACTTTCATCCGAACATCGGTGCTGCATTAGTCGAATTTCCGATGAGAAGGAACCATCTAGTTATGATGAAGCTTCCAAAGATAAACGGTGGCAACAGGCTATGGTAGCAGAATTGCAGGCATTAACTGATAATCAGACCTGGGAATTGGTTCAGTCTATAGGATGTAAATGGGTTTATAAGATCAAATATAGAGCTGATGGATCTATTGAACGTTACAAGGCTCGGTTGGTGGCCAAGGGATACACTCAGCGAGAAGGTTTCGATTACCATGAAACCTTCTCCCCAGTTGCTAAAGATGTCACCGTTCGATCTTTCTTATCAGTTGCAGCAATCCACAACTGGTCTTTGCATCAAATGGATGTCCATAATGCCTTTCTTCATGGGGACTTGGATGAAGAAATTTATATGGATATTCCTCAGGGTTTACAGAGACAGGGGGAGAATAGAGTATGTCGTCTCCGCAAATCCCCTTATAGACTAAAGCAAGCTTCCAGGCAATGGTATGCCAAATTTGCTAAAGCTCTCACCACTGCGGACTTCAAACAATCCAAATATGATTATGCCTTGTTCACATGGACTAAAGCTACGTCATCTATTTACTTAATGATATATGTAGATGACATTCTCATTATGGGTAATGATGAAGCTACAATAGAGAATCTTAAGAAATATTTGCATACTACATTCCACATAAAAGATCTGGGATTGCCAAAATATTTTCTTGGAATTGAGATTGCCAGATCTCATCAAGGGATTTCTCTCAGTCAAAGGAAGTTCGTGTTAGAAATTATATCAGAAGCAGGTTTATCAGGTTGCAAACCAGCAATTATTCCAATTGAGCAGAATACCAGATTAATCGCAACAGATCATGTCAAGGAAACATCTCAGGATGATCCTCTTCTCAGAGATCCAACGAGTTATTAGAAGCTTATTGGGAAACTCATATATCTGACTATGACCAGGCCAGATATATCATATGCAGTGCAAAATCTCAGTCAATTTATGTACAAACCGAAGGAATCCCACATGAATGCTGCTCTGAAGGTTGTAAAGTATTTGAAGAAGTGTCCAGGACTTGGAATACTTTTGTCTAGAAAATGCAACATGGAGATGACAGCATATTGTGATGCAGATTATGCGACTTGCCCTATGAGTCGAAGATCTATCTTTGGTTTTTGCATTAAACTAGGAGAATCACTCCTTTCATGGAAAACCAAAAAGCAGGCAACGGTTTCCTTGTCTTCAGCTGAAGCAGAATATCGAGCCATGGCAAAAACCACATGTGAGATTGTGTGGATACGAGGTCTGCTTGGAGATCTAGGGATACAAGTTAAAGGGCCAACAAAATTATTCAGTGACAACGAATCGGCACTAAAACTTGCAGCCAATCCCATTATGCATGAAAGAACCAAGCATATAGAAGTGGATTGTCACTTTACTCGAGAAAAAATCCAAGAAGGAATCATCGAAACAAGAGGGATTGGAACTGCTGAACAACCAGCGGACATCTTCACCAAACCTTTATGTTCAAGATAGCATGCATATCTACTGAGCAAGCTAGGCGTCTTGGATATCTACAAGCCACCAGCTTGAGGGGGAGTGTTAGAAGATATGCATTAAGATCTGCTGGATTTGATCTAATTGATCTAATTAGATCAATTAAAGATTGGACAGAAAAATAGATTTGATTTGTAGAATATTTGAAGATTTTTTATTTCCTTTCTTCATGTACACTTTGTATTATAATTACGGAAGATTGTATGCAGAATACATACAATACAGAAGTAATCAAGAAAAACTTCTCTGAATTCCTTCGCTTCTCCTTCACTTCTTACTTCCTTTATGCATTCTGTCATAGATATAAACAAGATTCTTAAAGAAAAATTGTTGTAATGACCCGATCCATTCTACATAAGGTCAAGCCCTCATAAGAAATACTTGAAATGACAACATGAGATGATAACTAGGTGAGGGTGGATTTAATTTATGAATAAATATGACACCGCATCATTCATTCGACGTCAAACTTGAGGCGTCGCAAGCTTTCCTACTTCAACCACTAACGTCATCGTTAGTGTCGGCTTGTACCACTCAACAATACTCCCCTTATTAGATTTATGATTCAATCCACTCTCATCCCTTCAACATCCTAGAAGTCTATTGGGAGCCACATCTTGTTTGGGTTGGCTCGCCTAGGCAATTACTTTACACCATCGTCGGACTGGATTATAGACCCGTTAACTTCCACATGATTCGAAATGATGTACAATCTATCAAGATTATGCCATATAATTTCGCCAATTAATTTTGTGTTTGTTCATCTAAGACCATTACTCTTATTATTGTTATCTAATAACAATATTTCTAGACAACAAAAAGGTGATAAATAAATTAGGAATATATGGTTTGTCTATTAGCATTTGGCCATCCTTTCATTTTTCATTTTTTATTTATGTACGCCCACTTAGGCGAAGCGCCACATTAATTTTGAGTTCATTAGGAGCATCTCGAGCACTCAATTTGTAACCACGTCCAATTCCCTCGCACCTCGGGTCATGTATAAGATCGGCAATGGGAAAAATATATCAATCAGAGAAGATCAATTGTTAAAAAGTGGTCTCATAGGAGGCCAGGCAACAAATCATGAACCAACCACAGTAGCAGAACTTATCAACCAAGACGCAGGTACATGGAACGAAAATCTTTTGCATTCTCTGTTTAATGAAAGCAGAGTTAAGGAGATTCTAGCCACTACCATCGGACTGCCTGATGAGGAAGATAAATTAGTCTGGATGCATACAAAATCATGTGAATACTCAGTTAAAAGTGGTTACCTTATATTCAGGGAAGCCTCAAGCAAATCACAAAAAGCACAAGCAACCTTGTCATATCAAGCTAACCCAAACCTCTAGAAATACATTTGGCGATCCACAACACCCCCCCCCAAATAATTTTTTTCTCCGGAATGCATGTATTAATGCCCTAGCCACTACGGAGAATTTACACCACCGGAAAATCGTACCTTCCCCTCTATGCCCCCTCTATAAACAGGAAATAGAAACCCCTGAACATACGCTCCTCCTCTATCCATGGACTGCCCAAGTTTGGAACTCGGCTCCCCTGCATCTTCAGATCTCCCGGCTCGGCCTTACTCGGGTAGAAGACTGGCTCTATAACATCCAGGAAAACCCAGTTACAAGCTGTAAATTTGATCAAGTTGGGGTGACGATGTGGAGCATCTGGAAAGAGCGAAACCATTATATTTTCAATCATCAACTCCCAAAGCCGCAACACACAATCCATAGAGCAAAGGCGTTAATAGAGAGTTACCGAGCCGTCCACAGCAAAACAAAAATCAAGAAAAAGGCAACACACTTATCTGATAGATGGCATCCACCTCCTCTAGGTACGCTTCAAATCAATATAGATGCTTCTTTTCTCGCAGATCTGGCAGAAGACTCATCACCCAACGATGCGAGGGACCTTTCAACTCAAAGAGCAGCCATCGCTTGCATATGTCGAGATCACCGAGGACTTTTGGTAGATGGATTCGTGAAACAAGTCGACGCCACTTCAGCTTCTTAGGCGGAGGCACTAGCGATGGAGGAAACCCTAATCTTCATCGATAACAGATGCTTTCTCTCTCCTCAAGTACACTCTGACTGCCTCTCTCTAGTGCACGCGTTAAAGACTTCAACTAAACTCAGTTGGGAAGTGCAAGCGATCGTGGGCCGGGCCAAAGCCAAACTTTCTTCTCTTTCGGGTCTTGCTCTGACCCATTTCTGCCGAAGCGCAAATCGGGTAGCGGATTGGACAGCAAAGGCATGTAGGACTAATACTCTCCCCTCTAATTGGTTATCCAACCCTCCCCCTACACTAGTTGATCTGTTATGTACTGATGTTCTTAGTGTAAACTTTTTTAATCAGCAATAGTAATCCTGAAAGCCGTTTTTCTGCTCAAAAAAAAAATTGTAACCACGTTCTGAATTATTTTGCAAAGGAAAGTGAACCCAAAAATATAAATATATCTCACTGACACTGATCTTATGGTCATGTTTAATTTAGTTTTTCCTTACTTAAATATTGTAATTGCTTTGGTCACGGAGCGAGTTCATCGCTCTAGCCTACAGAACGATCAATCTAGTATAGTGATCCCCAAATAGTAACAAATCGAGTTGTCCTGGTTCTATGATATTGCGCACCTTTGATTCTTCATTTATGTGGTGATTGTTCATTATTACTCTGATCGCTTTAATTAGCTGCGAGCATGCACGGATCAAGGTAATTAAACAGGAGGTCGTGAGACCCTGATTATTTGATTGTCGTGAATTTCATCTTTCCACTTCAGTCAGTGAGTTTAGCGAATGGAAAGTCTTTTCCGGCTGAAAGATAAAGAAATTGCATCGGCATAGATAAATAAACTTTTCTTTTCTGTCATCTAAGGGCATGAGCATAGAGATCCGGCTATCTATAAGTCCTCTAAACACCCTGCAAACCCCATAAACTGGTTAAGTTTGGCCTTTAGCCTGTGCATGTGACTCTAACCAAGAGTAATTTGCACACAATTGGTAAGATTTAAGTAAGTGATTTTTTATTCTTGAGCTGTTAGTCTTCTGATATTCCAACTAACTGCGCCAATCCCTTAAAGGTTATAAATAAACAATAAATTATATTTACCTAAGTTGTGTCATGTTTAAAAAATGATTTCAAGGAGACCAATGTCATTCATCTATCCCCTGATATTTAGATCCTACTGCAGCAAGACACAAGAATATCTTATTTTTTGACCAGATATAGATATCTTGTGCGGCTTGTCATTGCAGCTGCTGCAGCATATGCTGTTTTCAATGAACTCATGTTCCAACCAAAAGGAGTAGGAAAAATTGTCTCTCTTAATATGAATGGTTTTGAATTTAGAGAACGGAGTTCTTACAAGATCTTCAAAATGGCTCTGAAAAAAATTCAAGATGACGGTGTCTTATTTTTTGACCAGATATAGATATCTTGTGCAGCTTGGCATTGCAGAAATTTCTTTGCCGGCATATGCTTTGTTTTCAATGAACTCATATTCCAACCAAAAGGAGTAGGAAAAATTGTCTTCCTTAATACGAATGTTTGGTTTTGAATTTAGAGAACAGAGTTCTTATAAGATCTTCAACATGGCTCTAAAAAAAAAATTTAAGATGACGGTTAGGTAAATATGTATGTAAGTGAGAATAAAAGCCCTTCATGCCTCATTACTGGTACGCTGGTGTGGTAGGCCAAGAAGATGGATGGATTTTCGCTTTGGGAGCATCAGTCAAATTGGATAGTTATGGCTATGCCGCCCAGCAATCAATTATCAATCACTCAAATGAGCTCAGACAGCTCCTTTGTGGATATAAAATTGGTGCTCCTAGTAGCTTCTACTTAGATTTGGAAAAGCTATTACCTGCTGAATAAGGCATGGCAGTGGACCAGAAATTCCATGTAAAATAAATGAACCCTTTCATAACATGAAGAGCCCAAATTTCTGGCAGAATCTTAGTCCATGTTTGCTTGTGCATGTGCTTTTGAGAGTTAACCTTCGTGGCAGCCCGGTGGCTTTAGTCACCTGAGCAAACTTAAGACCACGTTTCCCGTCTAAATTCCTTTAGGTCAGTTCATTGGGGAAAATTACCTAAAAAGTCTTAAACCTATTGCAATTATTCCAATTCAGTCCTAAACTTTTTTTTTTAGCCAATTTAGTCCTAAACTTTTTACAATTGTGCCAATTCAGTCCATCTGGCCAAAATTGGTCGGCCGGAGCTTATGTGGACGCCGGGCGGGGACAAATGGGTGGCGAGCAATTTTTTAAATATTTTTAATATTTTTTTTCGAATTTTTTGGATTTTTTGTGAATTTTTTTTTTCAGTCTTCTTCTTCCTCTGGCCGGCTCCGGCACCGGCCGATCAGAGGCGAGGGTCGGCGAGGTCAGCCTCGCTAGCCACTGGCGAGGCTCGCCCCAGCCGGCCACTGGCAAAGGCGAGCCTCGCCCAACGACGGCGAGGCCGCCATCACCCAGCCAAGGCGAGGCAAGGCCTCCCCCAACCATGGCGAGGTCAAGCCTCGCCGGATCCGCGATGGCAGCCTCGCCGTCGCCCGGCCCGAGGCGAGGTCGCCGGTGGCCGGCAAGGGCGAGCCTCACCTAGCGACGGTGAGGCCGCCGTCGCCCGGCCCAAGCAAGGCTCGGCCTCGCTTAACCATGACGAGATCGAGCCTCGCTAGATCTGGCCACGGCACCGCCGCCCAGCCGAGGCAAGGCTCGGACTCGCCTAGCCATGGCGACATCGAGCCTCGCCAGATCTGGCGACGGCAGCCTCGCCATCACCCGGCCCGAGGTGAGGCTCGCCTTCGCCGGTGGCCGGCGGGGCGAGCCTTGCCTAGCGACGGCGAGGGCCGACCTCGCCGGTGGCCGCCAGTGCCGCCATCGCCGGATCGGCAAGGCTCGACCTCACCATGGCGGGGTGAGGCCGAGCCTCGCCCGGGCTTGGCAACGGCGGCCTCGCCGTTGCGACCCCCGACCAAAGGCAAAGGCAAGCCTTGCCTTGGATGGGTGACGGCGAGGCCGCCGTCACCGGATGCCGGTGAGGCTCAACCTCACCATGGATGGGCGAGGCCGAGCCTTGCCTCGGCTAGGCGACGGTGGCCTTGCTGTCGCTGGGCGAGGCTCGCCTTCGCCAATGGCCGACGGGGGCAAGCCTCGCTGGCCCTTGCCTCTGGCCAACCGGTGTTGGAGTCGGCCAAAGGAAGAAGAAGACTTAAAAAAAAAAAAAATCAAAAAATTCAAAAATTCGAAAAAAAAAATATTTAAAAAAATTTTCGCCGGCCAGCTGTCCCCGGCCGGCGTCCACGTCCGTTCTGACCGGCCAATTTTAATCGGATGGACTGAATTGGCACAATTGTAAAAGGTTTACAACTAAATTGACCAAAAAAAAAAGTTTATGTCTGAATTGGAATAATTGTAATAGGTTTAGGATTTTTTAGGTAATTTTCCCCAGTTCATTGACATCGTCTATTCACAATTAATTTGGAGACAACAGTTTCAACTCAAGGAGGTGCTGCATCCGATTTCAGATTCTTTCCTTATGACACTTTCTCTCGAAAGATATTTCTTCTGCCTTGTGTCCGAATATGATAGATCGTCTTGAATCAGCTTCGGGTAAGGAATGAATCTCCAGCTACTGGATATGTTCAAGGAAGTACGAATCAAGCGGACTGCCAACGTATTCCAAACAGGGTCTGGACCGATGGAGATGGTGTAGATCATTGGTGACTCAGTTTTCTGATCTAATTTTTATGTCTCTAGAATTATTCGAATCTGCATGAACTGTCATCATTATCCTAACGACACGGGTCGATGATTGGAACAATTTTTAGTCATCGTCTATAGAGAGAAATACGAAACAGATGAATCCCTTGACTACATGTGCCATGTACTTAACAATTTTCGTAAAATGAAAAAAAAAAAAAAATCCAAGGGCTTGGACTTCAATTCAATCGAACTCAAGTGACCCCGGTAATGTTACTCGTTCTTAATGCGCCAAATGAAGAATAATCAGAAGTCTTCCCTCGTTAGGTAGTTTATTCATTGGGGCCTTTCCCAAACTTTTAAACCCTGTTATTCATGTGATTAGTTTTCTTTAAAATGGCGAGTTTGTCATGTAAGACTGGATAATATTTTCTCACATACAAACTTTAGATACTATTACTTTCGGGTTCAAGAGTATACCTAACTTTAGGTTGTCGAGAGTCACATTAAATACAAGTCCAAGTCATTAATTATAGTAAAAAAGACCCATATTGTTAAAAAGGAAATATTAAAAAAAAAAAGGTTAATACCACATATCCCTATAATAGATTTATCCCGAATTAATTTTTTTGTCGCAAAAAAAAATCTTAAATTAGTATAATATAATAAATTTACCCTTCATTAATTTCCATTAAATTATACCATCAAATTACTAAGTTAAATGATGCGTGACAATACCACCCGCCGTGGTGGCTCCGCTAGATAGGCTTCAGACTTCCTTTCGCTGAGAGGTTTGGAGTTCGAAGCCCTTGCGACGCAAGTGGCAGGCTAGCGTGTCACATTGGAGTACATGTGTATCTTCTTCTTTCTCCATTGGTGTTCTGCAACTTTTGCTGGGATCCGCGGAATTCTCTATTTGATGATACGGCTTCCTCTCGCGGAGTGATCGGTTTGCCTTCTACAGGATCTTCTCAATAAGAAAAAGGCAAGAAAGAGCTATGAATTTATGTCTTTGCGTTGCAAAGGAAAGACTCTGGAGAAGCTTGCAATTCAAATCCACAGTAACCGAGCTGTGGGAATAACCTCCCAGAGTGCGACAGGTGTCAGATATTGCTCGCCTAAGTTGATGTTTCGTAAAATCTTGCCGTAAGGGTTTTTGATGCCGCTTATTCACATTCATCTGATGTTTGTTACGAGTATGGACTACATCCACCCGCGCCTGTCTATATTCACATATTAAGGAGAAATGTTAGTGCATTTGAGCAGTTTTCCTTTTGTTTTGGAATAATGAAAAATGGTCCATAAATTTTGATTCAATATGTAATGTTTTTTTTTTTTTTTTGTCAGTCCTACTCTATACCTACTCTATACTCACTCTCAGACTTTTGCCTTGCCCCTTGCAGGGCGTGGGAGTCGAAACCCACTTTTGAAACTTGCACGTCCGCACCCATCCCCCTGAGAAGGTGGGGGTTTGAACCCCTCACCTCCCTCTTCAATATGTAATGTAATATCTGAACTTTTAAACTTTAACCTAATATATAATATAATTTTTGAATTTTAATTTATTTAATATAGTCGTTGAACTATTTGTTGATACTCAATGTAGTCCAAGAATTGTATGAAGATATTCAATGTAGTTCTTCCATTACTTCTTGATCAGGGATAATATTGAATATTTTTGTATAATTTACGAACTAAATTGAACATGTATTAAAAGTTCATGGACCACATTACATATTGGGTTAAAGTTTATAAACTACATCGAATAAAATAAAAGTTCATAGATAATATTGTACATTGAGCCAAAGTTCAGAGATTATTTGTGTCTTTTTTTTCTTTCATTTTAGATGATAATTTACTTGACTTTTTGGACGTGGAATATATTTGTTGAGATTCGATTGCAATTTGCAGGTTATGAGAGGAAGAGATTCTGTCAGAATACCGGGTTTTGAAGAGCTTTAGAAGCTTTAGTCAGGGTTTCGGAATATTTTCTCTTATTTGATATGGTTAGCTGCTTTTTATCCTTTCCTTCTCTTTGCAAAAAGAGTACTTTGATACAAATCAACTTTTGAGCCTTGAAAAAGTGGAGTTAAAACAACCGCATGTGTTACTATTATTATCGTGCTGCATAAGCTTTCGCTACTAATATGATAATATTATAAGCAGGCCGTATACGATGCATCTCAATAATTTGGTATAGGAAATTACTTGAAATTCTTTAACGAATGAATTTAAGTTATACTTATGGTCTTTAGACCAAATACAAGTACTTCAAATGTACATTTGGGCGCCAGGGGATTTCCAATGAGGAACTTTTTGTTTGAGTCGCCCGTATTGCTTCCAATTAAGACCACTTGCATGGACTAAAAGCCTGTATCTAATTAGTTTATGGGACGTGCAAAGTGTTTCATGAGCCTCTTAGCAATTATTAGAAAAATAATTGCAGTTGATGATTATAACTAGTTCATTTAGATAGAACATCAATTTTTCATTCGTTTGTGTCTTATTACCATCTTTCTATGTTTTTTCTTCCTCTATCACTTTGAATGTATAAATCGTAAGTGTATAGAGGGGTATGTATGTATCAAACGATAGCATGTAAAGGGTTAGTTTCTGAGTTCTTTTTTAAAGATCAATGTCTTTCCGGTCAATTCTTCTATGTAAACAGGGATATTACAAATTGGCCTTACTTTATATTTATTATTATTTGATATTACGAAATAAATTTCAACATAACGAAATGTGAGTTATTACCGATTATTTGATTTCACGTATATACACATGCACCTTATTTGGGGACTCTAAACTGAATTTTTGTCTTGAAGTTGAAAGATATGTTATTACTCGACCGCGAAAAATCGGTCAACTTAATTCAACATGGCAAAGATTATTCACGATCCCATTCCATAGAATATTTTGAATGCACTTTAGACCATTGGAAAAGCCAAAGTCAAAAAGAAACATGGACGACTCAACTCGGTCTTTTTCTAGCGTGTACTAAATTGTAAATACCATGACAAACATTCACCAGTCAGAATTCGAAAACTTACCTTTCTTTACTGGTAGGCACCGCCTTTCATAAAAATAAATATTTAAAAAAAAAAAAAAAAAATAAAAAAAAAAAAAAAAACCCCTTGTACGAGAGGAAATCCGCCAATAGCAGATGACCCCCTCTCTCCAGTTTTCTCCCTCTTTGTCCCGATAGGCTTCGAGGAAGGCGAGCAAAGACTCTTCCTCTGCCTCCCTCCCTCTCTCTCTCTCTCTCTCTCTCTCGAGCTGCATCCCTCGCTTTCGCTCTCTTCCTGCCTTGGTGGGTTCCTCGCTCTTCTTCTTGCTGGCTAACCTGCCGGTCGTCCAGGTATGGATCTTTCCTTCCGTGCTTGCTTGTTTGGTTCATGCGTCGAAATCAAGATCGCTTGTGGTTTCGGTTTAGCGTGTGAAGATCTGATTTTGAGCGCTCCGGCGTTGGTTTCCGTACTTTTCGAGGCTGCCCATGATCGATCGCCTCCTTGTTTTTCGGTGGAATCGGTTGTCGCGACTGTGCGTATGTGGAGGCAGTGGTTGTTTAATCTTTTCGCTTGATGAATTCAATTCGTTCAGCGAGGAACGTTCTGGGTTCTGGGTACTGCTTTCTGAAAGGGTGATATTGATAGGGTTGTGCGATTTACTGGCTGTCTGTGGACGTGACCGCTTCGAGTAGTCCCTGATCTTGGTGGTGGCGAGTAAGAGGATTTGCTGGGTAGGTCGGCTCTTCGTGTTTCGCGGAGCTGCTCTGTTGTTGTGACCTACTACTGATGCACCGTTTTGTATGCTGAGATGCGACAAGTACAAGATTTTGTAAGGGTCAGTCGTGGAGGAGTGTAGGGAAGTGAAGAAACTAATGCCCATTCTGTTTCTTCGCTCTGAATTTTAACTATGGTGGATTGAAGTTGAACCAGAAGTTTTATTGTGAAGTTTGGTTTAAAAAGAAGTTATGTGGTTGATGGCATTTGACAACTTGATTATGCTAGTATGACAAACGCCTTTCTTTTCCATGGGAATTGATATTCCCTGGTATTTTCTATCGATAGCATAGAGAGAAGAAGCTTATTTATAATTGCGTAGGAAATGCGACTTTTAGCCAGGACAACTTTATGCCCATTTCCTTTGAAGATTCCTTTATCTATTGTGCATATGAAGTTACGATCTTTTTTTTTTTTGTTGTTGTTTTATTCTTAAAATGGTGAATTTAATTTTGGTTGTGATTAATTGTTTTGAGAACATCTAACGTTACATGAATAAATGATCTTTCGTTAGTTTTCTCAATATGTTATTTGGGAGTACAAGTGATTTTTGGTTAGTATCGCATGGCACATTAATCAGAATAGTTAATGTCAAGTAGGAGAGATGGATGTATCCAATTGCTAAAGCTCTTCCAGCTTCTTGTAGACTGAACTCTCTTCTTTTAAGCCTTGGAGTTTCTTTTGGTGGGGTGATAGAATTTTTCTTTGCCACCAGTGGCGACTAAAGTTTTGGTAACAATCAAATTGCTCCAGCACTAGAGAGAATACCAAGCAAAATCAGTAGTTTTGTCTTCTAGTGGAAGTTTAAGGTGACAATGGGACTAAGATTTCTGTTCATGAACTTTACTTTGTATTGCTTGTTCTTGAAGTGGTGGCTCTTTATTGTCGTTTTTGCTGTCTTCAGTATGCATGTATTTCTGTTTGATGTACCTCTAGCTACTGAAAGAATATTATCGTGGGCAAGGTCCACTTGGTGGCAATCATTGCTGATCGTTTGCTTAATGGTTGTAATCATTCTCTGAGAATTAGATTTGGCCCTGTAAACTTTCCTTTTGAAAAGATAGATTAAGATATCCCTGGTAACAAATTTGAGTGTTTCTGCTTCCAGATTGGTGTTCATAAAGTGATATAATCATGTTTGGGCGTGTTCCAAGGAAGAGTGATAACACCAAATACTACGAAGTACTTGGTGTCCCAAAAAACGCCAGTCAAGATGAACTTAAGAAGGCATATCGAAAAAGTGCCATAAAGAATCATCCTGATAAAGGTGGTGATCCTGAAAAGGTAAATAGTTTGTTTGTCATATCATTATTATACTCATGTATGGATTTTATGTCTGAAATTCTTCAGCCCCTTCCTCACAAGATCTTGCTGAGGACATGTTTTGAAACAGTCTCTTCATGCAAAATCGACCAATCTTGCTCCATATAGCATGCATGATTTCCCTTCCCCCCCACCACCAAAAAAAACCACCCCCACAATAAAATTAAGGCCTTTACCCAAAGAACGAATGGATACTATCAACAGAAACTGAAAGGTTTTGAAAAGACTCCCATTCAACGTGGATGACAGTGCATCTCAAAACACATTTCACAAACGTTGTCATTAATTAAGCAAATATAACCATGAAGATGCTTATCTGTGGAACATGATCAACTCAAAGAGTTTACAAGTTAAACTTACAAATGCCTAGGTTTCTGTCACATCCACAATATACTTATCCAATGTCATCCATGCTTACATCTGTTTATCTGAAACTGGAAGAAAGTTGACTTGGATAATGTAAACAAGAGAGAGAGAGAGAGAGAGAGAGAGAGAGAGAGTTACATCTGTTTATCTGAAACTGGAAGAAAGTTAACTTGGATAATATAAACAACAGAGACATATTTCCACATGAATAATGGATTTTATATCTTGATTGGAGTATGAAAATGTGAGTTGTTTTAGTTTTCCTCTGGTGGATATCGCTTTAGTCCTATCTGATATTCAGAATTTTCATCAATTCAAAAGGAAAATTGTTTTTGCAAACATTCGAAAGTTGCTCATGCCCATCAATTGCCATCTATAAAAAGTGATCATGACAGATTTACACATGTTGGGGTAGAAGTTTTACTGGATTACTCGTAGTACAGCAGGACAGTAATCTGTATGCATTTTATGAGTGCTTTAAGGTAGTATTTGATGGTAGCATTGTAGTATAGTGGCAGAATTACTTTTAAAAGTGAAGGATTGGAAGTAACATGCACTTTTATGTAAAATTCATTAATTGCCATTCATTTCTTCTTTTCTCTGTTAATATGGATTAGTTCAAGGAGTTGGCTCAAGCTTATGAAGTTCTTAGTGATCCAGAGAAAAGAGAAATGTATGACCAATATGGCGAAGATGCTCTTAAAGAGGGAATGGGAGGGGGTAGTGCTGGTCATGATCCATTTGATATTTTTGAATCATTCTTCGGCGGTGGAGACTCTTTCTTTGGTGGAGGATTTGGTGGACGATTTGGTGGTGAGTGAACTAAGCTGAAGCTCTTTTTAAAGAAATTATGCCTGTGAATTTTTGCTTTTATTGGGGAATTGTTTTGATGGATGATTTTAAAATTTTTATGTCAGGTGCTAGTAGTTCTAGAAGGAGAAGGCAGAAACAAGGGGAGGATGTAGTGCAGGTTCTGAAAGTTTCTTTGGAGGACTTGTACAATGGGACTACGAAGAAACTCTCTCTTTCCAGGAATGTGTTGTGCCCTAAATGCAAAGGGTATGTTCCATTGTTGACTTCTTTCACTAAATCTTGAAGTTTGAAGGGCTGGATTGCATCTAAAAATGTGGGGAAAGAGTCGGTTTGTGGTTGAAACTCGTGAAAAGAGCTTTCTGGCCATTTACCATCAGATCCATCTGCTGTACTCTCTTTTATCTGTCGATTAAGCACTTTGTCTGAAATTTCACTATTTTAGCTGCATGTGATCCTCTTAAGCTAAATGCTAGTTCTTTACTGATGGAATTTGAGTGCATGGAGAGCCTTAAGAATGAATGATGAGGATGGAAGCTCATGGAGATGGAGATATTCCAAAATGGTAAATTATAATACAGAATGAGCAACCTAGCCAGTTCAACTTCAAAAGCGGACTAACTGGCCTTACCCGATTGGTTTCATGCCAGTTCAGAAGGGGACCAGCTAGTTTCATGGTTGAAAAATGGTGAACTGGCCTTGATTGATTCAGTTCCTGATCTTAAATCGTGATCTGTTAATTATTGGGTAGAATCAGTTTGAATTGGATCTTAACCTATTTTTACTTTATCTAAATAAAATAGATTTGTTAGACATGGGAATTAAACTTGGGTGGCCTAGATTCAGTGACTCAGTTATCTCAAAGGTTGTTGACATGTAATCATTAAATTATATTTATATTACTTAGAGATAAAAAGGGTAGAGTCAATTCCTGGCTATATGCTAACAACAGCTGATTTGGTTCCAGAAATCGGGAACAAATTGCCATGGTAGGTTCTAGGTTTTTGTTCTGAAACCTACCCACCTATCATCCCAAAATGAATGCTTGTGCAGCTTACCTTGTTAGACAACTGGAGGAGAAAAGAAGGATTCTGGCTACTGTTTTTGAAACTTGAGTCAGTTGGTAATGTTTAATGGGATGTTTAGTGTGCTTGAAATTTAACAAGCTTTCATGTTTCAGGAAAGGTTCAAAAAGTGGAGCCACTAGCCAATGTTATGGATGCCAAGGTACAGGAATGAAGGTGACGAGACGCCACATTGGAATGGGAATGATTCAACAAATGCAACATGTCTGTTCTGAATGTGGAGGCACAGGCAAGAAATCTGCACTCAATTTGATTATTGCAATAATTTCCTTCTCCAAACTTTCATTTATGACTACTTTTAGTTATGCAGCCTATTTGGACTCATTTTTTACACAGCCCAAATCTATGAGCATTGAGTGGATGGATGGTCAATCTTTCAAAGTCTATATTAAGTACCCATAACAATTGTGATAAAGTTGGGTTGTGTCACAAATGGGTTATGCATGCTGTATAGTATATGAAATCCCTATGTTAAACCGTAAATGCAGAAGAAAAGAATATATTTAACCCCTTTACTTTATTTCATGTTGATACAGGTGAGGCTATTAGTGAGAAGGATAGGTGCCGCCAATGCCTAGGGAGCAAGGTGTCTCAAGAGAAGAAGGTGCTCGAGGCACATGTCGAGAAGGGGATGAAGGACGGCCAGAAAATCGTGTTCGAGGGACAAGCAGATGAAGCCGTATGTCATCAATTTGTTGATATTCTACGTGTGCCTTCTGTGTTGAATTAATTGATTTAGTATTCCACTGTATTACCTTTGGCTGGGGTATCACGAATGTGGTTGCAGTCCCATAATTTGGTTTTCAATAATTAGATAATTCATATTGGGGAAGTTGGTATGGTTGATGGGATTGGGAATTTGAGATGGTCTTCCTCACAACGGTTTTTTGCTTTTTGTCTTTTGGTGCAACACTTTGTTTTGACTTTATTGTTGCTAATTATGCAATTAAAAAATGAGACCTCACATGTTTCCATCCCTATTTTGCAGCCCGACACTATTACTGGAGACATTGTTTTTGTCGTGCAAGAAAAGGAGCATCCCAAGTTCAAGAGGAAAATTGATGATCTTGAGGTGGAGCACACACTAAGTTTGACTGAGGCACTCTGCGGGTTTCAATTTGTCCTGACCCATCTTGATGGCAGGCAGCTTCTCATCAAATCTAACCCTGGAGAGATTATTAAGCCTGGTAAATTTTTCCCTGATGATTAATCTTGCATTAAAAGTCAGTTATGAATTCGGACCAAAAAAAAGAAAGTAGTCTGTTGTGAACCAGCTTTGATTGCTCAATAATTTCCTTTGCTTTGCAGGTCAATTCAAAGTGATTAATGATGAGGGAATGCCTCAGCACCAGAGGCCCTTCATGAAGGGCCGACTGTTCATACACTTTAATGTTGAATTCCCTGACTCGGGGGCTCTGTCCCCAGATAGATGCCAGGCTCTGGAGAAAGTCTTACCACCAAGGCAGGGCAGGACTTTGTCGAACATGGAGGTGGACCAGTGTGAGGAGACCACCTTACATGATGTCAACATGGAGGAAGAGTCGAGACGGCAGCACCGTCACCATCAGCGTGAGGCTTATGCTGAGGATGATGATGAAGACGACGATGATGAACACTCAATGCCACGAGTACAATGTGCTCAGCAGTGAGGCTTGGGCCTATCGCCAGGGTTCACAGATGCTGCCTGGAGGTACCAATATTTTCTATCCAGTACGGCCTAGAGGTTACCCTGCCCTTAGGGTTGCTTTGCTGGGTTCAAAAGAAATGAAGTCTGAGGCCCTTGTCCTTGGAAGGGAGATGCTATTGATGCTACCACTTCTAGGCCTCGGGAGCAGGTTTTCATTATAATATATTACCGAAATCCTAAGCTACAGAATATGCTTGTTCTTTCTAGTTATGCATTGTTTTTTGTCACGTTAGGCCCTTTGTTATTGGTTTACTAAAGCAAAGTTTAGCTTTATTAAAGTCACATGTAGTATTTGGATGAGATGAACCACCAGATTGAATATGGAGTTTGCAGCATTCTCTTTTCGTGCATTTTTTGGGTTGGCATCTATACCCTGCTCAGTCTGCAATTCTTTCATAACCATCATGCCAATCTTCAGATGGCTGTAGCTCGAGTATTCGAGGAACTTTCTCGTTAGAACTTATTCCGATCGCTTATGTAGTTTCGACACATAGTCAAACAAATGGCTGCTTCCATCGATTGTCAGCAATCAACATGATGAGTGCTCTTCCTTGAGGTCAATGGGATGAGCTAGTGGGATTTAAGTTGAGGATTTCGTTAGAGAGCATCCCCCTTAAGTTATCAGAAAGGATAATTTGCAATTTCAATGCTGTGATTATTTTCATGACGGTGGATAATTAATATTTTGAAAATGGAATATTTACCTCGTTTGTTTTGCAAGTGTTTGGAGGCACTTGTTAACAAAGCCTTTAGGGTATGATACTCAAGCAACTTCGAATGTTTCGAGTGAATGTATGTCAATGTGTTCATTTGAACCACCCTGAAGTACGAGCATGATGGTTGTAGTCGACTAGTCTACACATTCATGTCTGTAAAATTTTAAAAAAGATCGAAAGTACTGATGCTAGCTCGCAGAAAGTTGAGAATCTATGGTTATCTTCGCTGACATTCGGCCATTTCTAATATGATACGATGCTGCGTTCTTAAGATAACAAGAGAATACGGCTCGATACAAAACAAATTTATTAAGAAATTCGAACCCGACACAAATTAGAAATGATTAAAAATCGACACGATTTTGTATGCTGTCACTCATTTTCAGGAAAAGAAATTTGTCACAGCATCAATCATTTTGGTGTCGAAAATGAATTGACACAATAAGAATATTATAACTCGAGTTCCTTAAAAATAGAAGGATAAAGTTCTCAAATCTAGCTTGACTCAAAATTGAAGGTTTCACAGTTCTCTCGTCATTTTCCTTGGTTGAGCGCCTCCTTAGTTTATTCATGTAACCTTCTATAGCTAGGTACTGTAGAGGGGTAATAACATCACAAGCTCCCTAAACTTTCCATCAAAAATACCATGATTCCAGCTGCAACGGCATACGGGAAAACAACGTAAGAAATCAGCACATTATATTATTAAACAGAGGAGAAGGGAGTCCATGTTCGTGGGCTTCTCTTTCATCGTTCCGAGAAACTCGTCGGTCCACGCCACATCCTGGATCGGAGCTTTCGAGTGGACTGGACTCGGGACCAATGCTCGATGTCGGCAAAAGAGTCTCGAAGGAACCTAGGCTGAAGCGCAGTGAGTGGCTACATGTGTGGCTTCCTGCGTAATTATAACAGAGGGGGAACGAGCTCCTTTGTTAGGCAAAGGAAGGAGGAGGAGATGTGAGAGAGAGAGAGAGAGAGAGAGAGAGTGAGAAATGTCTAAAGAATTTCAGGAGATGTGCTAGAGTACGAAGCCGCTTCACATTGCTGAACCCGCCAATTTCCGCCTTAAAAATCCTAACGCTTTCTCCAGAGAATCCAGTGAAACCCATCTGCTTATGTGGCGCCACGGTAGACCTTTGAGTGAGGAATAGACTATGCTGACATGGAGTGATCGGACTATCTTATATTTTTTCCTGATCTAAGGGAGGCGAGATTTAACAGTTTGCAGGGTTCTTCTCTTTTTACCTTTTTTTATCTTTTTTTTCCAGAGGTTCTAATTTCGAAATTTTTCTATCGGTTCTCTCATATTTTCGAACAACTTCGACACACTTTAAATACTCCTTCGTGCCTCCATAGCCGTTAGCACTTTCCATGAATTAATCTAATCTATCCATTGCAATGAATCAATTTAAGTGATCTTCAAGTTGTCAAATATATAAGTAGAAAATAGCTCGTTAATCCTGCTCGCCCATATAATCAGGATCTTGAGTTTCCAAAATTAGATCCTTCCAAAACTCACTTGATGTTCAACGGATAAAATCCAAAGAATAAATCCTTCGAGCTCACAATCACAGCCAGAGATAATTCATGGATAAGTTAGGGAAGATAATATCCGAAACTTGATTTCCATATCCAAAAGAATAACCTGCTAACAGCCTGGCAAAATCGCAAAAAACTGGGTCTAACTAACTTTAGACTTTGATTGGGTCTCGAGACCTTCAGATCATAACTCTGGGTCTGACTATCTTCAGACGAAAACGCTTGGGTCTTGAACACTTCAGACTTTAACGGCTGAGTATGGGATTCTTCAGACTTAATTGACGAGAGTGTTTTGTCAACTTCAAAACTTATCAGGGATTTTTCTTCAACACCAACGACATATATGTTGCTTATTCAGCTGAAAAAGTTATTTCCAAAAGACCTCTAGTGTTAACACCTAAATTTTGACGACCCGATTAGTCATTTATTGTATTAAAAAATTAGGAGGTAATTTCATCCCTAAAAAATTATTAATTAATTAATTGCATAACACATAGTTCTAAGTGCATTTATTTTTAATTTGCATTTTCATTGGGTCGGTGACGGACGGGTTCGAATTAGTGGTTCTAAGCTTTAATTTGGCAAATCGGATTAAGCCCATGAAGCAAATAAATTGGTTCAAGCCCGTTTTCTTTTAATGACAAAAATTACCTAAATGGAGATTTGAAATGATATTACGGTAGATTTTTGGAATTTAAGAAAATCAGGTTGTAATCTTATCTTTAGGCAATAAAATTAGGAGATGTGAAAAATAAAAAGTGATATTGCGTTTAGAAAAAGAATCTTTGTGGATATCGGTTTGGAAAAAATTGAAAACCTAATCGGTGGCCTATAAATAGGTTTGTTCGTTTAGGGTTTTGGGGAGGGCCACACAAGAAAAATACACAGCCACCCGAAAGTTATTTTCACATCGAAGGGGGGATTCATTCGTTCTTCAGAAAACAATACAAAAGAAGAAAAGCTGTTGAGGGGGGCTTCTCTTCATGGAGCAAAAATAAAGAAAAAAGGACAACACCAAAAGGAAGAGAGAGGGAGCCGTCCATCGGTCTCCGAGAGAAAGTGAAGAAAAAGCTTGAAGAAAAGTCAAAGGAGCAGGAGGCAGAGAGAGAGAAAATAGAGGAGAGAGGAAAGTAAAATCAATTTTACTATTTCTTTTCTCCAGTGAGACCACGGCAAGACCAGCACCGGAGATCCGCCCCACCGCACGATCATCACCGTGCTCAAGCCACCAGCACCCCTCTGCACAGTAGATCTTGAGCCTTCCATTCATCGCTGCTCGTCGCCGCGTTCGCCATCGCCTCACTGTCGCGCCAATCGCCGACGCTCGCCCCTGCTGCTCCAAGATCCCGCGCTCTGCACGCCAAAGCCAAGCCCGAGTGCCTCTGAGCGCTGAGGTCACGACCCCCCTGCTCCACCAGTCCGACGAAGCCACCACCAATCGTGATCTACTCCAGCTACTTGGGAACAGCAATCCAAGAGTCCCTCAGATTAATATCCCAGATGATTCCTTGTGTTCTCGCTCTCTTTTGCAGGTTTATCGGTGCTTTTGTCCACGACAAGCCACAAAATCGTGGTGTCCCATGAATTCAAAAGGGGACAAAGTTGAGAAAAACCACTGGTGTAAAAAACTGATGAGCTTGAAGAAAGTAATCCGTTCTGGTGGAAAAGGTCACAATTCGGCCAAATAAGTGCAGGCGGTGGATTTGTCTTCTCTTGAATTTTGTCTAGATTTGACAATTTGTGGGTCTTGTGATTTTACTTTATGCAGTAAGCAGGATTACTTTTTGGCCAGGAGATCGTGCGGATGTTTACTCACTATCATGTTCGACACAAGGACCCAGGAAGATGCTTCCTTCGAAATAGTGGATTTTGTCTCCACGATCAATAACCTAGGCGGAGCTCCTGCACTCGTCCGAAGCCCCGATGCTGCCATTCCCGCTCGTGTCCGAATCGAATTGATTTTATAAACTTTCTATCCTTGCAGGTTCATTGATCGTGAGCCCGTCATCGTCCGCCTTGACGCAAACTGTTATTCATGAATCCTTCATGCTAGTGCCATTGCGGAAACTAATCATTCGCCCATGGCTGCTCGTCTCCACATCTAGCCGAACACAACCACGCATCGCCGTCACCCGTTGAGCAGATTCCGTTCGATTCAAATTTGGTAGCATTATTTGCGGAATAAGGTAATTATCTTATCTAAATTTGATTTGGATATTTTATTGCCTAATACAAGCTTTTCAATATCTTACATGCATATTTCAAGAATAGATGTATTTCCAATTAGAATTTATTGTTTAATTCGCAACCGCACACTGATTTTTTATTCTATCTATAAGGCTTTAGATGGAATAATTAATCACGCGGGAATAAAATTGATATCTTGATCTTTAAGGCTTAAGATCAATTTATTGATTTTATTAGCGAAACAATCAAGCCTGATTAGATATCGTTTCCAAATTTGAACGATTAATAATATCTTTGATGGGTGTGGATGATTTGGTGCTTATCTTTTTATTGTTATGTTTATCTCGAAAATACAAAAAAATTGCATTGGCATTCCATGTAGATTAGGATAAAATTGCATAATAGAATATGTTTTCTTAAATGCATGTAGTTCTAGGTTAGATAATATTTTTAGGATTGCATGACAAGATAATTTTCTAGAATAAGATAGGATTGGTCTATTTCCTAACTTAAGATAGATAATATCTCACTTTAGTTAGATTTTGATTTTTAGCAATTTTAACCATGAATTTTCATTAGAAAAATACAAAAAAAAAAAAATCATGCACATGTCATGTAAAATTAGGTCATTTGATTCATTTAGATTGCATATTTAATAGTTGCATTTCTTTAATTCCAAATTTCATTGAAAATAAAAAAAATTTAGAATAAATCCATTTCATGTTTCAAGATATACTGCATGCTTATTTATGTCATGTAATTTAGGTCATGTTGCCATGTCATATTAGATTATTTGCATGCATTGCATATAGATTAAGCTCCCATTAAACAAAGTGAAAAAAAAAAAATTGCATGTTAATTAGAAATTATATTTAGGTTGTTGATGTGAATTCTGATCTAACAACGCAGATGCTTTCGTTACTACAAGGTAAGTCCCGTAATTTTATTCATTACTTTATTGGGTGTTAAATTGATGGTTTGTGCACCTATATGATCACCTCACATGTTGGGGAAATGGATTTAAAATCAATTCAAGCTGCCTGCAAAACATTTTTTCAACAATAACAGGAAAGGTACCGAAAGAGCATTAGGATAATCTAGTGTAACCAAGTCCCCAAACTCACAATCTCTGGTTCGTGGGAGTAAAGTAAATCTCCCGTTACTTTACTTGGGTTTCTAATCGACCCACTAAAAATAGATTAGTGGCGACTCCTAGATAAAATCTATTTGCATATTAAAAAACTTGAACCTAAAGTCGCGAATTGGTATGGGCTTGGGAGAGCTCGAGTTAAGTCTAGGCTTAACAATCCATTAGCCAAACCCTAGGTGGTTCATCCGAAAAATTGGTCACGACATCTACCTAAGGAACAGTCTTATGCATTATGGCATAAACGACTTGATCACATCTCTAAAGAAATAGTAGAAAGGCTTGTAAAGGCTGACATCTTGCCTACTCTTAAAGGTGATCAAGAGACTCGTATAGATTGTTGTAGAGGTAAGATGACAAAAATAAAGAAGAAATCAACCGTTTGAAGTTCTGACTTGTTGGAGATTATTCACACTGATATTGGTGGACCATACACGGCTACTTTATGCAAAAATTTTTATTTCATTACATTTATTGATGACTATTCCCAATATGGATACTTATACTTGATTAAAGAAATGTCTGAGTCTCTTGACAAATTCAAGATTTTTCGGACTACAATGGAAAAACAGTTGGGAAAAGTTATAAAAATTGTCAGATCTGATCGTGGTGGTGAGTATTTTGGTAGGCACAGTGATGCTGGACAACTTAAAAGGCCGTTTGCCAAATACTTAGAGGATTTTAGGATAGTTGGTTAGTTTACTATGCTTGGAAGTCCTGAACAAAATGGCGTAGCTGAAAAGCGCAATCGTACTCTTATGGACATGATGAGAAGTATGATTAGTAGGACCAATTTGCCTACTTTTCTATGAAGTGAGACATTGAAAATAGCTCTTTATATTTTAAATCGTGTTCCTATTAAAGAGGTTCCATTGACTCCTTTTGAATTGTGGACTGAGCGTAAACCTAGCTTGAATCATCTTAAAGTTTGGGGATATCCAGCAAAGGTGAAGTTATATAATCCTACATTGAATAAGCTGGATTCCAAAACTACACGATATTATTTCGTGTCTTACCCAGATCATTCAAAGGGGTATCGGTTTTATAACCCCAATGGAGGTACAAGAATTGTGGAATCTCAGACTGCAAAATTTCTGGAATTTGATGTAGCTGAAAAGGGTAACTGTTCACAAAATATCGAAGATGATAGTATGGTGGGGATTACTGGATCCTCATCTCATCCTGTGCAGACAATTTTGAAACCCCTTGCGCCACAATATAAACCTGTAGTGGCTCAAGATCCTCTTGTTGAGACAGTTCCTGTTGAAATTCTTCATGCTCCTCAAATTCAGAATGAGGTTGAAGTAGCTCCACTCAGAAGATCTACTAGGGAAAGATGTTCGGTTATACCACCAGACTATGTAGTCTACCTAGGAGAGCATGATTATGATATTAGTTGTGTTGTTAATCCGGTCACTTATGTGGATGCTATTTCATGTCCTCAATCAGATTTGTGGCTAGATGTGATGAAAGATGAGATGCAATCTATGAAACATAATGATGTTTTGGAGCTTGTTGAATTGCCTGAAGGTTGCAAACCTATTGGCAGCAAATGGGTATTCAAGACTAAAAAGGATTCCAAAGGAAAAATTGAAAAATTTAAGGTCAGACTGGTAGCTACGGGTTTCACTCAAAGAGAAGGAATAGATTATGAAGCAACATTTTCTCCAGTTTCTTCTAAAGATTTCTTCAGAGTGATCTTGGCATTGGTAGCTCATTTTGATATGGAGTTACACCAGATGGATGTTAAGACCGCATTTCTTAATGGAGACCTTAATGAGAGGTTTATATGGTGCAACCTGAAGGTTTTACAGATGATGATTCAGGTAAGCTTGTTTGTAGATTGAAGAAGTCTATTTATGGCCTTAAACAAGCTTCTAGACAGTGGTATTTCAAATTTTATAGTGACATTGGTTTACTGCATGAGACAAAACGGATGTTATCGAAAAATTTTGATATGAAAGACCTTGGTGAAGCGTCTTTTGTTCTTGGCATTGAGATTCATAGGGATCGCTCATGCCGTTCATTGGGTTTATCTCAGAGGGCATATATTGATCGCATTTTGGAAAGATTCAATATGCAAGATTGCAAACCAGGAATTGCTCCTGTTATTAAGGGTGATAAATTGAGTCTTTCACAATGCCCTGATTCAGATTTTGAGAAAGCTCAAATGAAGAATGTATCTTATGCTAGTGTGCTTGGAAGTATCATGTATGCTCAAGTTTGCACTAGACCAGACATTGCTTTTGCAGTAGGGCTTCTAGGCAGATATCAGTCAAATCCAGGATGCGATCACTAGGTTGCTGCCAAGAAGGTTTTAAGGTACTTAAAGAGAACAAGGGATTATATGCTGATTTATAGACATATTCCTGACTTGCAACTAGTAGGGTATTCTGATGTAGATTTTTCTGGTTGTCAAGATGATAAGAAGTCAACAACATGATACATATTTATGTTGGCAGGAGGTGCAATATCATTGAAGAGCGAGAAACAGAAATCCATATCTTCTTCTATCATGCAAGCAGAGTTCATAGCATATTTTTCAACTGCTACTCAAGCTACTTGGCTCCGGAACCTCATTAGGGAGTTATCAGTTTTTGATTTTGTGGATAGGCCCATACAATTACATTGTGACAATAATTCTGCAGTGTTGTTTATTAACAACAACAGAAGTCTCAAGCTTTACCAAAAAAAAAAAAAAAACAACAAAAGTCTCAAGGGGTCTAAATACATGGAGGTCAAGTTTTTGACTATAAAGGAATCAATGCAGAATGGTGACGTTGATGTAGATTATGTTTCTATAGATGATATGGTTGCAGATCCACTAACTAAAGGCCTACACCCATGTGTATTTGATCGACATGTCATTAGTATGGGCCTAGGAGCATCTTGGAATGTTGTTACTTAGTGGGAGTTATATTTTATTTTTCTTAAATAAAGTTTATATATGCATTTGTTACAATTTAGTAACGTTTTGATATATATATATTTCTACTTTTGCATTCAATACAATATTTTTGAATGGTTTGTTATTTTTTTGAATGGTTTGTTATTTTGTTGAATATATATATTGTTAAAAGTCTCAAGGTATTACCTTGAGTGAAGGCTAGGGGCATTCGGTTATTAGCCTTGTGCATATGTTCTTGTGTTATATAAAGAAAGGTTAACCATAAGGACAAGACATATGTGGGTTCATTAGAACCATATTCCATTCTCTTGTGGTACAAACTTTTGTATCGCCTAAGTAAAATAATAGTGATTGACAAATGGATCTCTCTATGAGAGATGCAAGCCATTTGCCACACTACCATATTGAATCCGTATCAATAAAGTTGAAAGCACTTGTGACCATGGAAGGCTCTGTGTGTATACATGCAGTTACCGCCATGATTCGGTGTTGGAGGCTTTATGGGATAGAATTGACTATTGAGAATTATCTCTGGACCAATGTGCGCACATACAATACAATTTCAATTAATATAGTCCAAGTGGGAGAATGTAAGAGTTTTCATAATATGTGGATTAAATTAATTGACATTGTTATTTACCATTTAACGTTTACCGTTTTACGGGATTTAGTCTAAGATGAGATAGAATGTTTCTTAATTAGTCTAATATGGAGCTGGCTAGTGTGGGCCAAGTTGAGCCTAGCCCGTAATGAGGGGGACTAGCTGGAAACTCTATAAATAGTGCTCAAGTCTCTCCTCTAACCCTAATCTCACATATCCTCACCTAAGGGGCGTTATTTTAACGCTAATCGTGAGGGGCCGCCTCATTAAGCCAGTGATTCGGAGGGTAATAGAGAAGAAGGATTTGCGCAAGGAACATTGTGTTTCCACTTCTGCTTTAAGAACAATGGATCCTAAAACAGGTGCGTTGATCTCTCGATTTACAACCGCATGTTTATGTTCTGGTTATGGAGATCTTGGGTTATGCATAATCTGCACCCAACACGCTTATGTTGTCCTTCGTTGATGTTGAGCATTCCCTGCTATTCTCGTTGAGCTGTGGCCTAATTTCGAGTCTTGTCCTTGTCCGTGGTTGCCTTGAGCCAATGCACCCTAGGTGTTTTGATAAAATGCCCTTTAAGCGCTTCGGGAAAATAGCCACTACCTTTGCCGTTCCGAACTTGTGTATAGTCGTTTTGATTGCTAGTTACTGAGGTCGTCTTCCATGAAGGCTTAACTCGTTGATCGTAGGTAGTGGTTAGCGAGGTTGAGCAGTGGCATTTCTTCAACAAAGATCTTGGCAATGGTGTTGTTCTCGGCAAAGAGGAGAACGTCGAAAGGGGAGCTTCAGTGAGAAAGGAAATCACGCCCAGTTAATGGAAAATTAAATAAAGAAAAGAAAACAAGAGAAACAAACAAAGAGTAATGAAAAGGAGATAACATCCATATGTAAGCCATTTTAAGCGTGTGGGCTGGAGGGACTTTAGGAGTGTATGTGTCATTTTCAAAGGGTCACATTTGTCTTCTTTATGTCCATTTTCGCGTGCATTTTGTGGATATCCGAACTTGTTGCTGTACGTCACACCTCACGTCCATCTTGCGTTTTGCATTTTATATAAATTCGAGTTTGTTGGTTAGTGGCGCACGCTGTTCTCAGCTTGGTATGGAATAAATATACGTCAAGATCATGGTTTTGGCGCTTTGAGGTTGGGGTTGAATTCACGGGAAATTCTGGGTTTAATGGAAGCTTCGGGCGGAGAAGGAAGCATGCAGAGAAGAAGACCAAAAAAGGGGAAGAGAAAAACAAAACGAAAAGAAGAGAAAAAGAAATGAAAAAAGACGATGAAAAGAAATAAGAAGGGACAAAACAAGAGAAAAAGACGTCGGAGGGACGATTTGCAGCAGAAGAAGACCAAAAGAAAAGAAAAAAGAGCAAAAGAAAATTTAAAAAAAAAAAAAAAAAAAAAAAAGGAAACATAAAAGGGCTGAAAATAGAAAATGAAGAATGGGCTTTGCTTCGGGCTTGCTTTTGCTTCATGGGCTGAATAGATTGGGCTGAAATAGAAATTGAAAAATGGACCCTCAGGTGGGCTAAAGTAAAAAATCGAAGATGAGTTTTGGGCCGAGGGTTGTCCCCATTCTTTTAAAAAATTCGTGTGGGCCTTTTTTTTTTTTTAGTGGGCTTAAGGTCGGCCCTATTCCATAGCCCAACCCGGGCCGACGGGATTTGGATCAGGTCAGCAAGGCCGGTTCCTTGACCCGGCCCGAATCTTTTTTATTAACAAAAAAATATATATAAAAAATCAAAAAAATTAAAAATTCAGAAAAAATAAAAACTATTATAAATATTAAAAATAAAAATAAAAAATAAAAAAGAAAATCCAAATTTTGTAGGGTTTGGTTAGGAATTGCTATGTATTGCCTTTTTTTTGTGTGATTAGGCATTTATTTGTTCATATCTTGATTTTATCGCATGTTTAATTTGCATATTTAATTATGTTTAATTGCATGTGCTCAATTTACTTCAATTGTGATCTTGGTCGTTAATTGTTATTTTAGTGATTGCATACCCGCATGATCATCTCATATGTTAGTGAATAGGTATAAAATCAATCCAAACTGCTCAACAAAAATCTTTCTTTTAAAATGAACAAGATTATATATCGAAAGGACACTAATTGGTCAATTAGTGTAATCAAATCTCCGACCCTAGATTCTCTGGTTGTGTAGAAAGTGTGGCATACTCCCGTACCTCACTTGGTTTTTAGCCGACTCCAATAGGCTAGTGACAACTCATTTTTGTGAAAATGTCTCAATATCACGTGAGGCATGGGCTTGGGAGAGCCCATACCCCAATCATGGGTCTTAAGCCCGTCCTTTAGGCAATACCCCTAAACCTATTCCTTCCTCTCGAAGGGTAGGTCACGACAGTGGGTACAAAAGGTTCAAGATAAATATAATGAGCATAGTTTGAAGTTTAATTAGTAATCTGACCTTAATTAGTAATCTGAAGGTGCCATAAAGGAGTTGCTATTGAGTGGAAGTAAAATGTGATCCCCGAAATGCAGACTACCATCTAATTAAGTCATAAAAACGAATTTTTTCTAATTTTTTTTAATTTTAATTTTCTGTCTTTTCTTCTTTTCTTTTTTCCTTATTTTGTCCTTTTGCCAGTACCGTTTCTTCCTTCAACCACCGCTTAAGCTTCCCTTCCGCAAATTGCGGGGAAACAAAGACAGAAGATTGATTATCAGAACGGTTTCACAATGTGTTTGGTGCAAAAAGCCGCAATGACCGAGGCGTTTCCTAACTTTTCCTCGAAAGTCTCCCGATCTTCGCATGACCTTCGCATCTGCTGACATTTGCGACCCATGCATCTGCTGACATCTGCGACCTACGCATTGCTAACATTAGCAACTTCTCATAAATCGTTCTGAGGGGTGAAAAAATCACTCTGCTCTCTCTCTCACCTCTGCCAGTCGCCTCTTGGAGCCCTACGTCGCCTTTTTTGGTCACTCGTGGCGATCTCCTCTTTGCTCTCTCTCGTTCCTTAGCGAAGCGCCCCCTCTCACTTCAGCTACCAATTTTTATCGACCACGTTGAGCTTCTTTGAGCGACAAACACGTATACCCTAATCTAGCCGCAGCCACTCCCGCTCTTCTTCGAAAAATGGGGATGGCGTCTCAAGCTCTCCTTACTATGGGTGTGAACATGTTTCGGGGGGTTTCCCATTTCCCCTCACCAGCCACTCGTAGCCCCTCGTGACCCGTCCGTTTTGGATTGCCAAGATGTCTGCCACAACACGTAAGGTCTCTACCCATCGACGTACCATCACCGGTTTCTTTCTGGTCGCAGGTCAACGTGCCCTTGAAGGGCACGGCGCCCTTTCTTCGTTCAGGCGGTCTCTTGCTAATGCTCGACTCACTCAGGTAAGCACCGTATCTCCCTTGCAGTCGCCTTTTTGACGAATCTCTCCCTCATCTCATATCCTTGCAGTTCTCGCCACTCGCAGCTCCGTTTGTCAAGCTCGAAGGTGAGCAGAGAGGTGAGATTCTTGCAGCTCCTCGTCCATTTGTCAAGCTTCCCGCGGCTACAGGTGAGATATGTGCCCTTCTTTTTTTGCCTAGGACTCCTGTTCCTGTTGTTGCTAAATTCGTTTTATCTGAATATCTAGTTCGTGTTAGTAATATAAAGTACCAAAGATACTCACTTTACATAGACATGGATAGGAGTTGGAGTTGGATGTTGATGGTAGATACTTTTGCCCCGAAAATCATCGGGGGTTACATAGCCATACCTGCAATTAGATCATAAAGTCAACTCACATAATGCTATTTGAGTGAATATCTCAAAGTTTTTAAAGCTCGAGAAAAAAAGAAAGCTTAAACCAGGACTGACCAATGACCCGTGATTGTTCCCTCAGAATCTGGAGAGAAGACTATCAAACTCCCAGCATATTTGTGGCCACCAATGTGAGAACATGGGCTAACAAACACCTGGTCCTTCAGTTGACGCCCAAAAAATCAAATTGTGGTACATGAACGCCCAAAATCTTACAACGTAAATTAACTTTTGTATTTTAAGGAAAAAATCTCTACACGCGAGATCACAAGTAACCAAAAATAGCCACAAAAAAAAAAAAAAAAAAAAGTGAAAACTTTCATACACGGACGGCAGAACAGACACGGAACCACTACACAAAGCGCACTTCCCACAATTCCTCTTTCTCAGTAATCTCAAAACAGATTCGGTAAATTCTCAAATCAGAACAAATCCAAATCAAGCGTTCAAATGGCTAAAAAGTCTTCGACAGGTAGAGACCTTACATGTTGTGGCAGACATCTTGGCAATCCAAAACGGACGGGTCACGAGAGGCCACGAGTGGCTAGTGAGAGGAAACGGGAAACCCCCCGAAACATGTTCACACCCATAGTAAGGAGAGCTCGAGACGCCATCCCCATTTTTCGAAGAAGAGCAGGAGTGGCTGCGGCTAGATTAGGGTATACGCGTTTGTCGCTCAAAGAAGCTCAGCGTGGTCAATAAAAATTGGTAGCTGAAGTGAGGGGGGGCGCTTCACCAAGGAACGAGAGAGAGCAGAGGGGAGATCGCCAAGAGCGATCGAAAAAGGCAACGCAGGGCTCCAAGAGGCGACGACGGAGGAGAGAGAGAGAGAGCAGAGCGATTTTTTCACCCCTCAGAACGATTTATGAGAAGTTGCTAATGTCAGCAATGCGTAGGTCGCGGATGCTAGCAAATGCATGGGTCGCAAATGTTAGCATATGCGAAGGTCATGCGAAGGTCAGGGAGACTTTCGAGGAAAAGTTAGGAAACGCCTCGATCTGTTGTGGCTTTTTGCACCAAACACATTGTGAAACCGCTCTGATAATCAATCTTCAGTGTTTGTTTTCCCGCAATTTGCAGAAGGGAAGCTTAAGCGGTGGCTGAAGGAAGAAGACGGTACTGGCAAAGGGACAAAATAAGGAAAAAAATTAAAAAAGAAAAGACAGAAAATTAAAATTAGAAAAAATTTGTTTTTATGACTTAATTAGATGGTAGTCTACATTTCGGGGATCACATTTTACTTCCACTCAATAGCAACTCCTTTATGGGTGCGTTTGGATGGGCATTTAGAAAGCCCATCCAGCCCCCAAAGCCCCTTTAGTCCATTTTGGGGTGTTTGGCAATCACTCCTGAAGGAGCTTTCACTTGAAAGTGATCAATTTGGAATGCTGAAAGCTGAAGGCTGGTCTCCACCAGCCTTCAGCTTTCAACATTTTCGGAAGGCTGAAGACTGGAATTAATGAAAAAATTGAATTGTTAATTTTGCCCTAAAAAATTTCTTGAAAACCCACTTTTGTCCATTTTGAAAACACAAAAAACCCTAGCCGCACTCCTCTCTCCTCCCCTTCCCGTCGCTTCACTCTCTCGTCTCGTCGCTTTGCTCTCTCCTCCTTTCTCCCCTTCCGTCGCTCTCTCCTCCCCTTCTCTCCTTCCGCATCGTAGGCGCGTGCAATCGATTCCCTGCGTACCTCCGCCGGAGCTCCCTCCTCTTCCCCCGATCGTCCTCCCGCCGCTCGGTATCTCCGCATCGCCGGCGGTCGGCTCGGTATGCTTTCTTTGCTACGGCGAGAGTCCCTCTCCCTACCTTTGGTTGCTCCGAAATGTTTGGGACAGCCTCCGCGCATGCGTGTCTGCGCGCGTGTGTGATAGGTGCGTTCGTTGCTCGGCGGTGAATTCAATTCGGCGGATGATGATGCCTAGTTTCCGTCGAGTTGGTTTTCGCTCAGCGTCGCGCTTCGAGATAGGAATCGTTCTTTTTTGTTCCAAGTCGGAGGCGGAGTTTTTGGTCGGTCGTGATTCGGCCATCGTCGAAGACTTTTTAGCCATTTGAACGCTTGATTTGGATTTGTTCTGGTTTGAGAATTTACCGAATCTGTTTCGAGACTACGAGAAAGAGGAATTGTGGGAAGTGCGCTTTGTGTAGTGGTTTCGTGTCTATTCTACCGTTCGTGTATGAAAGTTTTCACTTTTTTTTTTTTTTTTACTTTTTTTGTGGCTATTTTTGGTTATTTGTGATCTCACGTGTAGAGATTTTTTTCTAAAAATACAAAAGTTAATTTACGTTGTAAGATTTTGGGCGTTCATGTACCACAATTTGATTTTTTGGGCGTCAACTGAAGGACCAGGTGTTTGTTAGCCCATGCTCTCACATTGGTGGCCACAAATATGCTGGGAATTTGATAGTCTTCTCTCCAGATTCTGAGGGAACAATCACGGGTCATTGGTCGCCCCGGTTTAAGCTTTCTTTTTTCTCGAGCTTTAAAAACTACGAGATATTCACTCAAATAGCATTATGTGAGTTGACTTTATGATCTGATTGCAGGTATGGCTATGTAACCCCCGATGATGTGCCTGAAATTCTTGAGCAGCCAATCGATCACTTTAAGCAGCTATTTTTGCTTGAAACTGTCTCGTATTGGTCTTATCTTTGTTGATGGTCCTCCTTGCAAATGATAGTTGCTACCGCTGGTGTTTGATGCTGTCATATGGTTGGGTTCAGCTGATTATTGCTTGTAACCGAATTTGTTTTTCTGATTATGATTGAGAGTCTAATTATTACATGTCTCAAGTCATTGCTGAAACTTACAGTAATTTGCTGAATATTTAGCAGAAGTAAAAAATCAAATTGGGGTACATGAACCTGTCTCAAGCTTGCACTTTGCTAAACGTCCTGGAATGTCATTGAAATGTTAATTAAATTTGATTTTTTTCCTTGTCACGCGTGCTTCTTTAATTGAGCTGCTTTTTTGCCATTTTCATCATTTGAGATGTAGGAGAGGCCGAAGAGTTCTTTGCTGAATATTTAAGTCATTTTTTAGGATATATTACTAGCTTTGCTATTGACTGTGGAGTGCAGACAGCTTTTTGGTGTCTAGATGGCTCTTTTGAGGATAGGGCAAGAGATTCACCTGTGGAAGTAATGCGTTTTTTCTATGCAAAAGAGAAGTTGCCTTAGAAATGAATGCTCTTTTTGGCTACAAATTTTCAGATGTCTTTCTTTTTGAAAAGGACTTATAAATTGGTTTAGATGAGTTTTATTTGGTTGGAGGGCAGAGTTTTATCGATTGAGACTATTTTGCAAGTCAAAGTTGGTCAAGCAGATCACCGCTGACACGCTACTGACAATAATCGTGCTGGCTGATCAGCACCAGTTGCACAAGCTGAAGGTGATACGCTTGAACTTCGCTGCAAATCCGACAAACTTGCGAGGTGAGCCTTCAAAGAAATGGAGCAGTGAAGGTCTTCTCTATTTAAACAACTATCTACCAAGCACGCCATTACTAATCAAGTGAATGTTTCGAATCTTTTGAAATTTCGTAGATGTGCTGAACTCGGAAGGCTTCAAGTACTGGAGGGGAACTACCCTTCGGTGTTGTTGGAGCTTCTCTTGGCCGTCGGCAACCGGCACGGTCGATGAGGTTTGCCGACCACATGGAGAGGAACGGCAGCAGCATGGGTCAGGCGAAGGCCGAAACAATGAAATCATATATCAAAGGAGGATGCCGTTTATGGAAGGAGGAGGAGGAGGGTTGAGAAGGCAGAGAATTTTGTATTTTTGATAATTCATAACACTGTTTGTTCACCCCGAAAGATAAAGTTGTAGAAGAAAATATTTGAATCTTTGCACAGAGATGTTTGTGCATAGGGTGACAATTTTGATATGAAATTGGTATTAGTTTTGGGTTTGTAGCATATCTGACCCTATGCGTGGCAAGTACACTTTGTGAGGATTCATGGGTTGAGTGACAATGTCATCAAATATTTTTTGTATGAGTGTTGGAATAATTAAGGATATTTGTAATTTTTAATGATAATGCGCTTCTTTCCTCAAAGCATATGTTATCATGTTTTTATTATAATAAAAGTATTCTTCATGTAATTGAGAAAGAGAGCACGTAAATTTTTTCCATTTTATGTTTTTTAGCAAATAAAGAAAGTTTAATTTTAGTAAAATTATTTACACAACATTCTTAACATTGTTGTCAAATATAAATTAAAAAAGTCACAAATATTTTTTAAAATTTTAAACAAATTAAAATTAAAATATTTAAATTAATCACCAAAGGGGCTTTGCAAATGTGTTTTCTACCAAACAGCATTTCTCTCAAAGTTGCTTTTCAAAGCAAAATTTACCAAACAGTCTTTGCATTTCCTCCAAGTAGCTTTGGGCTTTCAGCATTTGCATTGGACTCAAAGCCCCTTGCAAATGCCGAACCAAACGCACCCTATGGCACCTTCCGCCGATTCGGCCTCTGATTACTAATTAAGGTCGATTACTAATTATGGTTTTTACCAAACGGTGTAGCATTTCGGAAAACCTCTTTATCTCAAGGATATTTGCATTCTCCTAAGGACCTTCAACACTAGAAGTTTCTTGGTGTAATCACACGAAGCCATCCGAGAAATTCAATAAAAACAAAGAGGTGAAACTTAAATAGGGATTCTTGTTTTTCTTTGTTATGGACAAATTTTACGCCCTTTTTTAATGTAGTTGATGAGTGATTAGCTTACTTTCTGGCTCCATTTATGCTTCCTTCATCTGGATCTATATCGATCTATTGTCGACTACTCTTATTTGATGTTGATTCGATTTTAATGCAATATGAAAGTGAATGTGATTGTTAAAGTAGAGGGAACTTAAATACTTAGAATTTGCTTTCTCCATCTCTTTTTAATTTACAAATTAAGAAATAAGGCATGTTCGGAATCCAGAATTCATCATACACGATAATCATGTGTCCACACATGATTCAAACAAGTTAACCTGAAAGAAGAAGCTCTGAATAGGCAGGACACTCAGGCTATCTTGAGCCTTCCATTTGTGTCAAGATTAATCTCTCATTTGAGACTCAACATGTGCTTGCACACAGGACAAAACAGGGTTAAAACCATGATTGAAGCAGAAGCAAAAGCAGAAGCAGAATAACCATAATAGACTTCCATAAGACCCAGGCTTGAAATTAGGACCTTAACTTTTTTCGATACAAATGGGTGTTTATCATGAAAGTTTTGTGATTATTATATTTTTTTAGAAGTCGGGTCCTAATTTTTTTCAGCTTTAGTTTGAGCACTACTAGCGCTAGCATTCCGGTCGTATCAGTTTCCTTGCATGACGAATCTACCTATTGTTCATACTTTCTATTCTCTATCTAAACTACAGGTTAGTGCAGTTCATAGGCTCTTATGGTCCACCGTGGAGAGGACTGCAAGAGGACCTAAATTTTGTCAGCCCACGCATTGGGGAGGTGAGTTTCATCTTTAGGGCTTTTAACATCTCATAGAATTTTTTGTCCTAGTGTTATTAGCCACATCTTCCTTAGGACTTCTAGTCGGGGATGAGTTATAAACTATAGATCTATCTACTGTTATCTCACCATGGAGATCTCATGATGAAGCTCTTTGATTCAGGTTTTCCCCCTTTTGATGGATGCAACTTGTCATTTAGAATCTTAGATAATAGCCCTAGTATCTCTTGCCGATCTGCCATGCAGAATAATAATCTTTAACATAATTTCCCAATTGCATCCTTCCATAGTAGTTCTTTACCTATCAAATCATCAAAAAAATGTTCGTTGTTAGTTCTTGTATGGGTAATATGGAAAGTTCCCCAGCATTGAATTTGCAGGAATATGTGTTACTTATGGTTGCAACATGCAACTTGATACTGGAATCTCAGAGGACATTAAAGTCGTTAGTAATGTCTTGCGGGCTTGTCTCTTGTTATTAGTTTCTAAGGTTTCTTACATATGTTGTGCAATTTATATCTTATTTTTTTTTTCCAGGTCTTAGAGGTTGTAGGTCCTATAATTTTCTCTCTAGAGACAGATACAAGGAAACTAAGGAATGAGGGATTATTAAGTCCATGTCATCCGAGATACCCATACATACTAACCAATTCTGCTCACCCAATGGTGTGTCTCACTTTGAATTAGAATGAAGCTTTTAATGTAAATTGTAATTTCAGTTGACCTGATTTTTTTTATTCTTGATGCTAATTCTACATGCAGAGAGCACAAGATCTTGCAAATGTCACTTCCTATAGGGAGTGGGAATTGCTGGGTTATATTGTTTGCCCCGAGAGCTGCTTCGTGCTACAAGCATTGATATTGCTCTCGTACTCTGAAAATTCCGCGGTTCCATTTTACCCCTACAATATGGATTTAAGCAGGTGCTGCATCTCTATCACTACACTTGAAGATTATGCATGCCTAGTCTAATATAAACAATTGTGTAGAGTTTGTGGTGCTAAATTTTCGTTTTGCGCAACACATGTTGCTCAAAAAACCACATTGCCTACATAATTGTGAAAAGACAGTTTCAATCTAACATTGAGTTTAATTTGAATGCAAATTTAAGTTTTTGAGGACAGTAAAAATAATGACATCGATATGTCTTATGTGAACGTATAAACATTATTAGAATACATAATAAGTACCATTAATCTAGTAGGCTTGCAAGCTTTGTTCCTCTAATATCAAGCTTGAGCTTGACTTAATTGTTACTTGAGTTACTCAAACTGAATTTAACCAAAAGAAAAAAGAAAAAAGAGTCAAGCTGTATTAATAGTTGTATTTTAAACAATGAACCGAAGTGTCGTTGGGGGATACTCTAGTACAAATGTTTGGTACTACTCCACCTAAGTAAAGTTGGGGGATACTCTACTACAAATGTTTGGTGGCAGAAGAACGTTTCAAGTGCCAAAAGTTGGCACAAAAGAACACTTAAAAAGTGCCACTTAAGTGTCATTCAAAAAGAAATGGGACACTTAAGTGCCACTCCGGCCAAAATCCGGCCAAAGTGCGACGTGTGCAATTTCCGGCAAAATAAATGCAAAACGACGCCGTTTTTTACGTTGATGTGGCAATAAATTAATGTAAAAATTAATTAAATTTAATTTAAAATTTAATTTACTTAAAATTTTAAAAATATTAATATTAATATTAAAAAATTCAAGAAAATTAAATTTAAATTAAAAAAAATTTAAAAAAAAAAGGGAGGGGGTGGATACGGTGAGGAGGGTGGGCCCTCGGCCACGGCCCCGCCTCCTCGCCGGCGCCCCGGCCGGGGGAACCCGGCCGGGGAAGGGTCGGCCGGGGTCGCCGCCCCTAGGCGGTCGACCCTCGCGGACTGGGCGAGGGTCGGCGGCCCTCGCCGGGCCGGGCCAAGGGTTGCCGCGACCCCTCGGTGCCGGCGACCCTTGGCCCGGCCGGGTGAGGTTCGCCGACCCTCGCCCGGATCCGGCGAGGGCTCGCCGGCCCCGCCGCCGGCCGGCCGGGTCGCCGGCCCAGGTCGCCGCCCCCGGCCGGGCCCGGCAACCCCGGCCAACCCTTCCCCCTAGCCAAGGCCGGCGGCGGCGGTTGAGGGCTCGAGCCCTCGGCTGTCTCCACCCCCTCCCTTTTTTAAAAATTTTTAAATTTTAATATTAAAAATTGTTATTTTTAAATGTTTAAAATAAATTTAATTTAATTAATTTTTATATTATTTCTTTCCATGTCAACATTAAAATGACAACATTTTGTTTTTGTCTCGCCGAAAAATTGTCACGTCAGCGTTTTGGCCGGATTTTCGCCAAATTGGCACTCAAGTGACCCATTTTGCTCCAATTTTGGCACTTAAGTGTACCTTTCGTAACTTTTGGCACTTAAGTGTCCCTTTGTGCCAACTCATGGCACTCCAGGGGTCCGCGTGTTAATGTTTGGTACTACTCCACCTAAGTGCAATGCGTCAGCATTCAGCTTCGTACACATGAAGACAAGTTCTTTTTATAATGTTCTGATGTAGAGTTTCGAATGATTCAAGCTATTTGTAAAGTACTTGTTGTAAAATTGAATCCTTTTAATGTTAAAACCTTGAATAATATCATAGCCGCACTTTGAAGATTTTAGTGCTTTTGCTGAGAGTTACAATTGTAGCATTGACTTTGTCAACTGCCAATTTCCATTTGTTTGGGGGCCTTACATGAATGAGTAGAAAAACAGAGTACTAATGGCGAAGTTTCTGGTTGACTAACGCACTTTTGGGTGAGTGATTTTCCGGTACATTCATGTAGCTAAAATATCATCTTACTTGGTGTCTTACTTGTTTTGACACTTGATATTCAGGTAGTACTGAAGGAAAATCTGATCCTCACACTATTCGGGATGAGGCGAGTGTGATTGACCCTTATGTAGATGGATTCTTCTTTTATCTCTTTAAGGGATAAGTGCATTAGAAGTCCTAAAACTTATCATGAAAATGCAATTAAGTCCTAAAACTTTCAAAAAGTGCAATTAAGTCCTAAAATTTATTACGAAAGTTCAATAAAGTCCTAAAACCTTTAAAAGGTTCAATAAAGTCCTAAAACTTGTCTCAAAAGTGCAACCAAGTCCTAAAACTTGTCTCGAAAGTGCAACCAAGTCCTAAAACTTTCTAAAAGTGCAATCAATGGAAGGACTTAGAATGAACTATTTTGATAAGTTTTAGGATTTAATTGCACTTTTGAAAGTTTTAGGACTTAATTGCACATTGTAATAAGTTTTAGGACTTAATTGCACTTTTTGAAAGTTTTAGGACTTAATTGCATTTTCATAATAAATTTTAGGACTTCCAATGCACTTATCCCTCTCTTTAATATTGAACTTACTCTTAAAGGCTGCAGCATGTGTTACTGCATGATGATTACCAAATGTATGTCTTACCAAGGATACTGGAATCAAAGAAGATGGCAAAATCTGGTCGTACAAAGCAAAAAGAAGCAGATCTGGAGTACGGCGTTGCGAAGCAGGTTGAAGAAATGATCAGGTACGGTTAAACTCCTACTCTAATTAGCTTTAATATGACACGTGGAAGGAGAAAAGCCATATAAACGGATAAAAGCTTTTCTCAATTCTCATGTAAAAGGAGCACAAAAAGTCACTATCAACAAGCTATTGCCGGGTCCTTGCCTGTTTAGCTATACATTTTCCTAGATTACGTATGATACTTATTATTTAATTCATCTTATACGTGAAAAGATTTTATTAAACGTACACGCTCAGATAAGGGTGAGCAATTCCAAGTTCCATACAACTTATATTTGGAACTTATTTGTTAGAATAAGTTCCTCATTTTTTGGAATATAAAATCTACTTTACATATACTAAAACCTACTCTGTACAAATCCTAAATTCGATTCTAGGATCTATCCAGATTCCATCTATATAAGTGAATTAGCACATTTAATAAATATCACTTGTTACTACAATCCACTAACCACAACTTATATTTAGACACATAAAAAATATGAAATATTAACAAAGTAAAAATTTTACTCATAAAATGAAAGCTGAGACTAATGGTTCTAGATTATATAATTGTTATCAAACATCATAGAATACCACAGGATTGTGAAAAGACATAAACCGAGAAGAACATAAAAATTTCCTCTAGGTTCCAAGTTCCACCTACTTATAACTTAGAACTTACTTATCAAAATAAATTCCCAATTTATGGAACCTAGAAACTATGTTGCATGTTTTGAACCTTGAAACCGAAAATAAGTTCCTACCATTCCAATTCTTCGATTCTAGGTTTTATCCTAAAACCAAGTTTGCCCCTATGCTCAAGGAACTTATCAGGTTATAACTTGTGCTCAAGGAACTTATCAGGTTACAGCTTGTGCTTTGGGAACGTGAAAAGATACGTTTTGCATGTCTGATTTTCTTCATTTGTGCAAATTCATTGTACTTTGCTAATTCTCAATGTCTTCAAACATGAACTTCCAAAAAATAACAAGCTGCTCTTACCCATTTCAAAATGCTGAGGGGTGATCAATATTGTTGATACCATTAGAGTCGGATGCAAAATCCATGTTTATCACTAAGTGATACATTTATACTATATTTCAAAGTTTCATCTTATAGCTTACTACGGACAGACTCTGAGTGCCCTTGCAAGGGCAAGTGAGCATCTATGTCTTAGCTTACTATGCACAATCAGCAGCTCTGTTGCCAATTGTTGTGCTGGTGGACAACCATGCCCTCGGACACTCCTGTTCGGTATGAATATTGTGGGGTAAGAGTCTTACCCAGACCGGTTTCAACGGGAACTGGTCTCTGGACCTGTTCTCCTGGTGGGCCGTTCCGATTCCCAAGTAGACCCGGTCTGGTTACACCCCTAGGTAAGACTGTGGGATGGTGTACTTTAAGTAGGCAGATGTTCCTTGTTCATACAGGTTAATCGGAACAATTTCTGAAACATTCAGAAGGCCAGGATCTTTGAGGACTGTCTGTTATTAACCTTCCTAGTGCTACCATGTCATTTTTGGTGCAGTACTGACATTTGAACTAATGGTTCTACATTTTTTTACTGTCGCAGTGAAGTGCATGAGCAAGCACTATTCTCTCGTGATGCTATTCCCCGTGCAAGAAGAATACTACTAAAACAAGAGATTGGAAGAACGGCGCTGTTCTTCACTGATCAGCCTAGTCTATTGGCGCCAAACATACAAGTAAAAATTTTGGGTTTCTTTTGATACATCATGGCTTTGGGCCTCTTTTCATGATAGAAATGAGTCTGGCGTCCCTTAATTTGTCGGCCACTGCTGGACAACTAAATTTCAAAATTCTGAGATGGCCCTAAGTCAGTGATTTTAGTTCTAGTGGCCTGAGTGATATTAAAATCATTTCTTTAGTGTAGACTTTTCAATGTTGAATAATCGTTCAACGTGGACAATACATCATCAATCTCAGCTCGCAAGGACTAAGAAGAGGATGATGTAACATAACATCAGGATTGTTATATTTTTCAATGGGACAATGATTGAAAGAAACTTTGGGTAATTTTCGGAAAAGCAAGAGTGTCCTGCAAGCAAACAAAACCGAGGCTTATCATGATATTCAAACGTTATATATAGGTTGTCTACTTTCTGTAAGAACATCATATCGCTTAAGATTACCTATGCTTCACTCTTCTTTTGATTGTTGCTGCTGCCCTTTTCTGAAGTGCTAATTAGAATGAATGAGGTTAGCTCTGATTCTCATTATATGGGCAATATTGATACTCAGCTTATACTTCTTGGTCTGTTGTTTCGTTCCCACAGATGGTGCTTTCTGCCTTGGCTTTGGCGCAATCTGAGGTTCTGTGGTACTTCCAGCATGTAGGAATTGTATCCTCAAAATCGAAAAGCACTCAGCGTGGCACCAGTAGATATAGTAAGCTGTCTTTACTCTTATATTAACCCATGCCTTGTAGCATCAGTCAAGTGTAGCTTCCTTTCCCAGGTTTTACCAGGCTAGCTTAATTTGAAGCGTTATGAATGTTGTTGCAGGATCCAAGTGATCCAATTGTTGGGTTTCTATTAGATGTAATGATTGCAGGTTGGGTTCTCTGTTTGAATCTTTTGTATAAAGGACAGTAGGTATCTCTGTTCAATATGCCATATTGACTAAGTTCCAAAATTTTTCTCACGGAAAACGATCCCTTTTACGCACCTTGTACATCATGGTTTCTAGGTAAATGGCCCATGCTTCTGGCTTTTGAGACAATTAATGATGTTTTTCGAAAAAATCTCACTCTTTTTGCTTTCTCTGTGCACCAACTTTCTGTTTTATTGGTCACATGACCACTTTGTAAATTAATTTACAATGTGCAGCAATGCCGGTAGAATTCAGTTCCGACTATGTACTCCAGGAATGGTGGCTCTTGATCTGGGTTCAAACTTTTTTTTTTTTTTTTTTTGGGTCGCAATATGAGTTCAAACTTGGAAGGACTCTTTCAGCAGATTGTTCAGCACCTTGAAAATATACCAAAACCTCAGGGTGAAAATATTTCTGCCATAACAGGTAACCTATCTTTGAGAATTCATTTTATTTCAACTGTCAATAGTCAGATATAAGATTTAAGAACTTTCTGAAAGTCATAAGCATCAAATTGATAGTTTCTGCAGCATGTTGCCAATTCACATCAACACTACCTTCCAATTTTAAGTTTTATTTTCTCTTAGTCTTTCGGATCCTCTTCTAATAAAATAAGAATTAATAAAGTGAATTAATGGAAATCTATTTTGTCGTTATTTTAGTGGAATCTTCAAGTGAGTGATGCAGGTGGACAACTGCCTTCATATACCTTTTTCTTTTCGTTTGACTAATAAAAGAAGTGAAATTGAACCCCCCTCAGAGTAATTACTGGCTAATTTAAATTTGATTTTTAAATTTAATCTTAACTTCAGATGGGAGGGTGTTTTTAGTCGTTTCGATCTCGTGGCCGTCAAAGTTCCCGCCGGTTCACACTAATGGAGTTTTCTCTCTCTCCTTCTCTAAGTTACATCTTCCCACCAGCTGGCTCTGCTGGTGCTTTTTACTTTCATGGCCTTGGAGTGAAAAATTTTACTTTGCATTTTATCTGGACATTATTGCAAAATCCAAACCAAGATTACCCATTATTTCCATGTTAGTTTTTCTAACTAATTTCGTCGCATATAGATGAATGGTCTCGGTAATGGGTAAAAAAAAATTTTGTTTTCGACATGCTGATTGTGCATGACACAAATAACTAATTTTTATTTATTTGGGTATTTAATGGGTGTTTTGAAGAGACTTATCAACAAAATCCATTGAAAAAAAAAAAAACCTACAAAATTCGACTCTCAGTTGGAAAAATTTAGGCAGCTAATTCTCAGGCTATCATAATGTCAAACAACAATCCACCAAAATTCATTCAAGACTGAATCTTTGATTTCCAAACAAAGTGTAAGTGAGTAAAATCCATTAAGAGGGAAAGAAAGAACTAGCAAGCAAAAATAGTAGATTTTTAGCCTCACCATGAATCGAACCAGCTATGGAAATTGTCAAGTCACTTTCGACTACAACTCTCCATTTTCTTATCCTTAAATCCTAACTTCTGGTTTCCTTTCTTGGTTGACCAGGAAGTCTCTTCCGGTTGCCTCTTCCAGAGATAGAAGGAAGCTTCAATCCACCGCGGATCAACCAAAAACTTCTTTTCCTTGACCGCCCAACGCGACTTCTTTGTTCCAGCATGCATTGCAACCACATGGGTCACCGAATCATCGAGGTCCACTGTGCATGTGGCTCCCAACTGCTTCGCCATCTTCCACAGATGCTGATAGTTGGTGGGGGAGAAATGTGGCTGAAAACGATCTTTACAGCCTCCAAGGACTTCCATGCGAAGCTTCTTCAAAACCTGATCAACCCGATACAGAAGATGACATGTCAGAAGTGAAATGACCACTTCCCTTAATCTAGCTGCTGGCTAGACCATCACTCAAATGTTCTCACATATGGTAGTGTAGGAGTATATACTGTACTGTTCCATACTCTCTCCTTTGTTCCAATGCTTTAGTCTATTGCTTAATTATTCTGACCATGGTCCTAGTTCTAAAACCTTGCTTAAGAGCACTTGAGACATCTCTCTGCAAATCTCTTGCCCGTTTTAATCATTTCAATACACTTTATAATCCATGTTCAAGGGCATTTCAGCCAACTTCAAGTAAGAATTCTAAAATTCCTTGCTAAAACAGCATATTCATTTCAACACTATAATTTCTTTACTTTAATGGGAGTATGGAAAACCAAAACAAATCCAGTCAGCAAAAGAATACCCGTGTAACATTTCTGCTGGCAAGCTCGTCCTCAACTTCCTGCAGAGCAAAAATCCAGTCATAAGATAAAGACAACAAACAGTAGAGACTTCTAGTATATAAATGACACTACAGGCCATAAAATACCCACTTGGACAAGGAATTTGTCGTCTTACGATGGTAAAAACCCGTAGCCACACCCCAAAAGGTTACAAAGTTCTCATACAGTCAGAGAAGGAGCACAATACATTAAAAAGAATATGGTATGAATCCGCTTGAGGACTCCAATAACAGTTGCAAGTGTTGCATCACCCTCGCTTTCATCTATTTCCAATTGAAAGAGTGATTCACATAGTAGTACAAATTGTCGACAGCTTGAAGCAAAAAAAAGGCATCTGTCTATCAATATCAAATTGTCTTTGTGCTTTGTCCATGCCTACAATAACAGGAAAATTCAAGAATTAAAATGATGATTCAAAATAAGCCTCACCTTCAAAAGAGCTATAGCGAGACTCTCTTGGAAGGAACATTATTTTAAAATCAACTTACCTCTTCAGTGTCATCCAATATCAGTACACAACTTTCTTGGCCCAGCACAACATCAAGTCCTTTTTGGTGTCTTTATGAACCATCATCTCGAGAGATCACTCTGGAACCAAAGTATTCTCTGTTTGGGTTGAGAAGCTTAGCCATTTCGTGGGCGTACGGTCAATCACCCATTGTGTATATGTACATCTCAAACATTTCACTAGCTTTCTTTAAGAAGGTCCACACGAAGGGTCTCAACTTGGTCATTGTATGCCTATGCTCCAATACAAAGAGACTGCCTTCATATGCGTCTGCCCGTTCCATAAAAATTAAATCCGACAAAGAGACAGGAACCAATACTTAGAAATGGGCTCAGTACTTAAAGCCACAAGGAGGGAACTTGTAATATGGCTCATGGCACCACATAAATTGAAAACTCCACGGTCCACATAGCATCTAAACCGGAAGGAAAGGTATACCTCGCCTTCCTCTTACGTGTTCCTCCTCCGGAGTTATATTTGTGAGTGGAGTTGAATTAAGCAACGTGTGATCTAAGTCAAGGATCAAGTAAAGCTTTTAATTGTGCAGTAAATTCTTTGTGTTTTGATTCCACAGCCGCGCAATTTCATTGGTTGAAAGCCTTAGACCCTGCATATACAAGTGCTAAATATATCATATCCAGCTAGGTAAAAATGGTAAAAGCTATACATATATGACAAATAAAAAGCCAAGCCAAACATTTCCTCTTGCCAAAACAAAATATAAACAGTCATCCCCAAGCTATTCAGGAAGGCGTCGAACATCATCAACTAGGAGGCTGTCTCATGAGAATGCTGCCATTCTTTCTCAAATAACCATTTGTTTATATGTTTTTAGCTAAGATTACAAAGCAAACACGATGCATGTAAGAGATTAATGAGCTTAAAGGGCTTATTACGTTTTAGAACCGGAAGCGAGTGAAATTAAGCCACGGGCTGATCATCATTCACTTCCTTAAAGGGAAGAAGGAACTACTACAAGCAAAGCGACCATCGCTCAAAATCTCTAAATGTCATACGGTTCAAAAGATGTCATAACTTCTGCACATAGCCAAATGTTACACCATAATCTTCTTCAAAAGTTCTCCACAACACATGCACATCCCGTAGAAACAACCAGGATGTGAACAGGTTGTCTCTGCACATTAGCAAAAGGCCGGATTATTATATGTTAATTCCAAAAAAAACTAATTCTACAACAGGAGCTTGCAGGGATTAAAGCAACAGTAAGAACAAGAAAAGAACCAAAAAAAAAAAAAAAAAAAACTGAATAAATAAAACCAGTTACATAAGAACTGGTAGCAGGTGATGACATCTATGTATTTGCCGAGAACCCATCAGTTACCTCTTCTTTTTCAGACCCAGAAAGATCCGAGCATCACAAAACGGGGCAATCGTATCGAGTTTACATGCAAAACCGTAACAACGCAGAAAAAACCACACATTCCCATTAACCCTACAAGGCAAAGACGGTTCAACCTTTGAGACCAAGCAAAGAAGGGGCCCTATTCAATCAGACCAGACAACGGTAAATCTCGGCCAAAAGTTGGGGAAACATATAAACACGGAACAGGAAAGCCGACCGAAGATCGACAACAACCTTAGGTCTCCCTCCGGTCAACAAAAAAGCATTACGAATCGCAGCAACCGCAAACCATTACCCGACAGAGCTGACCGAAAAGTCGAGCCATCGGCATCACTCAAAAAAAGCCACGTTACAGAAACCAGATAACAAGTAAGTAATCCGGAACGAGGGAGGGAGTACCAGGGCTGCTGCGGGAGGTGGAAAAAGGATCCTTCCGGGGATCATTGCGGTCCCTCGAGACCCGGATCCGCTTGGAACCCATCTTCTCAACGTCGACGAACGGTTCGACGCCGGACGCGGAGATCGCGGAGAGAGATTATCCGGTTTGGTTTGCGTTCGCGCTGGAGCTCGAGGAAGGGAGAGAATGCGAGAGCGACGAGGAAGGCCACGAGGTGGGCCGGGCCGGGCCCCCCATCTGCCATCCGACGGCTCTGATGTGTCCGTTCGTTCGCGGGCCCCCACCTTCCATCGACGGCTCTCGTTCTTTTTACCGGTTGACCCTAGGCGGCTGCCTTCGTTGCGCCCGCGCCCCTTCCTTCGGTTACTACAGTAGTAATAATAATTACGAAACTATAAAAGACATATCACTTTGAAAGGTAATCGAATATCGCGAGTTCATTCTGAACCCGTTCTATTTAATTCGATTGGATCATTGATCATTCTTTTGAAGTGACTATTATATCAGATGAAATCGAAGTAGCTTTACTTTTTATAGTATATTACACTGCAAATAGTATAATTCAGTTTTCTCTCTATACTATTCAAAATGCACAGTAGAGTCAACTTTATGTGAAATTATAAATAGTGTTACTTTCTTATTCTCTTTGAATTTATTTTACGATTTATTACTTTTTTATTCTCATTGAGTTAAATTTTTTAAAGATATATATATATCTCTTAATTTTTTTTTCCTCAAAATGTATTTTCTGACTCTCATAGGTCGATTCTGCAACTCATTGTCTAGAGATTTTCCTCCAAACTTTCACTTTTTCTTAAACTAATAAAAATTTAAGTGCCTGCAGGCTGCAATATCGATTGCATGACGCCAAAAAGCCTTCGCTTCCGGCGTTTGTCTGGAATCATCACTGAACGATGGCGAATGCAAAGAAGGCGCGGAGGGCGCCATCCCCAATGAATCTCGCTTTTCCTAGAGTAGGAAACTAACCTGGAAGCTTCCTAATTTGTATTTTCGCTCAATATTTCAAGGAAAAAAGGAGAGTCATGTTGCGTCCTCGAGAAAGGGAATATGGAACAAGCATTTAAGGTGGCACTTGAGGGGGCATGGCAAACTCAAGTTAGGTTCGGATTCCACCTTGGATGCCCCAATGGTTGTGACCTTCGCTGCTTGTATCCGAATGCACCTTACAATCATGTCCATCATGCACTATATGTCCGAGAGTACTAGCAACAGAGTTTTCAACTGTTCAAAGGGCCCCCTTGAAGGCATCTAATAAGAGCCACAAGCCTCCCCTTTGTTAGTTTTAAGTAGGTCGTTAGAAAGATTAAACATAGATGTTAAATTTTCATTTGGAAAAGAAAAGGCACATTTCATTAAAAAGTTAATGTATGAAAGTCACTTTTAGTATAATATATTATATCAAATTAGATTACGAATCCCATGTGCTATCGATTTTTTTATATAAATATATTAAATAAGTGTCGTATCTAGACAAATCCTTAATAGTACGTTTGGCAACATTTTTGTTTTTGGGAACAATAATTCTGTTTTATTCCTACTCCCTAGAACGATTATAAATAAAACAACACATTTGTTAATAGTATAAAATTCATATTCTCAAAATAGAAAAAGAATAGTAATACATTTCATATGACCCAAAAGCTTTTTTTTTTTTTTTTTTTGTGACATGGAATTTCTTTTAATTTCTGAATAATTTTTTGAGATTTTTCTTTTTTTCTTTTCATTTTTTTCCTCTCTTCTTCTTCCTCCTCTAGCTAGTAGCCAAGCGGCGGCAAACGGCGGTGGGTGACCGGCAACGACAAGCGGTGGCATGCAGTGGCGACGAACAAGCGACGGAGCTACCGACGGCAAGGGGCGGCAACCAGCAGCAAGGGTAGAGGGCAACGAGCAGTGGGGACAATGGGGGCAAATAAGGGACAGCATGGGGTAGCGAGCAATGAGGAAGAAGAAGAAAATAAAAAAGCAAAGAAAGAAAATAATTTATTTCTAAAAATTGTTCTTGGTAACAATAAGCTACTTTTTTCTACTTCTTATTTATGTTCAAAATCAATTCTCCGACCACTTTACTATTCCAAGAAATAGTAAAACTAACGATGTTACTAAGGGGGTGCATGAAAACCATTCTATTCCGAAATAGTTTTTAGAATATAAATAGATTTTTCTATTTCTATGTCTAGAAAATTTTTTAAGTAAAAATAACCGTTTGATAACGACACAAAATTTCTACTCTAAAAATAGAAATTCGTTTGATAACGACATAAAATTTTTTCCTTTCGGACCGAGACAAACCGACGGATGGCGATGATGGATGGCGGTGATGGTGGCGGCGGCGGCGGCCAGCGGTGGCGGCAACTGGCGGCGGCGACGAACGATATAAAATTTTTATTTCTCAATTCTGTTCCAGAAATAGAAAAATGGAAAATTTTTATTTATGATTTCTACTCCAAACCTATTTTTAGGACAAAAATCTATTTTAAAAATAAAAAAGTGAAATAATTTTACCAAACGGGTTTCTATTCCAAAATTATTTCTGGAATAGAAAAATTATTTTTAAAATAGAAATTTTTTTTATCATGCACCCCCTAAACATATTTCTAGTCTTTTTTAATTATCAGAACAAAGAAACAAAGAAATAGGAACGTTACATGTGGTGCCTAAAAGGCCTATAGGAAAATAGAGGGGGATGACCCTTTCTAGGGAAGGTGAACCCTTATGCTCCTATTCCTAAAGGATGGGGCCACATCCTGTTGTCAGTGTGGTCGATTGATGGTGCCGGCCCTTATCTTGGGATGTCCCCTTATATAAAATTCAAGGAGTAAAGGCAATTCCCACGTCTCAATAAATATAGTGGTTAGGTTAACACTCATAAGACTTGGATTTTAACAGGTCATTAAAAGACTCAAGGGATAAGAGACAGATGGGAGATTCACTTTGGGGTAGGAGATAATCACAATGTCACTTCTCATATTCCCATTGGAGAAGGAAGAAAAAATCTTCTCCATAATTGGGGGGTGAGGTGTAAGGGCCATTACATGTTAAAGTTGATTGGCATCCAAGCTAGGCACTAGGTTACTGGACTTATGCCCGTGAAACCTAGTCGGAGTTTTCAACTCCTACTAGACTTTCCACAATATCTTGAACTGACGTGCCAACTACTGCGCCGGTTCAAGATATTGTGCGGATATTAAATGGAAAAACCAATTTCAAATGCTTAAAATTACAGATACAAATAACAGTAACTTAACATTATATGTTTTTCCTTTTATATCAAATCGGTTGGATTTGGGCTGCAAAAAAATTTCAGGCAAGTAACTCCAGCCATAACGTCAAAGTGAGGTATCCTTGCTATCAAAACAACATGCCTATCTACGGCAGCTTTAAAATACTTCATCGATAAATTCAAAAGAGTCACCATCAAATTTTTTTTAGCTTTTTCAGATTATACAACGCATTTGTTGTTTTTTAAAAGGTTAATCCCACAAAAAATATTAAACTAATACACTCATAACAAATTTATCATAAATTAATTTTTTAATCATTAAAATTCCAAATCGATACATCTTTAACAAATTTACCTCAAATCAGTACATTAATGATAAATTTACTCTTTGTTAATTTCTATTAAATTTTAATTATTAAGTTGGATAACATGTGACAATTGACTAGTATAACAGTTAATTGGTATATCAATTTAAAATGTTACTCTCCGTTTGTAAATCCAATTTAACGGATGGTTTATTTATTACAAATGTACTAATTTAACGTTTTTAGTGATCAAAAAAATTGATTTTGGATAAATTTATCGTAAGTGTATTAGTTTATAGTTTTTTGTAGTCATTTTAGATAAATATATCACATGTATGCTAGTTTGGTAAATTTATTATAAGTTTACAAGTTTAAGGTTTTTCCGTGGTATTAATTATTTTTAAATAATTAATTAGCGATTTTTAGTTTTACTTTGCATATTATGTGTGATTAAAATACAACCTACCAAAGTTTATACTAGATACCTTGTCTTTTATGAACGAATCAGATTTTAAAGTTGCCCGATATTTAATTGATGAGGTAAAATAAATATTTAAAAACACTATAAGTAATGTATAATTTCATAATTTTATGACAAATACATATAAATCTCTCATTTGCCTATGCATACGTGGGTTACAATTACCTATTAAAAAAAAAAAACTCTCAGATTTATACACATTACAAATTTACTCAAAATTAATTTTTTTTCACTACAAAAAATCTTAAACTAGTATATTTATAATAAATTCACTTCCGTTAGTTTTCGTTAAATTTTACCGTTAAATTGTTAGGCTGAATAACACGTGATGGTTGACGAATGTACCATTTTAGGGTTTTATGCTCTATTTGTCACATGTAGGGGTAAGCATGGTTCCAACCCTGAGAACTAGACTGATGAGTTCTAAATTCCAATTTATATAGGGCAGGTTTTAAATTCCAAATATTGCGGAACCTATTTTGACAATAAGTTATAGATTCTAGATTGATGGAATTTGAAACCTATAACTTGGAACTTATAACCTAAAACCTAAAATAAGTCTTTTTTGTTTTTCTTAGTTTATGTCTGCATGCAATCTTGCAATATTCCATAGCATTTGACGATAAATGTATAATCTAAAACATTCTTCTTCTTCTTTTCTTTTCTTTTTTTTAACTAAGATTTTTACTTTGTCGATATTTCATATTTTTCATGTTGTTTAAATATAAGTTATGATCAGTAAATTATAATAGCAAGTGGTGATTATTAAATAAATAATTCATTGCAATAGTTAAATTGATAATAAAAATAAAAGCTGAGTGGAACTTTGGAACTGACCTCAAAACCTCTAATAAGGTCCAAATTCTAAAGTATATAAAGTAAGTTTCAGGTTCCAAAATATGATTAACTTACTCCAATTGGTAGATTTTATATTCTAAATAAAACCTGTACAAAATCTAAAATTGCTCACCCTTAGTCCGATATGTATCAATTTTGTGATTTTCATTATATTAATTTAATTTAACGGAAATCGACGGGCACCTTCTCTACTATTGCCTCCCTTAGCTCCTCCGTGATGGAGGAGTCGCTTTGTTTGGTGACGAAATTCGGCTGCACGACTTAAACGAAGTGCTTTCTCCTTGCTCGCGAGAGGGGTTGAGAGCCCATCATGCTCCGAGGTCCAATATACGTGATTGGAAAGGTTTGAATCTCACATACAGGAGGAGCTCATAGGAGATGGGAATTTTCAAGATTTTCAGATGCAAAAAATTCTCAATTCTATTTTAGATTGCAGATTTTCAAAAGTTTCAAATTTTTTTTTCAAACATCTCAAATTATATCTTGACATTTAACGTGATATTTTACAATACATGAATATTTGGAAGATTTCAAGTTTCCTTTATATAATTCTATCTCAATTCGAATTCAGATGACTTAGGGTGTGTTTGTTTAAAATTGTTTATGTTCCTTGGAATATAAATATTTTGTTCATTTGTTATGGGGAACAATAAAATAATAGTAATGCGTTTGTTTACACATTTATTTCTTTTTTGGTAACGTTGTTTACATTTTTATTCCCGAAAACAAAAAATCTATTTTTTGTTCTTAGGAACAGATTTTGAACAGAAACAAGAAGTTAAAAAAAAATTATTTCTTATTCTCATGAACAATTTCAATAAACTTTTTTTTTGTTCATTTTATTTCTTCTTTTTTTTTCTCTTTCCTTTCTTCTTTTCTTCTTATTCTTTTTCCTTTTGTCGGTCACCGGCCTTGACCATGGCCGGCGCTGATGACCTCGTCGAAGCATCATCAGCCCCCTGAGAGGGCGAGCCACGGCGAGGCCGCACAAGGCTCGGCTTCGCCAGGCCACCTCTAGAATGGCGTCACCTGACGATGACCCAACAAGATCGAGCCTCGCCGAAAGCTGGGCGAGCTCGGCCTCGCTAGATCTGAGCAAGGTTGGCCTCGCCTGGCTAGCGGCGATCTCACTAGGCCGATGAGTGAGGTGAGGTGAGGCTCCGGCGAGCTCGTCAGACGTCGCCCAGCCGATCGCTAGCCACTACCATGGCCAGTAACGATGAATTAAAAAAACAAAAAAATTATATAAGTTTAGCAAACGTATTTATTTTTTTTCTATTTCAAGAATATAAATTTGGTGTAGTTACATACGCGTTTTTTTATTAAAAAATTATTTTCCAAAACATAAACTTAACGTGACTTGAAAATTTTTTGTGATATCAATTCTATATATTTTAAACTATCATACTTTAATAGACGGTGCGCCTGCTAGGTACCGGCTCCGACGATGTCTGACTTCTGGTTCGGATCCTCCGGCGCCACCGCGTCCAGCCCTAGTTCCTTCCCCGCTCCCTTCGGCGTCGCTCCCTCCTCTTCCTCTTCGTCGATGTCGTCGGTGTCCTCTGCTCCTACATCCTCCTTCGGATGCGGCCTCGCCGGGGCCGTGCCGGCGGGGACACCCTTCGGTGCGTCGCGGTTGGCCGTCGACGATGACTCGTGGCTATTCGGAACGGTTCGGCGCGCCGGAAGCCCCGGTCCGTCGCCGTTCGGGTCCAGTTCTCCTTCGCGATCCTTTGGCTCGTCGGCGAGGTTTGCTGCTTGTCCGTTCGATACGCCTGTGCCTTCTTCCGGTGAGCGCTCAGGTTTGGGCTCGTTCGGGACGCCTCAATCCGCGGCGAGTTCTGGATCGTCCTTGTTTGAAGCGGTCACTGCCGGTGCGCCGCCGGTCGGGGTGGCTTCGAGGGTAAGCTCGCCACTGTTCGGCGCGGCTCCAACGTCGTCGTCGACTTGGACCGCAACTGCCGCTCCGACTCTGTTTGGAACGCTGTCTTCCACCGCCGCCGACGCCTCTGGAGCCTCGTCCTTTGGAGGGATTGCTTCAGCCGCTAGCTCTGGGGCGTCCTCCCCCTTTGCCGCCGCCGCCGCCGCCGCCGCCAACCCTAGCCCCTCTCCCGCTCCCGCTCCCGCTCCCTTCGGCTTCGCTCCCCACTCTTCCGCTTCGTCGACTTCGTCGGCGTCCTCTGCTCCTTCGTTCTCATCCGGCTCCACGCCGGCGGCTTCGGCGTCGACGCTCTTCGGCACGCCCTCGTCGGCCGTGTCCGGGGAATCGTCGCCCTCCGGAATGGTCCAGCCTGCCGCGAGCCCGTCGCCGGTCGGGCCGAGTTCCCCTTCGCTATTGTTCGGCTCGTCGGGGAGCTCCGCTTCTTCACCATTCGGTACGCCTTCGCCTTCTTCCAGTGCGAGCTCGGGTTCGTCCGTGTTTGGAGTGGCCACTTCCGGTGCGCCTCTTTTCGGGACGTCTTCGAGTGCAAGCTCGCCACTGTCCGGTGCGGCTCCAACGTCGTCATCGACGTCGACTGCAGCCGCCGCTCTGCCTCCGTTTGGGACGCCGTCTTCCGCCGCCGCCGCCTCTGGAGCGTCCTCATTTGGAGGAACTGCTTCAGCCGCTAGTTCTGGTGCGCCATTGTTTGAGACAGCTCTGTCCACGGCTCCGCCGCCCCTGTTCGGCACAACCGCGACCTCCGCGAGTGCATCGACTCCATCTGCAGGTGGTTCCGCTTCGGCGTCCCCTTCGACGACATTGCCTTCATTTGCTGAAGGTTCCTCGTCGGCGGCTGCGAGTTTGACGGCGTCAGCAGTCAGTGCAGGATCTCCGACGCCTGCTAGTTCCTTCACGGGATCTGGAGTGACCGCAACACCTGCTTTTTCAGCGACTGCTAGTTGGGTCCCAAGCTTTTCGCCGTCTACCGAAACTTCAACACCAGCTTCATCTCACTCACCTTCTGCCACCACCGTCTCTGCTTTTAGTGAGTTTCTGCTGACACTTTGCGTTTGAACTAGCATGATGAAGAAGTTGGAATTCCCTCGTAAATACATAAGAAGTGCCAATTGTAGGTTTGCTCTGCATCATGACGCATGCTTATTCTACATGTGCATATTCCTCCTAGTTTCAAGGGCGTTGCCTTGTTGTCTGTTTTGGTTAGTACGATGAGATATCACTTTGTGGATCCTGATTCCTCTCACCATTTTCATTGGCTCCATATGTGAATCAAAAGATTTTCGTAGTGGCTCCATATGTGAAGCAGTAGGTTAAAAAGTTCTGAATAAGAAGCAAAATCACAATATCTTATCTCCCTTGGGGACACTCTCATTAGCATTGTTCGTTGTCCAGTTGTCACCTGTATACTTTCGACACATACCTGAGCATCCTTGTGCACACTGCTTCTAGAGGTGCTTGCAGTGAAGAAAGAGTTTCCATTTTTCATTTTGCTACTTTTTTGGTAATGTGGGTTTTTGGGGTTGGGGGGTTGCTGTATGCGCTGCAATATTGGTGAACACAAGGTGGGCAACATGGAACAGATTTTTTTTTTCCCTTTGCTTTGTATAAACACGCAATCTTTTGCTTGCACATACATTTATTCTGTCATTCTCTAGTTCTTCATACAGCATCTTGACTGTACAGTTACCTATTACGATAAGTTCTATGAAAATATTATTGTAAGGAGAAATGTTCATGCCAAGGTGACTTGCTGCTGCAATCACGAATAGAGTCTGACCCTTTCATTTCTTTACGCTAAAAATTATAAAAAATTAATTGTTGAATCCCTTTTATCGTTTCTGCATAAGCTTGGTAAAAAGAAGAAATGCTCTTCATGCTATTATCTGGAAGTGTAAATGGCGCTCACTAATATCCCCATTTCTGCTTTGAAATATATTACTCTGGTGCACATGTTACGTTAATGAATTAATGTACCAAAAAAACTCATCATGCAGGGAGTTTGCACCTTTTGCAGTATCTCATCGCAGCTCTTCCCTTTTCTATGACATTGACTTCCCTGTGCTGCTTGTCCTGTGCACTTGGATTGCTGGATTGTCTTCATGATATAGGCATTCTTGACTTGCCAAGTAGATGTTAGCATCTTCTTATCATCTCTTAGCGCATAAATATGGTATGACATGGTATTGTTATGTTTAATTCATGTAGAAAAAACTAACACAGGAAGCTGATATGTTGTTGTGCGTTTCCCGTTTTATGCTTAAGGAATGGGATGCCATGTTGAATGATTTTTGAAAACCTCTTTTTAAGGTGTCCCTGCTACAGTTTCTGCAGCAACAACAGCTTCTGGTGCCAGCACAACTGCAGCTTCTACATCATCTCTTGGCGTGGCTTCTAGTAATGGGTCTGCATTCGCTGTCTCGATAGCTAACTAATGTACTTTTTACTTCATAACATGGCAGGACACTTTCTTGTTACATATCTATGGATATCCTGGTATTTGTTTCACATATTCAAGGCAATTAGTGCCTAGTTTTTGGACTATTCATTTAAGGATTAACTCCTTTCTTTGTTTGTTTCTAAAGAATTCTTGTTCATGTAAGTTTGCTTTATCTACTAGCATTACTTTATCTATCTGTTTCATCTAGAATATTTTTGAAGAACCTACTTTCGTTTTTTCTAATATAGGAAGGATTTCATAAACGCTTTTCTTTATCTTCTCCCTACCATTTGTTTCCTTCTCTCTCTCTCTCTTTTTTTTTTTTCCTGAGATTAATATATTCCGTTTGAGATCATTGGCATCATTTTATGTTACTTAATTTCATTTCCTTCTGTTCAATGATGAACATATAATGTCAGTCCGAGAGCATGTGTTGTTGGCATCAGAATGTTTCAGCTTATTTCATTTTTCTTATGCACTTACTTTAGAACAATATCAAGCACCAGCTCTGCAGCTGCTACACCAAAATTACCTTCAGAGATTGTGTCCATGGCCATGCTGACGTTGACGGCTACCACACCTTTGCAAGAAGCAAACATAGGTGCAGTTGATCAATCAAGCGTGCCAACACCAGAACCAGCTGAAATGACTGCTGATCTTTTAGACGTTGAGTCGGCTGATCTAGATGCAGTCAACGAAATCTTGGGAGTAATAGAAGCAAGATTTGGAGAGCCCCTCCCATCTAGTTCTGACCCTTCTGACCCATCAAAACCTGTGGCTGTTGATGATGTTAAGGCTAAATGGGAGGAGTTATACCAACTGACAAAAGGAGGATACTCCCAGATTGCTTCTAATTCAGTCCTCGAATGCAGAATAAAACATCTGCTTGCTGAGTTGAGTTCTGGCGAAGACTGCTTCACCAAGACTCCTGAATTTCGGCATGAGTGCGAAGAGTTTGCCAAACATTTTGCGTGTGGCACTGAAGTCTATAGACTGAACTGTGACAAGATTGAGTCGTCAATAGCTGCTGAAGAAGGTTTCAACAAACTGGAAGACCGACTGACTTCAGGAAAGCAAACTCTGAAAGAACATCGCAGTTCTTATCAGGCTGCCGTGGACAGAAAGGCTGAGCTTACAGAGGAGAAAGAAAGACTCGAAGCGCTTCTTGCTGAAGTTCAACGCCAGATAGAATCGACCCAACTTGAAGTTCAGCGTGAAGGGAGGTCTATGAAGCAACAGCTTCAGGAGGTCGTCGCAACCATGCAGGAATATGATCGACAACAAGCAGACGTCGACAGGCATTTATCCATCAGAAGAGTATGTGTTGCAAATAACAAGACATTGGATGAAGACCTTTCGGATTTCAGGAGAAGTGTGAAGAAGCTGATTGATGATCCGGAATACATAGTAATCTAGCTAGCTCTCTTTAGATCTCCACTGTCTCGCCGTATTTTCGTTTCTCCTATATCTCTTGCGTCTGTCTCATAGTTGGATAAGAAACTTTTTAGGTACTTTGCCATTAATCGGCTATGGTAACATTTCACCATCCAAGTGCATCAATCGATAGGCATTGCCACTTAGCACATTTGGCACTGGGTTTGGGCCATTCCAAAGTCGGCGAATGCTTATCGAATTAATCGCTTTTGCAAATAACCGGCAAAAAAGTCTACATACCAAATCACCAATGGCAATCTTTTAATTTTAACGTATTTATTGTAAGCCTCGGCGACGCTTTTCCATTGCATGACAGTATGCTCTAGTGCCGATGCTCGAATTCCATCCACACCATCTAGATTCATATACATGACATATTTTAATGTCTGTCTTTTGAGTTTTTCGTCCCTTCATTTACTTTGTTCAATGAACGACTTGTCTCCAATTTTCTTTTTCTCTGGCCAAATAAGTACCTACCACCATAGTTCGAATTTCATCTGATGACCGTACTTTTATTTCTGTTAGTATTATTTTGGCTAATGCTTCTAATATTTTGTATTCATATGCAATTTGAGTTAATTCAGTGGCTTCCGGGTTTTCATATCTCCGATATGGATTCAACCATAGCCGGGACCAATAGCTCTAAACGGGGCCAAGATAATATAACCAATTATCAATTCATTGGACTAAAAGTTGATGATTTAGGCTCAACACAACAAACATAAAACTCACTTTCAATTTGTTTTATTAAGACAATCTGAGGTGGTATTGAAAATTTCATGCGAAACTAATAAAAAGTTCTAACTATCCAAAAAAATCGAAGTGCAGCACTTGAGGTACTTTCTTTTAGTAGCACACTAGTATAATCTGAAATTCTCCTATGTCAAAATGTTGTAAGATCAATATCATCATAATCATACTCCTATAGGTGGTATTTTATTACAATAACACAATCTAAAATTGGAGGCGTAAAGGAGGAATTTGAATTTGAATTTGAATTGAGAATTTTAGTTTCTTTGAGCTCCATTACATTGGTACGAAACATTCATAAATTATCACCAAACGGCGAGCAGCCCACCTTAGCAAAATCCCAACTTATGTTAGAACTTTGTTAGTCTCATTATAAAATGAAAAAATAGCCAGATGAATGGAGAATGACTTATCTCTACAATATACATGTCCAAAATTAGAAAAAAAAAAATTCTCCAGTAAATAGCATGCCAAGAATGCCCATGATTTTCTTTTACATGTACAAGTGTCTCATGCCAAATTCTTCATAAATTCTTCAATAGGAGGAAATTATTTAATTGCTAACGACACGCACTCGTATTAACGATGCTTGCAAGAAATGGGTAAGTATCATTTATCTTTAAAAAGGGAAATATTTCAAATTTGATTGGAGAAGGTAAAAATTTCCTAATATAGACACAAGCCCGTTTCCCATCTACAATTTAATCCTATGTAAAACCTCTGTAAATATTTCCTATTTTAAATAACGTAAACGTTTCCTATTTTAACTCCACCTTGCAGCTACTTAAGGCACACGTCCTCAATTCTAACCCCAACATAATAACAGCTTCTAGTTTCTTCACTTGCGATACTCTCTGCTCTCTCAGTTTTTTTAAATCGCCACTCGACAGTCCTGTCTTCCTCATTTGTCACGTTTAGAACCCGTCAAGATGCATTCTCTTCACAAGATCACCTTCTACGGCCAGCAAATTTACGCTTGCGTCACCTGCGAACCCTCCATCATCACTCGTTGGATTAACGACGTTGAGCGAGCCTACCTGCCTTGGCTGAATCGGCTTGTCGTTGGCCTCGACATTGAGTGGCGCCCAAACCTCGAGCCTGGCGTCATCCACCCTGTGGCTACACTGCAACTGTGCGTCGGCCACAGCTGGCTCATCTTTCATATCCTCCATGCCGAGTACATCCCTGGGTCACTCCATGCATTTCTCGCAAATCCCAACTACACATTCACTCGGTTTCGGTGTCGGCATCAAGGATGACGCAACGAAGCTGAGCGACGACTATGGGCTTCCCGTATCACCGTGCGCTGGCGGTAGAGAAGTGGCGGAGCCCATCATTGGGTTACATGGGGCTGAAGAAATTAGTCAAAGTCATATTTCGCAAAGATCTCGAGAAGCCCAAAGAGATCACATTCACATTGACGGATCATCTAGTGAAGTATGCTTGTTTCGATGCTTTTGTCACCTTCGAGCTAGGAATGGTTTTGCAAGCGTGGTTAGTGGGTAGACCTTGTGTTGGTGGATGTGTTAGGCCTACTTGTTTTTTTTGGACATAAAAGCCGGAACTCTTATATTGCACGAACAAAGGGAATACACCATGCACCTAAAGCATCCGCAGACACCAAATCTTGATGAGGAGGAGGAAATACAGCCCAAAGGCGTCTAGAAGAACCCGTGCCGTGGGCCTTAGCAGCCCAATCAACAGCGACGTTCGCTTGACGACGATAGAAATCTAGGGTAAGATTAGGGAAAAAAGAAAGCAGAAAGGCAGCTTCCAAGAAGAGGCTGCGATCCTCCCATGACGGCCGCCGATGTCCCTTCAGTGTCTCAATAAGGATCTGGCTATCCGATTCAACAAGCACCTCAGCGAGAGAATCCCTAATCGAGCAAATACCGAAGAGCGAGGGAACAAGCTTGGATTTCCGCTTGCAGTGGAGAGTTTGCAGCAAAGCTGTAGGAAAAACCGCCAATGAGTCGCCCCTGACTATCGCGGCACACACAAGCCATGGCCCCCTCCCTACTTCCTGGTTGATAAGCGCCATCTATATTGACCTTTAAGACCCCTGGATTTGGGGGTCACAATAGAGAGCCACTGTTTTGAGTCGATGTGTGCTTGCAAGCAGAAGAGTGAGTAGCAGTCCAATCAACAAGAGATTGAACCAGAGCGTTGTCTGCCACTCGATGCGGATTTGGAGCCTTGTGATGGAAAATAAAAGCATTCCTCGCCCGCCAGATATGCCACAGGACAGTGGCGAGAAGATCTAGACCAGGTAAAGGTTTCTGATTAGTAGCATGCTCCATAATCCAGGCTGCGATGTGTTGAATGTGGTGAGATTGAATAGGAATAGCGATTTGGGGATGTCGCCACACCTGTTTGGTCCATGGACAGGACATGAACAAATGTTCTAGGGTTTCAGGAATATCTTGATTGCATAACATATAGAAAGGATTGTCGATTATGTGTTGCTAATGTAGATTCACTCTTGTTGCTAAACCATCATGACACAATAGCCACGGGAAATGATGTACCTTAGTAGCTGTGGTCATTCTCCATAACTTTTGCCATAGCCAAGTTGGGTGTTAATTTGAGGTTGAAACTGCTCTTTTAATATCTTATGAATGTTTGATTACCTGATATGCTAATTTGACTGTATATTCACCAGAACTGGTAGCAGTCTAGATTAGTTTATCCTGGACACAATTAGGTCTTACCAGAATTGAGGCAATCCGGTTCACCACCTGGGAGTCGAAAAATCGGCTAAGCAGATCGAACTTCCAGGTGTTGGTGGTAGTATCAAGAAGGTCTGCCACCACAGAGGGTTCTCCTCTTTGAGGAGGTCCAACTAATATCCCTATAGGTAGCCACCGATCTGCCTTGATATGGATCGACCTCCCATCTCCTACTAACTAGCGAGTATAAGGTAAAATGGCTTCTCGACCACTCATTAGACTCTGCCAGCCCCCTGACGGGCGAAAGCCTTTCCCTGCCTGTTCAAAATTCAAAGATGGAAAATATAAACCTTTGAAAACTTTGGCCCATAAAGTGGAAGGCTGATGAAGAAGACGCGATGCTTGTTTACCAAGCATGGCTAAGTTAAAACTCATAAGATCCCGAAATGCTAAACCACCATCATCCTTGCTTTGTTTTAGTAACTCCCATTTGCGCAGTGGATTCCTCTTCTATTTCTGTCAGATTGCCACCAAAATCTAGCTATTATCTATTCAATTGATTTGCATAAAGATACAGGTAATCTAAATATTGACATAACATACTGTGGTATGGATTGTACCACAGCCTTGAGCAAAACTTCTTTCCCCACTTTCGAGAATAGATTTTCCTTCCAACCTTCCAGTTTAGCATTATCACGAGCCAGAATCCATGAGAACATATCCCTCTTCGACCGACTTCAATCAGATGGTAAACCGAGATATCTGCCACAACGTTGGAGAATGGGCACTCTAATGGCATTGGCCATGTTTTCCTGTAGAGAAGCAGGACAAGATTTGCTAAAAAATATCCCAGATTTGTTACAATTGATCTCTTGGCCCATAGCCAAGCAATACTGATTCAGGATACTCGATAAATTTTGACATTTGCGAACTGAACCATCAAAGAAGATAGCATCGTCAGCAAATAGAAGGTGTGATAGAGTTGGACACCATCAATTGAGGGTAATACCTTTAAGAGTACCCTTATCCACTGCGTTATGAATAAGTAAAGATAATAGATTGGCAATGATGATAAAAAGGTATGGAGATAGAGGATCTCCCCGACGAAGACCCCTAGTAAGCTGGAAAGGCCGAAGGCACTCGCTATTCATACTGATGCTTAATGATGTAGTTGTAATGCACTGCATAACTAACTTGACCTAGTGAGAATTAAAACCTAACTTGAGTAGATATGCCCGTAGAAAGTCCCATTCGACCCTGTCATAAGCTTTCCTCATGTCCAGTTTGATAACTGCTTGAAAATGGCGTTTCCTCCTTCTGGATTTAAGTTGATGGAGGACCTCCTAAACTAATAGGATGTTACCTTGTATTTGACGGCCGCTCACAAGGCGCATTGGTCCTCAGAGATTAGAGTTGGTAACAGAGGCTTGAGCCTATTGGCAAGCACCTTGGAGATGATCTTGTAGGCGTAGTTACACAAACTGATTGGACGAAACTGATCAAGGCTTTCAGGGTTTGGTATTTTTGGAATCAAGGCAATAATTGTTGTATTCAAAGTCGAAGGTAGATAGCCTGAGACAAAAAAATGCCGAACTGCTCGGAAAAGATCAGTTTTGATAATATCCTAATACGTCCTATAAAAAATACCATTCAGGCCATCGGGGCTAGGAGCCTTGGTAGCTCCCAGCTGGGAAGTTGCTTGCTTCAGCTCTTCAAGGGTCAACAAAGTAGTTAAGGCAATATTCATGGTTGGCGTCACCACCATGGGGCATTGATCTAAGATAGGGCCAAAGCTTGGCATACCCACAGTTGTATATAAAGAGGAGAAGAAGTTGTGCGTCATATCCTTAAGCCTTGTTAGGCCTACTTGCGTGATGGTGCCTAGGCCCTATTTTGCTTCGTCAGTTTCACTCATGAAGTTCGTAGACATCTGTAATTGCCTTTTATAAATAGAGTTTTTTTGTTGTTGGCATTTACACGAATCGATCTTTTAGCGTATGCCGGTGAATTGTGCAGTGCATGCACTGTCAAATATTATTCATACAATGCTCATCAAACCTGGAAAATACATGTGATTTTGAAAACAACAATATAAATCAAGTAAAGTAGACCTATTCTGTAATTAATTTTCAGTACCCAAAAACAATATCGGCCTCACAATATTATTAAAAATCTATAAAACAAAAATTAAGTTGAAATACTCTAAGGGATCAAATGTTTATGGTGTGAGATTCGTAAGAGATATAATGACAAAAGTCGAGAATGAATTTACACTGAAAACATTAATTCGCCATTTATTAATATTATTCATTGTTTTAATTTGACAATGAATTTACACTGAAAACAATTTCTAATCAGAATGATTATTTTTTATTCTATTTTCAGGAATAGTTTTTAAGCATTTTAAACCATTTGGTAATTGTCAAAAAATTTTTATTCCCAAAATAGAATTGCATTTGATATCATTTTGAAAATTTCTAATCCAATATAATTTTTTAATAATTATAATTTTTTTTTCTTTTCTTTTTTTCTTCTCCTTCAAGGTTTGTTGATTGCTAGCCTTGGGATGATCGTTGATCGGCTAGCCGAGGGCCGGCAACCTCGCTAGAGTGTTGTCGGCCCTCGGCGAGGTCGCACCTTGTCAGCTGAGCCTCATTGGCAATTGGGCGAGGCTCGAGCGAGCCTTAGTTGGGCAAGCAGCCTCGCTCGGATCTAGTAAGGTCGAGCTTGCCCAATCGCCCGCGGGGCTTGACCTTGCGGTGGCCCGACGAGGCTAGCCGGTGGTTGGGCAAGCCTTCGAACCTAACCCAACTTGTCGCTGGCGACTGACGGCAGTGGGTGGAGGACGGCGGTGGCAATGCACGGCAATAGTTGCGGCGGTGACAGCAGTTGAAGAAGAAGAAAGAGGGAAGAAGAATAAGAAAAAAAGAAAAGAAAATAGATAAAATATATTAACTTGATTTTAGAATTGTTCCCGTGAACAAATAATTAACTTTTTTTTACTTCTCAATTTTATTCCAAATCTACTTCCAAGAACAAAAAAATAGAAATTTATTTCTGTGAACAAAAATTTTATCAAATGAATTTCCCTTCCAAATCTACTCTTAAGAACAAAAGAATAGAAATTGTTATTATTTGGCAAGTTGCCAAACAGAGCTAAGTGTCTATTTTTGGGATTTTTTTTTTTTGTTCGGAATGTTTTTGGGATTTAGATGATAGTGAAATTATCATTTTTATATTTTTGTCAATATATAAAAAAATTTTGAAAAAATTTAAAAAATTCAGGGACCAAAAACCCCATGGCGCGGCCCGCTTCTCCTATACCCCTCGTCATTTTTACGCAGTCTCTCTTGCTTACAGAGAAAGAAAGGAGGGAAAGAAAGTACCCGCTCCGACGATGTCGGGTTTCTCGTTCGGGTCCTCCGCCGCCGCGGCCGGGTCCTCCTCCGCCGCGACCGGGTCCCCCTTTGCGTTCGGATCTTCCCCTGCCGCTTTCGGATCCTCCTCTGGTTCACCTTCGCTCCTTCCTCCGCCGCAAACCCCAGCTCCGCCTCCTCCTCCGCCTCCTCCTCCCCGGTCTCTTTCTCCTTCGCCCTCTCCTCCGCCTCTCCCTCCCCCTTCGCCGCCGCCGTGGTCTCCAACCCTAGCTCCTCCCCTGCTTCCGCTCCCTTCGGCTTCGCTCCCCACTCTTCCTCTTCGTCGATTTCGCCGGCGTTCTCCGCTCCTTCGTTCTCATTCGGCTCCACGCCGGCGGCTTCGGTGCCGTCGCTCTTCGGCACGCCGTCGTCGGCCGCGTCCGGAGGATCGTCGCGCTTCGGAATGGCTCACCCTGCCGCGAGCGCGTCGCCGTTCGCGTCGAGTTCCCCTACGCCATCGTTCGGCTGGTCGCTGATCTCCGCTTCTTCTCTGTTCGATACGCCTGCGCCTTCTTCCAGTGCGAGCTCGGGTTCGTCCTCTTCTGGAGCGGCCACTTCCGGTGCGCCTCTTTTCGGAACGTCTTCGAGTGCAATCTCGCCACCGTTCGGTGCGGCTCCAACGTCGTCATCAACGTCGACTACAACCGCCGCTCCGCCTTTGTTTGGGACGCGGTCTTCCTCCGCCGCCTCCTTTGGAGCGTCCTCATTGTTTGGGACAGCTTCATCTCAAGCACCTTCTGCCACCACCGTCTCTGCATTTAGTGAGTTTCTACCGACACTTTGCGTTTGAACTAGCATGATGAAGAAGTTGGAGTTCCCTCGTAAATACATAAGAAGTGCCAATTGTAGGTCTGCTCTGCATCATGACGCATGCTTATTCTACATGTGCATATTCCTTCTAGTTTCAGGGGCGTTGCCTTGTTTTCTGTTTTGGTTAGCACGACGAGATATCAGTTTGTGGATCCGATTCCTCTCACCATTTTCATTGGCTCCTTATGTGAATCAAAAGATTTTCTTAGTGGCTCCATATGTGAAGCAGTAGGTTAAAAAGTCCTGAATAAGAAGCAAAATCACAATATCTTATCTTCCTTGGGGACACTCTCATTAGCATTGTTCGTTGTCCAGTTGTCACATGTATACTTTCGACACATACCTGAGCATCCTTGTGCACACTGCTTCTAGAGGTGCTTGCAGTGAAGAAAGAGTTTCCATTTTTCATTTTACTACTTTTTTGGTTCTGTGGGTTTTTGGGGTTGGGGAGTTGCTATATGCGCTGCAATATTGGTGAACACAAGGTGGGCAACATGGAACAGATTTTTTTTCCCTTTGCTTTGTATAAACACGCAATCTTTTGCTTGCACATACATTTATTCTGTCATTCTCTAGTTCTTCATACAGGAGTCTTAGCTGTACAGTTACCTATTACAATAAGTTCTATGAAAATATTATTGTAAGGAGAAATGTTCATGTTGAGACGTGACTTGCTGCTGCAATCACGAATAGAGTCTGACCCTTTCATTTCTTTACGCTAAAAATTATAAAAAATTAATTGTTGAATCCTTTTTAACATTTCTGCATAAGCTGGGTAGAAAGAAGAAATGCTCTTCATGGTATTATCTGGAAGTTATCGCCATTTCTGCTCCGAAATATATTATTCCGGTGCACATGCTACATTAATAAATTAACGTACCAAAAAAATCATTAAGCAGGGAGTTTGCACCTTTTGCAGTATCTCATCGCAGCTCTTCCCTTTTTTTTATGACATTGACTTCCCTGTGATGCTTGTCCTGGGCACTTGGATTGTTGGATTGTCTTCATAATATAGGCATTCTTGACTTGCCGAGTAGTTCGCATCTTCTTATCATCTCTTAGCACATAAAAATGGCATGACGCGGTATTGTTATGTTTAATTCATGTAGAAACTAACACAGGAAGCTGATATGTCGTTGTGCATTTCTGGTTTTATGCTTAAGGAATGGGATGTTGTGTTGAATAGTTTTTTACAACCTCTTTTTAAGGTGCCCCTGCTCCAACTTCTGCAGCAACAACAGCTTCTAGTGCCAGTACAACTGCAGCTCCTACATCATCTCTTAGCGTAGCTTCTAGTAATGGGTCTGTATTCGCTGTCTTGATAGCTAACTAATGTACTTTTTAATTCATAACATGGCATGACACTTTCTTGTTCCATATCTATGGATATCCTGGTATTTGTTTCGCATATTGAAGGCAATTTGTGCCTAGATTTTGGACTATTCATTTAAGGATTAACTCCTTTCTTTGTTTGTTTCTAAGGAATTCTCATTCATGTAAGTTTGCTTTATCTACTAGCTTTGCTTTATCTAACTATCTGTTTCATCTAGAAAATTTTTGAAGAACCGCTTTTGTTTTTTTATTTAATACAGGGAGGATTTCATAAACACTTTCCTATCTTCTCCCTACCATTTGTTTGTTTTTTCTTTTTTTTTTTCTTTTGAGATTAATATATTCTGTTTGAGATCATTAGCATAATTTTTATGTTACTGAATTTCATTTCCTTTTGTTCAATGATGAATATATAATGTCACTCCGAGAGCATGTGTTGTTGGCATCAGAATTTTTCAGCTCATTTCATTTTTCTTATGCACTTACTTTAGAACAACATCAAGCCCCAGCTCTGCAGCTGCTATACCTTCAGAGATTGTGTCCATGGCCATGCCGACATCGACAGCTACCACACCTTTGCAGGAAGCAAACATAGGTGCAGTTGATCAATCAAGTGTGCGAAAACCAGAACCAGCTGAAGAATCGACTGCTGATCTTTCAGACGTCAAGTCGACTGATCTAGATGCAGTAGACGAAATCCCGGGAGTAATAGAACCAAGATATGAAGAGCCCCTCCCTTCTAGTTCTGACCCTTCTGACTCTTCGACACCTGTGGCTTTCGATGATGTTCAGGCTAAATGGGAGGAGTTATACCAGCTGATAAAAGTAGGGTACTCCCAGATTGCTTCTAACTCAGCCCTTGAATGCAGAATAAAACATCTGCTTGCTGAGTTGAGTTCTGGTGAAGACTGCTTCACCAAGACTCCTGAATTTCGGCACGAGTGCGAAGAGTTTGCCAAACATTTTGCGTATGGCACTGAAGTCTATAGACTGAACTGTGACAAGATAGAGTTGTCGATATCTGCTGAAGAAGGTTTCAACAAACTGGAAGACCGAATGACTGCAGGAAAGCAAACTCTAAAAGAACATCGCAGTTCTTATCAGGCTGCTGTGGACAGAAGGGCTGAGCTTACAGAGGAGAAAGAAAGACTCGAAGCGCTTCTTGCTGAAGTTCAACGCCAGATAGAATTGACCCAACTTGAAGTTCAGCGTGAAGGGAGATCTATGAAGCAACAGCTTCGGGAGGTCGTTGCAACCATGCGGGAATGTGATCGACAACAAGCAGAAGTCGACAGGCTTTTATCCATCAGAAGAGTATGTGTTGCAACTAACAAGACATTGGATGAAGAACTTTCGGATTTCAGGAGAAGTGTGAAGAAGCTGATTGATGATCCGGAATACATAGTAATCTAGCTAGCTCTCCTTACATCTCGACTGTCTCGCCGTAATTTCATTTCTGCTATATCTCTTGCATCTGTCACATAGTTGGATAAGAAACTTTTTAGGTACTTGCCATTAATCGGTTGTGGTAATATTTCACCATCCAAGTCCATCATCGATAGGCATTGCCACTTAGCACATTTGGCACTGAGTATTGGCCTTTCCGTAGTTGGCAAATGCTTATCGAATTAATCGCTTTTGCAATTAACCGGCCAAAAAGTATACATGCCAAATCACTAATGGCGATATTTTAATTTTAAAGTATTTGTTGTAAGCCTCGGCGACTCTTTTCTTTTGCATGACAGTATGCTCTAGTGCCGATGCTTGAATTCCATCCAAATCATCTGGATTCATATGCATGACATATTTTAATGTCTGGCTTCTGAGTTCTTTGTCCCTTCATCGACTCTGATTTCTTAATATTCAATGAACGACTGTCTCCAATTTTCTTTATCTTTGGCCAAATAAGTACCTACCAGTGACCATAGTTCGGATTTCATTTGATGATGGTACTTTTATTCCTGTTATTATTATTTTGGCTAATCCTTGTAATATTTTGTATTCATATGCAATTTGAGTTAATTCAGTGGCTTCCGGATTTTCATATCTTCCGATATGGATTCAGCCATAGCTGGGACCAATAGCTCTGCGCGGGGCCAAGATAATATAACCAATTATAAATTCATTTGACAAAATTGGGTTAGTTGGTCAATTGAAATTTGAAAAAGTTGATGATTTAGGCTTGACACAACAAACATAAAGCTCAATTTCAATTTGTTTTATTAACACAATCCGAGGTGGTATCGAAAATTTCATGTGAAACTAAAAAGTTCTAACTATCCAATAAAATCGAAGTGTAGCACTAGAGGTACTTTCTTTTAGTAGCACAATAGTATAATCTGGAATTCTTGTATGTCAAAATGTCGTAAGATCAATATCATCATAATCATACTCTTATAGGTGATATTTTAAAATAATACAATCTAAAATTGGTGGCGTAAAGGAGTGAATTCAGAATTTTAGTTTCTTTGAGCTCCATTACATTAGTACGAAACATTCATAAATTATCAACCAACGGCAAGCAGCCCACCGTAGCAAAATCCCAACTTGCGTGAACTTTGTTAGTCTCATTAAAAAATGAAAAAATAGCCAGATTAATGGGGAATCACTTATCTCTATAATATACATGTCGAAATCTAGAAAAAAAAAAATTCTCGAATAAATAGCATGCCAAGAAAGCCCATGATTTTCTTTTACATGTACAAGTGTCTCATGCCAGATTCTTCATACATTCTTCAATAGGAGGAAATTATTTAATTGCTAACGGCACGCACTCGTATTAACGATGCTTGCAAGAAATGGGTAAGTATATAGACATAAGCCTATTTCCCATTTACAATTTAATTCCACGTAGAACGTTTGTAAATATTTCCTATTTTAAATAACATAAACATTTCCTATTTTAACTCCACCTTGCAGCCTATGAAGCACGGACAATCTACAATAGTTTTCGTGTCGTGTCACACATTTCGACACGTGTCTGACACTTTCGAACACTTTCTGACACTTGATCAACACGTGTCGGAAAATCCAACACCTAGTCAACTTTCCCAACACTTTCCGGCACTCGAGTTAGAATTCTGACATACAAGCTTCCAATACGTAATTCCGATATCAAGGTAAATTTTAAAAATTCAATAAATAAGAAGTCAAAAAAAAAATATATATATATATATATATATATGAAAAAATAAAACACAATAATAAAAATAATAAATTGAGAAATGAGAAAAATCTAGTATTCTCTTCTCTTTTGACTTCCACTTCCCGTGATACACAATTCATCTTTAAGTTTTTTTTTTTTTTTTTTCTCATTTTCCAACATATCTAACATGCAAGTCCAGAATATAGATCGCTTATTTTTTTCTCCAAATTTTATGAATTATTGAAATAGAGTTTAATTTGTCAAATTAAAACAATGAATGATATTAATAAATGGTGGATTAATGTCTTCAGTGTAAATGTATTCTCGACTTTCATTTATTTATTTATTTATGAATTTGATTCAAATTAATTTGATTGAAATAATCATAAAAATGATATTTATTATATTTAATATATAACGTGTTAGAATTCTCTGTTTTTTTTTTTTTTATAAATAACATGTCAGCATGTTGTGTCGTGTCGTGTGGTGTATCGCGTGTCGGTGTTGCTGCTACTTGGGGTTACTTAACGCACACATCCTCAATTCTAACCCCAACATAATAACGGCTTCTTCATGATAAAAAAAAAAAAAATTTATGTTCCAGAAATAGTTTTTCTATTCCAGAAACAATTTTGGAATAGAAATTCGTTTGGTAAAATTATTTCACTTTTCTATTTCTGAAATAGATTCATGTTCCGAAATAGGTTTGGAGTAGAAATCAGAAATAAAATTTTTCTACTTTTCTATTTCTTGAACAGAAATGAGAAATAAAATTTTTTTTCTTCGTTCATTCCCCCCGCCGCCACCGGTTGCCGCTTGCCTCTACCGCTGCCTGTCGTCGGCCACCGCCGCCACCACCGGCGACCGGCAATGCAAAGAAGAAAGAAATTTTGTGTCGTTATCAAACAAATTTCTATTTTTAGAGTAAAAATTTTGTATCGTTATCAAAAGATTATTTTTGCTTAGAAACTCTTCTAGAAATAGAAATAGAAAAACTATTTCTGTTCCAGAAACTATTTCTGGAATAGAATGGTTTTCATGCATGCCCTTAGTTTCTTGCTTGTCATACTCTCTGCTCTCTCAGTTTTTTTAATGGCCACTCGATAGTCCTGTCTTCCTCATTTGTCACGTTTCAGAACCCGTCAAGATGTATTCTCTTCACAAGATCACCTTCTATGGCCAGCAAGGGCGCGAATGATAACCATTCTGGCCAAAAATTGATTTCTGGAAGAGAAATAGATTTTTCTATTTCTATTTCTAGATGAGTTTTTGAGTAAAAATACATGCTTGATAACAACAAAAAATTTATACTCTAAAAATAGAAATTTCTTTGACAATGACACAAAATTTCTTTATTTTGAACGGCGGTGGATCGGCAACTGGCGGGGTGGCGGCCGGCGGACAGCGGTGGATCGACGACTGACGACCAGTGGTGGTGGCGGCGGCCAGTGATGGATTGGTGACCGACGATCGACAGCGGTGGTGTCGGCCGAAGGGCTGGCAGCGATGGCGGCGACCGGCGGCGACGACGAACAATGAGAAATAAAAATAAAAAAATTTTATTTCTCCTTTCTTTTCCGAAATAGAAAAGTAAAAATTTTTACTTCGATTTCTATTATAAACTTATTTCTGGAACAAGAATCTATTTCAGAAATAGAAAAGTGAAATAATTTTACCAAATGGATTTCTATTACAGAAACAAGTCTGGGATAGAAAAACTATTTCTGAAATATAATTTTTTTTTTATCATGCACCCCCAAATTTACACTTGCATCACCTACGACCCGTCCATCATCACTCGTTGGATCAATGACGTCAAGCGAGCCTACCTGCCTTGGCTGAATCGACTTGTCGTTGGCCTCGACATTGAGTGGCGCCCAAACCTCGAGCCTAGCGTTATCCACCCTGTGGCTACACTGCAACTGTGCGTCGGCCATAGTTGCCTCATCTTTCAAATCCTCCATGCTGAGTACATCCCTGGCTCACTCCATGCATTTCTCGCAAATCCCAACTACACATTCGTCTGTGTCGGCATCAAGGATGACGCAACGAAGCTGAGCGACGACTATGGGCTTGCTGTGTTGCACATGGTTGATCTCCGTATGCTGGCGGTGGGGAGGTGGCGGAACCCCTCATTGGGTTACATGGGGCTGAAGAAATTAGTCAAAGTGGAGTATGCCTGCCTAGATGCTTCTGTCACCTTGGTGCCTGATCCGGTTGGCCCTATTTTGCTTCGTCAGTTTCACTCATGAAGTTTGTAAACATAAATGTAATTGCCTTTCATAAATAGAGTTTTTTCGTTGTTGGCATTTACACGAGTTAATCATTTAGCGTATGCTGGTGAATTGTGCAGTGCATGCACAGTCAAATATTATTCATCCAATGCTCATCAAACCCAGAAAATACATGTGATTTTGAAAACAACAATATAAATCAAGTAAAGTAGATCTGTTCTGTATTTAATTTTCAGCACCCAGAAACAATTTCGGCCTCACAATATTATTACAAATCTGTAAAACAAATAATTAAGTGGAAAATACTGTAAGGAATCAAATGTTTATGGTATGAGATTCGTAAGAGATATCATGACAAAAAGATTGGAATATGCAAGATATAAACAAATATGGAGGATTAATGTTTCGAATTTCTCATATGTCAGTTACTTATAATCCGTTCAAATGTTACAATCCCATTTACGGTGCAAAGTTTCAAGTGGAAGATAACTTTGCAAGGGCCAAGATAGTACAAAATGTGACAAATTATTTGACAAAATTAGTTCAGTTGGGCGATTGAAATTTGAAAAGTTTAGTGAGTGAGGCTTGATATAACAACCATAAAATCACTTTCGCTTGTGGTCTCAACACAAACCGACATAGTTTTGAACATTTATTAAAAAATTATTATTTTCTTGAGACAATAAAAGAGTAGCACCGGAAGCACTCTCTTTTAATAGTGTACTAGAATTACTCTAAAGCTTAATTTAGAATAGGTGATACATTTTCTAAGATGAATAAATAGATCATTGTGATAAAAGCCAAAATATTATATTGATTGCACAAGTTAAAACATATTCAAATTAAGTGCCTTTCTGGGCAAAAATTGTGAGAGTTACGATGAAAATGAAAATTGAAAGTTTTGTTTCAATAAAGTCACGCCTCTTGTTTCTCTAGCTTATCCACAGAGTTTAATCGAAACAAAGAGAAAGATTTTCTGAAGAATGTTATAATGTGTTTGCATGTACTTTTTCTTTTTTCTTTTTTGTATCTAATTTAGATCTTGACACAAACGCACCGACTTCTTAGTAATATACTGATGCTAACATATATAGTTACATATACATTTTTTAAAATAAAATTAAATATTAAAGATTTATAGGAAGGTCAAAAAGTACATTTTACTTAAGCTAAAACATAAGCGAACAAGCTTATCTTGAAATTAGTTACAAAATAGGATCAAAATTGTTCATCAGGGCCAGCAATTACTAGTGATAAGTGCATAAGGATTACAACCACGGTAGATATATTAAATTACACCCACAATATCAAACTACTACATGTACATGTGACCGACTTCGGAATAATTTCTCGTTAATTATGGCAAATTTCAGAAAAATTACGTTTTACACGAGATCAGCCGTTTGTGCAAATAGTGGTATATCTTCTCAAAAGCTATGTGCATCAATTGATGCCAGGCTTTGACCTGGTTTAAGTTCTCTTTATGACATCAATCTAAGAACTCAGAAAAAATAATCTAAGTAATACAGCTTGCTGTGCAGGTGAAAAATTATTTTGGATGAAATGTACTATGAAACACGATCAATGTTAAACCAGACTACCATTCATGCATATGGAGATGACCAGCACCATTGAGGTGTTAATGGACACTTCTATTATGGAAGAAATACGGGAAACTAGTATATTTTGTATAATGCTGCAGTAAACTCATGTACATTATCTTAAGAATGTCACGACAGAATTCACATTGTTAATTATCATGTGGTGCATCTATATGGAGGCATATTGCGTAACTAAAAGGGCAATGCTAGAGACGTAGAGTTTCATTAAAAAAACTAGTATTCTAATGTGACAAACTATAACTAGCTGTTTTAACAAGCAAGTCATATCCATGCACCCCTGTGAATCAAATTTGTTAACCTGTCTTTGTATGTCTCACATTAGATTCACAATTGAAGCATGCCATGGCTTATATTAGAATTATCTAACCCTTGCTCTACGAGGGCAGGCATGATGAAAAGCACCAGAGATGTATTAAACCTAAAAACCATAGAAAAAGATTGCCGCTAATCTTTATGTCGTCCCGAAACATGTCCTATGCTGGAAGGGCAAAGGTTGACACTCAAATGAAATTTTGTGATATCAGATAATGTAAGAGGAAAGAAAACTTGCAACCACTTTCATTCAAACCAAAGTTCAGGCTCACAATGAGTTTCGTATTAGTAGTCTCGGTTTTATCTATTTGACCATAGGAATTCCTTCGAGAGCAGTATGGGCTAATGATCAGTTTTGACGGCAAGAGTTGAATGGAGAGATGATAGAGCACTTGAAAAGAGATCACGAAACTAGTAGAAGAAAATATTCTCAGCTTTATTTTTAAAGACTTTAGTGGCATTACTTTCAAAAGCTTCGGCACCCAAGTGTAAATTTTGAAGAGATGCCAACTTAGAGATAATGTATAGCTTATTGTGAAAATATATATTAATCGTTTATTGATCTAGAGCCATTTTCTTTGCCAAAGAAAAGAAAACAACAATATGTTTGACAACATTCTTTTTCTCTTTGATAAAGAAAACAACAAATTCAAAGTTTGAGATATCAAACTAAAAGCTGTGCCACAAGAGCTCACCTCATCTCCAAGATGGAAACCATAATCTCAATTAAATTCATGCAACTAAAACCTTTAAAATGAAAGCTGTAAGATATTTCTTCTACCTCTCTCACTCTCTTCAAAAAACTCGGAAATAACCATTAGTGTTCAAGTATCAAGTATGGGAGTTTGATTTCACAAAGCTTTTCATAGATTTCTTGATTATTAAACAAGTTCACTTGTCTTTGGCATTTCCTCAAATAATGACGTCCAATGTCATTTCTCCAGCTGCTTTGGGGCATCCTACTATCAAAAGACAAATCGAACCATCTAATTTTACTTTGGACTCCCAGGGAAACCAATTTTTTGGGTCATCTCCTCCATCAGAATGTCCACATATGTACCGAAGAAAATAGTCCATGGGTCAATGATATCGAGTTTATCTAGCATCTTCCCTTCAAAGAGAATCTTTTGTATCATTTCTTTCATCAGAATGCCTATATTAGAGAATTATTACAAAGATCGGAATTATTAAATCACTTGAAACTCTGTACCTTTATCACTAATTAAATAATGCATGCAAATAAAATCCTAAAAAAGATGAAATTCCTAAGCTGGCTTTCATATATGAAAAAAAATGCTCTATTTTAAATATACAACTATCGGATGATATATGCACTAGTTACTTAAGTCTCATAGACTAAACATTAATCATTAATATATCCTCGATTAAATGCATTGAATGAGATTCAGTATAGAAGTTTGCGGCTACAAGTACATGAAGTCCACAACTTTCTATCCAGACAGTTGACATATATATTTTCCTATTGTTGCCTTACCTACGCAATTCACTTAAAAAGGATGTTTATAATCTATCACGATGAAGCTTTACAATGGAGTTTTATTTAAAGCTTCATGAAACTACAGCTTCAATGAAGATTTTGAAGGTTTAGATCTCTGATATTAAGCTAAAGAGCGTACTCACCCAAACAACATGTATTGGTTCAAATATATTTTCCAAGAAAAAGAAAGTACAGAGAGGGAAAAGAGATAACTACTCAATTTCAGGAGAAGTAGATAGGACACATGCAGTTGCTTCAAAGAAGTGTTGAATCGAAACTCACCTTCAAGAGTGGAAGTGCGAGATCAGCTTAGACTTAGAGTACTCGAGTGTGTATATATACAAAGTGTTTTACCTGGAGATTACAATGTTTTTAGCTTTAAAGAAGTAGATACAACATCACAAAATCATTCTTCAAAATTTAAAACTGGAAACAGTTTCCTTGTTCCATCTAGAAACAGTTTCCAAACTGTCACCAGACCTACTCTGTCACATGTTCAATGAAACTCTGCAAAGCTAAACAGGCCTCGTGCTCTTTAGAAAATATGTCTAAGGACGACAAAAATAATCAACAGACCCAAAAGTGTCCATGTCCTTACTATGGATTATTTCCTGGAAATTTCAGAGTTCAGTCACTAAAATAAAGTAAACCAGTCAAGACCTTATAAAAAAATTCATACTGTAGTAACAATTTGAACTTGGAATCAACAAGCACACAACCGATTTTGGCAACTTGTGTATGCCATGTCTGACAGAGAGAAGAACGGAGTAATCAGCAATTGCAGCATGCAAAGACCAAGCTAGTGGATGGAAAACACAATATAAAAAAAAAAAAAAATCTTATTACCTGATGTCTTCCACTATTTTCATGAAATATTAAGTTCCATCTTCAACAGGACACAATCTGGAATATTGTTGAAGCCATCCTATATCATCTGCACACTCACGAACAGTCCTCTATGCTCGTTCAATAAGACTGAAGGTTAGGATGAAAACAATTTTGTCACCACAACACTACCTATTCTAAGGATAAGTAGAGCATCAGAACCTGCCACTTTGCTTAGTCAACAAAGTCGCATGAAGTTGGTATGAAGGACTAAGACAAAATTTCACTATATATAAAATTTTAAACTAAAATGACAAAAAAACCTAATTCATAGCCAACTATCATCGGAAGGAAAAATGAAAAAAAAAATCTCCAACTCCAATTGTTCAGATAATAGTAAACATCCAAATAACTTTACAATGTCTCATTAGGAAAGACATAGGTCAGGACTATGTGTGAATCACTACCTTCGAAACATGAAAATTCCATTTGACCCCATATAATTTGAAACAAGTGCATCTGTATTTGCAGATGAACTCCTGAAAGAATCCCTTGTTATTTCATCAACTGCAAAACGGGCACCAATTTCATTGGAATATGATCCATGCGATGCTCAACTTTCACTGAAAGAAAGTCAAATGCTTGCAAGATGTCTTTCATTTCGTCCAGAAGTAAAAGTCATCAAGTCTTGCTCACGTAGCAAACAATGCTCAGAGTCCCCAGAAGTGGATTCCACGGCAACAACGCAAAAATCCATCATCTCATCATCCAACAAAGAAAGCTTGAAAAAGTAGTCTCAGGATAGAGCAGCATATTATTCATAAGAAGTGAGAGTACTAGAAGATTTTCAAAGGTAGCAAAATGATAGAACCCATAGGGATGAAACTGACCCAAGGTGGGGGTGGACTGAGTCAGTCATGTGACTTAAATCGTTTATTTAGCATATGTGTAGTTTATCTCATTTTTTCCAAGTCCTTAGATACCAATTACAATTGGCAGACGCTTTCTTAAGTTAGGAGCCACCACGTATAGCATGGTAGTGTGAAAATTTAAACCTATTACAAGACAGCAGCAAACATTTATCTAATTATCATAGACCTAACACAACAGCAGTCACCCCCCTCCCCAACAATATGCAACAAATGTCTCACAAGAAAGATCTTTTTTATATTTTGCAAGGAGGCTCAATTTAAAGGAAGAATGATCTGCAGCTTACAACGAAAATCATAATGTTTGAGTCTCTGCTCTCTAGCTATTTCTCTTAGACCTTGAACACAATGGTTAGAGAACACATTTATTAAGCAGTTAAATTACTTCCACGTTTAGAAGCTCCCAGTACTCATGAAGGTGGAGAGAAACAACATAGGAGAATTTTCTTCATGGAATTTTTTCACTGGATTCTCCCTTTCCATGCACCCGTGCACGTGCACCCTTGTGTGTATCAGAGAGAGAGAGAGAGAGAGAGAGAGAGAGAGAAGCGAAATGAAGCAATAAAAACAGAACTTTGCACAATGTAGAGAAGACCAACTACCAGAATAATCAGGAAAGCAACCAGTTAAGAAGTTATCTGTGCAAGGTTCATTTAGTGACGGCATGGAGGTAAGCAGCTGAGGTAAGATCCCATCATATCCCATAGAAGAATTCTGCCCTTGTCTAAGAGAAACATGTTCATCAAATCTCGAGACGACAATCTAATTTAGGAGGTGAGTCATACACTGAAAAGATGGCAAACTAACATGACAATATATCTACAGATCCCAAAAAAAAAAAAAAAAAAAGAGAGAGAGAGAGAGAGAGAGAGAGACTATATATCTTCTCGCCATGTTTAACACACCCATATATACTAACAGGCACATATTCGCAGGTGGGTATGCATGCAGTAGTAGGCGTTTTTCTATCAGACTATCTATTGAAATTATTCCTCTTTAACGCATGACATGTGGAGAGCCAAAAACTCAGAGAATCCAAACTCTGAAGGTTTTTCTATATAGAAACATGCCCAAGATTCTCGTGAAAAACACTAGGCTAAAACCAGTGGTGAATAGAAAATATCAGTAGGAAAATAATTTAATAAGCTAATGAGGCTTCATTCCACGCATACACACCCCATATTTCGCAGTCAATTGGGTTCAAGGCAAAAACCATTAAGACAATACATCACAAAATACGAAGAAGCACTCCCAAGCCCAAAACTCCATCGTCCACTTTGGCTATATTCACCGCCCTCAACTTGTTTCCCCAAGCCGGCACAACACCAATTGACTCAACGACGCTTGAAGTGGAGGTGCTGAATTTGACATGCAAGAGAACTTACCAATTTCTGGGAACAGAAAGCCAAACGCAGTGGAGGCGATCGTTGGGGCGGACTCCATCCGGAGCCAAGCAGAGTCCTCCCTTCATGAAGCCAAGCCACGCGGCCCAGCGGTTCCTCCCGGGGATGCACGACGTGATCGACGGCCGTCTCTCTGGACGAGCCCATCTACTTCAAGCTAGGACGAGACCTGCCTCAAAAAGTCGAGCCAACATCGAGGAATTCTGTAAGGGCTTGGCGAGGGGTTCGAAGATGTGTTCTGCGCGGTCCACTGGGCTGGACTCGCGATCATGAACAAGCTGGAGAGCACGCTGAAGCTGAGGAGCGACAAATTGGAAGGCACGGATGGACTATGGGAACGTGAGCAGCAACACCATTTTCTACGTTGGAAGAAGGCATGGCTCATGCCATGCGTAGCCTTTCTTTCATAGGCAACGTGGGATTGTCCAATCATTACTTATGGTACGAAAAATTACGGATGACGGAACTCTTCAATACACAGCTATTAAGAATAAAACAATTTATCAATCATGTTAGAACTTTTATTTATTTCATTATAATGATAAAATGACTAGATGGAAGAAAATTTCATATATATTAAACACACACATATATATACACAGTAACCAAAATTTGGAGAAATCATTTTCAAATAGATGCCATCCCGAGAATGCCAATCACCTTCTTTTACGATGTGCACGTCTCATGCCAAATCCATTTATAAATTCTTCAATAGGAGGAAGTTATTTAGGCAGTGTTTGTTTGTATTCTTTTTTTTTGTTTATAAACAAAAATCTTGTTTTTTTTTTTTCGAGGAACAAAAAAAGAACAGAAACGCGTTTGTTTGCGTTTTTGTTCCAAATTTATTTTTTTGTTCCTAGGAATACATTTGGAACAGAAAAAAGAAACAAGAAAAGTATATTTCTTGTTTTTGGAACAATTTTTAGGAACAAATTTTCTCTCTCCTCTCTTTTTCTTCTCTTTTTTTCTTCTTCTTTTCTTTTTCTTTTTTCTTTGGCCGGTCGCCCATCTCGGCCATGGTTGGCGACCGGCTGTCGAGGGTCGGTGATGCTGTTGAGGGTTGGCAACCTCGCCGGAGCGTCGCCGGTCCTTGGTGAGGCCGAGCGTCGCCGTGGTTGGGCGGGCGAGCTCGAGCCTCACCCAACCACGATGACACTCGGCCTCGCCGGTGGTTGGGTGAGCTCGGCCTTGTCGGGGCCGGCGAGCCTCGCCGTGGCTAGGCGAGGCCGCCGGCCAAAAGGAAGGAAAAAGAAAATAGGAAATAGGAAAAATAAAATAGGAAAAGAAAATAAAAAATAAAATAAAATAAAATATTTAAAAAAAAAGAAATTAAAAGAAACAAAAAAATTATACAAGTTTACCAAACGTGTTTATGTTTATGTTTATGTTTTTTTTTTTCTGAAACAGATTTACCAAACGCGTTCTTTTGTTCAAAAATTATTCCTCGGAACAAAAGAAATACTTTTTTCTATTTTTGTTCCCTGAAACAATTTTTAAACAAAAACACAAACAAATGCACCCTTAATTTCCAATGGCACGCATGCGTGTGACCGATGCCGGTAGATATAGTACATCTTCAAAAGGGAATTTTCTGAGTTTGATCCAAGAGGTAAATATTTCCGATTTTATGATTCAAAGATAGGACAAAGTAAATTATAAATAAGAAAATGTTTGGCTTTATTTATTTATTGAGGAGGAGCCGGACACCTGGAGTGCCAAAAATTGGCATATGGGGGACACTTAAGTATTAAAAATTACGGAAGTGATACTTAAGTGCCACTTTTTTTGGAGAAAAAAAGGGCGTTTGAGTACCAAGTTTGACGAAAATAATTGAAAATCTTACGTGGTAATTTTTTAATAATATAACTCGCCTATATAGCACATCGGAGAGCTTTGTTAGTGATGAAGATCTAAAATGACATCGTTTTGTTTTTTTTGTGAATTTTGAATATAAATATTAATTAAATTAAAATATTAATATTTATGTATATTTAAAAAAAGGAAAAAAGGAGGAGGAGGAGGAGAAGGTGAGGGTTGATCCCTTGCCGCCACCTCCCCACCGTCACCAAGAAGGGCTGACGCGAGGAGGACCTACAAGCCTTCACTAAGATCTAGGCCGACAGTTGCGACCCTCGTTGGATATGGGGGAGGGCCGCAACCCTCGACCGCCTACTAGGGCAATCCCCGCCAATGGCGGCCCTTGGCTTTGGCCGGGGGAGGTACAGCAACCCTCGCCGAGATTTAGGGAAGGGCCACGACCCTATCCTTGGATCTCAACGAGGGCTTGCAAGCCCTCGTTGCAAGTCGACCGGGGTCATTGGTGACCTCGACCAACCGTTTCCCCATTGACACCGAGACCTTCCGGCAATAGCGGGAGATGACAACAAGGGCCGAGCCCTTAGTAGCCTATAATCTTCATCTTATTATTTTTTGAAAATTAAATCCATTTAAATTAATATATAAATAAATTTAGTTTTAAATTTAATTTAATTAATATTTATATTAATTATCAAGCCACATTAGCAAAACAACGTCATTTTGTACTTGTCTCACTTTGGAAAATTGCCACGTCAACATTTATTTTTGGTGAAACGAAAGGAGTAAGCGCGTTTGGTAACCATTTTGTTCCAAAAAACGATTTCTAATCAGAAATGATTGCTTTTTATTTTGTTTCCAAGAATAATTTTTAAGCATTTTAAGCCATTTGGAGTGCGTTTATTTGTGTTTCTGTTTAAAAATTGTTTCAGGAAACAAAAATAGAAAAAACTATTTTTGTTCCGGGGAACAATTTTTGAACAGAAAAACGCGTTTGGTAAATTTATTCCAGAAATAGAAAAAGAACAAAAACACGTTTGGTAAATTTGTATAATTTTTTATTTATTTTAAATTTTAATATTTTTATTTTATTTTTCTTATTTTTTTCTTATTTTTCTTTTTTTTTTTTTCCTTCTTTTGGCCAATCTTCGCCTTGACCATGGCTAGCGACCGGCCGACGAGGGCCGGCAACCTCGCCCAACCACGGTGAGGCTCGCTGGCCCTCGGCGAGGTTGAGCCTTGCTGTGGCGGGGCAAGGCTCGGCCTCACCTTGATTAGGTGAGCTCGAGCTCGCCCAAATCCGTCGAGCCTCGGCGGTGGGTGGGCAAGCTCGGCCTCACCTTGGCCGGGCGAGCTTGAGCTCGGCCTCGGCGAGGCCGACCTTGCCGGGGGCTAGGGACACTCCGACGAGGTCGCCGGCCCTCGACGGCGTCGCCGGCCCTTGACGACCGGTCGCCGGCCATGGTCGAGGCCGGCGACCCAAAGAAAAAAGAAGAAGAAAAAGAGGAGAGAAAAATCCGTTTCTAAAAATTGTTCCAAAAAATAAGATATACGTTTTTCTTGTTTCTTGTTTCTATTCCAAATGTATTCCTAGGAACAAAAAAATAAATTTGGAACAAAAATGCAAACAAACACGTTTCTATTCTTTTTTTTTTGTTCCTTGGAACAAAAAAACAAAAATTTTGCCCTTACCAAAAAAACAAAAATTTTGTTTATAAACAAAAAAAAAAGAACATAACAAACGCTGCCCAAGGCAGCATTTGGTACCATTATGAAAATTTATAATCCAATATAATTTTTTAATAATTATAATTACTTTTTTTTTTCTTCTTTTCTTTTTTTCTTTTCTTTCTCTTCTTCTCCTTCAAGGTCTGCAGGTTGTCGGCCTTGGGTGATTGGCGATCAGCTAGACGAGGGCCGGCAACCTTGTCGAAGCATTGTCGGCCCTCGGTGAGGTTGCGCCTCATCAGCTGAGCCTTGCCAACAATTGGGCGAGGCTCAAGCGAGCCTTAGCTAGGCAAACGGTCTCACCTAGATCTGATAAGGCCGAGCTTGCCTAATCGCCTACAAGGCTTGACCTCATGGTGGCTCGGCAAGGCTTGTCGGTGGCTGAGGGAGGCCCGAGTGAGGCTTTGCCTCGCTGACGGCTAGGCGAGCCTCTGATGAGCTCTCCAAACTTGGCCTAACCAATCACCGGCAATCGGCGACAGTGGGTGGCGAATAGTGGTAGCGGTGCACGGCAATGGCGGCGGCGGCAGTAGTAGTTGAAGAAGATGAAAGTGGGAAGAAGAACAAGAAGAAGGAAAAGAGAAGAGAGAAAATATGTTGACTTGATTTTAGAATTGTTCCTGCGAATACAAACTTTTTTTACTTCTCGATTTTATTCCAAATCTACTTCAAAAAAAAAAAATAGAAATTTGTTACCGTGAACAAAAATTTTACTAAACGAATTTCTATTTCAAATCTACTCCCGGAAACAAAAGAATAAAAATTATTACTGTTTGGTAAGTTATCAAGGCAAGTTGCCAAATAGAGCTAAGGGCTTATTTGGCAACTTGCCAAACGGTGCTTGTTTATGTTCTTTTGTTCCCGAGAATAGAATTGGAACAGAAATGCGATTGGTAAAATTTTTATTTCTCGGACAAATTTCTATTTTTTTGTTCCCGGAAGTAGATGTGAAATAGAATTGAGGATTAAAAAAAAAAAAGTTAATTCTTTGTTCCCGATAACAATTCTAGAATCAAGTCAACCTATTTTTGTTTTCCTCTTTTCTTTTCTTTTTTCTTGTTCTTCTTCCCTCTCCCTTGTTCTTCAAGTGCTACCACCGCCGCCATGGCTATTTGCTGTCGCCCGCCGCTACCGGTTGCCGGTGAGCTTGCTAGGCAAGGGCGAGGACCAACGAGCTTGTCAAAGGCTCGCCCAACCGAGCTTTTCCGACAACCGGCAAGCCTCACCGGCCGGGCGAGGCTTGACCTCGCCTACATCCATGCTAGCCCCACGGGCGAGCTTGACCTTGCTAGATCTAGGCAAGGTCGCTCGCCCAACTGTCAACAAGGCTCGACCGATGAGGCACGGCCTTGCTGAGGGCCAGCGATGCTCCAATGAGGTTGCCACCCTCGTCTAGTTGGTCACTTTGGTCATCCCAAGGCCAATGACTAGCCACCTTGAAGAATAAGAAGAAGAAGAAGAAGAAGAAAAATGGAAAAGAATTTTAAAATTGTTTAAAAAATAAAAAAAATGATTTGAAGCAAGAATTGAAATTTTGCTATATATAAAATACATACTCAATTTGTCTCTTAATTTATTATATAGTATTTATATTTACAGTTTATATTATAATTTATTATTTACTATTTAATAAAAATTTGATTAGTTAATATATTTATTACTTATTATAAATATAATTAATTAATAGAATTTTAGAATGCAATACAATTCTAAATTCAAATTCTTTTGAAATTGAAAATAGAATAAAATATAATATGATTTCTTCACTCATAAGAAAACAATTATAATGGTGAGTGGTTTATGAGAATTCAATATCGAATTTACATTCATTTAAAAAGGTAATTGAAAAAGAATAGGAATGAAAATTTTGTGCGGTTACCAAATGCGTTTTTTTATTTTTACTAAACGATCTCTAAGTGTTTGTTTTTATTTTTATTTTTATTTTTATTTTTGGTCGGACTGTTTTTGGGATTTAGATAATAGTGAAATTATCATTTTTATATTTTTGCCAATATATAAAAAATTTGAAAAAATTCAAAAAATTCAGGGACCAAAAAACCCACTACGCGGCCCGCTTCTCCTAAACCCCTCGTCATTTTTACGCACTCTCTCTTGCTTATAGAGAAAGAAAGGAGGGAAAGAAAGCACCCGCTCCGACGATGTCGCGTTTCTCGTTCGGGCCCTCCGCCGCCGCGGCCGGGTCCTCCTCCGCCGCAACCGCGTCCCCCTTGTCGTCCCGATCTTCCCCTCCCGCTTTCGGATCCTCCTCTGGGTTCACCTTCGCTCCTTCCTCCGCCGCAAACCCTAGCTCCGCCTCCGCCTCCCCTCTCTCCTTCTCCTTCGCCCCCTACTCCGCCTCTCCCTCCCCCTTCGCCGCCGTCGCCGCCGCCGCCGCCGCCGTCGTCTCCAACCCTAGCTCCTCCCCCTCTCCCGCTTCCGCTCCCTTCGGCTTCGCTCCCCACTCTTCCTCTTCGTCGATTTCGTCGGCGTTCTCCGCTCCTACGTTCTCATTAGGCTCCACGCCGGCGGCTTCGGCGCCGTCGCTCTTCGGCACGCCGTCGTCGTCCGCGTCCGGAGGATCGTCGCGCTTTGGAATGGCTCACCCTGCCGCGAGCGCGTCGCCGTTCGCGTCGAGTTCCCCTACGCCATCGTTCGGCTGGTCGCGGACCTCCGCTTCTTCTCTGTTCGATACGCCTGCGCCTTCTTCCAGTCCGAGCTCGGGTTCGTTATTTTCTGGAGCGGCCACTTCCGGTGCGCCGCTTTTCGGAACGTCTTCGAGTGCAAGCTCGCCACTGTTCGGTGCGGCTCCAACGTCGTCATCAACGTCGACTACAACCGCCGCTCCGCCTTTGTTTGGGACGCCGTCTTCCTCCGCCGCCTCCTTTGGAGCGTCCTCATTGTTTGGGACAGCTTCACCTCAAGCACCTTCTGCCACCACCGTCTCTGCTTTTAGTGAGTTTCTACCGACACTTTGCGTTTGAACTAGCATGATGAAGAAGTTGGAATTCCCTCGTAAATACATAAGAAGTGCCAATTGTAGGTCTGCTCTGCATCATGACGCATGCTTTTTCTACATGTGCATATTCCTTCTAGTTTCAAGGGCGTTGCCTTGTCGTCTGTTTTGGTTAGTACGATGAGATATCAGTTTTTGGATCCTGATTCCTCTCACCATTTTCATTACCTCCATATGTGAATCAAAAGATTTTCTTATTGGCTCCATATGTGAAGCAGTAGGTTAAAAAGTCCTGAATAAGAAAAAAATGGATCTTCTAATCACAATATCCTATCTTCCCTTGGGGACACTCTCATTAGCATTGTTCGTTGTCCAGTTGTCACATGTATACTTTCGACACATTCCTGAGCGTCCTTGTGCACAGTGCTTCTGGAGGTGCTTGCAGTGAAGAAAGAGTTTCCATTTTTCATTTTACTACTTTTCTGGTCCTGTGGGTTTTTGGGGTTGGGGGGTTGCTATATGCGCTGCAATATTGGTGAACACAAGGTGGGCAACATGGAACAGATATTTTTTCCCTTTGCGTTGTATAAAAATGCAATCTTTTGCTTGCACATACATTTATTCTGTCATTCTCTAGTTCTTCATACAGGAGTCTAGACTGTACAGTTACCTATTACAATAAGTTCTATGAAAATATTATTGTAAGGAGAAATGTTCATGTCGAGACGTGACTTGCTGCTGCAATCACGAATAGAGTCTGACCCTTTCACTTCTTTACGCTAAAAATTATAAAAAATTAATTGTTGAATCCTTTTTAACGTTTCTGCATAAGCTTGGTAAAAAGAAGAAATGCTCTTCATGGTATAATCTGGAAGTTATCCCCATTTCTGCTCCGAAATATATTATTCCGGTGCACATGCTACGTTAATAAATTAACGTACCAAAAAAAATCATTAAGCAGGGAGTTTGCACCTTTTGCAATCGTAGCTCTTCCCTTTTTTTTTATGACATTGACTTCCCTGTGTTGCTTGTCCTGGGCACTTGGATTGTTGGATTGTCTTCATAATATAGGCATTCTTGACTTGCCGAGTAGTTCGCATCTTCTTATCATTTTAGCACATAAAAATGGCATCATGTTATGTTTAATTCATGTAGAAACTAACACAGGAAGCTGATATGTTGTTGTGCTTTTCTGGTTTTATTTTTAAGGAATGGGATGTTGTGTTGAATAATTTTTGACAACCTCTTTTTAAGGTGCCCCTGCTCCAACTTCTGCAGCAACAACAGCTTCTAGTGCCAGTACAACTGCAGCTCCTACATCATCTCTTAGCGTAGCTTCTAGTAATGGGTCTGCATTCACTGTCTTGATAGCTAACTAATGTACTTTTTAATTCATAACATGGCATGACACTTTCTTGTTCCATATCTGTGGATATCTTGGTATTTGTTTCGCATATTGAAGGCAATTTGTGCCTAGTTTTTGGACTATTCATTTAAGGATTAACTCCTTTCTTTGTTTGTTTCTAGGGAATTCTCATTCACGTAAGTTTGCTTTATCTACTAGCTTTGCTTTATCTAACTATCTGTTTCATCTAGAAAATTTTTGAAGAACCTGCTTTTGTTTTTTTTCTTTAATACAGGGAGGATTTCATAAACACTTTCCTATCTTGTCCCTACCATTTGTTTGTTTTTTCTTTTTTTTTTCTTTATTTTTCTTTTGAGATTAATATATTCTGTTTGAGATCATTAGCATAATTTTTATGTTACTGAATTTCATTTCCTTTTGTTCAATGATGAATATATAATGTCACTCCGAGAGCATGTGTTGTTGGCATCAGAATTTTTCAGCTCATTTCATTTTTCTTATGCACTTACTTTAGAACAACATCAAGCCCCAGCTCTGCAGCTGCTATACCTTCAGAGATTGTGTCCATGGCCATGCCGACATCAACAGCTACCACACCTTTGCAGGAAGCAAACATAGGCGCAGTTGATCAATCAAATGTGCGAACACCAGAACCAGCTGAAGAATCAACTGCTGATCTTTCAGATGTCGAGTCGACTGATCTAGATGCAGTAGACGAAATCCTGGGAGTAATAGACCCAAGATATGAAGAGCCCCTCCCTTCTAGTTCTGACCATTCTGACTCTTTGACACCTGTGGCTTTTGATGATGTTAAGGCTAAATGGGAGGAGTTATACCAGCTGACAAAAGTAGGGTACTCCCAGATTGCTTCTAACTCAGCCCTCGAATGCAGAATAAAACATCTGCTTGCTGAGTTGAGTTCTGGTGGAGACTGCTTCACCAAGACTCCTGAATTTCGGCATGAGTGCGAAGAGTTTGCCAAACATTTTGCATATGGCACTGAAGTCTATAGACTGAACTGTGACAAGATAAAGTCGTTGATATCTGCTGAAGAAGGTTTCGACAAAATGGAAGACCGACTGACTGCAGGAAAGCAAACTCTAAAAGAACATCGCAGTTCTTATCGGGCTGCTGTGGACAGAAAGGCTGAGCTTACAGAGGAGAAAGAAAGACTCGAAGCGCTTCTTGCTGAAGTTCAACGCCAGATAGAATCGACCCAACTTGAAGTTCAGCGTGAAGGGAGGTCTATGAAGCAACAGCTTCGGGAGGTCGTTGCAACCGTGCAGGAGTATGATCGACAACAAGCAGAAGTCGACAGGCTTTTATCCATCAGAAGAGTATGTGTTGCAACTAACAAGACATTGGATGAAGAACTTTCAAATTTCTGGAGAAGTGTGAAGAAGCTGATTGATGATCCGGAATACATAGTAATCTAGCTAACTCTCTTTACATCTCGACTGTCTCGCCGTATTTTCATTTCTGCTATATCTCTTGCATCTGTCACATGGTTGGATAAGAAACTTTTTAGGTACTTGCCATTAATTGGTTGTGGTAATATTTCACCATCCATGTCCATCATCGATAGGCATTGCCACTTAGCACCTTTGGCACTGAGTATGGGCCTTTCCGTAGTTGGCAAATGCTTATCGAATTAATCGCTTTGCAATTAACCGGCAAAAAAGCATACATGCCAAATCACTAATGGCGATCTTTTAATTTTAAAGTATTTGTTGTAAGCCTCGGCGACTCTTTTCTTTTGCATGACGGTATGCTCTAGTGCCGATGCTTGAATTCCATCCAAACCATCTGGATTCATATGCATGACATATTTTAATGTCTGGCTTCTGAGTTCTTTGTCCCTTCATCGACTCTGATCTTTTAATATTCAATGAACGACTGTCTCCAATTTTCTTTATCTTTGGCCAAATAAGTACCTACTAGTAGGGGTGATCATGGTCCAAGTTGGGCCGATCCGACGTTTAACCCTAGGACCAACCCGCATAGTATTGGTCCTCAATTTTTGGGACCGAGGACCGAACAAATTTTATGGGTTCAGTCCGGTTTCAGGGTCAACTCGGGACCAACCGATTTTTTTTATTTCATTTTTTTATTCCTTAAAAAGTAAAACTCATTAATTTAAGCAAAAAATGAAACTCACCGGTCAAGTTGTGTTCACAAAGGTGAGCGAACAAGGGATGAGCTGCGAGGTGAGCGACGAATGGGAAGTGTAGTTCATGAGCAAAGAGGGTTTCTAATTGGGGCTTTTATTTTCTTTTGATTTACTCGGTAAAGAGCGAGGCTAGCTAAGAGAGGTAAGCAACGGGGCCATTAAGCGGCGAGCAGCACAGGCATTGAGCGAGGCAAGTGGCAAGTGGCCAATGGTGACAAGCGGCCAACGACAAGCAGCGCGAGCGTCGAGAGAGGCAAGAGTCCAACGGCCAACGCCGAGCGATGAGCAAGTCGAGCAGCCAACGTCGAGCGACGAGCAATGAGCCACAAGTGATGATTGGCGAGCGGGCGAGTGTGCACGACGAATAGGGCAAGGTTGCTTTTGCTTACGAGGGAAAGTTTCGTTTTTAAGTAAAAAATGAATAGGATAAAGACGGAAGAATAAAACAAGGCTGAGGACCATTTAAGCCATTTCACAGCGCTATTCACATCGTTCACAGTATCATTCACGCCGTCATTCAAGCTGTTCAAGTGAATAACGCTGGCTGAGTTTGCTATTTATAAGAAAAACATAAAAAAATTATATATATATATCTAAAATATCTAAAATATACCAACTCTAAACTTCCAAGACCGAGGACCAACCCACACAGTACTAGTTCAGGAATTTTAGGACCAAAGACCGACCCGATCCCCTTGGAAACTGGACCAAGACCAGCAGGGTTAGGCCAGTCCAAAGTTAGTCCAAGGTTGACCCTAGACCGCTGCTCACCCCTACCTACCAGTGACCATAGTTCGGATTTCATTTGATGATGGTACTTTTATTCCTGTTATTATTATTTTGGCTAATCCTTGTAATATTTTGTATTCATATGCAATTTGAGTTAATTCAGTGGCTTCCGGATTTTCATATCTTCCGATATGGATTCAGCCATAGCTGGGACCAATAGCCCTGCCCGGGGCCAAGATGAACCAATTATAAATTCATTTGACAAAATTGGGTTAGTTGGTCAATTGAAATTTGAAAAAGTTGTTGATTTTGAGTTGATAAGTCAATTTCAATTTGTTTTATTACCACAATCCGAGGTGATAATCGAAAATTTCATGTGAAACTAAAAAGTTCTAACTATCCAATAAAATCAAAGTGTAGCACTTGAGGTACTTTCTTTTAGTAGCACACTAGTATAATCTGAAATTCTCCTATGTCAAAATGTTGTAAGATCAATATCATCATAATCATACTCTTATAGGTGATATTTTATTACAATAATACAACCTAAATTTTGGAGGCGTAAAGGAGGAATTTGAATTTGAATTCAGATATATATTATAGATTGATGGGAAATTCAAAAAGTACCATTTACTTAAGCTTAAACATAAACCAACAAGCTTATCTTGAAATTAGTTGCAAAATAGGATCAAAATTGTTCATCACGGCCAGCAATTACTAGCGATAAGTGCATAAGGATTACGACGACGGTAGATATATTAAATTACACCCACAACATCAAACTACTACATGTAGGTGCGACTGACCTTGGAATAATTTGTCGTAATTATGGCATATTTCAGAAAATTTACGTTTTACGCGAGATCTGCTGTTTGTACGTAGAGTGGTACATGTTCCCCAAAGCTATGTGTAACAACTGATGCAAGGCGCTGACCTAGTTTAAGTTCTCTTTATGGCATCAATCTAAGAACTCGGAAAAAATAATCTAAGTATTACAACTTGCTGTATAGAGATGGGAAAGGATCCCCCGTAGCTTTTATTCATCTTTGGCTTCTAGCTCCTGCCTCTTGTTCTCCCCGACTTCCGCAAGGAATGTGAGAAGAGCCTCGCACGCTTTAGATGCATCGGCCTCGGATGGGTTGTCGCTCAACGTCGAGTAAGCCATCCAGGCACCATCCACCTTGCGTGTGGGCCACAGATCCTGGAACCTCTGCATCCCGCCTCGTAACGAGGCCGTCACTCTTCTCACCATATCTTTGGAGGAGCCACGCATGTGCAGCCATCGCAGCTCCAAGGTGCATTGCCACAGGAAGCTTCGGAGGCTGACCAGCCGAGAAGGAAGGAAGTTCTGCATGAGCAACATGAGACAGAGAAGCTATAACTGCAGGCGTGATGCCTGCCTCCGTGTGGAATGAAACAACTAGAAGTTCTCTTGGCAATTGGTGCTTAGTGAAGAATTCTTTCCTCTTCTCGTATGTCAAGTCTTCCAGAGCTTGCATGTCACCTTTCAGAAAGATGGAAGATAATATGACATACGCTAGCCAATGTGCAATTACTTCTTTGAATTCTTCTGTCGATCAAAGAGAAAAAGAAGGATCTCTTATTCTGTTAACCGTGGCCCATAGCCAATGCTCACCCAATTAGCATGCATTTATCATTAAGAAATTCACTTGATATTCCACTAATTGATTAAAGAAGTACACAGCATTGTCCTAACAATGCCTGCCCTTTCTATTGGTGGAGGATGGAAGTCAAATGTAATAGATGCTGATGAAATTAGAATTGCCATGTTTGTACTCGTACATATAGAGCATAAAGCACTGATTGTGGGAAAGAATATTTGCCCTTGTTACGTGGAATGAATATCATATATACTAATGAGGTCACGGTACCTTCTTCATATTATAATCATGAATGTCAAATTAATTTGTTATGAAACACAATCTTTTTATAGCTGTGGAACTTCCTTGCCATAATCAGGTAACCTCAGTTGATGTCCAATACAGCAACCAACTGAATTCAAAGTGATAAACATAAAACAAAATAGGATAAACGAGAGAAATCTGATATACTAAGAAACATGTCTTAAATCACGGCCAGCCTATTTCCAAACGCCAACTGTGACTTCCCCTACTTATAGGTCGTTACATTTACACTCTTCTACTCATTTTTAATATCCAGCAAGCTTCTTCACAATTTCCCTTTATCCACCTCATAACCTACCGTTCGGTGAGAACATTGAACAGGACCATCTAATGCCTAGGCTCCCAGCTTCCGGTTTCAGCTCATGAGCATGAAAAGATGTTTCTAAGATTGCCTATTATCAGGGCCTTAAATATATACTCATATGTACCCGTCCAAAGAGATTACTGCAAGATTGCCTATTATCAGGGCCTTAAATATATACTCATATGTACCCGTTCAATGAGATTACCGTATTATTCTTCTACACAATAGAATTCCCGTCTCAATGATCTGTACTTTGCCACATATATATTTAAAATTTGCCAGTACATAGGGGAAAACATGCCAAGAGTGTGACATATGTAAAAGAAGAGTAAGAAATTCTATTAGCAACTAAAATCTTCTCCTCCTCTTCCATATTATAGTCTCTGTTAATCTTCCGTTATGCTACATGTTTGGAGCCAAAATCAGGTGTCTTCCCCTTCCGCTCTGTCCCATTTAATAGCATTTTCTTGGAAGATGAGCAGCGCTTTAGGTTCAAGGCATCACTATTCAAGCAACTAACTTCTGTGAAAAGTGTGTATTCTCTCTTCCGACAATGATGACCGTAATTTCTTTTTCTTAAGAAATAGATCAGAAAATTTATTTGCAAATACTATATATCAATTGTGTCGGTGGAACTGTTCATTAGCCTTCATGTTTACAGATCTGAACCTTCATTAGAGCTTTTTTTTTTTTTTTTTTTTTTTGATCAGAAGCACCAAAAATATATTACTAGGAAAACACCATACAACCCGCAACTAGGGCGTCCGCACAAATTAAATCCCTAAGATGGGACGAAGGGAACAACACTAAATTTCTACAAGAGGAAGTAAGAGGATGGGCTTTACAGGCCCAATCAGTAACCGAGTTAGTTTCTCTCGGGCAAAACCCTAGGGATAGGTTCGAAAATAGGGGGAAGAGGAAAGCCGCCTCAGAGAATATGGCTCGATCCTTCCATGGCGGCATCTTCCGTCGATTCACGATCTCAACAAGGGAAAGATTGTCCGATTCCACCACTATCTTTTGGTGCTGGAGGCCGTGGTTGAGCAGATATCGAAGTGCCGAAGAGAGAGCTTGGGTCTCTACCTACAGGGCTGAAGAAGCAGCAACACTTTGGGAAAAACCTTCGGTGAGTTTGCCTTGATAGTCCCTGCAGATGTAGGCTATTTTACCTTCCTTTTTACCCGGTTCATACGAGCCATCTATATTAACTTTGAGAACACCCAGATCTGGGAGTCTCCAGAGGAGATCTTGAGCTGATGATGATTTCATTTTAGAACTGCAGGAAGGGGCTGACAGCCGATCTACCTGGGAGTGGACCAGCGCTGCCTCAGCAACCAGGTTTGGATCAGGAGTTGATCTTCTGAAGATGAAGTCGTTTCGAGCTTTCCAGATCTGCCACAACACATTGGATATTAACGCAAGGCGAGTTGAGGGGTGGTGATGCCCAATAATTGATATGAGCCAAGAATCTAGACGCCAGATGGTGCTGGGAGTGATGGTGATACGAATCCTATGATGAGACCACACACTTTGCGTCCAAGGACAAAGCAAAAAGGTATGTTCGATAGTTTCCGGAGTCTGTTGATTGCAAAGAATGCAGCAAGGATTATTGATAATGTGACGACGATACAGGTTGTCTCTGGTTGCGAGGGAATTGTTGCAAACAGACCACAGGAAAGAGCGGATCTTTGGAGCAGTGGGCATCTTCCACATCATACGCCAAAGGCAGGTAGGAGTTTGGTAAGAAGTAGAAGCTTCCTCATTAGATTGAGCTGTTGCTGTCTGGTTAAGAACATGGTATGCAGATTTAACTGAATAATCGCTGTGTGTTGTAGCTGTTCAAATGAGTTGATCCTGAGTGCAAGTAGACCGTAGCTGGATATTTGTGATTTGTTTGACGATTTGCTCATCATAAAATTGATTCAAAATGTCTGTCTTCCAAGTACTGGTAGATTGGTCAATAAGATCAGCTACTAGTAGGGGTTCTTGTTGGGCTTTTGGTCCACCGAGAATGCCCATGGGGAGCCATCTGTCTTCTCTTATATTTATTTTGGTACCATCCCCGACAAACCAACAAACATGATTAACAATAGCTTCCCTCCCACTTAAGAGGCTCTGCCAGCTCCACGATGGGCGAGAACCTTTATCAGCTTGCATAAAAGAAGATGAGTGAAAATATAATCCTTTAAACAATCTCCCCCATAAAGAACATGGTTGCTGTAGGAGGCGCCATGCTTGTTTACCAAGCATGGCTTTATTAAAATTGATCAGATTTCTGAAGCCCAAACCTCCAATTTCCTTCCTGTGTTGTAGTGCCTGCCAGCTTAGCCAATGAATTCCAGACTTGCTAGCATCATTATTCCACCAGAACTTAGCCATACGCTGCTCAATAGTTCTACATAGTGAAATAGGGATTTTAAAAACAGACATGGCATAACACGGTATAGCTTGAATTACCGACTTTAGCAAAATTTCCTTCCCACCCTTTGATATCATTTTCTCCTTCCATCCCTCCAATCTGGCCTGAATTTTACTTATAAGCGAAGAAAACATATCCTTCTTCGATTTGCCCCAATCAGTAGGAATCCCTAAATATTTGCCACATCTCTCTAATACAGGAACTCTTAATTCGCTTGCCAGGTTCAACTATAAAGAAAAAGGATGAGATGGGCTAAAAAAGACACCTGATTTGTTTCGGTTTATGGCTTGTCCAATGGCCAAATAGTACTGGTTTTACAAATTAGAGAGGTTTTGGCATTCTATCAGGGTACCATCAAGAAAGAAAACAGCATCATCGGCAAAAAATAAATGTGATAAAGTGGGACTCCAATGGTTTAACTTGATGCCTTTGAGGAAACCCATGTCAATAGCATTTCGGATAAGATAGGATAACAAGTTGGCTATAAGAATAAATAGATATGGGGATAAAGGATCTCCCTGACATAGCCCTCTGGTGGGATGAAACTGCTGTAGATAATCTCCATTCATTTTAACACAGAAAGATGTAGTAGAAATGCACTGTAAAATCATATGAACCCAATGGGAATGGAAGCCTAACCTGAGTAAATAAGCCCGTAAGAAATCCCATTCAACACGGTCATACGCTTTGCACATGTCAAGTTTTAGAACAGCTTGAAAATGCCTTCTCCTTCTTCTTGATTTAATCTGATGGATGACTTCCTGAACAACTAAAATATTATCTTGAATCTGCTTGCCTCCCACAAATGCACACTGTTCCTCAGAAATTAGGGTAGACAGTAAAGGTTTTAGTCTGTTTGCAAGCACTTTTGATATAATCTTGTAGGCGTAATTACATAAACTGATGGGGTGATACTGATCCAGGCTTTCGGGGTTGGGGTTTTTGGGAACTAAAGTGATAGCAGTTCGGTTTAGATTAGTCGGTAACAAACCAAAGTGGAAGAAATTCTGAACTGCCTGAAAAATGTCCATTTTAATAATATCCCAATAAGTTTGATAAAATAATCCATTCAAACCATCAGGTCCTGGGGCTTTCGAAGCCCCTAATTGAAAGGTAGCCTCTTTAACCTCTTCAATCATTACTGGTGCTAATAGATTTGCATTCATATCAGGAGTAACTACCTGAGGGCATTGGTCTAATACCCGATCATAATTTCGAGGGCCTGAAGTAGTATATAGCTGTGCAAAGTAGGAAGTAGTCATTTGTTGTAGCTTGCCAGGATCACGAACCCAATCCCCGTTTTCATCCCTCAATATACTAATACGGTTTCTTTGACGCCTTTGGATAGTTGTAGCATGAAAGAATCTGGTATTTTGATCCCCCCACTTTAACCAGTTTATCCTTGACCGCATCGCCCAAAATTGTTCCTCTCTTTGCCAGCATTGTTGAATTTCCGCTTTTAAATCTGTGATTTGTGCTTGATCCCCTGAGTTATTAAATTGATTTGTCAAAATATGCAATTTCTGCTCTAATTCAGTAATCCTTTGTCTGTTATGCGAGAATCTCCGACGACTCCAACGGGATAAAGCATTGGTTACTGATCGAATTTTAGCCAAGAGAGAGAACTTCCGAGCCCAACCAGCATTCCAGGATTTAGCAACAACAGAGGAGCATTCAGCATCTTGGTTCCAAAATGCTTCAAAGGTAAAATACCTTTTTCTTCGATAAGCACACCCTGTAGAATCTAACACTAGAGGACTATGGTCAGATCCTATCGCAGGAAGAACAATCACCTGAGCATTAGGGAAGAACTCCCGCCAATCAATATTGCAGACAGCCCTGTCCAGACGTTCCTTCACCAAGGCTTCCCCATCGCAGTTGTTGGACCAAGTATAAGCACAACCATGTGCAGGAAGATCTAACAAACGACAATCATCAATCACGGCTCGAAAAGAGGATATTGGGTAAGTCTCTAGCGGCCTAAATCCCAATTTCTCCCATCTATTCAGAATTTCATTAAAATCTCCAATGCATACCCAAGGGAATATGTTAAGATAGCTAATTTGCCGCAACTCCTGCCAAATAAGTTGACGAGCTTGAAAAATTGCAGGTGCGTGAAGACAAGTAATCCTCATGGTTCTGTCCTCTGAGCGAACCTGACAGAGGAAGTCAAAATAATGAGGAGAAGAGGTAAACTCAGACAACTTCAGGCTGTCATTCCAAAAGAGGGCCAACCCTCCAGCTGAACCCACCGGACTACACAACCGGTGATAAAAAAAACCCAAGGTACGCTTCAGTCTAAGAAGAACCTCATCAGAGTTTTTTGATTCCATCAAAAAGAGCAAATCAGGCCTTTCTCTAGCCACAAGGGCCTTTAAGGCTTGGACTGTCAGGGGATTGCCCAACCCTTGATAGTTCCAACTAATAAGCTTCATCTGTTCCCTGGTGGCTGTTTAGGGCCAGCCACCGACGCCCATGGAGCAACCTTTCCCGCCTTAAGAATTGGCGTGTCAAGTAACGCTGAATCATCATAGTCTGTTGAAAGAGATGCAGGTAAGTCATACGGTGCATACCTACGTGGTTTCTTAACAGGGCCAACTCTACCGCTCTGGCGAACACCTTTGCCTTTTTTTGCTTGCTGAACTAAGGATTGCATTTGTGTGCCTTTTTGCTTTTCTTTTGTAGGGATGAGAGCTGTGGTCATGCAATGACGAGGCTGGGGAACTGGGCCAGGAACCACGAAGCAATCCCTTGGAATAATGGAAGTATCTGGTTGAGATGAAACAACTGCATTGGGGGCGGGTGGGGGAGGTAGGGGCAGAGGTTGAACTACAGTATGAGGTGTTCCAGGTACTGTCTCCTCATAATCTTCCTCAACAGTTGATTCGTCATAATAAAACTGCCAATATGGACTATATTGCTGAACTTCAGCTTTAAGCCAGGGTCCATATGGAGTTTTCTCATCATCAGAGAACATACTTTCTTTATAAGGGACAAACTGGCATGTATCTGCATAGTGTCCCAATCGCCCACAAGAATAACAGTAATGAGGTAGCTTTTCATACTTGAAGTCCAGCCAAAAGGTTCTGTTTCTGAATTTTATTAAACGCCCTATCTACAAAGGTTCGGATATGACTAATTCGACTTTTGCCCTCCTAGCCCGTAGGGCAGAACCAGTGACAAAATCGGACTTCACCTGCAGAACCTTTCCTACAATATTAACAGCCCTACGGATCATCTCATCTGTGCAACATTCTAGAGGAATGCCAACCACTTGGACCCAGAAGGCACATGTAGAGAAATTGTAGCAATGCAATGGGGTATTCTCCACCCAAGGTTTAAAAATGATCAGATGGCCTGAGAATTGCCACGAGCCATTATCCAGTACTCTTTGTCTTTCAGATTGAGATTTAAATTTTGCTAAAAAAGTCCCTGCTTCCCTCTGCAAAATATCGACATGTTTTGTTCTCCAAGCCCTCCTCAAAGCAGTCTGGAAAGCTTGGAAATTAAGCGAGGGATTAGAAGCGATCTTACCAATCAGAGTTAGTTTGCACTCCTCCACAACTTCAGGTGAAGGCTCGACCCGCCATTCCTCAATTTGCTGTTCAGTACATAATCTTCCCAATTTCCAACAGAGAGCCACGACTTTAGATGCATCTGGGTCATTCTCACGAGACATGGCCACGCCTTCGAGAGAAAACACCCCTAAACACTGAAGTCAGAAACAAAGGCAAAAAGGTGACATGCAGATTACACAACAGAGACCTTGGAGTGAATAAAAAAGTAGTCGAAGGGCGAAAAGTGCAAGGATGGTGACATCCAAGAGGATAGGGGGAGTTAGGTGACCGGGCATCAAGGGAAATTGGGCTGGATGGGGACGAAAGGGGAAAGACGACAAAGAGGAGACCAACTCGAGGTCGCCATGGATGAAACTAAAGATACAAGACGGAAAAGAGGTACAAAATCATAGAAAGGCTACCTAGCTGGTAGAGAGACTCGACTTTCCCTTCATTAGAGCTTTGAGTTTTGCAATTTGTGAAACTATAACATAGCTTCAATTGAAGTTCAACATAAATTCCAATGGAAGCTTCAACAAAGTTCATTCTACCAAAGCCATATTGTACTTCCATTTCTAGATTAAACTGCAGGTAAATAATTGCCAAGTGCCAAAAACATATGATCCCTAAGAATACAAATTTTTTTGCATAGGTGAAAAATTATTTTGGATGAAATGTAGTATGAAACACGATCAATGTTAAACCAGGCTGCTGTTCATGTATATGTAGACGACCGACACCATTGAGGTGTTAATGGACACTTCTATTATGGAAGAGATAAAGGAAAGTAGTATATTTTGTATAATGCTGCAGTAAACTCATGTCCATTATCTTAAGAATGTCATCACAGAATTTCACATTGTTAATTATCATGTTGCACATTTATATAGAAGAAATTGAATATTGCATGACTAGAAGGGCATTATCATGTTATGCATCTATATGGAGGCAATTGAATATTGCATAACTAAAAGGGCAATGCTAGTGGCGTAGAGTTTCATTAAAAAACTAGTATACTAATAATGTGACAAACTGTACTAGCTATTTTAACAAGCAAGTCATATCCATGCACCATTGGGAATCAAATTTGTTAACCCATCTTTGTATGTCTCACATTAAATTCACAATTGAAGCATGCCATGGCTTATATTAGAATTATCTAATCTTTTCTCTAAATGGGCAGGCATGATGAAAAGCACCAGAGATGTATTAAACCTAAAAACCATAGAGAAAAATTGCTGCTAATCTTTATGTCCTCCCGAAACATGTCCTATAATGGAAGGGCAAAAATTGACTTTCAAATGAAATTTTGTGATATCAGATAACATGAGAGGAACGAAAACTTGCAACCACTTTCATTTAAACCAAAGTTCAGGCTCACAATGAGTTTCGTATTAATAGTCTCGGGTTTATCTATTTGACCATAGGAATTCCTTCGAGAGCAGTATGGGCTAATGATCAGTTTTGACAGCAAGAGTTGAATGCAAAGATGATAGAGCACTTGAAAAGAGATCACGAAACTGGTAGAAGAAAATATTCTAAGCTTGATTTTTGAAGACTTTAGGGGCATTACTTTTGAAAGCTCTGACACCCAAGTGTAAATTTTGAAGAGATGCCAACTTAGTGATAACGTGTAGCTTATTGTGAACATAAATTTTGATTGTTTATTGATCTAGAGCCGTTTTCCTTACCAAAGAAAAGAAAACAACAATATGTTTGACACCATTATTTTTCTCTTTGATTAAGAAAACAACAAATTCAAAGTTTGAGATATCAAAATAAAAGCTGTGCCACACTAGCTCACCTCATCTCCAAGATGGAAACCATAATCTCAATTAATTCATGCAACTAAAACCTTTAAAATGAAAGCTGTAAAACATTTCTTTTTACCTCTCTCATTCTCTTCGAAAAACTCAGAAATAACCATTAGTGTTCAAGTATCAAGTATGGGAGTTTGGAGTAAAGAACACCTAGAGTGCCATAATTTGACACAGGAGGACACTTAAGTACTATAACTTTAAAATTGTACACTTAAGTGACACTTTCAAAGTTAAATGGAACACTTAAGTGCCACTCCGGCGAAAATCCGGCCAAACAGCTGACGTGGCAATTTTCTGGCGACGAAGGTCCAAAACGGCGTCGTTTTGCACGCTAACGTGGCGAGAAAATGCAAAAACGATGCCGTTTTCATGTCGACGTGTAAAAATAAAAAAATTAATTAATTAAATTAAAAATTAATTTTAATTAAAATATTCCAAAAAAAAAAAAAAAGGCCCCAAGGGGGCGGGCGGCCGAGGGCCGAGCCCTTGCCGCCGCCGCTTCCCGCCGTCGCCGAGAAGGGTCGACGACGGAGGGGGAGGGTCGGCGTGGGTGAGGGCTTGCGGCCCTTGCCGCCGGTCGGCCGGGGCCGGCGACCCCGGCCGACCCTCCCCCTCCGTCACCGGCCTTTCTCGGCAACGGCGGGAGGTGGCGGCGACGAGGGCTCAACCCTCGCCCGCCCGCCCCTTCGGCCCCTTTTTTTTAAATTTTTTATTAATTTTTGAATATTTTAATTAAAATTAAATTTTAATTTAATTTAATTAATTTTTTATTATTTTTTACATATCGGACACGAAACGGCGTCGTTTTTGCATTTTTCGCCACGTCGCGTGCAAAACGACGCCGTTTTGGACCGGGTCGCCGGAAAATTGTCACGTCAGATTTTCGCCGAGTGGCACTTAAGTGTTCCATTTAACTTTGAAAGTGTCACTTAAGTGTACCATTTTGAAGTTATGACACTTAAGTATCCCCCGTGCCAAGTTATGACACTCCAAGTGTCCCAAACTCGGGAGTTTGATTTCACAAAGCTTTTCATAGATTTCTTGATTATTAAACAAGTTCACTTGTCTTTGGCATTTCCTCAAATAATGAAGTCCAATGTCAATCCTCCAGTTGCTTTGGGGCATCCTACTATCAAAAGACAAATTGAACCATCTAATTTTACTTTTGACTCCCAGGGAAACCAATCTTTTGGGTCATCTCCTCCATCAGAATGTCCACATATGTGCCAAAGAAAATAGTCCATGGATCAGTGTTATCAGGTTTATCTAGCATCGTCCCTTCAAAGAGAATCTTTTCTATCATTTATTTCATCACAATGCCTAATCATCCACTACACATACATCCAATCTAATCTATCTAGTATCAGCATTATAATTTTATTAGAGAAAAATTACAAAGATCGGAATAATTAAATCACTTGAAACTCTATACCTTTATCACTAATTAAATAATACACACAAATAAAATCCTTAAAAAGATGAAATTCCCAAGCCGGCTTTCATATATGAAAATAATACTCCGTTCTAAATATACATCTATCTGATGATATATGCACGCCTCAATTTTAATTAGGTTTATTTTATTTTATTTTATTAATTAAGTTTTTATTTTCTTTTATTTGGTCTTTTTTCGAATAATAAACAAATAACAAAAAACACAAAAAAAAAAAAAAAAAACAAAAAACAAAAAAAAAAAGAAGCTGCAGCGTGTCGGGCTGGGCCTTCAAGCCCAGCCCGATGATTTTCCTCCCCCCCGGCGTGGATCCAGACTCAGCTCGACCTGCACGCCTATCGTCTGAAATGGACTAGTGAATCAACCTAGAGGGGGGTGAATAGGTTAATGCGGAATTATTTTGGAATCTTTTGCGGTAGAATACGTTAATGTCAAAGATATATCAATAACAAATAAAACACGTATTCATAAAGTAAATAGAGTAAGGTAAAGAAGAATTGACACAAGGATTATAGTGGTTCGGCTTATTCCAAGCCTACGTCCACTCTCCACGCTGGCAGCCAACTGGCTGTAATCACTATGTAGGCAAATGAGAGCTGTTTACAGTTTACGAACTAGACTTCTTCAATAGACAGTCTCTCCTACAACTTGCTACTGTTTTCGCACTATATGTAACTCTCTTTGATACACAATTTGAACATGAGAGATTTTTGAGATCAAGAGAATTTTAGAGATTTTGACATCGAGATTTTTTTATCCAGTCTCTCCTTATTTCCAAGCAACACCGATCCACCTTAAATAGCCTCCGTGCCTCCGTACCCGTTGACAGTTGCCAAGAATTCATCCAATCAACCCGTTGGACTGAATCAATTTAAGTGATCTTCTCGTCGCTGAAAATGTAAGTAGACAGCAGCTCGTCAATCCTGTTCGCCCATACAATCGGGATCTTGAGTTCCCAAAATTAGATTCTTCCAAAAATAAGCTTGATCTTCAACGGATAAAATCCGAAGAATAAATCTTCCAAGCTCACGATCACAACGCCGAGAGATATTCCATGGTTAAGATTAGGAAATATAAAATCCAATATCTTATTTTCCTTAACCATAAAAAATAACCTGTAGCCAGCCTGTCAAAATCGCAAACTGTCTTCAAACTTAGATTTGGGTCTTGAAGGTCTTTAGACTGAAACTGAGTCTTGACTGTCTTCAGACGGAAAAACTTTAGACCGAACTTAGGGTCTAACTGTCTTCAGATGGAAAACCTTTGGGTCTTTGAATACTTCAGACGTAACCGACTGAGTCTTGGAATCTTCAGACCATACTGTAGAGGCTGTTTTGTCAACTTCAAAACTCCACGGGATTTTTCTTCAACAATCTCCTCCTTTTTTATGGTGACAAAACCCTCGACAGATTTGCAAATTGAAAAACCTGCAAGGAAAAAACTCATATATACTTTGAGGATTATTTTTGCAAAACAGAGTATTAGTCTAATAACAATTATCTTCACAAATATAATGATCCTGTATTGCAAATTCACAAGTCTAGATCCAAACATCAAATCAGCATAACATCACAGAAGTTTAAATAAACAGCCCAACCAAAAAACCAAATCAAAAACAGTTTAAGTAAATGAAAGAAAACGAAATAATCTCCAAATAAAAACTCAAAGCTTCAAATCTTCAAATCCTTCAAATCTGCAAATTCTCCCTCTTTTTGTCCCATCAAAGAGGTAGAGTGAATATGGGAAGGTTTCGAAAAAGATTTAGGGGCCTGCAGGAAAACGAACAAGTTGAAACTTGCTGAGCTCTTGTACTGACTTCTTGAGTTTGGCAAGATTTTCCTTCACTAAAACTAACTCTACACTAGACTGATTCGATTCTACTTGAGCTCTCAGTGCGTTGATCTGGTCTTGCATATTCACGGAAGTACTCAGCAACGCCTTTTTCAAATCCCTCAGCTCGAAGTCCATCCCAAATACCTGCTTTTTTAGGTCCAACATGATATCCAACAGCTGTGTAAAGGCTGTCGAATTTGCATTACTTCCACTTGGACCAGCAGAATGAGTTTGGAAACTAGGAGCTTCATTCTCCGCCCTTTCCTTCTCGATAGGTGAGGATTCCTCATGCTCTGGGAAATGAGATGCATAAACCTCCTCAAGGTCAGCACCAGACCTATTCACATCACTAAAGTGTAGTGGCGATATAGTCCCCTGTTCTGCAGCAACTCCCCCTGTGTTAATGCCAGTGGGTGGAGTAGAATATTGATCGCCAACATCCATATCAGCACTTGGATGTTTCTCGGTCTCTTCCCCAGCAAATAATGGCTCTAATCCTGCAGCCATATCCTCATGCAATCTGCTTTCTTCCTCATCCTTCTTTCTTCTTCTTCTCTTCTCAATTCTTCCTCTTCTTCTTTCGTTCTTCTTTCTTCTTCTTCAGCTTTCCTCTGTCTCTCTTCTTCTTTTCTCTGTTCCTCTTCTCTTCTTCTCTCCTCTGCTTCTTTCCTTGCCTTCTCTCCAGCCTCTGTTCTCAAACTAACAGAGCTCCTCAACTTGGAGAGAGCTGATAAAGTCATGGCATCATCTTCATCCTCTTCATCTTGTAGGATGATTTTTCGACGTTTCTTTTCAGCCATGGGCTTCTTACCCTTTCTTTTTGACGAAGCAGTGGGGATTTCCTTGGAAGATGTCTCCTTTCTCAACCTTTCCAATGCAGCATTCAGCTCTGGAATTTTCATCTTCAACACCATCTTGTGACCAATAAGCATCAAACTTAAGGTGATCAGGCATAGAGATGCAAGGAGCTAAATATCGAAATGCCTAAACAGCTTGGTGATGATCGATGAATAAGGCAATTGACTCTTATCTTTAACCACTGTCCTGTACATGTGGAAAAGAATGATATGGGGCAGAGAAAAGGGTTTGCCTTGATTGATGACAAACATCAGCTTTGCTTTAGTTTTGGAGATGTCGGTCTTCGAAGTTGTCTTTGGCCGGATGCAGTTGATGACGATTTTGTGCAACAAGATATTTGTGGCATTCATCCTAGAATAGGATATCTTGCCTTTAACAGTTCTATCATGCACAATATTCAAAGTTGCATAGGCTGTAGAGACTTTGATTGGTTGGAAACTTCTTCTTTCCACCCCAATAATATCAGCCAGCAAATCAACATCAACTATATAACTTTTGTCCATGAAAGAAAAGGACAATCGATTTGCATCTAAAAACGACAAGTTCGAGTAAAAGTAAGCCGTGAGTTCAAAGTGGGCCGCCGTCATATCCGTGCAGAAACTTTTCAATTGTAATCTAGCAAACTTCCCTCTTAAGTTAATTTTCATCGAATCAAGGAAGTCGAAGTCCACACTTCTTGGATTGACTACTCCCCTCTTTAACAGCTTCACATACATTCGCTCGTGCTCCTTTGACCGAAACAAGCTTCCCGAAGGACAAATAGAATTAGCAACCACACCATATCGAGGCTGAAAGTGAGAGAAAAGTCTCTCATCATCATCTAGGGTCTCAGCAGGAGTATTTTCAACAGGATTACTCAAAATATTCTCCAGCGCCCTCTGTGCTGTCCCTTCACCAACAACCTTCAGCTTTTCCATTTCCCTTAAAAACATATATTCACTTTTAAACCCTCTCTCCTTCAGATATTCCTCAATCGTCTTTAGGCTAACCCTTCCATCCTTCATCCTTTTATAAAGATCATAAGCAACATTCAATTTGAGAGTTCTTACCGATTGTGCTTCTGTAACCACTTCCTCAAAGTGCTGATTTTCTGCTTCTCGTTGAGGAGAATCATCTTCCGTAAGGTCCACCCTTGTAGGACCCTCTGAATGTCTCTGTGGTCCCCTGTTGGCAATTCTAGAAGACTTGCGAGACGACATACTTGGAGAGCAAGCGAAGATTCAACTTGATCGCTTAAAAAAAAATGAAAACTTTGTGCCGAAAAAGGGATGAAACAAGAACGGCAAGATGGAACTTTTAGGGTTTCGAAAGTGAAAGAGAGTGAATGTGAAATTTTCAAACGAGTAGAGGTGGATGAAAGTGACGATTCAAATAAATAGGGAGAGAGAATAACACGGGAATACGAATCGTTGCCAAAAAGTAAAGATAAAACTGCTAAAAATAAACCGTAATTTTTCAAAAAGAAAACTGCCTTTTTGAAAATGTAAACTGCCATAATTACGTGTCAGAAAAAAAGTAAGAAAAGATTTTGAAAATTCGAAAAGTAATTTCCAAAAATAAAATAAAGTAAAGAATACGAGGAAATTAAAATTCGTAAAAAAACTAAAAATACAGAGTCTGATAGTTGTTCAGACTTTACCTCTGAGTCTGAACTCTTTTCAGACTTTACCTTTGCGTCTCAGCGCCATCAGACTTTACGTAGTATCTGAAATGCCTTCAAACCTAGCGTTGAGTCTGAACTTCTCAAGACTTTAATTTTGAGTCTGAACGTCTTCAAAACTTACGATACTCAGTCCTGAGCGAAGTGATTCAAAGTGAGCCTTTTCTAGGGGCTTTGTGAATATATCTGCTAATTGATTCTTTGAATCCACATGCTGAATCATAACTTCACCACTTTGAACATGGTCTCGAATGAAATGATGCTTGATTTCGATGTGCTTTGCTCTTGAATGAAGTATTGGATTCTTTGTGAGGTTGATTGCGCTTGTGTTGTCACATTTGATTTCTGTATTTGATTCATCAACTCCAAAGTCCCTCAATTGTTGTTGCATCCATAGGATGTGAGAGCAGCAACTTCTAAGAGCTATGTACTCTGTTTTAGCGATTGAAAGAGTCACGGTACCCTGTTTTCTTGATAACCAAGACACCATCCTGTTTCCCAATAGTTGACATGTACCTGTAGTGCTTTTTCTATCCACTCTACAACCAGCAAGGTCGGCATCGTAATATCCAAGGAGAGTAAAATCTCCTTGTTTGGAATACCACGACCTAGCTTAGATGTAGTCGCAACATATTTAATAATACGCTTCACAGCAGTCATATGAGATTCTTTAGGATCATATTGAAATCTAACACATATGCAAACACTAAATAGAATATCAGGTCTAGATGCTGTAACGTAAAGAAGTGACCCGATTATACTCCTGTATAGTTTTTGGTCTACACTCTTTCCTTCTTCATCTTTATCCAGCTTTGATGTACTTGACATAGGAGTTTCTGTTTTCTTACAATTCTCCATTCCAAACTTCTTGACAATGTCTTTTGCATACTTCTCTTGGTAAATAAAGGTTCCTTCATTTGATTGTTTGACTTGAAGTCCCAAAAAGAAGTTCAATTCTTCCATCATGCTCATCTCAAATTCATTCTGCATACATTTTGAAAAATTCTTGCAAAGCTTTTCATTAGAAGAACCAAATATAATATCATCAACATAAATTTGAACAAGTATGAAATCCTTCCCTTCTCTTTTGATAAATAAAGTAGTATCTACTTTACCATTAGAGAAATTATTTTGAAGTAAGAAATTACTTAGCCTTTCATACCATGCTCGGGGTGCTTGTTTTAAGCCATATAAAGCTTTCTTCAGCTTGAAAACAAGGTTTGGTCTTTTATGATCTTCAAATCCTGGTGGTTGTTCCACATAGACTTCTTCTTGGATAATTCCATTTAGGAATGCACTTTTCACGTCCATTTGGAATAACCTGAAATTTTTAAAGCAAGCAAAAGCAAGAAGTAATCTTATAGCTTCTAACCTTGCCACCGGAGCATAAGTTTCATCATAGTCAATGCCTTCTTTTTGTGTGTAGCCTTTTGCCACAAGTCTTGCTTTATTCCTTACCACTTTTCCTTGTTGATCAAGCTTGTTCCTGAAAACCCATTTGGTACCAATAATTGATTTACCTTTTGGTTTAGGAACTAGCTCCCAAACATTGTTGATTTTGAATTGATTCAATTCTTCTTGCATTGCTTCAATCCAGCTTTCATCTTTCAATGCATATTCTATGTTTTTGGGTTCGATCTCAGAAATGAGTGCAAGAGCACTAGAAGCTTCACGCCTTTTAGATCTTATACGAACTCCTTCATCAATATTGCCAATGATGAGGTCTGGAGGGTGACTCGGTTTGTGCTTCCAATTTGTAGTTGGTTTGTCAGTTTGATGAAGCTCTTCTTCAGTTGGAACTACTGAATCAGTTTGTGGCTGAGTGTCTGAGGCTTGATTTTCTTCAAGAGAATTTGTAGACACTTGGCCAGACTCAAAATCTTCAGGTTGAGTCTGATTTTGTATTGAGTCTTCAAATTTCACATTCATGGATTCTTCCACAGTCTGAATTCGTTTGTTGAAGACTCTGAAGGCTTTGCTTGTCATATAGTAACCAAGGAAGATTCCTTCAACTTACCAATTCGATCACTGGAATTCTTTAGAATAAAACATTTGCAACCGAATACATGAAAACATGAAACAATTGGTTTCTTACCTTTGAGCAGTTCATAGGGTGTCTTATCCAATATAGGTCTTAGAAAGATTCTATTTATAATATAGCAAGCAAGGAAGTAGCTTCAAAGACAAAAATGAGGAGAAATATTACTTTCAATCAAAAGAGTTCTTGCCATTTCTTACAAAGAACGATTTTTCCTTTCTACAACTCCATTTTGCTGTGGAGTGGATGACAAATTATGTTGAATACCATGGTCATCACAATGTTTAGCAAAATCATGATTCTCAAATTCTCCACCATGGTCAGTTCTAATACTTGAAGTTGCATAAAATTTCTCAATTTGGATTTTCTTTGCAAACTTAGTAAAATAAGATAATGCATCAGATTTATTTGCAAGAAAGAATACCCAAGTAAAATGTGAGTAATCATTTACTATAACCAAACAATATCTTTTACCTCCAATACTTTGAATTCTTGTTGGCCCGAACAAATCCATGTGTAATAGCTGCAAAACACGATTAATGGATACCTTATTTATAGATTTATAGGAATTTCTAACCTATTTTCCAAGTACACACGGAGTGCATAAATCATGCTTTTGATACTTGAGGTTAGGAAGTCCTCGAACAAGCTTTTTGGATGACACTTTTGCAATTTGCTTCAGGTTGACATGTCCAAGCTTCCTATGCCAGAGAATGACTTCATCTTGAATCGATACCAAGTATTGTGGACTGTCAGACCTCACATCTAGCAAATAAATATTTCCATGTCTTCGTCCAATAAAGGATTGTGAGAGATCCTTGCTTATTCCAGAACATGTATCTTCTTGAAAGTTGATTTTGTATCTAGTATCGCATAGTTGACTAATACTCAATAGATTGTAGTTCAATCCTTCAACAAGAGAAACATTGTTGATTGTGAGGTTTCCTATCTTCACGGTTCCTTGACCAACAATTTTTCCTTTGTTGTTGCCACCGAAAGAAACATTTCCTCCTTTCACATGAGAAAGTTTTGTGAAACAATTTGAGTCTCCCGTCATGTGTCTTGAATAGCCACTGTCCAAATACCACTTGATTTTCTTCTTGATAGTGACCTTGATACCGCTGTTTGAGTCTGAGTTTGAGTCTGAGTCTGCCATAAGACAAATATTTGCATACTCTTCGTCACTCTCCTCACATTCAGTATCACTCCACGTTTCAGCTTTGAGTGCCTTTTTGAACCTTTCAGACTTTCCTTTCTTTTTCTTCAATAAGGGACAATTTGGTCTAATGTGTCCATTCTTTTTGCATTCAAAGCAAACAACTTCTTTGCTAGTATCTTCTTCTTCATTTGATTTCTTTTGAAATCTTTGATTGTTTTGTCTCTTTCCATTGAACCTTCTTCCTTTTTTATTTAACCTTATGAACCTTCTAATCTAAGTGCCAACTCTTCATCATCCAAATCTTCTTCTGAATCTGTAACATCAGAATCATCATTAGATTTTAAAGCAATTGACTTCTTACCTTTTGTGTCAAATTCCTCATTGAATTGCTCGACTTCATAAAATTAAAGTGTGCCGACCAATTCATCTACTGAAAGAGGCATGATCCTTTGTGTGTCTCTTATAGATGTCTTAACGTGATTCCAATCTTTGGAGAGTCCGCTCAACAGCTTATTGACCTTCATAGGTCCTGAAATTGGTTGTCCTTGGTATGCCAAGCCGTTTACAATTTCTGTAAATCGACTGAACATATCCGAGATGAATTCTCCTGGCTTCATTTTGAAGGCTTCATATTGTCCAAGAATGATGTTGATCTTGGTTTCTTTGACTCGATCTGTTCCTTCATAGGTGACATGCAATCTGTCCCAAACTTCTTTGGCTGTTTCACAAGATGAAATTCTATTATACTCAGTAGGAGATAAAGCACAATATAGAGAGTAGATAGCCTTTGCATCAAGAGCTTGTCTCTTTGAAATATCAGTTCGTGACATTTCCACTCCATCAGGTAATTCTTTCCCTATAAGTGATGCAACATTAGGAGCAATTCCATTTTCCACAACATCCCATTCTAGAGGATCTTTGGATCTTAGGAATGCCTTCATCTCGTTTTTTCATACGTTGTACTCCTTGCCATCGAAGTAGGGAGGTCTGGTATTGCTTTGACCTTCAATTAAATCTGGAGCCAAAACACTAGCTATAGATCTTTAGCTTTAGAAATAATAACACTTCTAATAAACAAGCAGCCAAGCTCTGATACCAATTGAAATGGACTAGTGAATCAACCTAGAGGGGGGTGAATAGGTTAATGCGGAATTATTTTGGAATCTTTTGCGGTAGAATACGTTAATGTTAAAGATATATCAATAACAAATAAAACGCGTATTCATAAAGTAAATAGAGTAGGGTAAAGAAGAATTGACACAAGGATTATAGTGGTTCGGCTTATTCCAAGCCTACGTCCATTCTCCACGCTGGCGGCCAACTGGCTGTAATCACTATGTAGGCAAATGAGAGTTGTTTACAGTTTATGAACTAGACTTCTTCAATAGACAGTCTCTCTTACAGCTTGCTGCTGTTTTCCCACTATATGTAACTCTTTTTGATACACAATTTGAATATGAGAGATTTTTGAGATCAAGAGAATTTTAGAGATTCTCACATCGAGATTTTTCTACCCAGTCTCTCTTTATTTCCAAGCAACACCGATCCACCTTAAATAGCCTCCGTGCCTCCATACCCGTTGACACTTGCCAAGAATTCATTCAATCAACCCATTGGACTGAATCAATTTAAGTGATCTTCTCGTCGCTGAAAATGTAAGTAAACAGCAGCTCGTCAATCTTGTTCGCCCATACAATCAGGATCTTGAGTTCCCAAAATTAGATTCTTCCAAAAATAAGCTTGATCTTCAACGGATAAAATCCGAAGAATAAATCTTCCAAGCTCACGATCACAGCCAGAGATATTCCATGGTTAAGATTAGGAAATATAAAATCCAATATCTTACTTTTCTTAACCATAAAAAATAACCTGTAGCCAACCTGTCAAAATCGCAAACTACCTTCAGACTTAGATTTGGGTCTTGAAGGTCTTCAGACTGAAACTGAGTCTTGACTGTCTTCAGACGGAAAAACTTCAGACCGAACTTAGGGTCTAACTGTCTTCAAACGGAAAACCTTTGGGTTTTTGAATACTTCAGACGTAACCGACTGAGTCTTGGAATCTTCAGATCATACTGTAGAGGCTGTTTTGTCAACTTCAAAACTCCACGGGATTTTTCTTCAACATCGTCTTCCTCGCGTGGATAGGCTCCACACGCCGGAGACGGCGACGCACGCGACGTTGGAGCAACAAGGAGGACAGCAACGTACAGAAAGTAGGGCAGCTGGCATCAAACGGCAACGCACATGGGAGGAGCAGCTGGCGTCGGATGGGACACCGATTCGACCATCGGAGGCCACTCGACGTGCAAGGGGGACCGGCGGTCGAAGCTCCGTCAACCGGCCACCCCCTCGCCTATAAATAGGCCCCGACGTCAACGACAAAACCCACGGACGAAATGGAGAGAGAGAGGGCGATCAAGGGCTGCACGTCTTGGACTTCCCACTGAGAGACTTCAGGGGAGGCCCTAGGACAAGTGGCCGGAGATCCGAGGCCAGGCGGAGGAGAGGATCGAGAGAGAGAGAGAGAGAGAGAGAGAGAGAGAGAGAGAGAGAGAGAGAGAGAGAGAGAGCACTGAGGCATCGGGCTCCCTTCGCCGTCGTCACCGTCTTTGTCGCCCACTGTCCGCCACCTCGTCATAGGTAATAAGGGTCGTCGTTGTCGCCGTCGCCACTGTCGCCACGTCACCATCGCCACCATTGCCGTCGTTGGCCCCGGTGGCACCTCAGCCCCTCCCCGGTGCTGCGAATCGGGAACCCTAGGGTTCCGGATTTTTCCAGTCGCGGCCCTGGGTTGTCGAGTCGGACCCAGGCCAGGAGCTGGGTAGGGTTTTCGCACGAATTTGGGGCGGCTGGAAACCGGATCATGAGGTCGGATTTGGGTCGGGTGCGGATTGAATTCGGGTAGGGTTTCCATGAATTTGGGGCGGCGGAAGTCAAGTCGCGGAATCGGATCCAGGTCGGGTAGGGTTTCAAAGAAACCAAGTCGTCGGGTCGGCCTAGTCGTTCTCAAAGCGAGCTCTTGGGCCGCGAAAAAAAATAAATAAAAAAGAAAAAAAAAAAAGCGAGCCCGTCTGCATTTCGGGGCGAGCGGCCCGGTCGACCCAACCCGCGGATCTAACCCGAGTTGTTTTTTTTTTTTTAAATATAATTATAAATAATATTTTAATAAAAAATAAATAAATAATTTATTTTCAAAAAAATCAAAAAATAATTTATTTTCAAAAATATTAAAAATGATAAAAATATTTTATTTTCCAAAAAATAAAAAAACAAAAATATTTCGTATTTTCCAAAAATGCCAAAAATCCAAAAAAAAAATGCCAAAAATTCATAAAAAGCCAAAAAAATTTCATAAAAAGCCAAAAGACTTGTATTTTCTAAAAATATATCAAAAAAATCCAAAAAAAAATCCCTTTTATGTTCAAAAAATAGAAAAAGACCCCAAAAAAAAATGTTTTTCCTCCCCAAAATGCATGGAAAATCCCTCAAACATCCAAAAAACCTTAGGGTTTAAACAAGATTAAGTACCGAAAGAGCATTAGTGATTAACTAGTGTAATCAAGTCTCCGATCCTAATTTCTCTAGTTGCGCAAGAGCAAGTATTTCTCCCAATATTTTGCATAGGTTTCTAATTAATCCACCTCGAATTGATTAGTGGCGACTCCGTTTTATAAATTAACTTACAGGTTAAAAACTTAGACTATTAAAGTCGTGACTTGGTGGACTTGGGAGAGTTTGGGCCTAATAAATTTAGTCAAATCATTAGCCTCCACAGGCGCCCGTACCTAATTGCGGGCGTTGAAAAAAGAGGTCGTGACAACTAGTTACTTAAGTCTGATAAACTAAACATTAATCATTAATATATCCTCGATTAACCGCATTGCATGAGATTCAGTCTTGAAGTTTTTACAAGTACATGAAGTTCACAACTTTCTATCTAGACAGTTGACATATATATTTTCCTTGTTGTTGCCTTACCTACAATTCACATAAAAAGGATGTTTATAATCTATCACAATGAAGCTTTACAATGGAGTTTTATTTAAAGCTTCATGAAACTACAGCTTCGATGAAGATTTTTGAAGGTTTAGATCTGTAATATTAAGCTAAATGAGCGTACTCACCCAAACATGTATCAGTTCAAATATATTTTTCAAGAAAAAGAAAGTACAGAGAGGGAAAAGAGATAACTACTCAATTTCAGGAGAAGTAGATAGGACACATATGGTTGCTTCAAAGAAGTGTCGAATCTCACCTTCAAGAGTGGAAGTGCGAGATCAGCTTAGACTTAGAGGACTCGAGTGTATATATACAAAGTGTTTTACCTGGAGATTACAATGTTTCTTGCTTTAAAGAAGTAAATACAACATGACAAATTCATTCTTCAAAATTTAAAACTGGAAACAATTTCCTTGTTCCATCTAGAAACAGTTTCCAAAATGTCACCGGACCTACTCCATAGCATGTTCAAAGAAACTCCGCAAGAGCTAAACAGGCCTTGTGCTCTTTAGAAAATATGTCTAAGGACAACGAAAATAATCAACAGACCCAAAAAGTGTCCATGTCCTTACTATGGATTATTTCCTGGAAATCTCATAGTTCAGTCACTAAAATTAAGTAAACCTGTCAAGACCTTATAAAAAATTCATACTGTAGTAACAATTTGAACTTGGAATCAACAAGCACACAACCGATTTTGGCGACTTGTGTATGCCATGTCTGACAGAGAGAAGAACGGAGTAATTAGTAATTGCAGCATGCAAAGACCAAGCTAGTGGATGGAAAACACAATATAAAATATATATCTTATTACCTGATGTCTTCCAATATTTTCAAGAAATTTTAAGTTCCATCTTCAACGGGACACAATCCGGAATATTGTTGAAGCCATCCTATATCATCTGCAGACTTATGACCAGTCCTCTATGCTCGTTCAATAAGACTAGAGGTTAAGATGAAAACAATTTTGTCACCACAACACTACCAATTCTAAGGATAAGTGGAGCATCAGAATCTGCCACTTTGCTTAGTCGACAAAGTCGCATGAAGTTGGTATGAAGGACTACGACAAAATTTCACTGTATATAAAATCTTAAACTAAAATGACAAAAAACCTAATGCATGGCCAACTATCATAGGAAGGCAAAATAAAAATATAAAAAATCTCCAACACCAATTGTTCAGATAATAGTAAACATCCAAATAACTCTACAATGTCCCATTAGGAAAGACATAGGTCAGCACTATGTGTGAATCACTACCTTTGAAACATGGAAATTCCAATTGACCCCATATAATTTGAAACAAGTGCATCTGTATTTGCAGATGAACTCCTGAAAGAATCCATTGTTATTTCATCAACGGCAGGAGGGGCACCAATTTTATTAATCCATGCGATCCTCAACTTTCACTGAAAGAAAGTCAAATGCTTGCAAGACGTCTTTCATTTTGTCCAGAAGTAAAAGTCACCAAGTCCTGCTCACGTAGCAAACAATGGTTAGAGTCCCCAAAAGTGGATTCCACCGCAACAACGCAAAAACCCATAGGGATGAAACTGACCTAAGGTGGGGGTGGACTGAGTCAGTTATGCGCCTTAAATCATTTATTTAGCATATGTGTCGCTCATCTCATTTTTTCCAAGTCCTTAGAATTGGCAGACGCTTTTCTTAAGTTAGGAGCCACCATGTATAGCATAGTAGTGTGAAAATTTAAACCTATTACAAGACAACAGCAAACATTTATCTATCATAGACCTAACACATCAGCAGACACCCCCCTCCCCAACAATATGCAACAAATGTCTCACAAGAAAGATCTTTTTTATCTTTTGCAAGGAGGCTCAATTTAAAGGAAGAATGATCTGCAGCTTACAACGAAAATCATAATGTTGGAGTCTCTACTCTCTAGCTACTTCTCTTAGACCTTGAACACAATAGTTAGAAAACACATTGATTAAACAGTTAAATTACTTCCATGTTTAGAAGCTCCCAGTACTCATGAAGATAGAGAGAAACAACGTAGGAGAATTTTCTTCATTGAATTTTTTCACTGGATTCTTCCTTTCCACGCACTCGTGCACCTGCATGCTTGTGTGTACATGAGAGAGAGAGAGAGAGAGAGAGAGAGAGAGAGAGAGAGAGAGAGAGAAGCGAAATGAAGCAATGAAACAGAACTTTGCACAATGTAGAGAAGATCAACTACCAGAATAATCAGGAAAGTAACCAGTTATGTATGAAGTTATCTGTGCAAGATAAGAAGTAGCTTCATTTTGTGACGTTATGGAGGTAAACAGCTGAGGTGAGAGTCCATCATGTCCCATAGAAGAGTTCTGCCCTTGTCTAAGAGAAACATGTTCATCAATCTCGAGACAACAATCTAAGTTAGGAGGTGAGTCATACACTGAAAAGATGGCAAACTAACATGACAATATATCTACAGACCCAAAAAAAAAAAAAAAAAAAACCACATATATATCTTCTCGCCATGTTTAACGCACCCACATATACTAACAGACAGACACATATTCACAGGTGGGTAAGCATGCACTAGTAGGCGCATTCTCTATCAGACTATCTATTGAAATTATTCCTCTTTAACGCGTGACATGTGGGGAGCAAAATACTCAGAGAATCCAAACTCTGAAGGTCTTTCTGTATACAACCATGCCCAAGATTCTCGTGAAGAACACTAGGCTAAAACCAGTGGCGAATAAAAAATATCAGTAGGAAAATAATTCAATAAGCTAATGAGGCTTCATTCCATGCACGCATACACACCCCATATTTCGCAATCAATTGGTTTAAGATATCAATCCTTGCAATTGATTCGATGGTAGAGATTCACTTGATCTAACGGTAGAGGGTATTGATACTCGTCACATTAATCCAACGATGGAGATTGATCTCATCTAACGGTTGAAAGCATCAATCCTCATCAAATAACTTTGAGGGTTGATGAGCCCCCTCTAGATTGGTGGTGTGGCATTCCTTTGGATTGATGGCGTGGCCTTCTTTGGTCCATGACACGTACACAATCAAATCTTCTTTCATTCTAGCCATCAAACACTAGAAAACATATGCAATCTTCAAAAAATTAAATTAAATCAAATCAAGGAAATATGGTATTAAATTAGATGTTTGTGTCTAGGAATATTTGCAGCATCACAATTTTATTAAAAATCTATAAAACTCAAATTACATAAAAAAATATTGTTAAGAATGAAATGTTAGTTGTGTGAATGTTCATATCAAAAAGTTTGTGACAGATATAATGATAAAAAAAAAAATAAGGAATATGCAAGATATAAACAAATAGAAAGTGTTGACTTTACCCCCAAAAAAAAAAAACAAATAGAAAGTATTGACATTTGCAGTTCGTTCAGATATTGCAATTCCATTTGAAGTGCAACCCTTCGGACAGAAAAACCAACTTCCTCAAGAGAAATTAATTCTTTTTTTTTTTTAATAAATAAAACTGCATTTCATTAGACTAGGAAACCCAAAGGGCCCATTAAATTAGTTTAGTACACAAAAGGTCCAAAAGAGTTTGAGGAGGCAAAAACAACCCAACATGAAAGTAGAGAATTGTGAACTTGGACTTTAGCGGTCCAGTCCACGATGAAGTCGGCCTCCCTTCCACAATGCTAGATCGGAATACATGGAAAGCACGCTAGCAGCGCAACACATCCGAACATAAGAGCTCTAACCTCCCAAGGCGTCTGACTGGGACCATGCAAGGCATCGACTAAAGTAATAGTATCTGATTTCAACACTAGATTCTCCTTTTCTTTCTTCTGCTGACGAAGAAATTTTAGGGTTAAAAGCAGGGCATACGATACCACCTGTAGGGAGGATGCCGCACAGACAAAGCAGGAGAATCCATCAACAAGCCTTCCTTGGTGATCTCGACACATGCAAGCTACTGCTCCTTATTCTTTTCCTAGTGCGTAAGCTCCGTCTATATTTATTTTAAGATATCTGAGCATCGGTGGACACCAAATCAGGGAGGAACCGGTTGGGTTTTGATGCATCATAATGTTCTGCAGGCCCCAACAGGCTTACAAGAGTGGCGTCCACAATAGGTGGCGGATTTGGGCGTTGATTTCTTAATTCGAAATGTTTCGACACCTTCCATATCTGCCAAAGAGCCGAGGCTATGACTTCTAGATCGAGTGAGTTATCTCGACTTTCTAGCAGATTTGTTAACCAAACTTCGATTCTTGATAATCCATGTGGTGAAATATGTATTTTGAGCTATTGGTGTGACCAAACTTTAAATTTTATAGGCATAACAGGAAAAGGTGTTCAATTGTCTTTGAGTCTTCTTCATTGCACAGTGCACAGAACGGAATGGGTATGATCTTCCTTCGATAGAGATTTTCCTTCATGGGTGAAGTATTTTGGCATAGGGAGGGACCACATAGAAATTCTGATTCTATAGGAATGGTTTTCAAATTCCAAATCCTTCTCCAAAGGCTGCATGGCACTTGAGAGAGAGAGAGAGAGAGAGAGAGAGAGTAATTCTTTGATAAGTAATAAATTTAACAATTAATTAATTATGCTCAATTTGTTTCACGAAAAATAATTTAGAAAAATATTTTCTGGATTTTCCAACAATCATTTTATGGAAAATAAACAGATTGGAAAAAACATTTTCCATCAATGAAGAAGATTTTTAAAATAGGGAAAATGTTTTGAAACACTTTGCTCACTTACTCACTCTCATTTTACACCCTACTAGCCCCCTCTTCTTTCTTTTTAAAAAAATTATAATTTTAATTCCTTTCCTTTTTTTATTTTTTTTATTTTTTATCTTTCTATCTCAGCCGGTTGCCAACCAAAACGATTAGCCACGGGTGAGCCTTGAACTTGAGCTAGTCGCTTGCCAAATCATTGAGTGCCAACATTGAGCTCAAGGCTTGCCCTATTGGTGAGTGCAAGCCTTTAGTTCATCAATCTAGTGACACTCGAGGTCTCAAGCTTGCCAATCTAGCGAATAGCAAGCTCAAGCTTACCAACCTTAAGCGAGCTTGACCTTGCCTTTGGCCGTCGCGGGCCACACTTAAAAAGTATAATGAGAAAATAAAAATAAGTAATAAAAAAATAAAGTAGAAAGGAAAATAAAAAATAAAAAATGTTGATTTTTTTAAAATTAAAAAAAAAAAAAGTAAAAGGAGTACAAGAAGGAAAATCAAATTAATTTCCCATACTAAAAGGCATAAAATATTTTCTAGTTTATTTCAAGTTTCAACTGAGCCAAGCACTATGAAATATTGTTATTTTATTTGAAAATGACTTTCTTGAAAACATTTTTCAAATCACTATATTTTTCATGAAATTAACGGATAATAACCAATTAGGAATCTCATATTATTTTGACAAATGTGGAGCCCATTCTTGATTTAAGCTAATTTCTTCCATTGGGGGGGAGGCGGTTCTTCTTTTCTTTTGTTTCTTTTTTTTTTCCCTATTTGGGACAAAACTGGTAATCCTATTTTCCAAGGACAACCAACTAATTATTATGTTAATAAGATATGTATACTAGGACACCATCTAAGAATAACCTAAATGCAAGAGCAGAGAGCATCATACTTGGTGTATCAAAATTTTAATATGTATCATTATGCTATAATCTATATATTTTAACTGCTTAACTTTTTATTTTAATTTTCGTGTCATCGCTACGCAATTTTTTAGTCTTCGTGCACTTACGATGACAAAACGTGGAGTCAATGTAATTTGTTTGCATGGGAATTTGGAATGGACTTACATAAGATAGAGTGTAAATCATTGCTAAATTGCAGAAAAAAAAAAAAAAAAAAAAGAGAGAGAAGAAGAAGAAGAAAATGATTTTTTTTGGAATTATGGATATAGAGAAAGAGACGGTCCTTGACGGTGAGTCGGTCCGACAATTGACTAAAGCAAATGTCAAGCTCTCGAAACGACGCCGAAGCACTCGAATCTCGACCGCCTTGCCGTGCGCTCGCCCGCTCTTGCTGACGCCCTTTTTCCAAGCGAGGAAGAAATCGCGAAAATTCTTCCTGCTTCTCGCGTCGAACAAATTCGAACTCGAATCTCTTCTCTCGCGCAGCGCCCCACGCCCTTCGTAGCGATCGTCGAATCCGAGCCCAATCTCTGCCGATTCAAACCCCAAATTCCTGCCGATCGCTTCCTCGCGCTTCGTGGAATCGCGGGCGTTTCCGTGATGCGAAATCGCGGCTCTTCCTGACGAATGATGGACCCTGGAGGAAGAGCTCAAGCTGGGGAATCGAGCTCGCAATTGTTCGTGAGTGTAACCGTTTTCCGACTCGCTCGTTGCGCGAACTTTTCCCGCTTTCTTTTGCGGTTTTGTTCCGGCGTTTTTGTGCTTTGTTTTCTTCCTTCCCCGTTCTTCAATCTATCTGAAGAATGGAGTTTTGAAGGTTTCGTCTTCTCGCGGTAATGGCCGAAATCGTTGATTGACGAACGCGTCGTGAAGTTGGGGTTTGTTCGCGTTAGGGTTTGCGCGGGTGCTGCGTATCGTCTTTGCGTTCCCGGGAAATGGGAAGTTATCTTACATGTCGAATTGAACGGGAATACAAGTCGAGGGTAGGGAATGCGGCAAAAGTGGGTGATGGAGTTTGGGATTTTGGGAGTGCTTCTTCGAATTTTGCGTTGGATTGTCTTGTGGGTGTTTGCCTTGAACCCGATTGATTGCGAAATACGGTGGGTGGGTGTATGTGTGTGTGGAATGAAGCCTTATTAGCTTATCTAATGATTTTCCTGCTGGAATTTTCTGTCGACCACTGTTTTTAGACTAGTGTTTTTTGTGAGGATATCGGGCATGTTTCAATGTAGAAAGGATGTCCAGAGCTTGGATTCCCTGAATTTTTTGCTCTCCACAGATCAAGCGTTGAAGAGGCAAAATTTCAATAGATGTGTTTGTAAAGTATGTATAAGTATGTTGAACGTTGTGAAAGCATATATCTGTACGTGAGTTTGCCCTCTTTTCAGTATGTTGTTGACCTCCTAGATTAGATAGTTGCTCGAGATTCAATTAATGCATTTCTTTTATGCAGGCACAGAACTCTTCTCTGGGATATGATGGACTCTTCCCTCAACTTTTTACCTCCATGCCTTCATTAAATGAAGCTGCTTCTTACCTTGCACAGACAACTTCATACATAACTGGCTGCTTTTCTGATTATTCTGGTAAGTCTTCTCTACTACATTGTGCAATGTTCTGTTTTGTTGCTTCATGTAGCTTCTCTCCTCCCCCCCTCCCCTACAAAAACCCCCCGCCAAAAAAAAAAAAAAAAAAAAAACACACACACACACACATGCACAAGCACCCAAAAGAAAAGGAAGAATCCAGTAAAATTATTCCATGAAGAATTCTCCTATCGTGCTATGTTGTTTCTCTGCCTTTTTTAGTGCTGGAAGCTTCTAAACATAGAAATAGTAATTGAACTGCCTGCTCAGTTCTTTCAAACTGTTGAATTGAAGGTCTGTGATAATTAGCAAGAGAGACCTTTCTCGAAGACTGATTCTCAAGTTTAAGCTGGAGAACATTCTTCCTTTCAATAAAGTCTCCTTACAAAAGAAAAAAGATCTTTCTTGGTATACATTTGTCGTCCATTGTTGTGGGGGTATCTGCAGCATTATTTTTTTGGGCTCACTGTATGACACTTAGTTTCAGTTAATAGGAAATAGTCACAAGCGGTCCTGTAATAAGTTCAAAATGTCAAACTACTATGCTATACATGGTGGCTAACTTGACAAAAGCATCTGCCAGTTGTAGTCGGGATCTGAGGACTTCGAGAAAAGGAGATAAAGTGGATTTATGCTGAAAATGATCTAAGCAAATAACAGATGCAGTCCATCTTGAGTCAGTTTCATCATTTTGTTACCTTTTTCATATCTTCTAGTACTCTTCTTATCCAGTATTTGTTTTTCCATCGTGAGGCTACTTTTTCAAGCTTTCTGTGTCGGATGATGAGATGATGGACTGTTGTTTTGGTGCAGTGGAGTCCACTTCTGAGGAATCTGAGCCTTCTTTGCTGCGTGAGCAGGAGTTAGTGACTTTTGCTTCTGGACGGAATGGAAGACAATTTGCAAGCAATCGACTTTCTTTTAGTGAAAGTTCGGCGTCACATGGATCATCTTCTAATGAAATTGGTGCCGCTCCTGCAGTTGATGAAATAACAAGGGATTCTGCTGGGAGTTCATCTGCAAATACAGATTCACTTGTTGTTTCAAATTATACGGGGTCCAACGGAATTTCCATGTTTCAGAGGTAGTGATTTACACAAAATTCTTATCTATGTCTTTCCTAATGGGACATTGTCAAGTTGTTTGGATGCTTTATTTATGTTCGAAAGATTCTTAATGAAGAACTTTTTTTTTTTCATTTGCCTTCCTTTGATTCAATGGTTGGGCTGTGCATCAGGTGTTTTTCCATTTTAATTTAAAACTTCAGATCTGTGATAGTGGGATTTTGTCTTAGTCCTTGGTACCAACATTAAGGGACTTTGTTGACTAAGCGAGCTGGCAACTTCTGATGCTTTACTTATCCTTACATTAGGTAGTGTTGTGGTGACGTAATTGTTTATATCCTAACCTCAGTCTTGTCGAACGAGCACGGAGGACTGTTCGCGGGTCTGCAGATGATATAGGATGGCTTCAACGATATCCAGGATTGCCTCCAGTTGAAGATGGAACCGAAAAGTTTACAAAAATATTAGATGACATCCGGTATTTAAATATTTAATTTTAATTATGTGTACCATCGGCTAACTTGGTCCTTCTTGCTGCAATTACTGATTACTTTGTTCTTCTCGCTGTCAGACATGGCATACACATGTTGCCAAATTCGGTCGTGTACTTGTTGGTTCCAGGTACAAATTGCTGCTACAGTATGAACTTTTCATAAGGTCTTGACTGATTTAATCTCTTTATATTAGTGACAGAATTTTAAGATTTCTGGGAAATAACCCTTAGAAAGGACATGGAGACTTTTGGGTCTGTTGATTATTTTTGTCATCCTTAGACATATCTTCTAATAAGCATAAGGGCCTGTTTGGCTCTTGCTGAATTTATGTTAACATGCTATGTCGTAGGTCTGGTGACATTTTGGAAACGGCTTATAAATGGAACAAGGAAACTCTTTCCAGTTTTAAAGTTTGAAGAATGAAATTGTTATGTTGTTTTTACTTTTTTTAAAGCAAAAATACATGGTTATCACAGTAGAACACCTTTTAAATATACACTCGAGTCCAAGCTGATCTTGCACTTCCTCTCTTGAAGGTGAGTTTCAATTCAGCACTTCTTTGAAGCAACTGTATGTTCTACCCACTTCTGTTGAAATTGAGTAGTTCTCTCTTTCCTCTCTTGATTTTCTATTTCTTAAGAACTATATTTGAATTGATGCATGCTGTGTGGGTGAGTATGCTCATTAACCTTAATATTATGGATCTGAACTTCAACAAATCTTCATTGAAGCTGTTTCTTCTTGAAGCTTTAAATAAAGCTCCATCGTGTAGCTTCCTATAAGGATAATTTATATGTCAACTGTCTAGATAGAAAGTTGTGAATTTCATGCACTTGCAGTTGCAAACTTTTAGACTGAATGTCATACAATGCATATAATTGAGGATATATTAATGATTACTCTTTGGTCTATCAGACTTAAGTAACTAGTGCATATCATTTTCATATAGTTGTATATGTAGAGCAGAGTATTTTTTTCATATTTTAAGGCAGCGTAGGAATTTCATATTTTTTTTAATAAAGTATTTGCATGCATCATGTTAGTGATGAACGTACAGAGTTTGAAGTGATTTAGTGGCTCATGGTACTAAATTTGATTTTTGTAATTTCTCTCTAATGAAATGATAATGGTGATATTTGATCAATTAGATTGGACGTATGTGTAGTGGATGATTAGGCATCGTGATGAAAGAAATGATACAAAAGGTTCTCTTTGAAGGGATGATACTTGATAAACCAGATTTCATTGACCCGATTAATAGGTCTATTTTCTTCAGTACATTTTGTGGACATTCTGATGGAGGAGATGACCCAAAAGATTGGTTTCCCTGGGAGTCCAAAGAGAAATTAGATGCTTAGATTTGTCTTTTTGATAAAAGGATGTCTGAAAGCAGCTGGAGAATTTGCATTGGACTTCATCATTTGAGAAAATGCCAAAGAAACGTGAACTTTTATCGAGAAATCTATGAAAAGCTTTATAAAATCAAACTCTCATACTTAATTCTTGAACGCTAACCATTGTTTCCAATGAAATTGGGATGAGAAGGTACCTGAGTTTTTCGAAGAGAATGAGAGAGGTAGGAATATGTTCTAGGGCTTCCATTTTAAAGGTTTTAGTTGCATGAATGTGATTGAGATTATGGTTTCCGTCTTGGAAATGAGGTGAGCTTTTGTGGCATAACCTTTAGTCTAATTTCTCAAACTTCGAATTTGTTGTTGTCTTTATCAAAGAGAAAAAGAAACAAATTGCATTTTTGGACAAAACGAGAATGTGAACATTACTGTGCAAATGCAATTTTAGGTAGAGTCATGACAATGTTGTTAAACATGTTGTTTTTTCTCTTTGGTAAAGAAAACAGCTCTGGATAAATAAACAATCAAAATATATGTTCACAAAAAGCTATATGTTATCTCCAAGTTGGCATCTTGGCATCTCTTTAAAACTTACATGTGTGCTGGAGATTTTGAAAGTAAAGCCACTAAAGTATTTAAAAATAAAGCTCAGAAGATTTTCTTCTTTCAGTTTCATGATCTCTTTCAAGTGCTCTATTATCTCCCCATCTAACTCTTGCTTTCAAAACTGATCATTAGCCCATAATGCTCCGGAAGGAATACCTATGGTTCAATTGATAAAACTGAGACTAATAATATGATAGCTCATTGTAAGTCTGAGTTTTGGTTTGAATAAAAATTGTTGCAAGTTTTCTTTCCTCTTACGTTATCTCATATCACGAAATCTCCAGGTAATGTTAACTTCTGCACTTCCAGTATATATTTCAGGACTTAAAAATTGGCATCAATCTTTCTCTATTGATTTTTATGTTTAATAGATCTCTAGTGTCATTTCATCATGCCTGCCCATGTAGTGCCAGGGTAAGATAATTCCACTATAAGCCATGGCCTACTTCAATTATGAATATATTGTGAGACATACAAAGAGGGGTTTACATGATTGATTCACAAGGGTGCATGGATATGACTTGCTTGTAATCAGATAGTTCTAGTTTATCACATTGTAGTTTACTAGTTTTTAATCTAACTCCACATCACTAGCATTGCCCTTTTAGTTATGCAATATCCAATTGCCTCCATATAGATGCATAACATGATAATTAATGGTGTAGATTCTGTGATGACACTCTCAATATAAAGAATGAGTTAATTGCAGGATTGTTCAGACTATACTAGTTTCCTTTTATCTCTTCCTCAATAGAAGTGTCCCATGAATACATCGATGGTGCTAGTTGTTTCAATATACATTAACAGTAACCTGGTTTAACATCCATCGTGTATCATAGTACATTCCATCCAAAATAATTTTCACCTACACAAAAAATTTGTATTCTGAGGGACCATATGTTTTTGCCACTTTGCAATTATTTATTTATTTTTTTTGGTAAAGGTAATTATTCCACTTTGCAATTATTTACCTGCACTTAATCTAGAAATATTAATTTAGCAGAATAATGAAACTTTGTTGAAGCTTCAATTGAAATCTCTTTTGAACTTCAATTGAAGCTATGTTGCATTTTCACAGATTGCAAAACTCAAAAGCTCTAATGAAGGTTCAGATCTGTGAATATGAAGGCTAATGAACAGTTCTATCAACCCAATTAAGATACACTATTTACATATTAATTTTCTGATCTAGTCCTTAAAAAAAAAAAAATTTATGGGCATCAGTATACGAAGAGGAATCTGCTTGCTTTGAGAGAAGTTAGTTGCTCGAATAGTGATGCCTTGAACCTAATGCATTGCTCATCTTCAAATGAGGGAAGATTGGTGCACGTCTTCAACATAGAGGAGTTGAGAGAACAGTGTTCTCATTCTGACTCCACTTGTGACTTAACTCCGCACACTCGTTACAAGTTGGATTAGGTCTTTCTTTGTGCTTGGTTAAGGACTGAGCTGCAACTGCAGATGCATCATCCTTGGTCACCTTCTCTTTATTGTCATCTAGTAGGGCAAGAAGCATGAATTACTTTTACCTTTTCATTTTGAGCTCTTGAGTCTCTAAAAATTATAGCATTTTTTTTTATCTGTTTCTAAAGTGTCACCACATAAGTGTCCTTATCTATTTTCGTTCTCTAATGAGAATGAAAGTAGAAACTTCTAAATTCTCAAGAATCAAGTAGGCCCTTAGTTTATAGATGGATGGATGCCTTGAAACTTTGCTTATTTCCTATCACATTTATGTAATTGGCAGGTCTTTTTAGTAACCACGGACCAATGTATTTTGTCAATACAAAGACGAGTTTATCAAAGATGGGCCTTGCTTGTCATATTGCGAAGATTCATAGCGAGGTACTTGTGATGATGCTTCTTTTATTGTATGTGTCATTATGTTCTTGATGTCCCATTGAGTGTTAAGGCATTAATCTTCAGGCTTCAGTTGAGAAAAATGCGAGAGAAATAAAGGAGTATATTGAGGAAATATATTGGGGTGCCAAGAAACGTGTCTTGATTCTTGGACACAGCAAAGGTGGAATAGATTCAGCAGCTGCTTTGTCATTGTACTGGCCAGAGTTGAAGGATAAGGTAGCTGGGTTGGTCGTAGCACAGAGCCCATATGGCGGTTCTCCAGTAGCTTCAGACATTTTGCGGGAAGGACAGCTTGGCGATTATGTTAGTTTAAGGAAACTCATGGAAATTCTGATCTGTAAAGTGATAAAGGTAAGAAGTGCCTTATCCATTATGGTTTGTGCTTTCTTTTCTAATTTTTTATTTGTTGTTTTTCGAGTGTAGAAGCTAGTGCCTTCCTCTGTGAACAAACTATTTACTTAACCTGGACTGTTCTTTGCTTAACACTGGCTGATCATTTCTTTACACAAACAGTCTTTTAGTTTAATACTTTTGATGTAACCTCTTCCTCCTACACCTTAAGCATTGTCAGTCTGCAACCAAATAGCCTAACAACAGTCTAGTCATACCCCCCTGCTGATTCCAGAGACAATTCCAAGAAATGTTATCAAATGGTACAAAGAGGAGAACATTTTAGGTGCTAATAGAATTTCTTACTCTCCTTTTAAGTATGCATGTATTTCCCTGTGTCCTGGCATATTCTAAATATATCTGTGGCGAGGTACATATCATTGAGACAACAATTGCATTGTGTGGAAGAGTAATACAGTAATCTCTTTGGACTGGTACATTTGAGTATATTTTTAAGGTGCTGATAATAGGCAATTTTAGAGACATCTTTTCATGCTCATGAGCTGAAACTGGAAGTGGGGAGCCTGGGTATCAGATGGGCCTGTTCATGGTTCCCACCGAATGGTAGGATATGTGGCGGATAAAGGAAAATTATGAAGAAGCTTGCTGGATGTTTAAACTGAGTAGAAGAGTGTGGACGTAAGGACATATAAGTGGGGAAAGTTGGAGTTTGGAAATAAGGCTGGCTGTGAATAAGACATGTTTCTTACTATATCAGATTTCTCTCATTTATCCTACCTTATTTTATGTTTGTCACTTTGAATTTAGTTGCTTGTAGCATTGGACGTCACCTAAGGTTAATTATGGCAAGGAAGTTCCACAGCTATGATAGTATCGTGTTTCATAACAAATTAATTTGACATTCATCATTATAATATGAAGAAGGTAATGGGAGCTCATTTGTATATGTTATTCATTCCATTTAACAGGATGGCAACTATTTTTTTTTTCCCACAATCAGTGCTTTACGCTCTTATATGTATGAGTACAAACATAGTAATTCTCATTTCATCTGCATCTATTACATTTAAATTCCTTCCTCTACCAATAGAAAGAGCAGGCATTGTTAGGACAATGCTGTGTACTTCTCTATTCAATTAGCGGAATGTTAAGTGAATTTCTTAATGTTAAACGCATGCTAATTGGGTGACATTGGCTGTGGCCTGTGGTTAACAGAATAAAAGATCCTCCTTTTCTCTTTGATCAACAGACAGAATTTAAAGAAGTAATTGCACATTGGCTAGCTTATGTCTCATATTCTCATACATCTTTCTGAAGGGAGACATGCGAGCTCTGGAAGACTTGACATACGAGAAGAGGAAAGAATTCTTGACTAGGCACCAATTGCCAAGAGAACTTCCGGTGGTTTCATTCCACACGGAGGCAGGGATAACGCCTGCAGTTATGGCAACTCTATCTCATGTTGCTCATGCAGAACTTCCTTCCTTCTCGGCTGGTCAGCCTGCAAAGCTTCCTGTGGTAATGCCCCTTGGAGCTGCAATGGCTGCATGTGCACGGCTCCTCCAAGTCAGGTATGGTGAGAAAAGCGACGGGCTCGTTACAAGGCGGGATGCAGAGGTTCCAGGATCCGTGGTTGTGCGGCCCACACGCAAGCTGGATCATGCCTGGATGGTTTACTCGACATTGAGTGACAACCCATCTGAGGTTGATGCATCTAAAGTGTGCGAGGCTCTTCTGACATTGCTTGTGGAAGTCGGGGAGAACAAGAGGCGGGAGCTTGAGCCCAAAGATGAATAAAAGCTATAGGGGATCCTTTCCCATCTCAACACGGTAAGTTGTAATACTTGGATCCTTTTTTCCAAGTTCTTAGATTAATTTCATAGAGAGACTTAAACCAGTTCAGAGCCTTACATCAATTGATGTACATAGCTTTCGAGACGATGTACCATTATTTGTACAAACAGCTGATCTTGTGTAAAGTGTAATTTCTTCTAAAATTTAACGGAATTACCTGAAATTATTCCAAGGTCGGTCACACCTTGCATGTTGTAGTTTGACTTCATGGGTGTAATTAAATATATCTACGGACGATATATCCAAGGTCACTCATCACTAGTAATAGCTAGCCTTGTTGAGCAATTTTGATCCTATTTTGTAACTAATTCAAAAATAAGCTTGTTTGTGTATATTTAAGTTTAAGTAAAATGTACTCTTTTTTTGCCCATCAAAATTTTACTATATAATTCATATTCTAAAAAGTACGAAAATATATTTGAATTTATGTTTTAATATTGGTATATTGTTAAAATTTCAGGTTACCAAAAAGTTGGAGCACTGATGCCAAGATCTAAATTAAACGTCATCTACTATTAAACCTCGTTGACCTTGTCAAAATGCAAGGGAAACGAGAGGCATTGTCACTTTATTGATACCGAACCTTCAATTTTCTCCTCCCTCTGGCAAATTATGCCAATAGAGGCACTTTGGTGAGCCCAATCTCTTTCATGTAATATACTAAAAAATAATTTAAATATGTTTTAATCTTTCAATCGATATAAAATTTTGGCATGTTAATTATTATAAAATAAAATATCATCCGTAAGAATATGAGTATAATGATTTACTATTCATCTTAGAATATGTACGGTGAATTCTAAATAAGATTTGACCGGGCAAACAACTAACGACTCACCAGCATACACTAACCGCCACTAGAGAAAACTCAATTTGAAAAAGGAATTAAATCGAACATCCAGACCAATGCCAACAAGAAAAAACTTTATTAACAAAGAGATATCCATGGGATGTTTACAAAACTTTAGTTCATGTGCGAACTTGATGGAGCAAAATAGGAGGAACCGGCATCATCACGCGATTAGCTTGGGCACACCATCCGACACAAGTTCTGCCCACTGCCCATGCTTGCATAGCTAGTCCAAGCGCGGAGGTGACAAAGGCATCCAGGCAGCCATACTCTACTTGACGATCTGTCAATACCTTATCGTCCCACTGACTCAAGGTGATGTCTTTGGGTTTCTCAAGATCCTTGCGAAGTATCACTTTGACGAGTTTCTTCAATCCCATATAACCCAGCGACGGGTTGCGCCACCTCCCCACCGCCAGTCCACGGAGATCCACCATGCGCGACACAGTAAGCCCATAGTCATCCCTCAGCTTCATTGCGTCATCCTTGATGCCGACGCCAACGAACGTGTAGTTGAGATTCCCGAGAAACGCATGGAGCGACCCGGGGATGTACTCCGCGTGGAGAATTTGAAAGATGAGGCAACTACGGCCGACGCACAATTGCAAGGTAGCCACGGGATGGACAACGCCGGGCTCGAGGTTGGGCCGCCACTCGATGTCGAGGCCGACGACGAGCCGGTTCAGCCAGAGCAGGTGGGAGCGCTGGACGTCGATGATCCAACGGGTGACGACGGAGGCATCGTCGGTGACGCAAGTGCAGATCTGCTCTCCGTGGAAGGTAATCTTGCGAAGAGAATGCATGTCGGCGGGCTTTGAATTTGTGAGAAATGAGTGAGACGAAAGAATGCAGTGACGGAAGAAACTGAGAAAGAGCAGACAGAGAGCGTCGTCGCAAGTGAAAAAAACTAGGAAGCTGTGATCGCGTTGGGGTCAGAATTGAGTGCGTGGCTTAAGTTAAGTAGCCGCTGCGAGGGTGGCGTCAGAATAGGAAATGTTTCGTGTATTGAAAATAGGAAATATTTGTAGAGCCGTTGGATCAAAATTGCAGTGGAAGTGGATGCCCTCGTCCGTCGATGTTGGCCTCGATCTTCTGAGGCGGGTCTCGTCGTAGCTTTTGAAGTGGATGCCCTCGTCCGAGACGCGGCCGTCGATCTCGCCGTGGGTCCCTCGGAGGAACCGCTGGGCCGCGTGGCTCGACTCCACGAAGGGAGGGACAACTCTCCTTGGCTCGGCAAAGGGGTCCCCTTCAACGGTCGCCGCCACTGCGTTTGGTTTTCTGTTCCCAGAAATTTGGTAAGTTCTCTCTCACGTGTCAAACTGAACACCTCCACGCTCCCACTTCAAGCGTCGTTGAGTTACTTGGTAAAGTGCGCTGGATACAGCGAAAGTCGATCATAAAGCTCCAGACTTGGGAACGCTTCTTCAAATTTTTTGTTGGATTGTCTTGTTGGTGTTTGCCTTGAACCCAGTTTTTTAATTTTAATTTTTTTTAATTTTAAGTTTTTTTTTTTTAATTTTAATTTTTTGGATTTTTAAGTTTTTTAAATTTTAAGTTTTTAAATTTTAATTTTTTTAAATATTAATTTTTAAAATTTAAAATTTTAAAATTTTAAGTTTTTAAAATTTTAAGTTTTTTTTTTAAATTTTAAGTTTTAAGTTTTTTAAATTTTCAGTTTTTAAATTTTCAGTTTTTTTAAAGTTTTAATTTTTAAAATTTTAATTTTTTTTTAAATTTTAATTTTTAAAATTTTAAGTTTTGTAAATTTTAATTTTTAAGTTTTTTAATTTTAAGTTTTTTAATTTTTAGTATATTTTAAATAAAATTAAGTTTTAATTTAGTTTAATTAATTTTTATATTAATTATTTACACATCGTAACACAAAATGACGTCGTTTTTGCATTTTATCGCCACGTCGGCATGCAAAACGGCGTCGTTTTGTGTCCAACTTGCCGGAAAATTGCCACGTCACCTATTTGGCCGGATTTTGGTCGGAATGGCATTTAAGTGTTCCACTTTACTCCGAAATTGGCACTTTAAGTGTACCTTTTAAAGTTATAACACTTAAGTGTTCTCCTATGCCAAGTTATGGCACTCCAGACTGGAGCCTCTCGATCGCTGACTTTGTTGCTGCAATAACACAAGGATAAATTGCCATGTGGGAAAATCACTAACGTGAATAATTGCTCCGTAAAAACAAAATTTATTAATAAAAGAAAAAAAGTTACTTTGATCAATCATCGTATTTAGGTTTTGTTTGTACAAACCAAATGCCAAGGCATCCTCTTTGAACCATCGCATGGAGAAGAAAATTTAGTCACGGGCACGACGCTAACTTGAAACATGGTTCATGGAATTCAAAGCGGACGGAAAGATTCTCCTCCTCCTCCTCCTCCTCCTCCCTTTAATATAAAAGAAAGAACAACGACAGTTCCCACTTTTCTCTTCTATTCCCCTTCAAATATACTCTCGAGTCCAAGCTGATCTCGCACTTCCTCTCTTGAAGGTGAGTTTCAATTCAGCACTTCTTTGAAGCAACTGTATGTTCTATCCACTTCTCTTGAAATTGAGTAGTTCTCTCTTTCCTCTCTTGATTTTCTATTTCTTAAGAACTATATTTGAATTGATGCATGCTGTGTGGGTGCGTATATTCATTAACCTTAATATTAGAGATCTGAACTTCAACAAATCTTCATTCAAGCTGTTTCTTCTTGAAGCTTTAAATAAAGCTCCACTCATTAACCTTAATATTACAGATCTGAACTTCAACAAATTTTCATTGAAGCTGTTTCTTCTTGAAGCTTTAATAAAGCTCCACTCATTAACCTTAATATTACATATCTAAACTTCAACAAAATCTTCATTGAAGCTGTTTCTTCATGAAGCTTTAAATAAAGCTCCATTGTGTAGCTTCATATAAGGATAATGTATATGTCAACTGTCAAGATAGAGAGTTGTGAATTTCATGCACTTGTAGTTGCAAACTTTTAGATTGAATGTCATACAATGCATATAATCGAGGATATATTAATGATTAATCTTTGGTCTATCACACTTAAGTAATTAGTGCGTGTTGACACCTAAATTTTACCTAAACTAATTAATTTAAAGTAGCATACAAAATTAGGAATTAGCTAAAAAAAAAGAAAAAGAAACAGAAAAAAAGAAGAAAAGTAAAGTAAAAAAAAAAAAAAAAAATCAATCGTTAAAAGGCATGAGAAAATCAAATGAGGCCGAGTAAAGGGCTTTCATTCGTCTCAGGCTCATCGACATATCTCTTTTCCTTTTCTTTCTTTTGCACTTGGGCCGGCCTATCTCTTGTTTCAGCCCAACCCATGAGTGAGTCTTCGTCCTCCTCTCACGCCAACCACGCTCCTGCAATAGAAGAAGAAAGGAGAAACGTACTAACCAGGGACGAGGCAGAGGATCGCGAGGTCAGAGGATCGCGAAGGCAGAGGACGTTGTGATCCTAGGGTCGGAGGTCAAGTGGCCGCGACAGACTGGCGGTGGCAGAAGCCATGCGCGCCTGTCGTTGGCCGAGCTTAAAAGGAAGAGAGCAAAGCGAAAAGAGGGGGGTCTCGACTGGTTTTTTGGTCGAGAGAGAACAGGGAACACAGAGAGAGAGCTTGAGCGATAGAGGTTCTGGAGAGAGAGAAGAGAGCCAAAGAGTGGCTCGATTGTGCACGGGATCCCACTCCCCGACGCCCTTCTTCTGGAACAGCGAGAACCGAGACCGGGAGATCGCGAGACTGAGAGAGAGTCCGAACGGGAAAGAGTGAACCAGAGGGGGGAGGGAAGCTCGAGGGAGCAGCTAGCCGCTGCCGGAGGCACGTCCGTCCGCCCGTTGCTCGCCGTCCGAACCAGGTAGGTCCTCCAAGGCACGGTGCATCGTTTTGAGAGGTGTCGGGCCCGAGCTCGTGACCAACCGGATCTTCACTTACACTGGTTTTTTCAATAGGATTACCAAACCTATCAATTGATTTACTTAGCCCACACCTGTATTCTAATTTTCCTTTATACAACATCGAATTGAACCACCATTTTTCCATAGAACTTTCCGATCCTTCCGATCCTTCATGGTTGTCTCGGTGTTCACTGGCATGTTCGGTTAGGAACTAGGCTCGCGTTTGAGTCTCGGTATAGGCAAAAACCTCCTGTTTCTTTAGTGCACGCCATATGCTTGATGAAATGCCTGGGTTAGATGCTCATATTTGGTCTTCTTTGCATCCGATGCTTGCGGTTATCTTGTTCGCACTGAGCATAATCAGTTGTTTCCGCTACAAAGTCGAACCTTGCTCGTTGATCGTGGTATAATTTCGTGTCTCCAATAAATGCGAAGCTTCCGTTAGACATATGCCCTAGCAGTGTTCGACGAAATGTCTGACTAAAATACTTACGTCCTTTCTTAGTTCTCCTTGTGTTACCGAATCTGTGGCTTGTCAAATGGGTTTTAGTAGGTCCTCGCTTCTACCTACCGTTTCGTATGTTCGTGTTTCGACGTTTTCGTATGCGCAGCATCTTTCCTGGATAAGCATTCCTTGACTGGTTTTTTAAAAAAATGTGTTTGTGGCAAAGTGAACAAGAATTGCGAGGTAGATGGGCGTAGTTTGCAAGAGGTTTAAATCTATTTATTTAAGTTTAGATTCTTTTAGTGCTTGGAATTTTTTTTTTTTGGCCATCAAAGAAGCAAGGTTGATGTTCTACTGGTTTTCTCGTGGACCTTCGGCTTCCTTGAAAGAGGGGCGAGAGGCTGAGACGAAGCCGGGTTGAAGGCGCAGGGAAGGGATAAAAAAACAAGAATAAATAAAAAACACAAAAAAAAAAATCAAAAAATAGAAAAGAAAAATAGAAAATAGAAAACTAAAAGGGAAAAGCTGGCCTCGGGAAGGACATTCGGGCGGAGCGTGCAGGGGAAAGGAGGAAGGGAGGAAAAGATAAAATAAAAATCATTAAAAAAAAAAAGCTACAAAAGAAAAACTAAAAAAAAAATGTTTTTTTAATCCGGCTGGGTTGGATCCGGTTTTGGGTTGGGTCCACGGGCCGGATTGGGTTTACCCGGTCCGACCCTTTTTCTTGAAGTATAATATTATAATAATATTATATATTAAAAATTCAAAAAAATCAAAATTTTGAAAAATTCAAAAAAACAATTCCGAAAATTAAAAAAATTCAGAAAATATTAAAAAATTAATTTAAAAAATGAAAAAAAGAGATAAAAATTAATTAATTATAAAAAAATTTTAAAAAATTCAAAAATTTAAAAAATTCAAAAATTTGTAGGGTTTCGTTAGGAATTGCTATGTATTGCATTCTTGGTGTAATTAGGCCTTTACTTACTCGTACATTGACCATATCATGTGTTTAATTTGCATATTTGATTATGTTTAATTACACGTGCCCAATTTCACTGCAATTAGAATGTTGGTAGCTGTGATTGTTATTTTAATGATTGCGCGCTCGCATGATCACCTTACATGTTAGTGGATAAATGTAAAATCAATCCAAACTACCTAACAAAAATATTTTCTTCTAAAATGAACAAGATTAGGTACCGAAAGAGCACTAATTGGTCAATTAGTGTAATCAAGTCTCCGACCCTAGATTCTCTGGTTGCGTAGGAAGTGAGGTACACTCCCATGCCTCACTTGGTTTCTAGCCAACCCCAATAGGCTAGTAGCGACTTCTTTTGCAAAATTCTTGAAAATATCCCAACGTCACGCGGGGTATGGGCTTGGGAGAGCCCGTGCCTAATAATGGGCCTTAGGTCCGTCCTTAGGCAAAACCCCTAAACCCGTTCCCTCCCCGAGAGTAGGTCGCGACAAAGTGCATATCATTTTCATATAGTTGTATATGTAGAGCAGAGTATCTTTTTCATATATGAAAGCCAGCTTAGGAATTTCATTTTTTTTTTAATAAAGTATTTGCGTGCATCATGTTATTGATAAACGTACAGAGTTTGAAGTGATTTAGTGGCTCATTATACTAAATTTGATCTTTGTAATTTCTCTATAATGAAATGATAATGGTGATATTTGATCAATTAGATTGGATGTATGTGTAGTGGATGATTAGGCATCGTGATGAAAGAAATGATACAAAAGGTTCTATTTGAAGGGATGATACTTGATAAACCATATTTCATTGACCCAATTCATAGGTCTATTTTCTTCGGTAAATTTGTGGACATTCTGATGGAGGAGATGACCCAAAAGATTGGTTTCCCTGGGAGTCCAAAGAGAAATTAGATGCTTAGATTTGTCTTTTTGATAAAAGGATGTCTGAAAGCAACTGGAGAATTCGCATTGGACTTCATCATTTGAGAAAATGCCAAAGAAACGTGAACTTTAATCAAGAAATCTATGAAAAGCTTTATAAAATCAAACTCTCATACTTAATTCTTGAACATTAACGATTGTTTCCGATGAAATTGGGATGAGAAGGTACTGAGTTTTTCGAAGAGAATGAGAGAGGTAGGAATATGTTTTAGGGCTTTCATTTTAAAGGTTTTAGTTGCATGAATGTGATTGAGATTATGGTTTCCATCTTGGAAATGAGGTGAGCTTTTGTGGCATAACTTTTAGTCTAATTTCTCAAACTTCGAATTTGTTGTTGTCTTTATCAAAGAGAAAAAGAAACAAAATACATTTTTAGACAAAACAAGAACGTGAACATTACTGTGCAAAATTTAATTTTAGGTAGAGCCACGACAATGTTGTTAAACATATTGTTTTTTTCTCTTTGGTAAAGAAAACATCTCTGGATAAATAGACAATCAAAATATATGTTCACAAAAAGCTATATGTTATCTCCAAGTTGGCATCTTGGCATCTCTTTAAAACTTACACGTGCGTTGGAGATTTTGAAAGGAAAGCCACTAAAGTATTTAAAAATAAAGCTCATAAGATTTTATTCTTTCAATTTCATGATCTCTTTCAAGTGCCCTATTATCTCCCCATCTAACTCTTGCTTTCAAAACTGATCATTAGCCCATAATGCTCCTGAAGGAATACATACGGTTCAATTGATAAAACTGAGACTAATAATATGATAGCTCATTGTAAGTCTGAGTTTTGGTTTGAATAAAAATTGTTGCAAGTTTTCTTTCCTCTTACGTTATCTCATATCACGAAATCTTCAGTTAATGTCAACTTCTGCACTTCCAGTATATATTTCAGGACTTAAAAATTGGCATTGATCTTTCTCTATGGATTTTATGTTTAATAGATCTCTAGTGTCATTTCATCATGCCCGCCCATGTAGTGCCAGGGTAAGATAATTCTAATATAAGCCATGGCCTGCTTCCATTATGAATATAATGTGAGACATACAAAGAGGGGTTTACAAGATTGATTCACAAGGGTGCGTGGATATGACTTGCTCGTAATCAAATAGTTCTAGTTTATCACATTGTTAGTTTACTAGTTTTTAAACTAGTTCCACGTCACTAGACTTGCTTGAGACATTAATACTTCCTATATGTTTATATCATACCTATTTTGATTTTCAATCACTATACATGTAACAGACATTTCCATGTGAACACACAACTAACATTTGATTGCTAATAATATTTTCAATTTATTTTGATTTTTTTATAGTTTTTAATAAAATTGCGAGGCTGTAATTTTTTCTGGATACAAAATATCAATTACAGACCAGATTTGCTTTACTTCACTTGTTTTTTTCCCCTCGAAGATCACTTATGTTTTCTCATGTTCGTTGGCTAGTACGAATAAGATTTGACCGGGCAAACAACTAACAACTCACCAGCGTACACTAACCATAACTAGAGAAAACTCAATTTGAAAAAGGAATTAAATCGAACATCCAGACCAATGCCAGCAAGAAAAAACTTTATTAACAAAGAGATATCTATAGGATGTTTACAAAACTTTAGTTCATGTGCGAACTTGATGAAGCAAAATAGGAGGAACCGGCATCATCACGCGATTAGCTTGGGCACACCATCCGACACAAGTTCTGCCCACTGACCATGCTTGCATAGCTAGTCCAAGCTCGGAGGTAACAAAGGCATCCAGGCAGGCATATTCTACTTGACGATTTGTCAATACCTTATCGTCCCACTGGCTCAAGGTGATATCTTTGGGCTTCTCCAGATCTTTGCGGAGTATCACTTTGACCAGTTTTTTCAAGCCCATGTAACCCAATGACGGGTTGCGCCACCTCCCCACCGCCAGTCCACGGAGATCCACCATGCGCGACACAGTAAGCCCATAGTCATCCCTCAGCTTCATTGCGTCTTCCTTGATGCCGACGCCAACGAACGTGTAGTTGAGATTACCGAGAAACGCATGGAGCGACCCGGGGATGTACTCCGCGTGGAGAATTTGAAAGATGAGGCAACTACGGCCGACGCACAATTGCAGGGTAGCCACAGGATGGACAACGCCGGGCTCGAGGTTGGGGCGCCACTCGATGTCGAGGCCAACGACGAGCCGGTTCAGCCAGAGCAGGTGGGAGCGCTCGACGTCGATGATCCAACGGGTGACGACGGAGGCATCGTCGGTGACGCAAGTGCAGATCTGCTCTCCGTGGAAGGTAATCTTGCGAAGAGAATGCATGTCGGCGGGCTTTGAATTTGTGAGAAATGAGTGAGACGAAAGAATGCAGTGACGGAAGAAACTGAGAAAGAGCAGAGAGCGTCGTGGCAAGTGAAGAAAACTAGGAAAGCTGTGATCGCGTTGGGTTCAGAATTGAGTGTGTGGCTTAAGTTAAGTAGCCGCTGCGGGGTGGCGTCAGAATAGGAAATGTTTCGTGTATTGAAAATAGGAAATATTTGTAGAGCCGTTGGATCAAATTGCAGTGGAAGTGGATGCCCTCGTCCGTCGATGTTGGCCTCGATCTTCTGAGGCGGGTCTCGTCGTAGCTTGAAGTGGATGCCCTCGTCCGAGGCGCGGCCGTCGATCACGCCGTGGGTCCCTTGAGGAACCGCTGGGCCGCGTGGCTCGGCTCCACGAAGGGAGGGACGACTCTCCTTGGCTCGGGAAAGGGGTCCCCTTCAACGGTCGCCGCCGCTGCGTTTGGCTTTCGGTTCCCAGAAATTGGTAAGTTCTCTCACGTGTCAAACTGAACACCTCCACTTCGAGCGTCGTTGAGTTACTTGGTGATGTACCGACTTGTGGAACCGGTCGAGTGCGCTGGATACAGCGAAAGTGGATCATAAAGTTCGAGACTTGGGAATGCTTCTTCAAATTTTGTGTTGGATTGTCTTGTTGGTGTTTGCCTTGAACCCAGTTGATTGCAAAATGTGGTGGGTGTGTCTTATTAGCTTATCAAATGATTTTCCTACTGAAATTTTCTATCCACCACGGTTTTTGACCTTTTGTTTTTCACGAGAATCTTGGGCATGTTTCTATACAGAAAGAGACCTTTTCAGAGCTTGGATTCTCTAGAGTTTTTTGCTCCCTGCGTGTCACACGTTAAAGAGGCATAATTTCAATAGATAGTGAAAGTGCGCCTACTGGTGCATCCATACCCACCTGTGAATTTGTGTCTGTTTAGTATATATGAGTGTCTTGAACATGGCGACGAGATATATTTTCGGTTTTCATTGGTCTGTAGATATATCATCATGTTAGTTTGCCCTCTTTTCGGTGTATTTTCTTGTAGACATATAAAGAATTGTACTTTGTTTTTCTCTGGCTTCTATAGTACTGGGAGCTTATAAACGTGGAAATAGTTATTTAACCACTTGATCAATGTCCTTTCTAATTAGTGTGTTCAAGATATATGAGAATTCGCTAGAAGTGAGGACTCAAACATTACGATTTTCGTATGTAAGCTGGAGATCAATCTTCCTTTCAATCAAGTCTCCTTGGAAAAGAAGAAAGATCTCCCTTGAGATACATTTATCATATATTTTGCCAGGGGGAGGGGGGCATTTACTGACTGTTGGTTTTATGATAATTGAGAATATGTTTACTGTTATATTGTAATAAGATTAAAATTTCATACCACTATGCTATTCATGGTGGCTCCTAACTTAACAAAAGCATCTGCCAATTCTAATCGGGATCAAAGGACTTGGAAAAAAATGAGATAAACTAGACATATGCTAAAAAAAAAGATTTAAGGCATATACCTGATGCAGTCCGCCTCGAGTCAGTTTCATCCCTAGGGATTCTAATAGTTTGTTACCTTTGAAACTCTTCTGGTACTCTCACTTTATACAGTATGTGTTTTTCCATCCTGAGACTACTTTTTCAAGCTTTCTTTGTTGGATGATGAGATGATGGATTATTGTGTTGTTGCAGTGAAGTCCACCTCCAGGGAATCTGAGCAATCTTTTCTACATGTGCAATAGCTTGTGACTATTACTTCGGGACAAAGTGGAAGACATCTTGCGAGCAATCAACTTCCTTTTAGTGAAAGTTGAGCATCGCATGGATCATCTTCTTATGAAATTGGCGCCCCTCCTGCAGTTGATGAAATAATGAGGGATTCTACTTGGAGGTCATCTGCAAATGCAGATGCATTTGTTTCAAATTATATGGGGTCAAACTGAATTTCCATCTTTCAAAGGTAGGGATTCACATGTATTCCTAATCTCTGTCTTTCCTAATGGGACATTACAAAGTTATTTGGATGTTTTACTATAATCTACATGATTGGAATTAGAGATTTTCTTTTTCTCTTTGGCCTTCCTATGATTCATTAGGTGGTTTGTCATTTTAATTTTTAAAATTTACACCAGAGATGGTGGGATTTTGTGATGACATTCTTAAGATAATGTATGTGTGTTAATTGCAGCATTCTACAATCTATACTAGCTTCCTTTATCTCTTCCATAGTAGAAGTGTACCAGGAACAATTCAATGGTGTCAATCATTTCCAAGCACATGAACAGTTGCTTGGTTTAACATCAACCGTGTTCCATAATACATTTCATCCAAAATATTTCTCACCTACACAAAAGAATATATATTCTGACTAGGGATATGTTTTTGGCACTTGGTAATTATCTACCTGCACTTAATCTAGAATTAGAAGTTGTTTATACTGTTTTAGCTGAATAATGGAACTTTGTTTTACGCTTGCACACACACGCACCCGCCAAAAAAGTAAGAATCCAGTGAAAATATTCAATGAATTCTCCTATGTAGTTTCTCCGATAGTACTAGGAGCTTCTAAACGTGGAAGGTAATTTGATTGCTTGATCAATGTGTTTTCTAACTAGTGTTAAAGGACTATGTGAGAATTAGCTAGAGAAGAGCAAGGACTCAAACGTTATGGTTTTTGTTTAAAAGCTGCATATTATTCTTCCTTTCAATCGCGTCTCCCTACCAAAGAAAGAAGGATCTTTCTTGAGATAATTGTAGTATATTGTTCCCGGGGGCGGGGGCATGTTTACTGTTGTGTTAGGTTTGTGATGATTGGGAAAATGTTTACTGTTGTCTTGTAATAGGTTTAAAATTTCGTACTACTATGTTAATTGTGGTGGCTCCTAACTCAACAAAAGCATTTGCCAATTGTAATTGGGATCTAAGGACTTGAAAAAACGATATGAACTAGGCATATGCTGAGGAAAAGATCTGAGGGATGTTACTGACGCAGTCCACCTAGAGTCACTTTCATCCCTATGGGTTCTACTATTTTGTTACCTTCAAAAATCTTCCAGTACTCTCACTTCTTATGCAGTATGTGTTTTCCATCCTGAGACTACTTTTTCAAGCTCTCTTTCTTGGATGATGACATGGTGGATTATTGTGTTGTTGTAGGGGAATCCACCTCTGGGGAATCTAAGCATTCTTTTCTACGTGTGCAGGAGTTTGTGACTACTACTCCTGCACGAGATGGAAGACATCTTGCAAGCAATCAACATTCTTTTAGTGAAAGTGTCAAGAATCGCACGGATCATCTTCTTATGAAATTGGTGCCCCTCCTGCAGCTGATGAAATAACAAGGGATTCTGCTTGGACCTCATCTGCAAATGCAGATGCACTCATTTCAAATTATAGAAGGTTAAATTGAATTTTCAAAGGTAGTAATTCACACATATTCCTGATCTGCATCTTTCCTAATGGGATATTGTAAAGTTACTTGGGTGTTTTAGTATTATCTGAACGATTGGCATTTTTGTTTCTCTTTTGCCTTCCTCTGATTCATTAGATGGTTTGTCATTTTAATTTTGAAATTTTACATCAGTGATAGTGGGATTTTTTGATGACATTCTCAAGATAATGTATATGAATTTACTGCGGCATTCTACAAACTGTACTATTTTACTTTATCTTTTTCATAATACAAGTGTCCCAGGAACACCTAAATGGTGTCAATCATTTGGCTTAACATGGATCATGTTCCCTAGTACATTTCATTTGGATTAATTTTCACCTATACAAAAGAATATATATTCTGAGGGGTCATATGTTTTTGGCACTTGGTAATTATTTACCTGCACTTAATCAAGGATTAGAAGTTGTTTATATTGTTTTAGCTAAATAATGAAACATTGTTGAAGCTTCAATTGAAATTTCTGCCAAACTCCAATTGTAGCTGTATTGAAGCTTCAGGGATTGCAAAACTCAAAGCTTTAATGAAGGTTCAGATCTGTAAACGTGAAGGCTAATGAACAGTTTCACCAACATAATTGAGATACAGTAGTTGCAAATATATTTTTGGATCTAGCTCACTGGAAAAAGAAACCGTGGTCATTAGTAAAGGAACAGAGAACTTGTCATTTTTTAAAGAAGCTATTTGCTCAAATAGTGAAGCCTTGAACCTAATGTACTGCTCATCTTCAAATGAGGGGAGATTGGAGCTCACCTTGAACATAGAGGAGTGTAAAGAAGGGTGTTCTCATGCTGAGACCACTTGCTGTGGCTTAACTCCATCCACTGGTGACATATTCAATTACATCTTTGTACTTGCTTAAGCACTGAGCTGCAACTGCAGATGTATCATCCTCGATTACCATCTCTTTATTGTCATCTAGGAGGGCAAGAAGCATGAGTTTTTTTTTAACCTTTTCATTTTGAGCTCTTGATTCTTTAAAAATTAAAGCATTTCTTTTATCTCCTGCCGAAGTGTCACTGAATAAATTTCCGTTATCTATTTTTCTTCTCTACCAAGAATGAAAGTAGAAAATTCAAAATTCTTAAGAATCAAATAGGCCTTTAGTATATAGATTGATGCATTGAAACTCCTTAATTTTTTATCACATTTAGGTGATTGGGGAGGTCTCTTTAGTAACCAGGACCAATGTATTTTGTCAATACAAAGATGAGTTTCTCGAAGATGGGCCTTTCTTATCATATAGTGGGAGGTGCTTGCGATGATGCTTCTTCTATTGTATGTGTCATTATGTTCCTGATGTCCCACCGAGGGTTAAGGTGCTAATCTTCAGGCTTCAGTTATGAAAAATGCTAGAGACAGGAATATATTGGGGTGGAAAGAAATGTGTCTTGACTCTTGGACACAGGTTAGGGGGAGTAGATTCAGTAGCTGCTATGTCATTGTATTGGCCAGAGTTGAAGGATAAGGTGGCTGGGTTGGTCATAGCACAGAGCCCTTATGGCAGTACTCCAGTAGCTTTAGACATTTTGCAGGAAGGAAAACTTGGCGATTATCTTAGTTGACGGAAACTCATGGAAATTCTGATCTATAAAGTGATCATGGTGAGAAGTGCCTTATCCATTATGACTTGTGTTTTCTTTTCTTATTATTTGTTGTTTTTCGAGTGTATGAGCTAGTCACCTTACTTTGAGAATGAACTAGTCACTTAACCAGGACAGTTCTTTGCTCAGGACTGACTGCTCGTAGCTTTACATGAACAGTCTTTTAGTTTAATGCTTTCAATGTAAACTCTTCCTCCTCCTCCTTAAGCGTTGTCAATCTGCAACCAGGTAGATTAACAACAGTTCATCATTCTCCCCTGTTGATACCAGAGACAATTTCAGGAAAATGCTATTAGATGTTACAAAGTGGGAAAGACGTGATTTTGTCTCCAAACACATGACATAATGGAAGGTAAACAGAGACAATGATATGGAAGAGGAGGAGAAGATTTTAGGTGCTAATAGAATTTCTTACTCTTCTTTTGCATTGTCATGCCCTTAGCATGTTTTTCTTCTATGTGCTGGCAAATTTTAAATATATATGTGGTGAGGTACAGGTCATTGAGACTACAATTGTCTTGTGCTTAATAATAATACGGTAATCTCTTTGGACATGTACATAGTACATATGAGTGTATGATAAGGTGCTGATAATAGGCAATTTTAGAAACATCTTTTCATGCTTATGAACTGAAACCGGAAGCTGGGAGCCTGGGTATTAGATGGTCCTCTGCAATGTTTTCACGCGAATGGTAGGATACGTGGCGGATAAAGGAAAATTGCAAAGATGCTTTCTGGAAATTAACAATGAGTTGAACCGTGTGGATGTAACCACCTATAGGAAGGGGAAGTCATAGTTCATGTCTGGAAAGAAGGTCGGCCGTTATTAAGACATGTTTTTGTGTATATCAGATTTATCTTGTTCTTCATATTTTATTTTATGTTTTTCACTTTGAACTTAGTTGGTTGCTGTATTGGACGTCACCTAAGGTTACCTGAGTCTGATGAGGAACTTCCACAGCTGTAGTAGGATTGCATTTCATAACAAATTAATTAGACATTCATGAATATAATATGAAGAAGGTACCATGAGTTCAATAATATATAGGGCAATATTCATTCCATTTAATAGGAGGGCAAATATTTTTATCCACAGCCAGTGCTTGATGCGCTATTTGTACGAGTACAGACATAGTAATTCTCATTTCATCTGCATCTATTACATTTGAATTCCATCTTAATGATAAATGCATGCTAATTAGGTGAGCATTGGCTGTGGCCCGTGGTTAACAGAATAAAAAATCCTTCTTTCCTCTTTGATCAACAGCAGAATTGAAAGAAGTAATTGCACATTGGCTAGCGTATGTCTCTTATTCTCATACATCTTTCTGAAGGGTGACATGCAAGCTCTTGAGGACTTGACATATGAGGAGAGGAAAGAATTCTTGACTAAGCACCAACTGCCAAGAGAACTTGCGGATGTTTCATTCCACACGGAGGCAGGCATCACTCCTGCGGTTATAGCATCTCCGTCTCATGTTGCTCATGCAGAACTTCCTTCCTTCTCGGTTCGTCAGCCTGCGACGCTTCCTGTGGTAATGCCCTTTGGAGCTATAATAGCTACATGTCCACGGCTCCTACATGTCAGATATGGTGAGAAGAGCGACGGGCTCTCATTACAAGGCGGGATGCAGAGGTTCCAGGATCCGTGGTTGCGCGGCCCACATGCAAGCTGGATCATGCCTGGATGGTTTACTCGACATTGAACGATAACCCTTCTGAGGCCGATGCATCGAAAGTATGCGAGTCTTTTCTGACATTGCTTGTGGAAGTCGGGGAGAACAAGAGGCAGGAGCTTGAACCCAAAGATGAATAAAAGCTATAGGGGATTCTTTCCCATCTCAACACGGTAAGCTGTAATACTTAGATTATATTTTCCCATCTCTATGTGGTAAGTTGTAATACTTATATTTTTTCCAAGTTCTTAGATTGATGTCTTGAAGAGACTTAAGCCTTGCATCAGTTGATGTAGATATTTGAGAAGATATGCTATTATTTGTACAAACAGCTGATCTCGTGTAAAGCATAATTTTTTCTGAATTTTATCATTGGAACCTGAAATTGTTCCAAATTTGGTTTGTAGTTGTTTGACTTTATGGGCATGATTTAATGTATCTACGGCCGTCGTGATCCATAAGCACACACTCATCACAAGTGATAGCTACCTCTGATGAATAATTTTTTTATCCTATTTCATAACTAATTTTAAAATATGCTTCTTATTTATATTTAAGGTTAAGTGAAATGCTTTAAAAAAAAAAATTCCCATCAAATTTCTATAATATAGTTCAAATTCTTAAAAATATAGGAAAAAATATGTGAGTTTATGTGTCAATATCAGTATATTCTCAAAATTTCGTGTACTTTGAGGTTAATGAAAAGATGGAGTATTGATGCCAAGATCTAAATTAAGTAAAAAAAAAAAAAATCAGACAGTAAAAGTACATATAAGATTAGAGTTAGAAAATCTTTCGCTTCGTCGAAATGCAAGGGAAACAAGAGGTGTCGTCACTTTATTGATACCGAACCTTCATCTACGTCTATTACATTTGAATTCCTTCCTTTACCAATAGAAAGAGCAGGCATTGTTAGGACAATGCTGTGTACTTCTCTATTCAATTAGCGGAATGTTAAGTGAATTTCTTAATGTTAAATGCATGCTAATTGGGTGACATTGGCTGTGGCCTGTGGTTAACAGAATAAAAGATCCTCCTTTTCTCTTTGATCAACAAACGGAATTTAAAGAAGTAATTGCACATTGGCTAGCTTATGTCTCATATTCTCATACATCTTTCTGAAAGTTGACATGCGAGCTCTGGAAGACTTGACATACGAGAAGAGGAAAGAATTCTTGACTAGGCACCAATTGCCAAGAGAACTTCCGGTGGTTTCATTCCACACGGAGGTAGGGATTGTTGGGATATAATATGCGGAAACGACAGGATCTTGCAATTTACGTCATCGAGAAATCGCCAGAGAAAATAAACGAGAAAAAATAAGAATATTAGGAATTTACGTGGTTCGGTCCGAGTATCGGTACCTACGCCCACGGGGAGAGCCGAAGAAATAATCCACTATAATCGGAGTATCAGAGTTTACAATCGCTCAATCACTCAAGTGTTTCCCACAGCTAGATTTAACCCAAACCCAAAGTGTCTATAAATAAATAACTTAACTGGGATACAAACTTACGGCGCAAGATTAACGCGCGTTCAAGCTCCGGTACAATACGCGCTACGTATGGCTTCGCGTATCTCTTCGAGCTTCGCGCGACTTGCGACTTCAAGGATCTTCGTGGCACCCTTCTACGTAAAGCTTCAACGTGTCTTCTAAAGCGGCGTACTCGTGCGGCTTCTTGGATCGTCAAACGTTCACTCTACGTAGGGTTTTCTTTCGGCCATCATCCATACGAAGAGAAGACCTTTCCCTTTTATACGCTGAAGGTGGGTGTGTGCATGAGGTCAAATAGTTGACCTGGGGGCCCACCACTTTTGTTTCCTATTTTGTTCTTCACGTCCAGAGGGTTTGTACAAGGAAGCTCCTTTCCTCTTTTATTTTGTTTTTATATTTCCTCTTTTAAAGCGAAAAACTTGAGGCATAAATCAACAATTCTCCACCTTGACTCGATGTTTGAAGCCAAGTTATAGTGCTCATCATCCATGCTGCTCTCCCAACGACCCGACGGGCGCTCACTCTCCACAGACGCCAATAGAGCTCAGCGAGCTTGAGCTTTGCCAAAGGAACAGACTTAGTCATCATGTCATCGGGTTATCTCGTCGTAGCAATTTTTTTAACAGTAACAATACCCTTAGCTAAGACATCTCGGATGAAGTGGTACCTGATGTTGATATGTTTCGTTCGCTCATGATAAACTGGATTATATGCCAAATATATCGCACCTTGGTTATCACAGTGTATATCCACACTTTTCTGTTCTAACCCAAAGTCCAAGAGCAAACCTTTTAGCCATATCACCTCCTTCGCTACAAAGGTTAGTGCCATGTACTCCGCCTCAATCGAAAACAAGGCAATGTGATCCTGTAAGGATGCTTTCCAACTAATTGCACCACCTGCTAGCGTAAACACGTACCTTGCTAAAGATCTGCGATCATCCAAGTCACCGGCGTGATCTGAATCCACAAAACCAGCGGTCTCACTACCATTGCTGTCCCTTCAGTATACTATATCCACGTCTGTTGTCCCCTTCAAATACCTGAGGATCCACTTCACAGCTTCCCAATGAGCTTTACCAGGACGCTTCATATAGCGACTAACTACGCTCACAGCTTGTGAAATATCAGGCCTATTGCACACCATAGCATACATAATACTACCTACGGCACTAGAATAAGGAACACGGGACATATGCTCCTCCTCCTCCTCAGTTTGCGGTGATAATTTATCTGAAAGTTGAAAGTGCTTCGCTAAAGGTGTACTTACAGATTTTGCCGACTGCATATTAAAATGTGCTACGATCTTCTCAATATATTTCTTTTGAGATAGACGTAAAACTCCTGCAGCCCTGTCACGCAAAATCTCCATACCCAAAATTTTCTTTGCAGCACCTAAATCTTTCATATCAAATTCAGCATTTAATCGCCTCTTCAGCACATCAATATCAGACATATTCTTAGCTGCTATCAGCATATCATCAACTTATAAGAGTAGATAAATCAAAGAACCATCCTCCAATCTCCTATAGTAAACACAGCTGTCCATCTGACTTTTTGTATAGTCTTAACTAGCCATGAATGCATCAAAACGTTTATACCACTGTCTAGGAGATTGTTTTAGCCCATACAAAGATTTCTTTAACAAGCAAACATGATCTTCCTTACCCGGAATAGCAAATCCCTCTGGCTGCCTCATGTAAATCTGCTCCTCCAACTCACCGTGAAGAAACGCATTTTTCACATCTAATTGCTCTAACTTGAGATCCTGCTAACTTGAGATCCTGCGAAGCAACTAAGGCAAGTAAAACACGAATAGAAGTATGTCTTACCACAGGAGAGAACACCTCATTGTAGTCAATGCCCTCACGCTGTGTATATCCCTTCGCCACAAGTCTCGTCTTATACCTCGCTGTCTCGACACCAGGAATGCCTTCTTTCCGTTTGAAGACCCATTTACTTCCGACAATCTTTTGGCTCTTAGGTACTTTGACCAGCTCCCATGTATGATTTCGATAGAGTGATTCCATCTCTTCACTCATAGCCCCTAGCCACTGCGACGACTCCGAACTAGCCATCGCCTCAGAGTAAGATGAAGGCTCATCTGTCTCCACCTCATCACCTACAGTCAATGCATAAGCAATATCTGTATAACCATAACGTATCGGTGATTTAATTTGCCTTCTCTGTCTATCTGCGGCTATAGTCTGTTGTGGCTTTGCTGGTTGTTCACTATCACCGACTTCGAGAACTAACGGCTTCATCTGCAGCCTCAACTTCTGTTACCTTCGAGGTCTCCGAGTCTCCACCTGAAGCTCCACCTCACTTGTGACACCATGATCTATCTTCTCTGCTGGTTGTGTCTCGAACTCCTCCTTTGAAGCATTGCGCTCGTCGAAGATCACATCTCTCGCTGATTAGAAAACCGGGTGATCTCGGGATCGGTGCACCACAGCCCGGTAGCCTTTCACCCCTTGTGCATAACCCGAAATATGCACTTCTTCGCCCTCGGCTCAATCTTACCATCACTCGCATGAGCATACGTAGGACATCCGAATATACGTAATCCGGAATAATCAACAGGTTTCCCCGACCATACTTCCTCAGGAGTCTTCCACTCGATAACAGACGATGGAGATCGATTAACCAGGTAACACGACATGTTAACTGCTTCAGTCCAAAATTCCTTGCCAAGTCCTGCATGCGAGAGCATGCATCGAGCTCGCTCAAGCAAAATTCTGTTATTCCGTTCTGCCACGCCATTCTGCGGTGGTGTCCCAGGTACTGTGCGGTGTCTTACAATACCTTCTTTCTTGCAAAACTCGGTAAAATCTTTACCACAGAATTCCATGCCATTATCGGTTCTCAGGCACTTGATCTGTTTATCTGACTGCTTCTCAATCAATGCCTTAAATTTCTTAAACCGATCAAACACTTCATATTTGTGTTTCAGAAAGTAAACCCATACCTTCCTCGAATAATCTTCGATAAATGTCAGCATATATCGAGCACCTCCTTTCGAAGGAACCGAAGACGGGCCCCGCACGTGGGCCGAATGAATATATTCAACCGGTCGTTTGGTCGAATGGATAGCTGTTGTAAACTTAACTCGGTGCTACTTCCCATAGATGCAGTGCTCACATAAGTCCAGCTTCCCTGTCTTCTGACCATTCAACAACCCCTTTTCACTCAGCATCGTCATACCTGCCTCACTCATGTGCCCCAAACGCATATGTCATAACCGAGTCAAGTTAGAGTCGACTCACCCGATGAAACTGCAGCGGTTCCGGTCACGGTCTCTCCCATAGATGATAGAGAGTATTCACTTTCTTCCCTTTCATTACCGTCATAACACCTCGAGAGATCTTGACTCCACCTTCGTGGTGTACCTACACCCGATATCATCGAGTGTCCCCGGAGAAATAAGGTTCTTCTTGAGCTCCGGTACATGTCTCACATCCGTCAATGTGCGCACCACCCCATCGTGCATCCGGATCCGAATTGTCCCTATCCCCACAGCCTTACAGACTGCATTATTCCCCAAAAGAACCCTACCACCATCTGTAGCTTGGTAAGTAGTAAACCAGTTCTTATGAGGTGTCATGTGATAAGAACACCCCGAATCCAGCACCCATTCGTCTCCTAACGAAGTAGCAGTCGCACATAAGACAGCTTCTGCATCCTTATTGCTCCCTTCGGCAACGTTTGCCACACTGCTTGTGGCATTCTGCCTATCAACTTTATTTCTCCGCTTTGGACAATCTCTCCTGATGCGCCCCTCCTCGTGACACTCAAAGCACTTCACGCGTCCCTTAGACTTTCTATGGCGTGATTTTGATCTGCTTTTACCTCTGTTGCTACTAGGCCCTCGATGTTGTTCTCTACCTCGAATCGTCAGTGCTTGCGCTACTCCTTGTGCCAGACTGTCATCTCGCAACTTTCTCTACCACTCCTTAGAAAATAAGGCGGACTTTACCTCCTCTGAGGTAATCGTAGTACGCCCCTGCAACAGTGAGTCAGTAAAGTGCTCCCATGACTCTGGTAAAGAGGCTAACAACATCATGCCATGTTCTTCATCATCAAGAATCTTACCGACATTCTTCAGATCCATCATGAGTTTATTAAATTCATCTAGGTGGGTTCTAATAGACGTACCTTCAGTATATCTAAATTGAAACATCTTTTTCAGCATATACAAGCGATTGTTCAAACCTTTCTTCACATAGAGTGCATGGAGTTTTGCCCATAATGCCGCGGCATCCTGCTCCTCAGCAACCTCTATTAAGACTTCATCCGACAAATTCAACAGGATCATACTCTTTGCTTTTTCCATTAGCTCTGCCCTCTCAGAGACTTTCATGATAATAGACATCTCATCCTCACCATCCAGTGCCTTGGCCAAACCTTGTGTTGTTAACAAAGCTCGCATCTTGATGCTCCATAACACAAAGTTGTTACTCCCGTTGAATTTCTCAATCTCAGATTTCCTCTCAGACATAATTGCAATAACAGAATTTCCAGATATAATCGACAAGCAAAAGCTCCAAATCAATCAAGAAATCCAACCTCAAGCTCGATACCAATTGTTGGGATATAATATGCGGAAACGACGGGATCTTGCAATTTACGTCATCGAAAATCGCCAGAAAAATAAACGAGAAAAAAATAAGAACACCAGGAATTTACGTGGTTCGGTCCGAGTATCGGTACCTACGTCCACGGGGAGAGCCAGCAGCAAATAATCCACTATAATCGGAGTATCAGAGTTTACAATCGCTCAATCACTCAAGTGTTTCCCACACCTAGATTTAACCCAAACCCAAAGTGTGTATAAATAAACAACTTAACTGGGATACAAACTTACGGCGCAAGATTAACGCGCGTTCAAGCTCCCGGTACAATACGCGCTACGTATGGCTTCGCGTATCTATTCAGGCTTCGCGCGACTTGCGACTTCAAGGATCTTCGTGGCACCCTTCTACGTAAAGCTTCAACATGTCTTCTAAAGCGGCGTACTCGTGCGGCTTCTTGGATCGTCAAACGTTCACTCTACGTAGGGTTTTCTTTCGGCCATCATCCATACGAAGAGAAGACCTTTCCCTTCTATACGCTGAAGGTGGGTGTGTGCATGAGGTCAAATAGTTGACCTGGGGGCCCACCACTTTTGTTTCCTATTTTGTTCTTCACGTCCAGAGGGTTTGTACAAGGAAGCTCCTTTCCTCTTTTATTTTGTTTTTATATTTCCTCTTTTAAAGCGAAAAACTTGAGGCATAAATCAACAGGGATAACGCCTGCAGTTATGGCAACTCTATCTCATGTTGCTCATGCAGAACTTCCTTCCTTCTCGGCTGGTCAGCCTGCAAAGCTTCCCGTGGTAATACCCCTTGGAGCTGCAATGGCTGCATGTGCACGGCTCCTCCAAGTCAGGTATGGTGAGAAAAGCGACGGGCTCGTTACGAGGCGGGATGCAGAGGTTCCAGGATCCATGGTTGTGCGGCCGATACGCAAGCTGGATCATGCCTGGATGGTTTACTCCACATTGAGTGACAACCCATCTGAGGTTGATGCATCTAAAGTGTGTGAGGCTCTTCTGACATTGCTTGTGGAAGTCGGGGAGAACAAGAGGCAGGAGCTTGAACCCAAAAATGAATAAAAGCTACAGGGGATCCTTTCCCATCTCAACACAGTAAGTTGTAATACTTGGATCATTTTTTCCAAGTTGTTAGATTGATGTCATAGAGAGACTTAAACCAGTTCAAAGCCTTACATCAATTGATGTACATAGCTTTCAAGACAATGTACCATCATTTGTACAAACAGCTGATCTTGTGTAAAGTGTAACTTCTTCTGAAATTTAACTGAGTTACCTGAAATTATTCCTTACATGTTGTAGTTTGACTTCATGGGTGTAATTAAATATATCTACGGACGCACTCATCACTAGTAATGGCTAGCCCTGATGAACAATTTTGATCCTATTTTGTAACTAATTCAAAAATAAGCTTGTTTGTGTACATTTTAGCTTAAGTAAAATATACTCTTGTTTTGCCCATCAAATTTTTACAATATAATTCAAATTCTAAAAAATACACGAAAATATATATTTGAATTTATGTTTCAATTTTGGTATATTGTTAAAATTTCAGGTACTTCAAGGTTACCAAAAGGTCGAAGCACGGATGCCAAGATCTAAATTGAACCTCATCTACTATTAAACCTCGTCGAAATGCAAGGGAAACAAGAGGCGTCGTCACTTTATTGATACTGAACCTTCAATTTTCTCCTCGGTCGTCCCTCTAGCAAATTCGGCCAATAGAGACACTTTGGTGGGCCCAATCTCTTTCACGTAATATACTAGAAAATAATTTAAATATGTTTTAATCTTTCAATCGATATAATATTTTGGCATGTTAATTATTATAAAATAGAATATCATTTGTAAGGATATGAGTACAATGATTTATTATTCATCTTGGAATATGTACCGTGAATTCTAAATAAGATTTGACTGGGCAAACAACTAACAACTCACCGACGTACACTAACCGCCACTAGAGAAAACTCAATTTGAAGAAGGAATTAAATCGAACATCCAGACCAATGCCAACAAGAAAAAACTTTATTAACAAAGAGATATCTATAGGATGTTTACAAAACTTTAGTTCATGTGCGAACTTGATGAAGTAAAATAGGAGGAACCGGCATCATCACGCGATTATTTTGGGCACACCATCCGACACAAGGTCTGCCCACTGACCATGCTTGCATAGCTAGTCCAAGCTCGGAGGTGACAAAGGCATCCAGGCAGCCATACTCTACTTGACGATCTGTCAATACCTTATCGTCCCACTGACTCAAGGTGATATCTTTGGGTTTCTCAAGATCCTTGCGAAGTATCACTTTAACGAGTTTCTTCAATCCCATATAACCCAGTGACGGGTTGCGCCACCTCCCCACCGCCAGTCCACGGAGATCCACCATGCACGACACAGTAAGCCCATAGTCATCCCTCAGCTTCATTGCGTCTTCCTTGATGCCGACGCCAACGAACGTGTAGTTGAGATTACCGAGAAACGCATGGAGCGACCCGGGGATGTACTCCGCGTGGAGAATTTGAAAGATGAGGCAACTACGGCCGACGCACAACTGCAGTGTAGCCACAGGATGAACAACGCCGGGCTCGAGGTTGGGGCGCCACTCGATGTCGAGGCCGACGACGAGCCGGTTCAGCCAGAGCAGGTGGGAGCGCTCGACGTCAATGATCCAACGGGTGACGACGGAGGCATCGTCGGTGACGCAAGTGTGGATCTGCTCTCCGTGGAAGGTAATCTTGCGAAGAGAATGCACGTCGGCGGGCTTTGAATTTGTGAGGGATGAGTGAGACGAAAGAATGCAGTGACGAAGAAACTGAGAATGAGCAGAGAGCGTCGTCGCAAGTGAAAAAACTAGGAAAGCTGTGATCGCGTTGGGTTCAGAATTGAGCGTGTGGCTTAAGTTAAGTAGCCGCTGCGAGGTGGCGTCAGAATAGCAAATAGGAAATATTCTAGAGCCGTTGGATCAAATTGCAGTGGAAGTGGATGCCCTCGTCCGTCGATGTTGGCCTCGATCTTCTGAGGCGGGTCTCGTCGTAGCTTGAAGTGGATGCCCTCGTCCGAGACGCGGCCGTCGATCACGCCGTGGGTCCCTCGGAGGAACCGCTGGGCCGCGTGGCTCGGCTCCACGAAGGGAGGGACGACTCTCCTTGGCTCGGCAAAGGGGTACCCTTCAACGGTCGCCGCCACTGCGTTTGGTATGTTCTCTCACGTGTCAAATCGAACACCTCCACTTCAAGCGTCGTTGAGTTACTTGGTGTTGTACCGACTTGTGGAACCGGTCGAGTGCGCTGGATACAGCGAAAGTGGATCATAAAGTCCGAGACTTGGGAATGTTTCTTCAAATTTTGTGTTGGATTGTCTTGTTGGTGTTTTCCCTGAACCCAGTTGATTGCAAAATGTGGGGTGTGTGCCTTATTAGCTTTACCAAATGATTTTCCTACTGAAATTTTCTATCAACCACTGTTTTTGGCCTTTTGTTTTTCACGAGAATCTTGGGCGTGTTTATGTACAGAAAGAGACCTTTTCAGATCTTGGATTCTCGAGTTTTTTGCTCCTCGCATGTGACACGTTAAAGAGGCATAATTTCAATAGATAGTTTAATAGACAGTGCGGCTACTGGTGCATCCATACCCACCTGCGAATATGTGTTTTTTTTTTTTTTGGTATATATCAGTGTGTTGAACATGGTGAAGAGATATATTTTCATGTTTTCATTGATCTATAGATATATGTTGGTATTTGCGGAAGCGTGTGTTTGATGTGTGTGCATGTGTGTTTTGTGTGTGAACTTTCAAGAGAGCAAAAGAACTAAGAACAAAGTGGGCAAGAAAATAATTGGGCAAAGTGATAATGAGAGTCGTAGCAAAGGAGTACAAGGGAACAAAAAAACTTCTTTATTAGATATTGTAGTATAAAGGAAAGGGAGGAGCTTGCTTATCTTAGTTGTTCTACTACACTTCCCCCTCTTTCCTATTTATTGGGTGCTCCACTCACTAAGTACAAGATTCTAGATTTATATAAAATGCTTGTCCACATAGGCTTCATCTAGGAAATTCTATATTGTAGTTATGCCACTCTTTTTTCTAGAGATTTCTACATTCATTTGTGCTTCTACATTTATCTTTACCACCTAAACTAGATTTTCTTTTTTAAGGATTTTTCTTGTCTTTTCTAGAAACTTTCTAGCTAATATCAATCTTGAAGTTTCTAGAAATTGGATCAATAGTTTAACACTCCTCCTTGATCCAATTTCGTGTTACTCCAAGCATTTTCCTCAATGTCTCGAACTTGGCTAGTAGTAGTGCTTTAGTGAAGATGTTCGCTACTTGTTCCTCAGTTTTGCAATATTTTAGCTCGATCTCTTTGTTATTTTGCGCCTCTCGTATGAAGTGATATTTGATGTCGATATGTTTGGTTCTTCCATGGAATACTGGATTCTTTGATATAGCAATCGCCGACTTATTGTCACAGAGTATCGGAGTTGATTCCATCTATGCTTCTCTAATGTCTTCTAGAATTCTTCGAAGCCATATTGCTTGACTGGCGGTCGTAGTAGTTGCGATGTATTCAGCTTTTGCAGAAGACTGTGCCACTGAGTCTTGTTTTTTGGATGCCCATGAGAATATTCCAGAACCTAGTGTGAAGGCGTAGCCAGTAGTACTTCTCCTATCATTAGTTGAACCTACCCAGTCGCTATCGGTGTAGCCGATGGGCTTGGCATTTGCACTTGGACGATACCAAATGCCGTAATCTATAGTTCCTCGTAAATACCTGAGAATTCTTTTGGCAGCTCCAAAGTGAATTTGACTCGGACTTTGCATGAATCGTGATAGTAGACTTGTCGCATACATAATATATGGTCGTCTAGCAGTGAGGTATAGCAGACTGCCAATCAGACTTCTATAGTGGGAGGCATCAGCTTTTTCTGCTCCATCTTCCTGCAATAGTTTCTCATTTGTCATGAGCGGAGTTGAAACTGCTTTGCAAAAGTTCATCTTAAATTTCTTCAGGAGGTCCATGGTATATTTCTTCTCTGAGATAAACACTCCTTCGTTTTGGTCGATCTCAATGCCAAGGAAGTAATGCATCAAGCCCAAGTCTGTCATCTCAAATGTCTTCATCATTTCTTCTTTGAATTCTTGGATCACTGTCTCATTGTTTCCTATATATATAAGATCATCTACGTATAGAGAGACAATGAGAGTGTCAGACTTACCTTGGGTCTTGATGTAGAGTGTTGGCTCACTCATACTCCTCTTGAATCCTTGCTTGATGAAGTACTCATCGATTCTACTATACCACGCTCGTGGTGCTTGCTTAACCCGTACAAGGCTTTCTTGAGTTTGAGAACTTTTTCTTCTTGGCCTTTGAGGATAAAGCCTTGCGGTTGTTCAACATATATTTCTTCTTGTATATATCCATTTATGAATGCCGACTTCACATCTAGTTGATGAATCTTCCATTCTTTTTGTGCTGCTAGGGCTATGAGTGCTCGAATAGTATCAAGGTGAGCGACAGGAGCAAAAGTTTCAGTATAGTCGATACCTGGTTGTTGCAAGTATTCTTTTGCCACAAGCCTTGCTTTATGCTTCTGGATTGATCCATCTGCATTGAGCTTCGTCTTATAGACCCACTTGACGCCAATGATCTTTTTGTCTTCGGGTCGATCGACAAGCTCCCAAGTTTCATTTTTCTCGATCATCTTGATCTCTTCCTCCATGGCTTTTATCCATGCTTCTTCTTTGGATGCTTGCTCGTAGTTTTCTGGTTCCAAAACGGCAAAATTGCATGTGTCGTAAATTCTTCTAAGGGCTTTTACCCTTAGTATTGGAGACTCTAGAGTAGATTCTTCTTGCGTCACCCTTGGAGAGCTTGGTGGAGTTATGTCGTGAGTGGTGGAATCCGGTACTTCTCCTTCTTCTTGTGACGTTGACTCCTCTTGAGCAGGTGGTATGTCTGGCAAGGTGATGTACTTCTTCTCGATATTTTCGTCCTCCCAATTCCAGGCAGCATTTTCGTCGAACTCGACATCTCGACTAATCATAAGCTTTCTAGTTCTTAGGATGTAGACCTGGTAGCCTTTTGATTGGTCACTGTAGCCGAGGAATATTCCATTTTCTGTCTTTTCATCTAGCTTACTCCTTTTTTGAGCAGGGATGTGGACGTAGCATATGCATCCAAACACTTTGAGATGCTTTGCTGAAGGCTTCCGTTCACTCCATGCTTCGACTGGAGTTTTATTTTGAACAGCTTTAGTTGGACACCTGTTTAACAGGTATACTACAGTATAAACTGCTTCTGCCAAAAAAAATATTGGGAAGGCCTTTCTCCTTTAGCATAGACCTTGTCATCTCCATGACGGTTCTATTTTTTCTTTCAACTACTCCATTTTGTTCTGGAGCGTAGCCAACAGTTAGTTGATGATGGACTCCTTCATCTTCACGAAATTTATTAAACTCCTTTGAATTATATTCTGTGCCTCTGTCACTCCTTAGGACTTTGATTCTCTGGCCACTTTGATTCTCAACGTGGTTCTTGAATTTTCTGAAGATTGAGAAAACCTCTGATCTTTTTCGAAGAAAGTATACCCACATCATTCTTGTGTAATCAGCAATGAATAGGGGGAAATATTTATTTTGACTGGGTATAGGTGTCCTCATCGGACCGCACATGTCCATGTGGACAAGTTCTAATGGCTCCTTAGCCTTCCATGCAACTCCAGATGGGAAGGACTGTCTCTGTTGTTTTCCAAGAAGACAGCCTTCACAAATATCTGAAATTTCTGTGATGGCTGGAAAATCTCTCATCATATTTTTCTGATGGAGAATTTTTAGCCCAGCAAAATTGAAGTGGCCAAATCTTCAATGCCATAGCCATGAATCATCAAGTTGAGCTTTCATGGCTAGATCTTTGATATATTTCCATTGAATAGGAAAATTGTTATTTTTCATCTTAACAGAGGCAGTGATATTTTTATATTTATCATAGATGATGCAGGTATCTCTATTAAAATATAGAGAATACCCACTTTGTATTATTTGGCCCACACTTAAGAGATTTTGTGCAAGACGAGGGACTAGATATACATTATGTATATATTTTGGGCCTTTATTTGTTTCCACGGCGATGGTGCATTTTCCTTTGACATCTACTAATGCACCATTACCTAACTTTACTTGAGATTTCACTGACTTATCAATATCAGTGAATATAGATTCGTCCCCTGTCATATGATTGCTACACCCACTATCAATGTACCATGTTTCATTTTTATTATCATTTGCCGCTTGGCCTGCGTAGAATGTATTCTCTTCACTTTCCTTTTTTTTTTTTTTTTTCTACATAGTTTGCTCGATTATTTGTTTTCGAGCGACAATCTTTTCTACGTGGCCATATCTTTTACAAAAGCCGCATTGTTTTTTTATTTTTAAACCAACAATCCTTCTCCAAATGATTTGTTTTCTTGCAAATACCACAAGGTGGATAATTTTGCTTTTGTATAGTTTCTCCTCCTCTTTTATTTTTCCATGAGCTCCTTCCACCATTTTTAGATTGATGAGACCGTATGTTTACTTTAGATTGAAAGGCACTTTCAATTGAATCTTCATCTTGTGCCATTAGTCTTTTTCATGTGCTTCTAGAGAGCCAATTAATTCACTTATTGATAGGGTCGTCAAGTGCTTAGTTCCTTCTATAGTTGTGACTATGGGGTTGTATTTTTTAGTAAGTGACACCAAAATTTTCTCGACAACCCTTTGATTAGTTATCCCATCTCCATAGGCTCTCATTTGATTAACGAGTTCCTTTAATTTTCCACAATATTCTTGTACGGTCTCATAATTTTTCATTTTAGAATTCTCAAAATCTCTTCTTAGTGTTTGAAGGCGAATTGTGCGTACCTTTTCCGATCCTTGAAATTCCTCTCGTAGTATATCCCAAGCCCCTTTTGCAGTCCTTGCTCCAATTATTCTCGGAAATATGGTTCTGAGAGTGCTTGCTGGATAAAATATATCGCCCTTGCATCCTTTTGTAGTTGATTGTTCGAAACACTTGCACCTTCTGGCGGAGCCTCGCAACCTTTCTCCACAATGTCCCATAAGTCTTGGGCCATCAAGAATGTAGTCATTTTTATGCTCCAAAAGTCATAGTTGTTCCCATCAAAAATGGGAATGTGAAATGAGGATGAGGTAGAGTTGGTCATGGTTTAGTTATTGGGTATTTGGAAAGGATAGTTTTAGGAATGGGTAGGTAGGACAAACGCCCAATACCAACCCAAGACGTGGCTCTGATATCACTGTTGGCATTTGCGGAAGCGTGTGTTTGATGCGTGTGCAAGTGTGTTTTGTGTGTGAACTTTCAAGAGAGCAAAAGAACTAAGAACAAAGTGGGCAAGAAAATAATTAGGCAAAGTGATAATAAAGGGTGGTAGCAAAGGAGTACAAGGGAACAAAAAAACTTCTTTATTAGATATTGTAGTACAAAGGGAATGGAGGAGCTTGCTTATCTTAGTTGTTCTACTACACTTCCCCCTCTTTCCTATTTATAGGGTGCTCCACCCACTAAGTACAAGATTCTAGATTTATGTAGAATGCTTGTCCACATAGGCTTCATCTAGGAAATTCTAGATTGTAGTTATGCCACTCTTTTTTCTAGAAACTTCTACATTCATTTGTGCTTCTACATTTTTCTTTACCACCTAAACTAGATTTTCTTTTTTAAGGATTTTTCTTGTCCTTTCTAGAAACTTTCTAGCTAATATCAATCTTGAAATTTCTAGAAATTGGATCAATAGTTTAACAATATATCATCGTGTTAGTTTGCCCTCTTTTCATTGTATTTTCATGTAGATATATAAGGAATTATACTTTGGTTTTTTCTCTGGCTTCGATAGTACTGGGAGCTTATAAACATGGAAATGGTTATTTAACCGCTTGATCAATGTCCTTTCTAATTAGTGTGTTCTAGATATATGAGAATTAGCTAGAAGTGAGGACTCAAACATTACAATTTTCGTATGTAAGCTGGAGAACGATCTTCCTTTCAATTGAGTATCCTTGGAAAAGAAGAAAGATCTTCCTTGAGATACATTTATCATATATTATTGCCGGGGGAGGGGGGCATTTACTGATTGTTGGTTTTATGATAATCAGGAATATGTTTACCGTTATATTGTAATAAGATTAAAATTTCATACCACTATGCTATTCATGGTGGCTCCTAACTTAACAAAAGCATCTGCCAATTCTAATCGGGATTTAAGGACTTGGAAAAAATGAGATAAACTAGACATATGCTAAAAAAAAAAAAGATTTAAGGCACATACCTGATGCAGTCCACCTTGAGTCTGTTTCATCCCTACGGATTCTAATATTTTGTTACCTTTGAAACTCTTCTTGTACTCTCACTTTATACAGTATATGTTTTTCCATCTTGAGACTACTTTTTCAAGCTTTCTTTGTTGGATGATGAGATGATGGATTATTGTGTTGTTGCAATGAAGTCCACCTCCAGGGAATCTGAGCAATCTTTGCTACATGTGCAGGACCTTGTGACTATTACTTCTGGACGAAATGGAAGACATCTTGCAAGCAATCAACTTTCTTTTAGTGAAAGTTGAGCATCGCATGGATCATCTTCTTATGAAATTGGTGCCCCTCCTGCAGTTCATGAAATAACAAGGGATTCTGCTTGGAGTCATCTGCAAATGCAGATGCATTTGTTTCAAATTATATTGGGTCCAACTGAATTTCCATCTTTCAAAGGTAGGGATTCACACATATTCCTGATCTATGTCTTTCCTAATGGGACACTGTAAAGTTATTTGGATGTTTTACTATAATCTACATGGTTGGAATTGGAGATTTTTCTTTTTTTCTCTTTTGCCCTCTGATTCGTTAGGTGGTTTGTCATTTTAATTTTTAAATTTTACATCAGTGATGGTGGGATTTTGTGATGACATTCTTAAGTTAATGTATATGTGTTAATTGCAACATTCTACAAACTATACTAGTTTCCTTTACTTTTCACCTACACAAAAGAATATATATTCTGACTAAGGATATGATTTTGGCACTTGGTAATTATTTACCTACACTTAATCTAGAATCAGAAGTTGTTTATATTGTTTTAGCTGAATAATGGAACTTTGTTGAAGCTTCAATTGAAATTTCTACTGAACTTCAATTGAAGTTGTATTGAAGCTTCACGAATTCCAAAACTCAAAGCTTTAATGAAGGTTCAGATTTGTAAATATGAGGGCTAATGAACAATCTCACCAACATAGTTCAAATACAGTATTTGCATATACATATTTGAACCTAGTTTCAGGAATACGAAACTATGATCACCGGTAGAGGAACAGAAAACTTGTCACTTTTGAGAGAAGTTTGTTGCTCAAATAGTAGATTCAGCAGTTGCTTTGTCATTGTACTAGCCAGAGTTGAAGGATAAGGTAACTAGGTTGACCATAGCACAGAGCCCATAAGGCGGTACTTCAGTAGCTTCAGACATTTTGCGTGAAGGATAACTTATCCTTGGCGATTATGTTAGTTTACGGAAACTCACGGAAATTTTGATATGTGAACGGATCAAGGTAAGAAATGCCCTATCCATTATGATTTGTGTTGTCTTTTCTCATTTGTTATTTGTTTTTCAAGTGTGCGTGCTAGTCGCCTTCCTTCGAAAATGAACTGTTTACTTAAACCAGACAATTCTTTGCTCAATATTGACTGGTCCTTCCTTTACTCAAACGGTCTTTTAGTTTAATGCTTGTGATGTAACTCTTCCTCCTTAAGCATTGTCAATCTGCAGCCGAATAGATTAACAACGGTCTAGTCATCTGGCCCTGCTGACACAAGAGACGATTCCAAGAAAATGCTATTGAATGGTACGAAGAGGGAAAGAAACGTGTGATTTTGGCATGAAACATGCGATATAATGGAAGATAAACGGAGACAATAATATTGAAGAGGAGGAGGAGATTTTAAGTACAAATATAATTTTTTTTTTTACTCTTCTTTTACCTATGTCACACTCTTGGCATGTTTTCCCTATACTCTGGCAAATTTTAAATGCATCTGTTGCGACGTACAAATCATTGAGACGAGAAATGTATTGTGTAGCAGAAACAATAGGCAATCTTAGAAACATCTCTTGTGCTTATGTGCTGAAACGGGAACCTGGGGGCCTGGCTATCAGATGGTCCTGTTCAATGGAGCACTCACTGAATGGTATAATATATAGCTGCAAACGGTAATTATGAAGAAGGTTGTTGGATATTAAAAAGGAAAATTTTCAAAATATGGCCTGAAATGTCTTAATTTTCTCAAACAAGGGCCTAAAATTGATATTGTTTTAAATAAAAGATAAAGTAGCCAAATCGTTTCAAATAAGAGCCCAAAGTGATCTCATCGTCTCAAATGAGGATCTTTAGCCGGCGAGAAGGGGTATTTTGGTCAAAAAATTGTAACCATTTTTTTTAAAAAATTCCATTCTTTTTTCTTTTTCCATCTTTCCTTCCCCAGACATGGTCGTCAATAGTTAGTCGAGGTCACTCTCGCGGACGTCGAGCGAGGACAACCCTCCCTTGAGTCAAGCAAGGGCATCCCTCGCCAAATTTGACGAAGGTAAGGGTTGCGCTAGCCAACGTCGCCAAGGGTTGCCCTTGCCTAGGCGGGAGAGGGCAACCCTCGCTTGAGTTGAGCAAGGGTGTCCCTCATCAGATCCGACAGGGGCGTCCCTCACCTAGGCAAGCGAGGGTGAGGGTGCCCCTACCAGCATCGAACAAGGGTCGCCTATCCTTGGGTGGGCGAGGGTAGCAAGACACCCTCACTTGACTCAAGTGAGGGCTGTCCTCACTTGACGTTGCCAAGGGCAACCTTTGCCCTTGCCTAAATTCAATTTCCCTTTACTAGCCATGATGGATGGAAGAGGGAAAAAGTAAAAAAATTTAAAATGCAAAAGACGAAAATGCCTTTCAACCAAAGAGATTAGGCCATTTTTTGAAACTGATATATTCACTTATGGACTTTGTTTGAAACAAGTTCCACTCTAAGCCCTTACTTAAGACATTTTGACTACTTTAAGCTCTTATTTGAGATTTTTCCTTTCTTTTCCCTTTTTCCTCAGCTAGCCATGGTGGAGGGAAGCTAGACTTAGGCAAGGGTTGCACTTGATGGCATCGGGGAAGGGTAGCCCTTGCCTCAATCCAACTTCTCTCTATCATGGCCGACAAAGGGAAGAGGCAAAAAGAAAAAGAAAATGAAAAAGAAAAGAAAAAAAATTTAAAACATGAAAGATGAAAATGCCCATCAACTAGAGATGTCAAGTCTTTTTTTGAAATTGATATGCTCACTTCAAGTCGTTATTTGGAATAAATTTCACTTTAAGCCTTAATTGAAATGCTTTGGCCACTTCGGGTTTTTATTTGAAATAACATTCACTTTAAACCCTTAATTAAGAAAATGAGAGTATTTGGGTTCTTATTTAGAATTTTTTCAATAAATAAAATTGCAATTTTGAGTTCGCAGGCTTTTTATTGAGCACGTGGTAATATCCAGAATGGCATTTAATTTGCAGCTAACCTGACTTGCGATTTTTTTTTTCAGTTTTTTTAAATCCAAAACTCCTGAAATTTTCATAACGCTTTACTATTCATACGTACATCCATATATTCATATGAAAGTGGGTAAAACTCGGTCAAGAATGAGCCACGTGACATGCTCACGGACGAGCTTGACGTAGTAAAACCAATACTAGTGTCGCAGTGGTATTGCTTATACTTTCAATTGCCTTTCCTCATTTAACTAATATTACTACTTCAACATATGTAATTTGAAGAGGGAAACAAACATGCCTCAGTATTCTCGAAGCCGTCCCAATGTACATGAGTTTGACCGACGGGGGCGACGACTCTCTATCCTCCTCGTCGTTCTTTTTATTATTAATTTTATTATTACTGTCATAATAATAATAATAATTTATCAACTGTCATCAATTGCCAAGCAGGTCAAGCAACTGGAGGAGTCTTTCCGCCACTTTATTTATTTTTATTTTTTCCATTTTTGATTTTCCTGAGCGGGGGAGGGGTGTCGTGTTGTGGGACTTCATCAAGTCAACAGTCTTCGCAAAACCTTGACAAAAATGGTCGTCCCCTTCCCGCTCCATCTCTTCTTCCACCCCTTATCAGCGTCTCTCTCTCTCTCTCTCTCTCTCTCTCTCTCTCTCTCTTCTCGATTCCATCTTATTCGTCTTCTTCCACACGAGCACCAACTAGGGGAAGAGAGAGAAAAAGCCTCAAAGCTCCCCGTTTACACCCGAACCCGCACTCGTCCCGCCCCTCCTCTCACGCTCTCTCTCTCGCTTATATATCTTGGTCTTTTCAGCTCCCTTTCCAGACGTGCATCCGCTACCGTCTCCGCCTCCCTCGCAGCTTAAAGAACCCTTTTGGGCGTTCGACCCGTTTTCACCGGCGGGGGGCCCCGGTTCTTGATGCTTTCTTACCGTTTCGGCTGCGTGCGGAACCGATTGCGATCGACGAGCTCTCGGGTACGTGTCTCCGTCCGTCCTTCGCTGTCTCCGTTGCTTTGCTTTGTTTTTAGCTGGACGGAGCTCGTGGCGGTCGTGACTTTTGGGTCGCGGCTTTCGTTTGGGCCGCCCGCGAGAGGTTCAGGTTCCTGTTCCTGTGTGTGTCTGTGTGCTGATTGGTTTTGCGGTTCCGATGGTTCGGATACTTGTCCCGTAGGTGCTTGGTATCGAGAAACGATGAATTTGTGTCGGATGTTCTGGCTTCTTTTGATTCGTTTTCTGGCTTCTTTTTCTTCTGTTTTCTAACGGGCTGTGTTCATAGCGGGAGGAGTGTCCGCAATTTGAGCGATTTCAGCAGGTGTCTGTTTGTGGAATTCGAAAGGCTTCTTCCTGCGGGATGGAGTCGTGGAATCGCGTTTCGAGCCTTGGAGCCGCCGAACTTCTCTGGGCCTTGCTTTGCTGTTGCGTGATCCACTGCCTCGAGACCGATATCAACTACTTGAAGACCATAAAAGCGTCGGTCCAAGATCCTCTGAATTACTTGAACTATACGTGGAATTTCGACAACGACACTGAAGGCTTCATTTGTCGATTCACCGGAGTGGAGTGCTGGCATCCTGATGAGAACCGGGTTCTTAATCTAATACTTTCCGATATGGGACTCAAGGGCCAGTTTCCTCGTGGCATCGAGCAATGCAAGAGCTTGACAGGATTGGATCTCTCGAGCAATGAGTTCTCTGGACCCATCCCGGAAAATATATCGAGTATAATTCAGTACGCGACGTCTCTCGACCCGTCGTCCAATAATTTTTCTGGACAAATTCCGGTACACCTTTCAAAATGCAGGTACTTAAAGACAAGCTCGTTTGGACTGGAACTCAGGCAGGAAATTACACAGTCAAAAGTGCATATAATTATATTAAGGGGGAAAAAGAAGATATACCAGCAGATAGGGCATCATCATCCTTTCAGCCTCCTCTCTCGTTGTGGAAGGAAATCTGGCATTTACACACTCCACCCAAGATAAAAATATTTATGTGGTCTATGTGCAACAATGCTCTCCCCACAAAAGACAATCTATATGGGAGGAAAATATCACCTGACCCTATGTGCCCGTTATGCAAGGTGGAAAGAGAAACAGTTGAGCACCTATTTCTTTTGTGCCCTTGGACCAAACAAATCTGGGATTCTGAACTGCACATGAAAATCTCACGTCAGAGCCTTACCAGGATTGAAGACTGGTTCTGTCTTCTCAAAAAGAAGATATCACTCTCTCTAACTACATCGCTGATTGCTGCAATTATGTGGAATATGTGGAAGGCCAGGAATCAAGCGGTGTTTAGTGGGCAACAACCTCAGGCTTTGGCCATTATTGAGGCAGCAAAGGCACTCATCAAGAGCTATAATCGATGGAATATCCAAAAGGGAGGGATTAAACAGAGGGAAGAAGCTGAACCTGAACAGGATTATCAAACACAGCCACTGTCGCCTTATTTTCACTCCCCTGAATCTCTAGTCTTTGTTTCAGAGATCAGCCGAAGCAGGACATCACCGCCTATGCTGAACCTGCCGATGACTGAACCACGACCTCTAAACAGGGGAAAATTGGTAAGAACAGAACCAACAACGCAGGGGAAAGTAGAGAGAAGAAATTCACGGATACTAAATGGGGGAGATTCGGCGAATAAAGATGTGGAAATGCAAGGGGAAGCTGAGAGAAGTAACCTGGCGGGGAGGGCTGTCCTCGGGAGTTGCACTGGTGAGCTCCACGGTGCTTGCAGATCTGAAGAGCTCATCAGCGAGTTTAACACCAAATCGCTTCTCCAAGGGGAGAAGGTCGCTAATCTGAGACGTCGAAGTGGTGCTAGACCGGATCTGATCCCCCGTATCGTGCGCGTCGGTGAAGCTGGGTCTGAGCACGCGTCTACTTCAACGGAAGGCGTGGCCTGCCCTCAGCTCAGAGAGGATACACAACGATGCCAAGAGAGCAGGGAGAAGAACCCAGATCTAAGAAGAGTAGAAGATGATAAGTATTTCGGATCTGAAATCCACGAAAATATACCTCTGCCGAGATGGATCCCTCCAAAAAAAGGGGTTCTGAAAATCAATATTGATGGCACCTTCTCACCTGGCTCGTTGAAGCACTCCGTCGCCTGCGTATGTCGGGATTCTGAGGGGAATTTGGTGGGAGGAACGGCGACAGAAATTAGAGCTTCCTCCCCTCTAATGGCGGAAACCCTAGCTTTCTTGGAGGCCATCGAGTTTGCCTTCTCTAAAAGACACGAAGACCTTCTTTTTGAGTCAGATAGCTACCAACTCTTCCAAGCTATAACTAGTTCAACTCAAGTGAGCTGGGAAGTACAACCCCTAATGAGCACGTGCAAGGAATTGCTGAGGGCCTTCTCCAACGTAAAGATCGTCCATAGCCCAAGAGAAGCCAACAGTGTCACTGATTGGCTGGCTAAAGCCCACAAGAGCAAATTTTTACCTCCAAATTGGATCCTTTTTCCTCCACAAACTTTATGTGACCTGCTATGTTATGAAGCCCAACTCAAGGGCCTCTCATCTGTTTCATTTTAATGAAATGCCTATATTATCGTCCAAAAAAAAAAAAAATTCCCTTAGGCTCGACCACAACCAGTTGTCCGGTCAGATTCCAGCTGAACTCAGACTACTCGGTCGACTCAAATCCTTTAGCGTGGCCAACAACCTTCTGACGGGGCCAGTCCCCGCGTTTGGCCCTAACACTACAATCACTGCGGATGATTATGCAAATAATACAAGACTTTGTGGGGGTCCTCTGCCTCCGTGCACGAAATAGAAGACCTCCAGGTGGACTCTACATGACGGCCCATGAGATTCACCGTTGTGAAGCACTCGATTCACTAGACTCGGGTCCAGCGAAATAACTCTCGTGATTGCTTTTGTAGATCTAATAAATTTCCTGTTATGGTAAATTCGATGGTCGATGTTCCGTTTTATAACTCGAGGACCATGGTGGTGAAGGATTGATCTTGAGACCAGTCTTCGACTATGTTCAAGATTGTGCTTCTCTTGTTTTGCTCGGTTTTCTAAAAAGTAGGGGGACGACAAGTCCACTTTGGCGCGATCTTTCCGTTGCCAAGTCATAACTAGAGCTGTTCATGCTTTCGAGACAAGAAGGTATTGTAAATGATTATGTTCGAGCAAATGGAACATTAATAACAAAGATGTCATCAAAGATACATATATCATTATAGAACTGTGTTTCCATGAGGCAATGAAATGGCAGGTCGTTAGCGATTATCCCTTAGGTGGAGGAGGAAGAAGAGAGAGTGGATCACTTTTTAGAAATACCATATCTGACATAAGCCGTAAGAACCCATATGATGGATTTGTGCTGTAAATTAAGTTGGATCACAATCAATCGTAGCAGAATTCTAAATGTTAGAATTGTGCAATAAGTGGAACATAAATAACACAGCAGATAAGAGAAAAAAAGAACACACCAGAAAATTTTTTTCGTGGAAAACCCATAATGAGAAAAATCAAGGGGCACTAATCTAGGAACTCTCCATTATGATCAAAGGATTACAATTAACACTCTAAAAGTGTTTCTCTCATAATAAATTTGTTGGGAGCAGCCCAACACATTGAATAGGCAAGTAATGTATGGTCAATCAAATACTTTGATGTGATTTGTTAGAAAGTCCAATGACAAAACTCAATCTTAAAGGTAAGGAAGGTGAATCACACACAAGAATTGAGCTTTTAGAAGAAAGTATCGACTAAAATAGTACGAAAGAATATACAAAGATTGAGCTATTGGGACTTTAACCTGAGCCTGGCATGGAAATATTTAATTAGGGAGGCAAAAATTTAAATCTGCCGTGATACTTTATGGGATTTTATCGAGCCATTACCCACCGTTATAAAAATTTAAGCTGTTAGATAAATAATAATTAAATATTGAATTACGCATTCCACCAATAGCTTAAACTTTTAGAACTGTTAACAATGATCCTGTAAAAACCACACATGGTATCACAATATAAAGTCTCGAGTTCAAATCTTTTTACACCCTATTTGATCCACAATTAAGTACATCTTACGCCTAATATTAGGCAAAAAGGGCTAGACTAAATGTGAATGGAAGTAATAAAATAGTTAAATATTAAATCATACTTCCATCCAACAATTTAAACTTTTAAAACCAACCCTTTAATAACACAAGGATAAATCGCCACGTGGAAAAATCACGACGTGAATAATTGCCCCAGAAACAAAATTTATTAAAAAAGGAAAAAAAAAAAGTTACTTTGATCAATCATCGTATTTAGGTTTTGCGTGTACAAACCAAATTTCAAGGTATCCTCTTTGAACCGTCGCGTGGAGAGGAAAATTTAGTCCCGGACACGACGCTAACGTGAAACATGGTTCGTGGAATTCAAAGCGGACGGGAAGATTCTCCTCCTCCTCCTCCTCCTCCTCCTCCTCCCTTTGATATAAAAGAAAGAACAACGACAATTCCCACTTTTCTCTTCTATTCCCCTTTATATATACACTCGAGTCCAAGCTGATCTTGTACCTCTTCTCTTGAAGGTGAGTTTCAATTCAGCACTTCTTTGAAGCAACTGTATGTTCTATCCACTTCTTTTGAAATTGAGTAGTTCTCTCTTTCCTCTCTTGATTTTCTATTTCTTAAGAACTATATTTGAATTGATGCATGCTGTGTGGGTGAGTATATTCATTAACCTTAATATTACATATATGAACTTCAACAAATCTTTATTGAAGCTGTTTCTTCTTGAAGCTTTAAATAAAGCTCCACTCATTAACCTTAATATTACATATCTGAACTTCAACAAATCTTCATTGAACGTGTTTCTTCTTGAAGCTTTAAATAAAGCTCCATTGTGTAGCTTCATATAAGGATAATGTATATGTCAACTGTCAAGATAGAGAGTTGTGAATTTCATGCACTTGTAGTTGCAAACTTTTAGACTGAATGTCATACAATGCATATAATCGAGGATATATTAATGATTAATCTTTGGGCTATCACACTTAAGTAATTAGTGCGTGTTGACACCTAAATTTTACCTAAACTAATTAATTTAAAGTAGCATACAAAATTAGGAATTAGCTAAAAAAAAAAAAAGAAAAAGAAAAAGAAAAAAAGAAGAAAAAGCAAAGTAAAAAAAAAAAAAAAAAAATCAATCATTAAAAGGCATGAGAAAATCAAATGAGGCCAAGTAAAGGGCTTTCATTCGTCTGTGGGCTCATCGACATATCTCTTTTCCTTTTCTTTCTTTTGCACTTGGGCCGGCCTATCTCTTGTTTCAACCCAACCCATGAATGAGTCTTCTTCCTCCTCTCACGCCAACCACGCTCCTGCAATAGAAGAAGAAAGGAGAAACGTACTAACCAGGGACGAGGCAGAGGATCGCGAAGGCAGAGGACGTTGTGATCCTAGGGTCGGAGGTCAAGTGGCCGCGACAGGCTGGCGGTGGCAGAAGCCATGCGCGCCTGTCGTTGGCCGAGCTTAAAAGGAAGAGAGCAAAGAGAAAGAGGGGGTCTCGGCTGGTTTTTTGGTCGAGAGAGAACAGGGAACACGAGAGAGAGCTTGAGCGATAGAGGTTACGGAGAGAGAGAAGAGAGCCAAAGAGTGGCTCGATCGTGCACGGGATCCCACTCCCCGACGCCCTTCTTCTGGAACAGCGAGAACCGAGACCGGGAGATCGTGAGACTGAGAGAGAGTCCGAATGGGAAAGAGTGAACCAGAGGGGGAAGGGAAGCTCGAGGGAGCAGCTAGTCGCTGCCGGAGGCCCGTCCGTCCGCCCGTTGCTCGCCGTCCGAACCAGGTAGGTCCTCCAAAGCACGGTGCATCGTTTTGAGAGGTGTCGGGCCCGAGCTCGTGACCAACCAGTTCGCGCGAGCTCCAGTCCTTCCCATCCTTCCGATCCTTCATGGTTGTCTCGGTGTTCACTGGCATGTTCGGTTAGGAACTAGGCTCGCGTTTGAGTCTCAGTATAGGCAAAAACCTCCTGTTTCTTTAGTGCACGCCATATGCTTGATGAAATGCCTGGGTTAGATGCTCATATTTGGTCTTCTTTGCATCCGATGCTTGCGGTTATCTTGTTCGCACTAAGCATAATCAATTGTTTCCGCTACAAAGTCGAACCTTGCTCGTTGATCGTGGTATAATTTCGTGTCTCCAATAAATGCGAAGCTTCCGTTAGACATATGCCACGACGGTGTTCGACGAAATGTCGACTAAAATACTTACGTCCTTTCTTAGTTCTCCTTGTGTTACCGAATCTGTGGCTTGTCAAATGGGTTTTAGTAGGTCCTCGCTTCTACCTACCATTTCGTATGTTCGTGTTTCGACGTTTTCGTATGCGCAGCATCTTTCCGGATAAGCATTCCTTGACTGGTGTTTTTTAAAAAAATGTGTTTGTGGTAGTGAACAGTAGTTGCGAGGTAGACGGGCGTAGTTTGCAAGAGATTTAAATCTATTTATTTAAGTTTAGATTCTTTTAGTGCTTGGAATTTTTTTTTTTTTTTTTTTTTTTGGCCATCAAAGAAGCAAGGTTGATGTTTTGCTGGTTTTACGTGGACCTTCGGCTTCCTTGAAAGAGGGGCGAGAGGCTGAAGACGAAGCTGGGTTGAAGGCGCGGGGAAGGGATAAAAAAAACAAGAATAAATAAAAAAAACACAAAAAAATAAAAAAATAGAAAAGAAAAATAAAAAATAGAAAACTAAAAAGGGAAAAGCTGGCCTCGGGAAGGACATTCGGGCGGAGCGTGCGGGAAGGGAAAATATTGGCTGCGGCTCGACTCCCGGCGTGTCAACGTCCGAGTCCATTCACCGGGCGACACGTGTCGCCCGGTGGCCACGCCGGAATCGGGGCTCGGCCTTTTTATTTACGAAGAGGAACCGAAGAAACTTGAGTCAAAAAATTTCTCTCTCCTCCGCACGTCTTGTCCCATCGATCTTTCGCTCTGAATCCTCGGGAAGGAAATATTTGGTGGAGCCCACCAAATATTTCCTTCGCTTCTTTCCCTCGAAAATTTTAAACGCCATTCTCTCTTTCTCCTCCATCGACGCAAGCTCCCCTGTTCTCTGTTCTCTCTCTCCATCGACGCAAACTCCCCTGTTCTTTGCTGCGACTCCGACGAACGAGGGAGGCCGCCGTCCGACGAACCAGCTTGAATCTCTAGCTTTTGTGCTCGGCGGGTGCGGGTGGTCTCAGCTATTTCGAGCTCAGTCCCGTCAAGATCCTCGGTGCGGCTCCATTGCCGCTTTGCTCCGTGCTCTTCCTTCGACGGACGAGGGAGGCCGCCGTCCGACAAACGCCTTGAATTTCGGCCTTTGTGCTCGGCAGTGCGGGTGGATGCGAGGGAGACGGAAGCGGGACCTCGTGGATGCTCCGGGTCGGTGCATCTTGACGTGGAAGACCGGGGTCTTGTCGAACGAGCTCGCGCTCCCCATAGCGGATAGGCATCGAGCTGCGGTAGCCGCAACCGCCACCGATGCTCTTGACGAATCCAGCCATGGCGAGACGGAACTTGACCGCGAGGAGCCGCCTGAACGCCCCGCCTCTCTTCGGCCACAGCAATGCAAGGCGGACCACGTCCCAAGCTCTGCGAGTGACGCTGGAGTCCCCGCTTGCCATTTTCGGATGCAAAACGTGTTACAGAGATGGTGAGGACGGCGAATCGCAAGCAAGCGGAAGCCCAACGCTGGAGTCCGCGCTTGCCTTTCCTGCTTTACCCTTCTCTCTCTGTTGGTCGGAGCGAGCTTGAGATGCATAACAATGAAAGCTGCCGACAAGGCCACGAAGAAAGCAATGGCTGACTCCTTCTCGCGTGAAGTGAACCCCATCTCTTCCTTCGTTTCATGGAGCACTGTTCGGCTCTCTGCATTTTTCTTTTCTCGTCTGTAACCGAGGTCTAAACTCGATCGTGGGGATCTCGATGAAAAAATAAAACTAGGAATTGTTTAGTCCTTTGGATCTGGAAGAGAAAGCGTGTAGCTAAGTCCCTAAGTTCGAAGAAATGTGCTGTTTTTTGAAACAATCATCAATAATAATGTTGCAATTTGTCGATCTTTGTTTGTTTACTTTTTGCTGATTTCTAGCTTTATGGTACACAAGTATAGAATGCTCTTCCGTGTTGGTATATATTTTAAAAACTTTTGTCACTTGTTGAACCCGTTTATAATTTACCAACATTGTTTGTCTAACTTACCAACTTAACTTTTCTAAAAGATTTCTAGCTTGATGTTCATTTGCTCGCTTTGAACTTATCGACTTCTGTTATAATTTACCAACATTGTTAGCCTAACTTACCAACCTTTTAGAATTTGGCATATATAGTTGCCCTTTCAATATGCTTTGTTTTTGTTTCATCTATTATGGCATTGTTTGCCATTTTGTCGTCTCCGATGATGAGCTTGCTTGCGGGGCTTGTTCAGTTATTCTCACAACATTATCGACCTAAAAGAATGAAGGCACCATTATGGACAAGCAAAGAACATCGCCGTGGGCAACACCATCATTTTGTTCGAACCGTGCTAGTCAGGTATTTTCCTATTGCTTGGAGTTCGCACATCAATCTAAGAAAAGCAACTTCAGTCTACCAAGATACAATAATCAAATCGATATTTTCTGGCCAAATAGAAGTATATTGTGAATCATTATAGCAAAACACAATCCAAGAATCTTTGATATCATAATAAGCAGCAACTTCTGGTATCAAGGCAAGTATTCTTTGGAACAGAGCAAGAACCGTTCACCCACAAAACCTTGATCTTAAAATTGAGCAGCAACAAGGAAGCAATGAGTTATAATCTCTAACGCCAGCCAAGGCCTGATTCACTGAATGATCACAAATGGGTCAATGGATTTAAGCAATTCATTTACATGCACAGAAGGCCTATTTGAAATTCAGTGATGACAACTGCTTTTGCAGAGAGCTTCGCACGTTTCTTCAACAAGAAAAAAGAAAGAAAAACAAAGAGAAAGATGGGGTTCACTTCACGCGAGAAGGAATCGGCCATTGCTTTCTCTGTGGCCTTGTCGGCAGCTTTCATTGTTATGCATCTCAAGCTCGCTCCGACCAACAGAGAGAGAAGGGTAAAGCAGGAAAGGCAAGCGGGGACTCCGGCGTTGGGCTTCCGCTCGCTTGTGATTCGCCGTCCTCACCGTCTACGTAACACGTTCTGCATCCGAAAATGGCAAGCGGGGACTCCGGCGCCACCCGCGAGCTTGGGACGTGGTCCGCCTTGCACTGCTGGCCGAAGAGAGGCGGGGCGTTCAGGCGGCTCCTCGCGGTCAAGTTCCGTCTCGCCGTGGCTGGATTCGTCAAGAGCATCGGTGGCGGTTGCGGCTACCGCAGCTCGATGCCTATCCGCTACGGGGAGCGCGAGCTCTCGTTCGACAAGACCCTGGTCTTCCACGTCAAGATGCATCGACCCGGAGCATCCACGAGGTCCCGCTTCCGTCTCCCTCGCATCCACCCGCACCCGCTGAGCACAAAGGCCAGAAATTCAAGGCGTTTGTCGGACGGCGGTCTCCCTCGTCCGTCAGAGGAAGAGCACGGAGCAAAGCGGCAATGGAGCTGCACCGAGGATCTCGACGGGCTACCACCAAGCTCGAAATAGCCGAGACCACCCGCACCCGCCGAGCACAAAAGCTAGAGATTCAAGCTGGTTCGTCGGACGGCGGCCTCCCTCGTTCGTCGAAGCCGCAGGCAAAGAACGGGGAGTTTGCGTCGATGGAGAGAGAGAACAGAGAACGGGGAGTTTGCGTCGATGGAGAAGAAAGAGAGAATGGCGTTCAAAATTTTCAAGGGAAAGAAGCGAAGGAAATATTTGGTGGGCTCCACCAAATATTTCCTTCCCGAGGAGTTCGGAGCGAAAAGTCTCCTGGGATAAGACGTGCGAGAGGAGAGAGAAATATCTTTTTGAATCAATTTCCCCGGATTCGCTAGAGAAAATAAAATGGCCGAGCTCTGTTTCCAGCGTGGACACCGGGCGACACGTGTCGCCCGGTGAATGGACTCGGACGAAGACACGCTGGAATCGAGCCGCAGCCAATATTTTCTCGGAAAGGAGGAAGGGAGGAAAAGATAAAATAAAAATCATTAAAAAAAAAAAGCTACAAAAGAAAAACTAAAAAAAAAAAAAAATGTTTTTTAATCCGGCTGGGTTGGATCCGATTTTGGGTTGGGTCCACGGGCCGGATTGGGTTTACCCGGTCCGACCCCTTTTTCTTGAAGTATAATATTATAATAATATTATATATTAAAAATATATTAAAAATTCAAAAAAATCAAAATTTTGAAAAATTCAAAAAAACAATTCCGAAAATTAAAAAAAATTCAGAAAATATTTAAAAAATTAATTTAAAAAATGAAAAAAATAGATAAAAAATTAATTAATTATAAAAAAATTTTAAAAAATTAAAAAAATTCAAAAATTTCGAAAATTCAAAAATTTGTAGGGTTTGGTTAGGAATTGCTATGTATTGCATTCTTGGTGTAATTAGGCCTTTACTTACTTGTACATTAACCATATCATGTGTTTAATTTGCATATTTGATTATGTTTAATTACACGTGCCCAATTTCACTGCAATTAGAATGTTGGTAGCTGTGATTGTTATTTTAATGATTGCGCACTCGCATGATCACCTTACATGTTAGTGGATAAATGTAAAATCAATCCAAACTGCCTAACAAAAATATTTTCTTCTAAAATGAACAAGATTAGGTATCGAAAGGGCACTAATTGGTCAATTAGTGTAATCAAGTCTCCGACCCTAGATTCTCTGGTTGCGTAGGAAGTGAGGTACACTCCCATGCCTCACTTGGTTTCTAGCCAACCCCAATAGGCTAGTGGCGACTTCTTTTTGCAAAATTCTTGAAAATATCCCAACGTCACGCGGGGTATGGGCTTGGGAGAGCCCGTGCCTAATAATGGGCCTTAGGTCCGTCCTTTAGGCAAAACCCCTAAACCTGTTCCCTCCCCCCGAGAGTAGGTCGCGACAGTGCATATCATTTTCATATAGTTGTATATGTAGAGCATAGTATCTTTTTCATATATGAAAGCCAGCTTAGGAATTTCATTTTTTTTTTAATAAAGTATTTGCGTACATCATGTTACTGATAAACGTACAGAGTTTGAAGTGATTTAGTAGCTCATTATACTAAATTTGATCTTTGTAATTTCTCTATAATGAAATGATAATGGTGATATTTGATCAATTAGATTGGATGTATGTGTAGTGGATGATTAGGCATCGTGATGAAAGAAATGATACAAAAGGTTCTATTTGAAGGGATGATACTTGATAAACCAGATTTCATTGACCCAATTCATAGGTCTATTTTCTTCGGTAAATTTGTGGACATTCTGATGGAGGAGATGACCCAAAAGATTGGTTTCCCTGGGAGTCCAAAGAGAAATTAGATGCTTAGATTTGTCCTTTTGATAAAAGGATGTCTGAAAGCAGCTGGAGAATTCGCATTGGACTTCATCATTTGAGAAAATGCCAAAGAAACGTGAACTTTAATCAAGAAATCTATGAAAAGCTTTATAAAATCAAACTATCATACTTAATTCTTGAACATTAACGATTGTTTCCGATGAAATTGGGATGAGAAGGTACTGAGTTTTTCGAAGAGAATGTGAGAGGTAGGAATATGTTTTAGGGCTTTCATTTTAAAGGTTTTAGTTGCATGAATGTGATTGAGATTATGGTTTCCATCTTGGAAATGAGGTGAGCTTTTGTGGCATATAACTTTTAGTCTAATTTCTCAAACTTCGAATTTGTTGTTGTCTTTATCCAAGAGAAAAAGAAACAAAATACATTTTTAGACAAAACAAGAACGTGAACATTACTGTGCAAAAGTTAATTTTAGGTAGAGCCACGACAATGTTGTTAAACATATTGTTTTTTTTCTCTTTGGTAAAGAAAACATCTCTGGATAAATAGACAATCAAAATATATGTTCACAAAAAGCTATATGTTATCTCCAAGTTGGCATCTTGGGATCTCTTTAAAACTTACACGTGTGCCAGAGATTTTGAAGGGAAAGCCACTAAAGTATTTAAAAATAAAGCTCATAAGATTTTCTTCTTTCAATTTCATGATCTCTTTCAAGTGCCCTATTATCTCCCCATCTAACTCTTGCTTTCAAAACTGATCATTAGCCCATAATGCTCCTGAAGGAATACATACGGTTCAATTGATAAAACTGAGACTAATAATATGATAGCTCATTGTAAGTCTGAGTTTTGGTTTGAATAAAAATTGTTGCAAGTTTTCTTTCCTCTTACGTTATCTCATATCACGAAATCTTCAGTTAATGTCAACTTCTGCACTTCCAGTATATATTTCAGGACTTAAAAATTGGCATCGATCTTTCTCTATGGATTTTATGTTTAATAGATCTCTAGTGTCATTTCATCATGCCCGCCCATGTAGTGCCAGGGTAAGATAATTCTAATATAAGCCATGGGCTGCTTCCACTATGAATATAATGTGAGACATACAAAGAGGGGTTTACAAGATTGATTCACAAGGGTGCATGGATATGACTTGCTTGTAATCAAATAGTTCTAGTTTATCACATTGTTAGTTTACTAGTTTTTAAACTAGTTCCACGTCACTAGACTTGCTTGAGACATTAATACTTCCTATATGTTTATATCATACCTATTTTGATTTTCAATCACTATACATGTAACAGACATTTCCATATGAACACACAACTAACATTTGATTGCTAATAATATTTTCAATTTATTTTGATTTTTTTATAGTTTTTAATAAAATTGCGAGGCTGTAATTTTTTCTGGATACAAAATATCAATTACAGACCAGATTTGCTTTACTTCACTTGTTTTTTTCCCCTCAAAGATCACTTAAGTTTTCTCATGTTCGTTGGCTAGTACGAATAAGATTTGACCGGGCAAACAACTAACAACTCACCAGCGTACACTAACCATAACTAGAGAAAACTCAATTTGAAAAAGGAATTAAATCGAACATCCAGACCAATGCCAACAAGAAAAAACTTTATTAACAAAGAGATATCTATAGGATGTTTACAAAACTTTAGTTCACGTGCGAACTTGATGAAGCAAAATAGGAGGAACCGGCATCATCACGCGATTAGCTTGGGCACACCATCCGACACAAGTTCTGCCCACTGACCACGCTTGCATAGCTAGTCCAAGCTCGGAGGTAACAAAGGCATCCAGGCAGGCATATTCTACTTGACGATTTGTCAATACCTTATCGTCCCACTGGCTCAAGGTGATATCTTTGGGCTTCTCCAGATCTTTGCGGAGTATCACTTTGACCAGTTTTTTCAAGCCCATGTAACCCAATGACGGGTTGCGCCACCTCCCCACCGCCAGTCCACGGAGATCCACCATGCGCGACACAGTAAGCCCATAGTCATCCCTCAGCTTCATTGCGTCTTCCTTGATGCCGACGCCAACGAACGTGTAGTTGAGATTACCGAGAAACGCATGGAGCGACCCGGGGATGTACTCCGCGTGGAGAATTTGAAAGATGAGGCAACTACGGCCGACGCACAATTGCAGGGTAGCCACAGGGATGGACAACGCCGGGCTCGAGGTTGGGGCGCCACTCGATGTCGAGGCCGACGACGAGCCGGTTCAGCCAGAGCAGGTGGGAGCGCTGGACGTCGATGATCCAACGGGTGACGACGGAGGCATCGTCGGTGACGCAAGTGCGGATCTGCTCTCCGTGGAAGGTAATCTTGCGAAGAGAATGCATGTCGGCGGGCTTTGAATTTGTGAGAAATGAGTGAGACGAAAGAATGCAGTGACGGAAGAAACTGAGAAAGAGCAGAGAGCGTCGTCGCAAGTGAAGAAAACTAGGAAAGCTGTGATCGCGTTGGGTTCAGAATTGAGTGTGTGGCTTAAGTTAAGTAGCCGCTGCGGGGTGGCGTCAGAATAGGAAATGTTTCCTGTATTGAAAATAGGAAATATTTGTAGAGCCGTTGGATCAAAATTGCAGTGGAAGTGGATGCCCTCGTCCGTCGATGTTGGCCTCGATCTTCTGAGGCGGGTCTCGTCGTAGCTTGAAGTGGATGCCCTCGTCCGAGACGCGGCCGTCGATCACGCCGTGGGTCCCTTGGAGGAACCGCTGGGCCGCGTGGCTCGGCTCCACGAAGGGAGGGACGACTCTCCTTGGCTCGGGAAAGGGGTCCCCTTCAACGGTCGCCGCCGCTGCGTTTGGCTTTCGGTTCCCAGAAATTGGTAAGTTCTCTCACGTGTCAAACTGAACACCTCCACTTCGAGCGTCGTTGAGTTACTTGGTGATGTACCGACTTGTGGAACCGGTCGAGTGCGCTGGATACAGCGAAAGTGGATCATAAAGTTCGAGACTTGGGAATGCTTCTTGAAATTTTGTGTTGGATTGTCTTGTTGGTGTTTGCCTTGAACCCAGTTGATTGCAAAATGTGGTGGGTGTGTCTTATTAGCTTATCAAATGATTTTCCTACTGAAATTTTCTATCCACCACGGTTTTTGACCTTTTGTTTTTCACGAGAATCTTGGGCATGTTTCTATACAGAAAGAGACCTTTTCAGAGCTTGGATTCTCTAGAGTTTTTTGCTCCCTGCGTGTCACACGTTAAAGAGGCATAATTTCAATAGATAGTGAAAGTGCGCCTACTGGTGCATCCATACCCACCTGTGAATTTGTGTTTGTTTAGTATATATGAGTGTCTTGAACATGGCGACGAGATATATTTTCGGTTTTCATTGGTCTGTAGATATATCATCATGTTAGTTTGCCCTCTTTTCGGTGTATTTTCTTGTAGACATATAAAGAATTGTACTTTGTTTTTTCTCTGGCTTCTATAGTACTGGGAGCTTATAAACGTGGAAATAGTTATTTAACCACTTGATCAATGTCCTTTCTAATTAGTGTGTTCAAGATATATGAGAATTAGCTAGAAGTGAGGACTCAAACATTACGATTTTCGTATGTAAGCTGGAGATCAATCTTCCTTTCAATCAAGTCTCCTTGGAAAAGAAGAAAGATCTTTCTTGAGATACATTTATCATATATTTTGCCAGGGGGAGGGGGGCATTTACTGATTGTTGGTTTTATGATAATTGGGAATATGTTTACTGTTATATTGTAATAAGATTAAAATTTCATACCACTATGCTATTCATGGTGGCTCCTAACTTAACAAAAGCATCTGCCAATTCTAATCGGGATCAAAGGACTTGGAAAAAAATGAGATAAACTAGACATATGCTAAAAAAAAGATTTAAGGCATATACCTGATGCAGTCCGCCTCGAGTCAGTTTCATCCCTAGGGATTCTAATATTTTGTTACCTTTGAAACTCTTCTGATACTCTCACTTTATACAGTATGTGTTTTTCCATCCTGAGACTACTTTTTCAAGCTTTCTTTGTTGGATGATGAGATGATGGATTATTGTGTTGTTGCAGTGAAGTCCACCTCCAGGGAATCTGAGCAATCTTTTCTACATGTGCAGGACCTTGTGACTATTACTTCTAGACGAAATGGAAGACATCTTGCAAGCAATCAACTTTCTTTTAGTGAAAGTTGAGCATCGCATGGATCATCTTCTTATGAAATTGGTGCCCCTCCTGCAGTTGATGAAATAACGAGGGATTCTGCTCGGAGTCATCTGCAAATGCAGATGCATTTGTTTCAAATTATATTGGGTCCAACAGAATTTCCATCTTTCAAAGGTAGGAATTCACACATATTCCTGATCTATGTCTTTCCTAATGGGACATTGTAAAGTTATTTGGATGTTTTACTATAATCTACATGGTTGGAATTGGAGATTTTTCTTTTTTTCTCTTTTGCCCTCCTCTGATTCGTGAGGTGGTTTGTCATTTTAATTTTTGAATTTTACATCAGTGATGGTGGGATTTTGTGATGACATTCTTAAGTTAATGTGTATGTGTTAATTGCAACATTCTACAAACTATACTAGTTTCCTTTATTTTTCACCTACACAAAATAATATGTATTCTGACTAGGGATATGTTTTTGGCACTTGGTAATTATTTACCTACACTTAATCTAGAATCAGAAGTTTTTTATATTGTTTTAGCTGAATAATGAAACTTTGTTGAAGCTTCAATTGAAATTTCTGCTGAACTTCAATTGAAGCTGTATTGAAGCATCACGGATTCCAAAACTCAAAGCTTTAATGAAGGTTCAGATCTGTAAATTGAAGGCCGACAAACAATCTCACCAACATAGTTCAGATAGAGTATTTGCATATACATGTTGGAATCTAGTTCTCAGGAATAAGAAACCATGATCACCAGTATAAGAACAGAAAACTTGTCACTTTTGAGAGAAGTTTCTTGCCCAAATAGTGATGCCTTGAACCTAATGCACTGCTCATCTTCAAATAAGGGTAGATTGGAGCTCACCTTAAACATATAGGAGTGTCAAGAATGGTGTTCTCATTCTGAGACCACTTGCTGTGGCTTAACCCCACACACTGGTGACATATTGGATTCCATCTTTCTTTGTACCTGCTTAAGAACTGAGCTGCAACTGCGGATGCATCATCCTCGATCACCTTCTCTTTGTTGTCATCTAGGAGGGCAAGAAGCATGAGTTTCTTTTACCTTTCTTGAGTCTTAAAAAATCAAAACATTTCTTTTATCTCCTTCTGATGTTTCACCAAATAAGTTTCCGTTATATATTGTCCTTCTCTAACGAGAATGAAAATAGAAATTCCAAAATTCTCAAGAATCCAATAGGCCCTTAGTTTATAGATTGATGCATTGAAACTTTGCTTATTTCCTATCACATTTATGTAATTGGCTGGTTTTTTAGTAACTACGGACCGGTGTATTTTGTCAATACAAATATGAGTTTCTCAAAAATGGGCCTTACTTGTCATATTGCAAAAGATTCATAGCAAGGTACTTGTGATGATGCTTCTTCTTATGTACTTTTCATTATGTCCTTGATGTCTTATTCAGTGTTAAGGTATTAATCTTCAGGCTTCAGTTGAGAAAATTGCTAAAGAGATGAAGGAGTATATCGAGGAAATATATTGGGGTGCCATGAAACGTGTCTTGATTCCTGGACACAGCAAAGGGGGAACAGATTAAGCAGCTGCTTTGTCATTGTACTTGCCAGAGTTGAAGGATAAGGTAGCTAGGTAGGCCATAGCACAGAGCCCATACGGCGGTACTTCGGTAGCTTGACATTTTGCGTGAAGGATAACTTATCCTTGGCGATTATGTTAGTTTACGGAAACTCACAGAAATTCTGATCTGTAAAGGGATCAAGGTAAGAAATGCCCAATCCATTATGATTCGCGTTGTCTTTTCTCATTTGTTATCTGTTTTCAAGTGTGCGTGCTAGTTGCCTTCCTTCAAAAATGAACCATTTTACTTAAACCGGACAATTCTTTGTGTTAGAATATTTAAATAATAAATCATGTCTTCATCTAACAGCTTAAGCTTTTAGAACAGCTTAATATTGACTAGTTCAAATCTTGTTCCTTTGCCTCCCTAATTAATTTCCACGCTTAGTACTAAAAAGAACGGTTAATATTGACTAGTCGTTCCTTTACAAGAACGGTCTTTTGGTTTAATGCTTTTGATGTAACTCTTCCTCCTTAAGCATTGTCAATCTGCAGCCGAATAGATTAACAACAGTCTAGTCATCAGGCCTGCTGACACAAGAGACGATTCCAAGAAAAAGCTATTGAATGGTACGAAGAGGGAAAGAAAGGTGTGATATAATGGAAGATAGACGGAGAGAATAATATTGAAGAGGGGGAGGAGATTTTAAGTACAAATATAAATTTGTTTACTCTTCTTTTACCTACGTCACACTCTTGGCATGTTTTTCCGATACGCTGGCAAATTTTAAATGCATCTGTTGCGACGTACAGATCATTGAGACGAGAATTGTTTGTGTAGAAGAATACTGTAGGCAAACTTAGAAACATCTCTCATGCTCACGCGCTGAAACGGGAAGCTGGGACACTTAATGGTACAATATACAGCTGTGAAGGGTAATTACGAAGAAGCTCGTTTGATATTAAAAAGGAAAATTTTCAAAAAAGGCCTGAAGTGTCTTAATTTTTTTAAATTACGGCTCAAAATGAACATTATTTCATATAAGGGCATGAAGTAATAAAATCATTTTAAATAAGAGCCTTAAGTGGCCACCTAGTCTCAAATAACTATCTTTGGCCTCAAATAATTGCTTTTGGCCAATGAAAGGGGTATTTTGATCAAAAAATTGTAACTATATTTTTCAAAATTTTTAAATTTTTTCAATCTTTTTTCTCTTTTTTTTTTTTTTTTTTGAGTTAATACTTCAAAAAATCTCAAACTGGTACATTTGTAACAAATCTATCATAAACTATTTTTTTGATCAGGAAAAATCCTAAACCGGTACGTCTGTGATATATTTATCCCGATTGACCATAAAAAACTATAAATTGGTACATTTATGATAAATTTACCCCAAATTAATTTATTCGACCGTAAAAAACCCCAAACTAGTAAATTTGTGAAAAATATAACATTCGCTAAATTGAATTAATACAACAAGAAAATCACAAAAATTGTAAAATGTGACAAATAGAGCGTAAAATCGCAAATTGATATACCGATCAACTATTACTTGTCATTTAACACAATAATTTGATAGTAAAATTTTACGAAAACTAACATATGGTAAATTTATTACAAGTATACCGGTTTGGGGTGAATTTGTTAAAGGTATATTAGTTTGAGGTTTTAGGAGGTCAAAAAAATAGTTTATGGTAAATTTGTTACAAATGTACTAATTTGGGGTTTTTCAGATATTAATCATTCTTTTTTTTCCTCTTTCCTTCCCTGGACATGGTCGTCGACACTCGGCCGAGGTCGCCCTTGCTGACATTAGGCAAGGGCTTGTTGACATCAGGCAAGGGCAACCCTCACTTGAGTCAAGCAAGGGCATCTCTCACCAGATCCAATGAGGGCAAAGGTTGCCCTAGCCGGCATCGGGCGAGAGTTGCCATTGCCTAGGCGGGAGAGGGCAAACCTCACTTGAGTCGAGCGAGGGTGTCCCTCACCTAGGCTAGCGAGGGTGAGGGGTGCCTCCGTTGCAAGCGGACAAGGGTTGCCCTTTCTTGGGTGGGCGAGGGTAGTTGGACACCCTCACCCGACTCAAGCAAAGGTTGCCCTTGCTCAACGCTATCAAGGGCAACCTTCACCTTTGCTCGAGTCCAACTTCCCTCTGCTAGCCATGGTGAAAGGAAGAGGGAAAAAGAAATAGGAAAAAGAAATAAGAAAAAAATTAAAATGTAAAAGACAAAAATGCCTTTCAACTAGAGAGGTTAAGCCTTTTTTCGAGATTGATATACTAACTTGAGGCTCCTATTTGAAATAGGTTCCACTTCAGGCTCACATTTGAAATGATTTGATTACTTTGGGCCTTATTTGAAAATTTTCCTTTCTTTTTCCCTTTTCCCTCAGTCGGCCATGGTGGAGGGAAGCTAGACTCAAGCGAGGATAAGGGTTGCCAAAGGTCGCACTTGGCAGCGTCGTGGCATCTGGCGAGGGTAGCCCTTGCCTCAATCTAGCTTCCCTTCATCATGGCCGACAAAGGGAAGAGGAAAAAGAAAAAAGAAAAAAAGAAAATAAAAGATGAAAGATGAAAATGCCCTTCAACTAGAGATGTTAGGCATTTTTTTTAAATTGATATGCTAACTTCAAACACTTTTTTGGAACAAATTTCACTTCAGGCCTTAATTGAGATGATTTGGCCACTTCAGATCTTTATTTGAAATAATGTTTACTTTAGATCCTTATTTAAGAAAATGAGCGTACTCAAGCCTTTATTTAGAATTTTTCCAATAAATAAAGTTGCAATTTTGAGTCCGCAGGCTTTTTATTGAGCACATGGTAATATCCAGAATGGCATTTAATTTGTAACTAGCATGACTTTTATGACTTGCGATTTTTTTCAATTTTTTTTTTTTTAAATCCAAAACTCCTGAAATTTTCATAACGCTTTACCATTCATACGTACATTCATATATTCATATGAAAGTGGGTAAAACTCGGTCAAGAATGAGCCACGTGACATGCTCACAAACGAGCTTGACCTAGTATAACCAATACTAGTGTTGTAGTGGTATCGCTTATACTTTCAATTGCCTTTCCTCATTCAACTAATATTACTTTCTCAACATGTTTTGTTACAAGAGCAAACAAAAATATAGTGTGCTCTACAACTTAAGATAGGCAAAATGACACAAATAATTCATAAACATTGGTTCAATATGTAATATCGTTTTTAAATTTTTAATTTGTTCAATATGATCCTTAAACTTTTAAACATCTTCATGTAGTATAGAGGCTAAATAAAATAAATTTACCAATAGTTCGAAAAAAACATTGAACAGATTAAAAATTTTGAAAAGATATTATATATTAGGTCATAGTTTAAGTATCATATTGTACAAATTAAAAGTTCATGAACGATATTATAAATCTCCGTAAAGTGAAGAATTTGACGAAATGGAGAAAAGCCATATAGATTTGGGAATTTGCTTATTGGTTTGAATTATTTCATTTTTTAAAATATATTGCGTGTACTTATATTATTATTCAATAAGTACTGCAACTGTACTTTGCCTGTTTTATTTAAATGGGAGGATAAACCTACACAAGAGGATTCAAATTCATTTAGAATAAAACTCCACGTAGAGCTCCAACGGAGAATTCGATTCATGCAAAAACTCATTTATTATTATTTTCAAGTAAATGATTGTGTTTTTCTTGCGAAATTCATGTCGACACTTAACCCGTCAAATGGGTGGGTCAGGTCAAGTTTAGGTCGAGTCGAAAATGGGTCGATTCATAATTGACCAATTTAACCTAATTTGATCCATATTCATGTAGTGTAAATCAAGTGATCCATACCCAATTCGACTCATACTCGACCCATACTCGACCCGACCCAACCTATATTGCTAAAACCTATTAATATTCTAAGAAAAACCCACCTCTACTATATGCTAATTGGATTAAAACTTCAAATTAAATTAAAAATAGTAAATAAAACAAAAAAAAGTTTAAAAAAAACCTATAAATTAAAATATTTATAAAGAATAAGACCATGCACATGCTTCTTTTGTTTGAAGCGAACATATTATTGAGTAACTAAAAAATGTAATATGAAAAATCTTTAACTAAACCGAAGAAAGCTCATGTTATGAAATACATGAATGAATATTCATTATATTCATATTATCCAATGTACTTATTATAGTACATTTGTATCAAATGTTCTAAGTATATCTCCCTATATAATAAACGTTCGTCTCCCTCATCCTGTACATATATCATTCGATACATTGATATTAATTATAATTATATTTTTGTTCTCCTATAAATAGGAGTTTAGTTTTGATGTACAAATACACAGCAATCACACAGAAATACGACACTAAGATACTAGAAATAAAGCTCTCTCATCTTGCTTTCTCTATTATCTCTAGTGTTCACTTGCTTTCTCTTCTCAATCTCTTCTCTATTATATATTCGCAACGCAATATTTTACAACAATTTTTATAATTTTTTTATTAAAAAAAGGTATTGCTAAAACACTTTTATGCAATGCAAATTTAATGAAAAATTTTATAATTCTTTTTAAAATAGTTTTAAAAATCGAATTTTTGATTATTTTTAAAAATATAATTTTTATTATTTTTATTTTTAAAAATATATTTTTTAATTTTTAATAATTATTTTTTCTTTTTCTCTTTTCTCTTTTGTTTTTCTTCTTCTTTAGCTAGCTGCCGGCTATCGGCCACAAAGGCGAGATCGAGCTCATCCACATCAAGCGGGACTCGATCTCGCCAATCCAATGAGGCCGAGGCCTCACCCCATGCCAATGAGCTCGAGTCTCTCTAGATTCGGCGAGGTTGAGGCTTTGCCGGTGTCGGGCGGGGCTCGATCTTGTCGATCCGGCAAGGCCGAGGCCCTGCCTGATGCCAACGAGCTCAAGTCTCGACAGTCGTCAACCAGGCTGAGCCTCATTGAATCTGGTGAGACTTGAGCTCGTCGACATCGGGCGAGGCTCAATCTCGCCGATTTGGCAAGACCAAGGCCCCACCTAACGCCGACAAGCTCGAGTCCCTCGCCAATCGTCGCGACCTCAAGCTCGCGTGTCGACGACCTCAAGCCTTGCCTGGCCCGATGGCCAGCCGACGCCTAAGGAAATAAGAAAAAGAAAGAAAAAGAAAAAAAAGAAATGAAATGAAAATCGAAATATGAAAAATAATTAAAATTTCAATTTTTTATAAAAAAATATTTTTATAAAGTTAAAGAATGAAAGATTGTGTGGGGCTTGAGGTGAAAATTTAAAAATAAGTTCTAATTTCCAACATACTTGATATTTTAAATGAGTCACAAATTCGACCAAATTAAATTAGATTAACTTTTTTGACTCATTTTTAATTGTGTTTTTAAAAGCCCCTGATCTATATACAATTCATATAGCTAAAATATGAGTCCAAAAATGAGTCAATAACCCGTTTTGACACTTTTAGCCGACACCAACATTTATAGTAGTACTTTACTTCCCTATATCTTGTTAATCACTTATAATTTTTTCATACCATTCTGAAATTCGAGAATATTTTAAATTTCAACGGGAAAGGAAAGAGAAAATGAAAGAAAGTACACATTTTGGATGCAATTTGAAGAGGGAAAAACATGCCTCAGTATTCTCGAAGCCGTCCCAATTCACATGAGTTTGACAAACGGGGGCGACGACTCTCTATCCTCCTCGTCGTTCTTCTTATTATTAATTTTATTATTACTGTCATAATAATAATAATAATAATAATAATAATAAATAATAATAATAATAATAATAATTCATCAACTTTCATCAATTGCCAAGCGGGTCAAGCAACTGGAGGAGTCTTTCCGCCACTTTATTATTAGGGTTAATACCACTGAAAAACCCCAAACCGGTACACACCGTGACAAATTTACCCCCGAACTATTTTTTTGACCACCAAAAACCCTAAACTGGTAAACCTTTGACAAATTTACCCCAAACTGATACACTTGTGACAAATTTACCCTCTGCTATTTTTATTAAATTTTAATTAAGTTAAATGACACGTGACAGTTGACCGGTAAACCAATTTGGGATTTTACACTCCGTTTGTCACAATTTACAATTTTTGTGATTTTTTTGTGGTATTAATTTAATTTAGCGGAGGGTATAATTGTTACAAATTGACCAGTTTGGAGTTTTTTATGGTCAAATAAATTAATTTAGGGTAAATTTGTCATAAATATACAAGTTTAGGATTTTTTATGGTCAGTCGGGGTAAATTTGTCATAATTGTACCAGTTTGGGGTTTTTTATGGTCAAAAAAATAGTTTGGGATAAATTTGTCACATGTGTACCAGTTTGGGGTTTTTTAGGGTATTAACCCTTATTATTATTATTATTATTGTTTTGCATTTTTTGTTTTCCTGAGCGGGGGAGGGGGTGTTGTGAGACTTCATTAAGTCAACAGTCTTCGCAAAACCTTGACAAAAATGGCCGTCCCCTTCCCGCTCCATCCCCTCCTCTTCCTCCCCTGATCAGCGTCTCTCTCTCTCTCTCTCTCTCTCTCTCTCCATTCCATCTTCTTCCATCTTCTTCCACACGAGCGCCAACTAGGGGAAGAGAGAGAAAAAGCCTCAAAGCTCCCCGTTCACACCCGAACCCGCACTCGTCCCGCCTCTCCTCTCACGCTCTCTCTCTCGCTTATATCTTGGTCTTTTTAGCTCCCTTTCCAGACGTGCATCCGCTACTGTCTCCGCCTCCCTCGCAGCTTGGAACCCTCTTGGGCGTTCGACCCGTTTCCGCAGGTTGGGGGGGGTGGTTCTTGATGCTTTCTTGCCGTTTCGGCTGCGTGAGGGAACCGATCGCGATCGACGAGCTCTCGGGTACGTGTCTCCGTTCCTTTGCTTTTTTTTAGCTGGACGGAGCTCGCGGCGATCGTGACTTTGTGCTGCGGCTTTCGTTTGGGCCGTCCGCGAGAGGTTCAGGTTCTTGTTCCTGTGTGTGTCTGTGTGCTGATTGGTTTTGCAGTTCCGATGGTTCGGATATGGTCCTGTAGGTACTTTGTATTGAGAAACGATGAATTTACGTCGGATGTTCTGGCTTCTTTTGATTCGTTTTCTGGGTTCTTTTTCTTCTGTTTTCTAACGGGCTGTGTTCATAGCGGGAGGAGTGTCCGCAATTTGAGCATTTTCAGCAGGTGTTTGTTTGTGGAATTCGAAAGGCTTCTTCCCGCGGGATGGAGTTGTGGAATCGCGTTTCGAGCCTTGGAGCCGTGGGATTTCTCTGGGCCTTGCTTTGCTGTTGCGTGATCCACTGCCTCGAGACCGATATCAACTGCTTGAAGACCATAAAAGCGTCGGTCCATGATCCTCTGAATTACTTGAACTATACGTGGAATTTCGACAACGACACTGAAGGCTTCATTTGTCGATTCACCGGAGTGGAGTGCTGGCATCCTGATGAGAACCGGGTTCTTAATCTAAAGCTTTCCGATATGGGACTCAAGGGCCAGTTTCCTCGTGGCATCGAGCAATGCAAGAGCTTGACAGGATTGGATCTCTCGAGCTATGAGTTCTCCGGACCGATCCCGGAAAATATATCGAGTATAATTCAGTACGCGACGTCTCTCCACCTGTCGTCCAATAATTTTTCCGGACAAATCCCGGTAAACCTTTCAAAATGACAGGTACTTAAATTCCCTTAGGCTCGACCAGAACCAGTTGTCCGGTCAAATTCCATCTGAACTCAGACTACTCGGTCGACTCAAATCCTTTAGCGTGGCCAACAACCTTCTGACGGGGCCAGTCCCCGCGTTTGGCCCTAACACTACAATCACCGCGGATGATTATGCAAATAATACAAGACTTTGTGGGGGTCCTCTGCCTCCGTGCAGGAAATAGAAGACCTCCAGGTGGACTCTACATGACGGCCCATGAGATCCACCGTTGTGAAGCACTCGATTCACTAGACTCGGGTCCAGGGAAATAACTGTCGTGATTGCTTCCGTCGATTTAATAAATTTCCTGTTATGGTAAATTCGATGGTCGACGTACCGTTTTATAACTCGAGGACCATGGTGGTGAAGGACTGATCTCGAGACCAGTCTTCGACTATGTTCAAGATTGTGCTTCTCTTGTTTTGCTCGGTTTTCTAAAAAGTAGGGGGACGACAAGTTCACTTTGGTGCGATCTTTCCGTTGCCAAGTCATAACTAGGGTTGTTCATGCTTTCGAGACAAGAAGTTATTGTAAATGATTACGCTCAAGCAAATGGAACATTAATAACAAAGATGTCATCAAAGATACATATATCATTATAGAACTGTGTTTCCATGAGGCAATGAAATGGCGAGTCGTTAGCGATTATCCCTTAGGTGGAGGAAGAAGAGAGAGTGGATCACTTTTTAGAAATACCATATCTGACGTAAGCCGTAACAACCCATATGATGGATTTGTGCTGTAAATTAAGTTGGATCGCAATTGATCGTAGCAGAATTCTAAATGTTAGAATTGTGCAATAAGTGGAACATAAATAACACAGCAGATAAGAGAAAAGAAGAACACAGCAGAAATTTTTTTCGTGGAAAACCCATGATGAGAAAAATCAAGGGACACTAATCTAGGAACTCTCCATTATGATCAAAGGATTACAATTAACACTCTAAAAGTGTTTCTCTCGCAATAAATTTGTTGGGAGCAGCCCAACACATTGAATAGGCCAGTAATGTATGGTCAATCAAATACTTTGATGTGATTTGTTAGAAAGTCCAATGACAAAACCCAATCTTAAAGGTAAGGAAGGTGAATCACACACAAGAATTGAGCTTTTAGAAGAAAGTATCGACTAAAATAGTACGAAGGAATATACAAAGATTGAGCTATTGGGACTTTAACCTGAGCCTGGCACGGAAATATTTAATTAGGGAGGCAAAAATTTAAATCTGCCATGATACCTTATGGGATTTTATCGAGCCATTACCCATCGTTATAAAAATTTAAGCTGTTAGATAAATAATAATTAAATATTGAATTACGCATTCCACCAGTAGCTTAAACTTTTAGAACTGTTGACAATGGTCATGTAAAAACCTCATATGGTATCACAATATAAAGTCTCGAGTTCAAATCTTTTTACACCCCATTTGCTCCACAATTAAGTACATCTTACGCCTAATACTAGGCAAAAAGGGCTAGACTAAACGTGAATGGAAGTAATAAAATAGTTAAATATTAAATCATACTTTCATCCAACAATTTAAACTTTTAAAACCAACCCTTTTGATAACACAAGGATAAATCTTCACGTGGAAAAATCACTGACGTGAATAATTGCCCCAGAAACAAAATTTATTAAAAAAGGAAAAAAAGTTGCTTTGATCAATCATCGTATTTAGGTTTTGCATGTACAAAGCAAATGCCAAGGTATCCTCTTTGAACCGTCGCGTGGAGAGGAAAATTTAGTCCTGGACACAACGCTAACGTGAAACAGGGTTCATGGAATTCAAAGCGGACGGGAAGATTCTCCTCCTCCTCCTCCTCCCTTTAATATAAAAGAAAGAACAACGACAGTTGCCACTTTTCTCTTCTATTCCCCTTTATATATACACTCGAGTCCAAGCTGATCTTGCACTTCCTCTCTTGAAGGTGAGTTTCAATTCAGCACTTCTTTGAAGCAACCGTATGTTCTATCCACTTCTTTTGAAATTGAGTAGTTCTCTCTTTCCTCTCTTGATTTTCTATTTCTTAAGAACTATATTTGAATTGATGCATGCTGTGTGGGTGAGTATATTCATTAACCTTAATATTACAAATCTACAAATCTTCATTGAAGCTGTTTCTTCTTGAAGCTTTAAATAAAGCTCCACTCATTAACCTTAATATTATAGATCTGAACTTCGACAAATTTTCATTGAAGCTGTTTCTTCTTGAAGCTTTAAATAAAGCTCCACTCATTAACCTTAATATTATAGATCTGAACTTCAACAAATCTTCATTGAAGCTGTTTCTTCATGAAGCTTTAAATAAAGCTCCATTGTGTAGCTTCATATAAGGATAATGTATAAGTAACTAGTGCATATCATTTTCATATAGTTGTATATATAGAGTAGAGTATCTTTTTCATATATGAAAGCCAGCTTAGGAATTACATTTTTTTTTAATAAAGTATTTGCATGCATCATGTTACTGATAAACGTATAGAGTTTGAAGTGATTTAGTGGCTCATTATATTAAATTTGATCTTTGTAATTTCTCTATAATGAAATGGTAATGGTGATATTTGATCAATTAGATTGGATGTATGCGTAGTGGATGATTAGGCATCTTGATGAAAGAAATGATACAAAAGGTTCTCTTTGAAGGGATGATACTTGATAAACCAGATTTCATTGACCCAATTCATAGGTCTATTTTCTTCGGTAAATTTGTGGGCATTCTGATGGAGGAGATGACCCAAAAGATTGGTTTCCCTGGGAGTCCAAAGAGAAATTAGATGTTTAGATTTGTCTTTTTGATAAAAGGATGTTTGAAAGCAGCTGGAGAATTCACATTGGACTTCATCATTAGAGAAAATGCCAAAGAAACGTGAACTTTAATCAAGAAATCTATGAAAAGCTTTATAAAATCAAACTATCATACTTAATTCTTGAACATTAACGATTGTTTCCGATGAAATTGGGATGAGAAGGTACTGAGTTTTTCGAAGAGAATGTGAGAGGTAGGAATATGTTTTAGGGCTTTCATTTTAAAGGTTTTAGTTGCATGAATGTGATTGAGATTATGGTTTCCATCTTGGAAATGAGGTGAGCTTTTGTGGCATAACTTTTAGTCCAATTTCTCAAACTTCGAATTTGTTGTTGTCTTTATCAAAGAGAAAAAGAAACAAAATACATTTTTAGACAAAACAAGAACGTGAACATTACCGTGCAAAATTTAATTTTAGGTAGAGCCATGACAATGTTGTTAAACATATTGTTTTTTTTCTCTTTGGTAAAGAAAACATCTCTGGATAAATAAACAATCAAAATATATGTTCACAAAAAGCTATGTGTTATCTCCAAGTTGGCATCTTGGCATCTCTTTAAAACTTACACGTGTGCCAGAGATTTTGAAAGTAAAGCCACTAAAGTATTTAAAAATAAAGCTCAGAAGATTTTCTTATTTTAGTTTCATGATCCCTTTCAAGTGCTCCATTATCTCCCCATCTAACTCTTGCTTTCAAAACTGACATTAGCCCATAATGCTTCTGAAGGATTACCTATGGTTCAATTAATAAAACTGAGACTAGTAATATGATAGCTCATTGTAAGTCTGAGTTTTGGTTTGAATAAAAATTGTTGCAAGTTTTCTTTCCTCTTACGTTATCTCATACCACGAAATCTCGAGTTAATGTCAACTTCTGCACTTCCAGTATATATTTCAGGACTTAAAAATTGGCATCAAGCTTTCTCTATGGATTTTGTGTTTAATCGATCTCTAGTGTCATTTCATCGTGCCTGCCCATGTAGTGCCAGGGTAAGATAATGCTAATATAAGCCATGGCCTGCTTCAATTCTAAATATAATGCGAGACATACAAAGAGGGGTCTACAAGATTGATTCACAAGGGTGGATGGATATGACTTGCTTGTAATAAGATAGTTCTAGTTTATCACATTGTTAGTTTACAAGTTTTTAAACTAGTTCCACGTCACTAAACTTGCTTGAGACATTAATACTTCCTATACGTTTATATCATACCTATTTTGCTTTTTTATCACTATATATGTAACGAACATTTCCATATGAACACACAACTAACATTTGATTGCTAATAATATTTTCAATTTATTTATTTTTTTTAATGAAATTGTGAGGCTGTAATTTTTTTCTGGATACAAAATATCAATTACAGATCAGATTTGCTTTACTTCACTTGTTTTTTTTCCCCTCGAAGATCACTTATGTTTTCTCATGTTCCTTAGCTAGTACGAATAAGATTTGACCGGGCAAACAACTAACGACTCACCAGCATACACTAACCGCCACTAGAGAAAACTCAATTTGAAAAAGGAATTAAATCGAACATCCAGACCAATGCCAACAAGAAAAAACTTTATTAACAAAGAGATATCCATGGGATGTTTACAAAACTTTAGTTCATGTGCGAACTTGATGGAGCAAAATAGGAGGAACCGGCATCATCACGCGATTAGCTTGGGCACACCATCCGACACAAGTTCTGCCCACTGCCCATGCTTGCATAGCTAGTCCAAGTTCGGAGGTGACAAAGGCATCCAGGCAGCCATACTCTACTTGACGATCTGTCAATACCTTATCGTCCCACTGACTCAAGGTGATATCTTTGGGTTTCTCAAGATCCTTGCGAAGTATCACTTTGACGAGTTTCTTCAATCCCATGTAACCCAGCGACGGGTTGCGCCACCTCCCCACCGCCAGTCCACGGAGATCCACCATGCGCGACACAGTGAGCCCATAGTCATCCCTCAGCTTCATTGCGTCATCCTTGATGCCGACGCCAACGAACGTGTAGTTGAGATTCCCGAGAAACGCATGGAGCGACCCGGGGATGTACTCCGCGTGGAGAATTTGAAAGATGAGGCAACTACGGCCGACGCACAATTGCAAGGTAGCCACGGGATGGACAACGCCGGGCTCGAGGTTGGGGCGCCACTCGATGTCGAGGCCGACGACGAGCCGGTTCAGCCAGAGCAGGTGGGAGCGCTGGACGTCGATGATCCAACGGGTGACGACGGAGGCATCGTCGGTGACGCAAGTGCAGATCTGCTCTCCGTGGAAGGTAATCTTGCGAAGAGAATGCATGTCGGCGGGCTTTGAATTTGTGAGAAATGAGTGAGACGAAAGAATGCAGTGACGGAAGAAACTGAGAAAGAGCAGACAGAGAGCGTCGTCGCAAGTGAAAAAAAACTAGGAAAGCTGTGATCGCGTTGGGGTCAGAATTGAGTGCGTGGCTTAAGTTAAGTAGCCGCTGCGAGGGTGGCGTCAGAATAGGAAATGTTTCGTGTATTGAAAATAGGAAATATTTGTAGAGCCGTTGGATCAAAATTGCAGTGGAAGTGGATGCCCTCGTCCGTCGATGTTGGCCTCGATCTTCTGAGGCGGGTCTCGTCGTAGCTTTTGAAGTGGGATGCCCTCGTCCGAGACGCGGCCGTCGATCTCGCCGTGGGTCCCTCGGAGGAACCGCTGGGCCGCGTGGCTCGACTCCACGAAGGGAGGGACAACTCTCCTTGGCTCGGCAAAGGGGTCCCCTTCAACGGTCGCCGCCACTGCGTTTGGTTTTCTGTTCCCAGAAATTTGGTAAGTTCTCTCTCACGTGTCAAACTGAACACCTCCACGCTCCCACTTCAAGCGTCGTTGAGTTACTTGGTAAAGTGCGCTGGATACAGCGAAAGTGGATCATAAAGCTCCAGACTTGGGAACGCTTCTTCAAATTTTGTGTTGGATTGTCTTGTTGGTGTTTGCCTTGAACCCAGTTTTTTAATTTTAATTTTTTTAATTTTAAGTTTTTTTTTTTTTAATTTTAATTTTTTGGATTTTTAAGTTTTTTAAATTTTAAGTTTTTAAATTTTAATTTTTTTAAATATTAATTTTTAAAATTTAAAATTTTAAAATTTTAAGTTTTTTAAATTTTAAGTTTTTTTAAATTTTAAGTTTTAAGTTTTTTAAATTTTCAGTTTTTTTAAAGTTTTAATTTTTAAAATTTTAATTTTTTTTTTTAAATTTTAATTTTTTAAAATTTTAATTTTTAAAATTTTAGTTTTGTAAATTTTAATTTTTAAGTTTTTTAATTTTTTAGTATATTTTAAATAAAATTAAGTTTTAATTTAGTTTAATTAATTTTTATATTAATTATTTACACATCAAACACAAAATGACGTCGTTTTTGCATTTTATCGCCACGTCAACATGCAAAACGGCGTCGTTTTGTGTCCAACTTGTCGGAAAATTGCCACGTCACCTATTTGGCCGGATTTTGGTCGGAGTGGCACTTAAGTGTTCCACTTTACTCCGAAATTGGCACTTTAAGTGTACCTTTTTGAAGTTATGACACTTAAGTGTTCTCTTATGCCAAGTTATGGCACTCCAGACTGGAGCCCCTCAGACTGCTGACTCTGTTGCTGCAATAACACAAGGATAAATTGCCATGTGGGAAAATCACTAACGTGAATAATTGCTCCAGAAACAAAATTTATTAATAAAAGAAAAAAAGTTACTTTGATCAATCATCGTATTTAGGTTTTGTTTGTACAAACCAAATGCCAAGGCATCCTCTTTGAACCATCGCGTGGAGAGGAAAATTTAGTCACAGGCACGACGCTAACTTGAAACATGGTTCATGGAATTCAAAGCGGACGGAAAGATTCTCCTCCTCCTCCTCCTCCTCCCTTTAATATAAAAGAAAGAACAACGACAGTTCCCACTTTTCTCTTCTATTCCCCTTCAAATATACACTCGAGTCCAAGCTGATCTTGCACTTCCTCTCTTGAAGGTGAGTTTCAATTCAGCACTTCTTTGAAGCAAACGTATGTTCTATCCACTTCTCTTGAAATTGAGTAGTTCTCTCTTTCCTCTCTTGATTTTCTATTTCTTAAGAACTATATTTGAATTGATGCATGCTGTGTGGGTGCGTATATTCATTAACCTTAATGTTACAGATCTGAACTTCAACAAATCTTCATTCAAGCTATTTCTTCTTGAAGCTTTAAATAAAGCTCCACTCATTAACCTTAATATTACAGATCTGAACTTCAACAAATTTTCATTGAAGCTGTTTCTTCTTGAAGCTTTAAATAAAGCTCCACTCATTAACCTTAATATTACAGATCTGAACTTCAACAAATCTTCATTGAAGCTGTTTCTTCTTGAAGCTTTAAATAAAGCTCCATTGTGTAGCTTCATATAAGGATAATGTATATGTCAACTGTCAAGATAGAGAGTTGTGAATTTCATGCACTTGTAATTGCAAACTTTTAGACTGAATGTCATACAACGCATATAATCGAGGATATATTAATGATTAATCTTTGGTCTATCAGACTAAAGTAACTAGTCCATATCATTTTCATATAGTTGTATATGTAGAGCAGAGTACCTTTTTCATATAAGAAAGCCAGCTTAGGAATTTCAATTTCTTTTTAGTAAAGTATTTGCATGCATCATGTTACTGATAAAGGTACAGAGTTTGAAGTGATTTAGTGGCTCATTGTACTAAATTTGATCTTTGTAATTTCTCTCTAATGAAATGATAATGGTGATATTTGATCAATTAGATTGGATGTATGTGTAGTGGATGATTAGGCATTGTGATGAAAGAAATGATACAAAAGGTTCTCTTTGAAGGGATGATACTTGATAAACCATATTTCATTGACCCAATTCATAGGTCTATTCTGATGGAGGAGATGACCCAAAAAATTGGTTTCCCTGGGAGTCCAAAGAGAAAGTAGATGCTTAGATTTGTCTTTTTGATAAAAGGATGTCTGAAAGCAGCTGGAGAATTCGCATTGGACTTCATCATTTGAGAAAATGCCAAAGAAACGTGAACTTTAATCAAGAAATCTATGAAAAGCTTTATAAAATCAAACTCTCATACTTAATTCTTGAACATTAACGATTGTTTCCGATGAAATTGGGATGAGAAGGTACTGAGTTTTTCGAAGAGAATGAGAGAGGTAGGAATATGTTTTAGGGTTTCCATTTTAAAGGTTTTAGTTGCATGAATGTGATTGAGATTATGGTTTCCGTCTTGATAATGAGGTGAGCTTTTGTGGCATAACTTTTAGTCTAATTTCTCAAACTTCGAATTTGTTGTTGTCTTTATCAAAGAGAAAAAGAAACAAAATACATTTTTAGACAAAACAAGAACGTGAACATTACTGTGAAAAATATAATTTTAGGTAGAGCCATGACAATGTTGTTAAACATATTGTTTTTTTCTCTTTGGTAAAGAAAACATCTTTGGATAAATAAACAATCAAAATATATGTTCACAAAAAGCTATATGTTACCGCCAAGTTGGCATCTTGGCATCTCTTTAAAACTCACATGTGTGCCGGAGATTTTGAAAGTAAAGCCACTAAAGTATTTAAAAATAAAGCTCAGAAGATTTTCTTCTTTCAGTTTCATGATCTCTTTGAAGTGCTCTATTATCTCCCCATCTAACTCTTGCTTTCAAAACTGATCATTAGCCCATAATGCTCCTGAAGGAATACCTATGGTTCAATTGATAAAACCGAGACTAATAATACGATAGCTCATTGTAAGTCTGAGTTTTGGTTTGAATAAAAATTGTTGCAAGTTTTCTTTCCTCTTACGTTATCTCATAACATGAAATCTCCAGTTAATGTCAACTTCTGCACTTCCAGTATATATTTCAGGACTTAAAAATTGGCATCAAGCTTTCTCTATGGATTTTGTGTTTAATAGATCTCTAGTGTCATTTCATCGTGCCCGCCCATGTAGTGCCAGGGTAAGATAATTCTAATATAAGCCATGGCCTGCTTCAATTCTGAATATAATGCGAGACATACAAAGAGGGGTCTACAAGATTGATTCACAAGGGTGGATGGATATGACTTGCTTGTAATAAGATAGTTCTAGTTTATCACATTGTTAGTTTACAAGTTTTTAAACTAGTTCCACGTCACTAAACTTGCTTGAGACATTAATACTTCCTATACGTTTATATCATACCTATTTTGCTTTTTTATCACTATATCTGTAACGAACATTTTCATATGAACACACAACTAACATTTGATTGCTAATAATATTTTCAATTTATTTATTTTTTTAATGAAATTGTGAGGCTGTAATTTTTTTCTGGATACAAAATATCAATTACAGATCAGATTTGCTTTACTTCACTTGTTTTTTTCCCCTCGAAGATCACTTATGTTTTCTCATGTTCCTTAGCTAGTACGAATAAGATTTGACCGGGCAAACAACTAACGACTCACCAGCATACACTAACCGCCAGTGGAGAAAACTCAATTTGAAAAGGGAATTAAATCGAACATCTAGACCAATGCCAACAAGAAAAAACTTTATTAACAAAGAGATATCTATAGGATGTTTACAAAACTTTAGTTCATGTGCGAACTTGATGAAGCAAAATAGGAGGAACCGGCATCATCACGCGATTAGCTTGGGCACACCATCCGACACAAGGTCTGCCCACTGACCATGCTTGCATAGCTAGTCCAAGCTCGGAGGTGACAAAGGCATCCAGGCAGCCATACTCTACTTGACGATCTGTCAATACCTTATCGTCCCACTGACTCAAGGTGATATCTTTGGGTTTCTCAAGATCCTTGCGAAGTATCACTTTGACGAGTTTCTTCAATCCCATATAACCCAGTGACGGGTTGCGCCACCTCCCCACCGCCAGTCCACGGAGATCCACCATGCGCGACACAGTAAGCCCATAGTCATCCCTCAGCTTCATTGCGTCATCCTTGATGCCGACGCCAACGAACGTGTAGTTGAGATTACCGAGAAACGCATGGAGCGACCCGGGGATGTACTCCGCGTGGAGAATTTGAAAGATGAGGCAACTACGGCCGACGCACAATTGCAGGGTAGCCACGGGATGGACAACGCCGGGCTCGAGGTTGGGGCGCCACTCAATGTCGAGGCCGACGACGAGCCGGTTCAGCCAGAGCAGGTGGGAGCGCTGGACGTCGATGATCCAACGGGTGACGACGGAGGCATCGTCGGTGACGCAAGTGCAGATCTGCTCTCCGTGGAAGGTAATCTTGCGAAGAGAATGCATGTCGGCGGGCTTTGAATTTGTGAGAAATGAGTGAGACGAAAGAATGCAGTGACGAAGAAACTGAGAAAGAGCAGAGAGCGTCGTCGCAAGTGAAAAAAAACTAGGAAAGCTGTGATCGCGTTGGGGTCAGAATTGAGTGTGTGGCTTAAGTTTAAGTAGCCGCTGCGAGGGTGGCGTCAGAATAGGAAATGTTTCCTGTATTGAAAATAGGAAATATTTCTAGAGCCGTTGGATCAAAATTGCAGTGGAAGTGGATGCCCTCGTCCGTCGATGTTGGCCTCGATCTTCTGAGGCGGGTCTCGCCGTAGCTTGAAGTGGATGCCCTCGTCCGAGACGCGGCCGTCGATCACGCCGTGGGTCCCTCGGAGGAACCGCTGGGCCGCGTGGGTCGGCTCCACGAAGGGGAGGGACGACTCTCCTTGGCTCGGCAAAGGGGTCCCCTTCAACGGTCGCCGCCACTGCGTTTGGCTTTCTGTTCCGAAAAATTGGTAAGTTCTCTTACGTGTCAAACTGAACACATCCACTTCAAGCGTCGTTGAGTCACTTGGTATTGTACCGAGTTGTGGAACTGGTCGAGTCGGCGAAAGTGGATCATAAAGTTTCGAGACTTCGGAATGCTTCTTCGAATTTTGTGTTGGATTGTCTTGTTGGTGTTTGCCCTGAACCCAGTTGATTGCAAAATGTGGGGTGTGTGTCTAATTAGCTTACCAAATGATTTTCCTACTGAAATTTTCCATCCACTACTGTTTTTGGCCTTTTGTTTTTCACGAGAATCTTGGGCATGTTTCTTTATGGAAAGAGACCTTTTCAGAGCTTGGATTCTCTTGAGTTTTTTTGCTCCCCGCATGTCACACGTTAAAGAGGCATAATTTCAATGTATAGTTTAGTATATACGAGTGTGTAGACATATCGTCATGTTAGTTTGGCCTCTTTTCATTGTAGCATGCACCTCGTGAACTAGGATAGTCGTCTGGAGATTTGATGGACATGTTTCTCTTATATAGAGGCAGAACTCTTCTATGAGATAAGATGGACTGTTACCTCAGTTGTTTAACTCTATGCCATCACTAAACGAAGCTGCTTCTTATCTTGCACAAACAACTCTATACATAACTGGTTGCTTTTCTGATTATTCTGGTAGTTAGTCTTCTCTACATTGTGCAAAGTTATCCTTTGTTGCTTCATGTAGCTGCTCTCTCTCTCTCTCTCTCTCTCTCTCTCTCTCTCTCTCGCGCACGCACGCACGCGCACACAAAAGTAAAGGAAGAATCCAGTGAAGATATTTGATAAAGAATTGTACTTTGTCGAGTTTCTCTGGCTTCTATAGTACTGGGAGCTTATAAACATAGAAATAGTAATTTAACTGCTTGATCAATGTCCTTTCTAATTAGTGTGTTCAAGATATATGAGAATTAGCTAGAAGTAAGGACTCCAACATTATAGTTTTCGTATGTAAGCTGGAGATCAATCTTCCTTTCAATCGAGTCTCCTCGGAAAAGAAAATTGATCTTTTTTTAGATGCATTTGTAATATTTTGTTGCCAGGGGGAGGGGGGGAGATTTACTGATTGTTAAGTTTATGATAATCAGGAATATGTTTACTGTTATATTGTAAAAAGTTTAAAATTTCATACTACTATGCTCTTCGTGGTGGCTCCTAAATTAACAGAAGCGTCTGCCAATTCTAATCGGGATCTAAGGACTTCGAAAAATGAGATAAACTAGACATATGCTAAAAAAAAAGATTTAAGGCATATAACTGATGCAATCCACCGCAAGTCAGTTTCATCCCTATGGATTCTCATATTTTGTTACCTTTGAAAATCTTCTAGTACTCTCACTTCTTATACAGTATATGTTTTTCCCTCCTGAGACTACTTTTTCAAGCTTTCTTTATTGGATGATGAGATGACGGATTATTGTGTTGTTGCGGTGAAGTCCACTTCCAGGGAATCTGAGCAATCTTTGCTACATGTGCAGGAGCTTGTGACTATTACTTCTGGACGAAATGGAAGACATCTTGCAAGCAATCAACTTTCTTTTAGTGAAAGTTGAGCATCGCACAGATCATCTTCTATGAAATTGGTGCCCCTTCTGCAGTTGATGAAATAACGAGGGATTCTGCTTGGAGTTCATTTGCAAATGCAGATGCATTTGTTTCAAATTATATGGGGTCAAATGGAATTTCCTTCTTTCAAAGGTAGGGATTGCACTTCTTCTTGATCTATGTCTTTCCTAATGGGACATTGTAAAGTTATTTAGATGTTTTACTATAATCTACATGATTGGAATTGGAGATTTTTTTTTCCCTCTTTTGCCTTCCTCTGATTCATTAAATGGTTTGTCATTTTTATTTTTAAATTTTACATCAGTGATAGTGGGATTTTGTGATGACATTCTCAAGATAATGTATGTCTTAATTGCAGCATTCTTCAAACTATACTAATTTTCTTTATCTCTTCTATAGTAGAAGTGTCCCAGGAACACCTCAATGGTGTCAATCATTTCCAAGTACATGAACAGTTGCTTGGTTTAACATCGACCATGTTCCATGATACATGTCATCCAAAATATTTTCCACCTACACAAAAGAATATATATACTGACTAGGGATATGTTTTTGGCACTTGGTAATTTTCTACCTGCATTTAATCTAGAATTAGAAGTTGTTTATATTGTTTTAGCTGAATAATGGAACTTTGTTTTACGTGCGCACACGCACGCACCCACCATAAAAATAAGAATCCAGTGAAAGTATTCAATGAATTCTCCTATGTAGTTTCTCCGATAGTACTGGGAGCTTCTAAACGTGGAGGTAATTTGATTGCTTGATCAATGTGTTTTCTGAACTAGGTGTTAAAGGACTATGTGAGAATTAGCTAGAGAAGAGCAAGGACTCAAACATTATGGTTTTTGTTTTAAAGCTGCATATTATTCTTCCTTTCAATCACGTCTCCCTGCCAAAGAAAAAAAGGATCTTTCTTGAGATAATTGTAGTATATTGTTCCCAGGGGAGGGGGCATGTTTACTGTTGTGTTAGGTTTGTGATGATTGGGATAATGTTTACTGTTGTCTTGTAATAGGTTTAAAATTTCCTACTACTATGTTATTTGTGGTGGCTCCTAACTTAACAAAAGCATCTGCCAATTGTAATCGGGATCTAAGGACTTGAAAAAATGAGCTGAACTAGGCATATGCTGAGGAAAAGGTTTGAGGGATGTCACTGATGCTGTCCACCTAGAGTCACTTTCATCCCTATGGGTTCTACTGTTTTGTTACTTTCAAAAATCTTCCAGTACTCTCACTTCTTATGCAGTATATGTTTCCATCCTGAGACTACTTTTTCAAGCTCTCTTTCTTGGATGATGACATGGTGGATTATTGTGTTGTTGCAGGGGAATCCACCTTTGGGGAATCCGAGCATTCTTTTCTACGTGTGCAGGAGTTTGTGACTATTACTTCTGGACAAGATGGAAGATATCTTGCAAGCAATCAACTTTCTTTTAGTGAAAGTGTCGAGAATTGCATGGATCATGTTCCCTAGTACATTTCATTCAAATTAATTTTCACCTATACAGAAAGAATATATATTCTGAGGGGGCATATGTTTTGGCACTCGGTAATTATTTACCTGCACTTAATCAAGGATAAGAAGTTGTTTATATTGTTTTAGCTGAATAATGAAACTTTGTTGAAGCTTCAATTGAAATTTCTGCTGAACTCCAATTGAAGCTGTATTGAAGCTTCTCGGATTGCAAAAGTCAAAGCTTTAATGAAGGTTCAGATTTGTAAACATGAAGGCTAATGAACAGTTTCACCAACATAATTGAGATACAGTAGTTGCAAATAGATTTTTGGATCTAGTTCGCTGGAAAAAGAAACTGTGGTCATCAGTATAGGAACAGAGAACTTGTCATTTTTGAGAGAAGTTAGTTACTCAAATAGTGATGCCTTGAACCTAATGTACTACTTATCTTCAAATGAGGGGAGATTGGAGCTCACCTTCAACATAGAGGAGTGTAAAGAGCAGTGTTCTCATGCTGAGACCACTTGCTGTGGCTTAACTCCACCCACTCGTGACATACTCAATTACATCTTTGTACTTGCTTAAGGACTGAGCTGCAACTGCAGATGCATCATCCTCGATTACCATCTCTTTATTGTCATCTAGGAGCGCAAGAAGCGTGAGTTTTTTCTTTTAACCTTTTCATTTTGAGCTCTTGATTCTTTAAAAATTAAAGCATTTCTTTTATCTCCTGCCGAAGTGTCACCGAATAAATTTCTGTTATCTATTTTCCTTCTCTACTGAGAATGAAAGTAGAAATTTCAAAATTCTTAAGAATCAAATAGGGCTTTAGTATATAGATTGATGCATTGAAACTCTGTTAATTTTTTATCACATTTAGGTGATTGGGAGGTCTCTTTAGTAACCAAGACCAATGTTTTTTGTCAATACAAAGATGAGTTTCTCGAAGATGGGCCTTTCTTATCATATAGTGCGAGGTGCTTGCGATGATGCTTCTTCTATTGTATGTGTCATTATGTTCTTGATGTCCCACTGAGAGTTAAGGGCCTAATCTTCAGGCTCTAGTTGAGAAAAATGCTAGAGAGAAAGGAATATATTGGGGTGGAAAGAAACGTGTCTTGACTCTTGGACACAAGTAAGGGGGAGTAGATTCGGCAGCTGCTATGGCCAGAGTTGAAGGATAAGGTGGCTGGGTTGGCCATAGCTCAGAGCCCTTATGGCAGTACTCCAGTGGCTTCAGACATTTTGTGGGAAGGACAACTTGGCGATTATCTTAGTTTACGGAAACTCAAGGAAATTCTGATCTGTAAAGTGATCAAGGTGAGAAGTGCTTTGTCCATTATGACTTGTGTTTTCTTTTCTTATTATTTGTTGTTTTTCGAGTGTATGAGCTAGTCACCTTACTTTGAGAACGAACTAGTTACTTAACCAGGACAGTTCTTTGCTTAAGACTGACTGCTCGTTGCTTTACATGAACAGTCTTTTAGTTTAATGCTTTCGATGTAAACTCTTCCTCCTCCTTAAGCGTTGTCAATCAGCAACCGGGTAGATTAACAACAGTTCGTCATTCTCCCTTGCTGATACTAGAGACTATTTCAAGAAAATGCTATTAGATGTTACAAAGTGGGAAAGACGTGATTTTGTCTCCAAACATGTGACATAATGGAAGATGAACAGAGACAATGATACGGAAGAGGAGGAGAAGATTTTAGTTGCTAATAGAATTTCTTACTCTTCTTTTGCATTGTCACACCCTTGGCGTGTTTTTTCCGATGTGCTGGCAAATTTTTAAATATATATGTGGTGAGGTACAGGTCATTGAGACTACAATTGCATTGTGCTTAAGAATAATACGGTAATCTCTTTGGACAGGTACATACTACATATGAGTATATGATAAGGAGCTGATAATAGGCAATTTTAGAAACATCTTTTCATGCTTATGAACCGAAACCGGAAGCTGGGAGCCTGGGTATCAGATGGTCCTCTTCAATGTTTTCACCCGAATGGTAGGATACGTGGCAGATAAAGGAAAATTGCAAAGATGCTTTCTGGATATTAACAATGAGTTGAACCGTGTGGATGTAACCACATATAGGTAAGGGGAAGTCACAGTTCACGTCTGGAAAGAAGGCCGGCCGTTATTAAGACATGTTTTTGTGTATACCAGATTTCTCTTGTTCTTCGTATTTTATTTTATGTTTTTCACTTTGAACTTAGTTGGTTGCTGTATTGGACGTCACTTAAGGTTACCTGAGTCTGATGAGGAGCTTCCACAGCTGTAGTAGGATTGCGTTTGATAACAAATTAATTGGACATTCATGATTATAATGTGAACAAGGTACCGTGAGCTCATTAGCATATACGATGATATTCATTCCATTTAATAGGAGGGCAAATATATTTACCCACAACCAGTGCTTTATGCGCTACTTGTACGAGTACAAACATAGTAATTCTCATTTCATCTGCATCTATTACATTTGAATTCCATCTTAATGATAAATGCATGCTAATTAGGTGAGCATTGGCTGTGGCCCGTGGTTAACAGAATAAAAAATCCTTCTTTCCTCTTTAATCAACAGCAGAATTTAAAGAAGTAATTGCACATTGGCTAGCGTATGTCTCATATTCTCATACATTTTTCTGAAGGGTGACATGCAAGCTCCTGAGGACTTGACATACGAGAAGAGGGGAGAATTCTTGACTAAGCACCAACTGCCAAGAGAAGTTGCGGATGTTTCATTCCACACGAAGGCAGGCATCACTCCTGCAGTTATAGCATCTCCATCTCATGTTGCTCATGCAGAACTTCCTCCCTTCTTGGCTGGTCAGCCTGCGAAGCTTCCCGTGGTAATGCCCTTTGGAGCCGTAATGGCTGCATGTGCACGGCTCCTCCATGTCAGGTATATATACTGAGAAGAGCGACGGGCTCGTTACAAGGTGGGACGCAGAGGTTTGATAATTCTATAAAAATAGAGTTATTTTACCTATTTTAAGCAACAATTAATGCAATATCTTAGAGAAAATATTTGGATTTCCTTCTGATTATTTGAATTTTCTTTGTTTATGCAGAATAATGAGATATGGAGAAGATAAAGAAAAGAATGGCAAATATCAGAATTCAAATAAAAGCAGCAAGTTGAAGATGGATATCAAATCAGGAAATTCTTGATTTTGTTCCCTAATGTTATCTGCAAGCGTTGGGAGATAGATATTTGGATCTCCTATAAATAGGAAAGAGGGAGAGAGCAGCTAGGTTTTTTAGAGAGAGGGGGTTAGATCGTTTTTCATTCTTCTGAGGAGAGTTTTTCAAGTATTTTGAAGAGAAGACAAAAGTGGTGACAGAATTCTTGTTCTTTAATTCAAGATGCTGGGTTTGATTTATATTTTTATTTATTCTTCTACTATGTTCTAATTTTCTTTTGTTAGGGCTACAATGTAGCCTAACCATGATGATGTGAATTTCATGATTTTTATGTTTTACAATTGATTTCATTCATGTGAGTTATATATTATTGTGTTTAATGCTTTTAAGTGACTGGCCACCACTTAGATGATCGATGTGCATGTTTGAGACGAGAAGTGATAATATGCAATTGCTCATTATAATGTATAACCATGAATTAAACGTGGATAGAAATATACCGCGTTATTTGTGTAGCTTTCGGTGATAAAGTGATCCAAAAGACTCATTGTAAGCCGAGAATATTCATAATTTTTAATGCACTCATGTTTATTTTAATTCACATAGAGATATAGTGGATTAATAAGCTGAGTAGATTTGCTATACCTAGAGATAGGATAGTAAATAGGTTAGGAAATTCCGCTATCACATGTTTGATATCGTTCTTGTATTCATAATAATCTGAAATTCATATCTATTGGTTATGGTGAAATCGGATGCTCTAACATATTTATCTGATCGATTTACTACATTTAGTCTACAATTTTCGTTTTTAATTTATTCTTAATTATATTTTGATTTGTTAGATAAATTTTAGAATTAGTCTATTTTAATATTTAATTGGTTTATTAATCATCGATCTTCGTGGGACAATACTTTTCCTCATCATTATATTACTTGTTCGACACGTGCACTTGCGTTTAGAATTTCACGAACAAGGTTCCGGGATCCGTGGCTGTGCGGCCCACACGCAAGCTGGATCGTGCCTGGATGGTTTACTCGACATTGAACGACAACCCGTCTGAGGCTGATGCATCGAAAGTGTGCGAGTCTTTTCTGACATTGCTTGTGGAAGTAGGGGAGAACAAGAGGCAGGAGCTTGAACCCAAAGATGAATAAAAGCTATAGGGGATCCTTTCCCATCTGAATACAGTAAGCTGTAATACTTAGATTATCTTTTCCCATCTCTATGTGGTAAGCTGTAATACTTAGATTTTTTCCAAGTTCTTAGATCGATGTCTTAAAGAGACTTAAGCCTTGCATCAGTTGATGTACATATTTGAGAAGATGTGCTATTATTTGTACAAACAGCTAATCTCGTGTAAAGCATGGCTTTTTCTGAATTTTATCATTGGAACCTGAAATTATTCCAAATTTGGTTTGTAGTAGTTTGACTTTATGGGCATGATTTAATGTATCTACGGTCGTTGTAATCCATAAGCACGCACTCATCACAAGTGATAGCTAGCTCTGATGAATAATTTTTTATCTTATTTGATAACTAATTTCAAAATATGCTTTTTTATTTATATTTAAGGTTAAGTAAAATGCTTTAAAAAAAATTCCCATCAAATTTCTATAATATAGTTCAAATTCTTAAAAATATAGGAAAAAGTATATGTGAATTTATGTGTCAATATCAGTATATTCTTAAAATTTCGTGTACTTCGAGGTTAATGAAAAGTTGGAGCATTGATGCCGAGATCTAAATTAAGTAAAAAGATTAGAAAGTAAAAGTACATATAGACACATAAGATTAGGGTTAGAAAATCTTTCACTTCGTCGAAATGCAAGGGAAACAAGAGGCGTCATCACTTTATTGATATCGAACCTTCAATTTTCTCCTCCGTCGTCCCTCTGCCAATTTCTATCAATAGAGGCACTTTGGTGAGCCCCAATCTCTTTCACGTAATATACTAGAATATAATTTAAATATGGTTTAATCGTTCAATCGATATAATATTTTGGCTTGTTAATTATTATAAAATAGAATAACATCCGTAAGGATATGAGTACAATGATTTATTATTCATCTTAGAATATGTACGGAGAATTCTAAATAAAGCTTTAGAGTGATTCTAATAAAATATTGAAAGAAAGTGCCTCAATTGCCACATTTTGGTTGTTTTAAGATCTTACTACCTAATGTTTTCGTATTAAATATTTAATATTACTTCGGAGTGTGTTAAGAACATGACGCGAAAGAGATTTTATGGCTGCTATATTAAGCTTAAATCATTAAATTTTTCAAATTTTAATTGGTTAACTGAACTAATTTTGTTGTGTGAATTTATTATTATCCTATAATATGTGTCTCACAAAGCTATCCCTCACGCTGAAAAAGTAGGTTTTTCTATTCAAGACTTTGCACTAAAAATGGAAATGCAACATCTGTATGGCCTATAAAAATTTGACATATTGCTAAATTTGGGACATTAATAATACTTCCTATATGTTTATATCATACCTATTTTGATTTTCAATCACTATACATGTAACAAACATTTCCATATGAACACACAACTAACATTTGATTGCTAATAATATTTTCAATTTATTTTTATTTTTTATATTTTTAATGAAATTGTGAGGGTGTAATTTTCTGGATACAAAATATCAATTACAGATCAGATTTGCTTTACTTCACTTGTTTTTTTCCCCTCGAAGATCGCTTATGTTTTCTCATGTTCCTTAGCTAGTACGAACAAGATTTGACCGGTCAAACAACTAACAACTCACCAGCATACACTAACCGCCACTAGAGAAAACTCAATTTGAAAAAGGAATTAAATCGAACATCTAGACCAATGCCAACAAGAAAAAACTTTATTAACAAAGGAGTATCTATAGGATGTTTACAAAACTTTAGTTCATGTGCGAACTTGATGAAGCAAAATAGGAGGAACCGGCATCATGACCCGATTAGCTACGGCACACCATCCGACACAAGTTCTGCCCACTGACCATGCTCGCATAGCTAGTCCAAGCTCGGAGGTGACAAAGGCATCCAGGCAGCCATACTCTACTTGACGATCTGTCAATACCTCATCGTCCCACTGACTCAAGGTGATATCTTTGGGTTTCTCAAGATCCTTGCGAAGTATCACTTTGACGAGTTTCTTCAATCCCATATAACCCAGTGACGGGTTGCGCCACCTCCCCACCGCCAGTCCACGGAGATCCACCATGCGCGACACAGTAAGCCCATAGTCATCCCTCAGCTTCATTGCGTCATCCTTGATGCCGACGCCAACGAACGTGTAGTTGAGATTACCGAGAAACACATGGAGCGACCTGGGGATGTACTGTGACATCTCGATTTTTGGGCCCTAATTTCGACTGGACAATTAGGGCCGTGTTCGTTCAGTTGAAGCCAGGGGTTGTGAAATTGAGGAATATTAGGGATTTTTGGATAAAGAAAATAATCAATTTGATAAGTAAGACATCAATTGATTTTTGGGAGTCAATTTGAATTAAATCAAGAGAAATTATAAGGTTCGCCTTTGGTTGTACTTTTGGGATTTAAATTGGTCCTATAGACAAGTCAAGATGGGAATTAAAGTGTAGTGACATTGGATTAATTTTTATGGACTTCAATTGGACTTAATTGAAAGAAGAATTGAAGGAAATGAGTTGCGCAAAATTTGGACCCCGGCGGAAAGATTAATTGAACCTATTGGAGAAGTTGAGGGAGATAGCGGAATGTGACGTCATGGTGAGGTCATGCAGTGGGCCCCCTTTGGAAGAAAGAAAGAAAGAAAGAAAAAAAGAAAAAGGAAAAAAGGAAAAAGAAAAAGGAAAAAGGAGGAGAGAGAGAGGAGAGAGAAGGGAGAGGGGGAAGCTCGGCCGAACGGCCATGGCCGCCGCGCGCCCAGCCGCCCGTGCCGTCGCCGCTGCGCCGCCCGCCCAGCCGCTCCGCCTCGCCGCGCACGCCGTCGGAGCCGCCGCCCGCGCGACACCCCCTGCGCACACGCCTCCACGCCGTTTCCCCCGTCGACGCTGCCCTCCGCCGCCTCAGCCGCACGTCGCCGCCCGCCGCGCCACCGCCGCCGTCCCTCGCCGTCCCCACGCCCAAGTCGCCGCTGAGCCGCCGCCGTCGCACCCCTCGGCCGAACCCGCGGACCCAAAAAAAAAAAAAAAAAAAAGGGTCTCCAGCCACTTCGTGGCCCGATTTGCCGCCTTCCCGGCCTCGGACGCGAGCCCGCCTTTGGAGTTTATCGATCCCGTCGCGCTCGTCGTTTTGGTCCTGTCCGCGCGTTAATCGGGTGAGTTACCTCACTAATCCTTAATTAGCCGGTTAATTATGCCCTAAGTGTGTTTAGGTGGTTAGATTAGATTATTTTAATGTAAGTTGGATTAAGGAAATTGGATTAAGCTTAATTGGGTTTAATTAAGTTTAAAAGAGGTTAATTAAAGTTAATTGTGATGTGACTTATTTAGATTTTAATTTAGAATTATTTAATTGCTTGGAAATTCGGATTATTAAAATAATATTAAAATATTCCGAAATTAATAAAATATTATTAAAAAAAAGGAAAATTTTATTTTTAGCCCTGGTTGCTCAGAATTTCGTGCTGATCGCTGCTGTGATGTCAGAATTTAAATTTGATGCTTGATTGGTGGTGAATTGAGTGTGATTGCGTAAATTAGGGGTTATGTGTAGAAATTTCAATTGTAGAAATTGATGGGGATTTGGCCATGATTAACCGCCTATTAGAGGCCGTGCCTATTGAGGCCATGATGAACCGCCTAGGAAAGGCCGTGCCGAGTGGGGCCGTGATGCCACTAATTGTTGAACCGCCTATGAGAGGCCGTGCCTTGTGAGGCCGAACCACCTATTAGAGGTCGTGCCTTTGGGGCCATGATAACCACCTTTTTGAAGGTCGTGCCGAGTGGGGCCGGGATGCCACTAGTGTTGAACCACCTTTTCGAAGGTCGTGCCACGTGGGGCCGTGATACCACCGATTGTTGAGTCGACCCTTAGGGTCGTGGTTGGGAGCAGTGATTGATTTGATTGATTAACATGTAATCGGCCGAGCCGATTGATCGCTGAGACGATCCAAGTGGTTGATTGATTGATGATGTGATTGTGCCGTGCTTTATTTAATTGTCATATTTGCAAGTGATTGAATGATATAAGTTGTACTAACCTGTAGGCGCGGACTGTTGCGAGGTAAGTCTTCTTGATGTGTGGTTAGGTCATGCTGGGGCGTATTTTCTTTCTAATAGGGGCTTAGGAGGGGTGAACTTGCTGAGACAATGTCTCACCCCGTTGTGGGAAACACATTTCGGGGCCGCGATGAGGATTCCAGTGAGTCGGGTGGGCACCGGTGAAGTTGGGCAAGGAGTGCAGAGCCAAGAAGATGGAGGATTGAATCTGATTAGTTCTTTCTTTTGGTGGGCCGATCCCTAGTGTATAGACTCCGACCTATTTCGGCTGCATGTAAATCTTGTTTGATTTTATGATTGTATGTGGTTTGTATTAAATTGATTTTTGTCCCTGCTATCCTATCCCGTGTTTAATTTGTCAGGGGATTCTTATTACGTTCCGCATGCGCATAATAAAAATTAAATTGGGTCGGTAACACTACCTGGGAATGTCGCATTATCACGACCATGGCGGGTTGTTCACGTGTCTCGGGGTTCGGGGTGTGACAACCCCGTTTAAGTGGTATCATAGCATGGTCAGTGAATGAAGTGATAAGGTGCGATGAGTCACGGGATAGTTAGTAGGAAAGGCTTTTAATGTTCTAATGCATGTGATTGATAGTTGCTTGGTAGCTTGTTTGTGTGGTCGCTCTGTGTTTGTTTTGGAAGCGGGCGTCTGTGTTGAGCCTGTTGCATGAGTGACCGTGTGTCGTGGGCCGCTTAGTGAGGGTTGTAGGCCCTGTGTTTCGGGGCAGGCCGCTGTTGGAAGTGGATGCCTGTGGTGCTCCGGGTAGTGAGCAAGTTGGGGCCAGTGTGAGTGGTGAAGCATTGTCTCTAGTCAATGCTGGGGTAGTAATCCCCGAAGGTTCAAAGTTTGCTCGGTTTTTGTGGATGCTTGAGAGGTTGGGAGACAGAATGGTCAGTAGGCCGCCGTTTCAGTCGCTGTTGCCGCCGTCGCCAGGGCCGTAATCGCCATTGTTGTCGTTGTTTCTACCGCTGTCAGTGTTGTGACTGTTGTTGTGACCATGCTTGTTGAGGCCTGATATGGAAATTTGACCGAGGATCAAGCCATCGTATCTGAGTTGAGGTTTCAGGTTGCCCGGTTATTGAGAATGAATTATTCCTGGCATCTGATAAAGGTGTAGGTCTTGCAAATGATAATCCTCTGGAAGCAATTGTTGGAAAATGCCACGTTATCTGCACTTCAAAGGACACAAGGAATCCGCAACCTTCACGTGAAGATCTTCAAAAAGCTGACTTCGTCTTTTCTCGTACATTTGATGTCGCGCATCTCAAAATAATGGATGAGATAAAAAGGGTGTTAAAAAGGTTATCTGTCACGACAAAATGGATGAAAACCCTCACAATAATGCGTTGCTAAGTGAGGCAATAGTTAAACCATTGGACGATCACAATAGGCCATTGAAGAAACGAAAATTGGATGCTTCAGAGATATTCGTGGGGGATGAGCTCAAGAATGATGAAGGCAAGTCAATTGATGCTGTCGAGCATCAGGCTCCACTACAAGTGGAAGTGCATCTGAGAATAAATTGAGTAAAGATCTCAATGAATCTCCGAAAGGAGAGGGAGACCTCTTTTTGAAGCCAGAGGAGAAATGGATGGAACTCTCTCATGGGAAGTTGGATGAAGTGTCTTGTCATCAATCTCCTCATAAGGATGACAAAAACAACTATGAAGCATTGCAAGCTCCTTTGCCAATTGATGTTGACAAGAACGCATGACTCAAGAAGCTCTCTGTTAGTTTGAATCGTGACAGTATTATAATTCAGTTGGTTCAGTTAACGTACGGAAGTTTGGAATCATTGAAAGTCAAAGAGGGACTTAAATCCTTATAAATAGTCATGGAAGATGACTTGGTTCAGTTCGTTAGTTATCGAATCTACGTGGCAACTGTAATGGATGCGTCAGTTGAGGGGTCGGACATGGAGAATATAATTGTGGCACAGGAGTCTTCTAAAGTATGTTATGGAGAATTGTCGGGTTCGTTGTCAAGTTTGTTGTCAGGAAGAGAAATAGAGTGGTGATTGAATGAGTACCCGGAACAGAGCCGGTCCCTAAGGCTCCTTACCGGATGGTGTTGCCTGAGTTAGAAAGACTGAAGGTGTAGATGCAGGAATTTTTGGATAGGGGATTCATGTGTTCCAATGCATCACCTTGGGAAGCACCTGTTCCATTCATGAAGGAGAAGGTTGGTTCGTTGTGGTTGTACATTGATATTTCTCAAGACCGACTGGAGGTCAGGGTGTCATCAGTTGAGGATCAGGAAGAAGGACATACCGAAGTTGGCGTTGTGCATTCAATACAGCAGTCATGAGTTCGCTGTAATGCTGTGTGGTTTGACAGATACCTTAGTTGTTTATTTGGGTCTTATGAGCAGAATGTGTAAGGGTACTTAATTCAGTTGTGATTATGTTCAATAAAGTTATCCGGGTGTGTTCAGAGAATGCCAAGGGGCACGAGAGATAGTTAAAAATGATACTCCAGACCTTGAGGGCTCTTGAATTTTGTGCTAAGTTTAGTTAGTGCAAGTTTTGGATGACGTGTGTATCGCATGTAAGTCACGTGATTTCAGGCGAAGAAATCTTCGTGGACCCTGTCAAGATTAAAGCAGTGAACAGTTGGTTGAGATTGACTACAGTAACAGAGATCCAGAGTTTCTGAGTTTAGTAGAGCGTTACAGACAGTACGTATATGGGTTTTCTTTCAGTGTTAGCATCGTTGTTAGCAAGACTACTGAGGAAGGAAGAAAAGTTCGGGTGGATAAACGAGTGAGGGTGTAGTTTTTAAGAGCCTAAGAAGAGGCTGACTACTGCAACTGTGTGGGCCATTCCATCTGGTCTTGGAGGGTGTGAGATTTTCAGTGATGCATCATTTAAAGGATTGGATTGCTTAATGATGCAGTATGATAGGGTTATTGCACGTGTGTCCCATCAGTTGAGACCTTATGAACAGAATTACCTGACAGACGACTTGGAATTCATAGCAACAATTTCCGCTCCGAAGATCTAGAGATATCATTGGTGTGAAGAAAGACTCCAGATCTTTATTGACCGTCAAAGCCTCAAGGTATTTATTCTTTTAGGAGGAATTGAATGAGATGACGCTATGAACCAAATCTTTTGAAGGACTTGGATAGTGGTATCTGGTATCACCCGGGAGGATGAAAGAAGTCACTGATGCTTCAAGTTGAAAGTCTTCAATTGTGCACAGACTGGCTAAAATATGGATTCTATATAAAAAAAATAAAAAAAAATGGTTCGAAATTTGGTTTTCAAATTGAGTTAGGCTACCCTTTAAATTTTATAGCCGCCCTAAAAAAAAATTTGAAAATTTGTATCAGATGCTCAAGTTTTATTCGGCGCCTAATTGACAGACAGAGATGTTCAGAAAGTCTGATAAGAGGATGCTAGTAAGAAAGAGATTGACTTTGAGATTTCTGAGGATGAAAAGTTCGGGTTCCAAGAGTGATTGAATACACTTGACAGTGTAGCACTCAGGGGAAAAGATTTTGTCAGAAGTTCATTACAGTATTGCGGTTCGACCAGATGGTACAAGTAAGTCAGAATCGGCGTCAGTTAAATTGGTAGACTGATATGAGGATAGATATCGCCAAGCAGGTTGCAAGTGCCAGAGTTGTCAGTAAGTGGAAGTTCAGTAATGCAAACTCAGAGAATTTTAACATCACTCGAGAGTCCAGAGTGGGGATGAAAATATATCACAAAGGGACATTGTGATGAGCTTGCTAAGGATTCAGGAGATTACTGATACCATTTGAGGACAGTGGCCGAATGATGGATGGAGTTGGTCCGCTTTGGTATGATACGAATGGATCTTGTTTTGGGTGTGCAACATCCAGGTTTATGGATTTTGACTTTGATTGGATAAGTTGGGCGTTTCATCGGCGCGACTTTAGTGTTTTTCTCTGAGTTGGCCATTCACGAGATAACTAGACTAGCTAGAGTGAGTTATCAAGGACTTTAAGGCAAATTGACTTGACGATTCGACCAGGAATCGACTTCTCGACCATGTTCATCTTTAGAGATCATTGCGGCACAATATAAAATCGAATTAAGATCAAAGATAGGTCAGTTCGACTGAGATGGATGACCAATCGTGGGTGACCCCACTGAATTGGAAAACTCTCATCGATTGACACTAATTTGATTTTTCTGTCGTTTTGGTACCCTGTGTCCGTATTTGAATCCTCGAGACTTTCACGACAATCGAGAATCGACACTGTGTCGAGTGGGTTCATTGTGGCTCGAAGGAAATCGACCACGGGTCATTTGTCCTAAAAAGTTCTGAGAACTACCTGGTAGCCTAAGTCACACCAAAAGTGCGTCAGAGTGAAATTAACCGGCAATCTAAGTTCGATTTCAGAAATTGGAGATTTTGTCATGTCACGGAGTGGGTTTATTGAAGTGTGTGTGCATTGGATAATTCACCGGCATGGAGTGCCGGGAGTGATTTATATTTCAAATCCAGATAAGAGATTGCAGGTTTGGCAGAGTTTCCAGAGGGGTTCTTTCAGGGGGTTCTTTCTTAAGCGGTGCATAACATAGGGTATAGAATTCAGTGGCAAAAAGGAAGTGGAGAAAGATCACAGACCAGAGTCAGCTCAGAGATCAGTGTTTCAGTGGTCAGATCAGTGTCAGAGTGAAGGCTAGACAGAACTGTCAGAAATTTTCAGTTATTGAGCTTCAGAAGTTCATTGGGGAGTTGAGAATAAGAGATCAGATGTGAACGACAGAGTGTCATGTATGAGAAGTTCAGTACAGTTGTCAGCTCAGAAAGAGCAGATTTTGTATACCAAGAGGGTATCCTTGATCAAATGGTCGGGCAACGCCATAAGACCGAAGGATTAGATTGGATTGGTGAGATTCAGTGAAATGGAAATATCCCCACCTTTTTGTAAGGATTGGTAAAGGTTTAAATTTCGAGGACGAAATTTTTATAAGAGGGGAAGAGTTGTGACATCCCGATTTTTGGGCCATAATTTCAACTGGACAATTAGGGTCGTGTTCGTTCAGTTGAAGCCAGGGGTTGTGAAATTGAGGAATATGAGGGATTTTTGGATAAAGAAAATAATCAATTTGATAAGTGAGACATCAATTGATTTTTGGGAGTCAATTTGAATTAAATCAAGAGAAATTATAAGGTTCGCCTTTGGTTGTACTTTTGAGATTTAAATTGGTCCTATAGACAAGCCAAGATGGGAATTAAAGTGTAGTGATATTGGATTAATTTTTATGGACTTCAATTGGACTTAATTGAAAGAAGAATTGAAGGAATTGAGTTGCGCAAAATTTGGACCCCGGCGGAAAGATTAATTGAACCTATTGGAGAAGTTGAGGGAGATAGTGGAATGTGACGTCATGGTGAGGTCATGCAGTGGGCCCCCTTTGGAAGAAAGAAAGAAAGAAAGAAAAAAAGAAAAAGGAAAAAGGAGGAGAGAGAGAGGAGAGAGAAGGGAGAAGGGGGAAGCTCGGCGAACGGCCATGGCCGCCGCGCGCGCCCGGCCGCCCGCGCCGCCCAGCCCGCCGCTCCGCCTCGCCGCCGCCCGCCGCACGCCGCCGGAGCCGCCGCCCGCGCGACGCCCGCGCGCACGTGCCTCCACGCCGTTTCCCCCATCGACGCTGCCCTCCGCCGCCTCGGCCGCACGTCGCCGCCGCACCCGCCGCCCGCCGCGCCACCGTCGCCGTCCCTCGCCGTCCCCGCGCCCAAGCCGCCACCGAGCCGCCGCCATCGCACCCCTCGGCCGAACCCAGCAAACCCAAAAAAAAAATGGGTTTCTAGCCACTTCGTGGCCCAATTTGGCCGCCTTCTCGGCCCCGGACGCGAGCCCGCCTTTGGACTTTATCGATCCCGGCATCGCACTCGTCGTTTTGGTCCGTCCGGCGCGTTAATCGGGTGAGTTACCTCACTAATCCTTGATCAGCCGGTTAATTATGCCCTAAGTGTGTTTAATTTGAATTAAGTGTGTTTAGGTGGTTAGATTAGATTATTTTAATGTAAGTTGGATTAAGGAAATTGGATTAAGCTTAATTGGGTTTAATTAAGTTTAAAAGAGGTTAATTAAAGTTAATTGTGATGTGACTTATTTAGATTTTAATTTAGAATTATTTAATTGGTTGGAAATTCGGATTATTAAAATAATATTAAAATATTCCGAAATTAATAAAATATTATTAAAAAAAGGAAAAATTTATTTTTAGCCCCGGTTGCTCAGAATTTCGTGCTGATCGCTGCTGTGATGTCAGAATTTAAATTTGATGCTTGATTGGTGGCGAATTGAGTGTGATTGCGTAAATTAGGGGTTATGTGTAGAAATTTCAATTATGGAAATTGATGGGGATTTGGCCATGATTAACGGCCTATTAGAGGCTATGCCTATTGAGGCCGTGATGAACCGCCTAGGAAAAGCCGTGCCGAGTGGGGCTGTGATGCCACTAGTTGTTGAACCGCCTATGAGAGGCCGTGCCTTGTGAGGCCGAACCACCTATTAGAGGTCGTGCCTTTGGGGCCGTGATAACCACCTTTTTGAAGGTCGTGCCAAGTGGGGTCGGGATGCCACTAGTGTTGAACCACCTTTTCGAAGGTCGTGCCACGTGGGGCCATGATACCACCGATTGTTGAGTCGACCCTTAGGGTCGTGGTTGGGAGCAGTGATTGATTTTATTGATTGACATGTAATCGGCCGAGCCGATTGATCGCTGAAACGATCCAAGTGGTTGATTGATTGATGATGTGATTGTGCCGTGCTTTATTTAATTATCATATTTGCAAGTGATTGAATGATATAAGTTGTACTAACCTGCAGGCGCGGACTGTTGCGAGGTAAGTATTCTTGATGTGTGGTTAGGTCATGCTGTGGCGTATTTTCTTTCTAATAGGGGCTTAGGAGAGGTGAACTTGCTGAGACAATGTCTCACCCCGTTGTGGGAAACACATTTCGGGGCGCGGATGAGGATTCCGGTGGAGTCGGGTGGACTACCGGTGAAGTTGGGCAAGGAGTGCGAGCCAAGAAGATGGAGGATTGAATCGATTAGTAGTCATAGAACTGTTCTTTCTTTTGGTGGGCCGATCCATAGTGTATAGACTCCGACCTATTTCAGCTGCATGTAAACCTTGTTTGATTTTATGATTGTATGTGGTTTGTATTAAATTGATTTTTGTCCCTGCTATCCTATCCCGTGTTTAATTTGTCAGGGGATTCTTATTACGTTCCGCATGCGCATAATAAAAATTAAATTGGGTCGGCGACACTACCTGGGAATGTCGCATTATCACGACCATGGCGGGTTGTTCACGTGTCTCGGGGTTCGGGGCGTGACATGTACTCCGCGTGGAGAATTTGAAAGATGAGGCAACTACGCCCGACGCACAACTGTAGTGTAGCCACAGGATGAACAACGCCGGGCTCGAGGTTGGGGCGCCACTCGATGTCGAGGCCGACGACGAGCCGGTTCAGCCAGAGCAGTTGGGAGTGCTGGACGTCGATGATCCAACGGGTGACGACGGAGGCATCGTCGGTGACGCAAGTGCAGATCTGCTCTCCGTGGAAGGTAATCTTGCGAAGAGAATGCATGTCGGCGGGCTTTGAATTTGTGAGAAATGAGTGAGACGAAAGAATGCAGTGACGGAAGAAACTGAGAAAGAGCAGAGAGCGTCGTCGCAAGTGAAAAAAACTAGGAAAGCTGTGATCGCGTTGGGGTCAGAATTGAGTGTGTGGCTTAAGTTAAGTAGCCGCTGCGGGGTGGCGTCAGAATAGGAAATGTTTCCTGTATTGAAAATAGGAAATATTTCTAGAGCCGTTGGATCAAATTGCAGTGAAAGTGGATGCCCTCGTCCGTCGATGTTGGCCTCGATCTTCTGAGGCGGGTCTCGTCGTAGCTCGAAGTGGATGCCCTCGTCCGAGACGCGGCCGTCGATCTCGCCGTGGGTCACTCGGAGGAACCGCTGGGCCGCGTGGCTCGGCTCCACGAAGGGAGGGACAACTCTCCTTGGCTCGGCAAAGGGGTCCCCTCCAACGGTCGCCGCCGCTGCGTTTGGTTTTCTGTTCCCAGAAATTTGGTAGGTTCTCTCACGTGTCAAACTGAACACCTCCAGTTCAAGCGTCGTTGAGTTACTTGGTGATGTACCGACTTGTGGAACCGGTCGAGTGCGCTGGATACAGCGAAAGTGGATCATAAAGCTCGAGACTCGGGAACGCTTCTTCAAATTTTGTGTTGGATTGTCTTCTTGGTGTTTGCCTTGAACCCAGTTGATTGCAAAATGTGGGGTGTGTGTCTAATTAGCTTACCAAATGATTTTCCTACTGAAATTTTCTATCCACTACTGTTTTTGGCCTTTTGTTTTTCACGAGATTCTTGGGCATGTTTCTATACAGAAAGAGACCTTTTCAGAGCTTGGATTCTCTAGAGTTTTTTGATCCCTGCGTGTCACGTTAAAGAGGCATAATTTCAATAGATAGTGACAGTGCGCCTACTGGTGCATGCATACCCACCTGTGAATTTGTGTCTGTTTAGTATATATGAGTGTGTTGAACATGGCGACGAGATATATTTTCATGTTTTCATTGGTCTGTAGATATATCATCGTGTTAGTTTGCCCTCTTTTCGGTGTATTTTCTTGTAGATGTATAAAGAATTGTACTTTGTTTTTTCTCTGGCTTCTATAGTATTGGGAGCTTATAAACATGGAAATAGTTATTTAACCGCTTGATCAATGTCCTTTCTAATTAGTGTGTTCAAGATATATGAGAATTAGCTAGAAGTAAACACTACGATTTTCGTATGTAAGCTGGAGATCAATCTTCCTTTGAATCAAGTCTCCTTGGAAAAGAAGAAAGATCTTCCTTGAGATACATTTATTGGGAATATGTTTACTGTTATATTGTAATAAGATTAAAATTTCATACCACTGTGCTATTCATGGTGGCTCCTAACTTAACAAAAGCATCGGCCAATTCTAATCGGGATCTAAGGACTTGGAAAAAATGAGATAAACTAGACATATGCTAAAAAAAAAGATTTAAGGCATATTCCTGATGCAGTCCGCCTCGAGTCAATTTCATCCCTACGGATTCTAATATTTTGTTACCTTTGAAACTCTTCTAGTACTCTCACTTTATACAGTATATGTTTTTCCATCCTGAGACTACTTTTTCAAGCTTTCTTTGTTGGATGATGAGATGATGGATTATTGTGTTGTTGCAGTGAAGTCCACCTCCAGGGAATCTGAGCAATCTTTGCTACATGTGCCGGAGCTTGTGACTATTACTTCTGGACGAAAAGGAAGACATCTTGCAAGCAATCAACTTTCTTTTAGTGAAAGTTGAGCATCACACGGATCATCTTCTATGAAATTGGTGCCCCTCCTGCAGTTGATGAAATAATGAGGGATTCTGCTTGGAGTTCATCTGCAAATGCAGATGCATTTGTTTCAAATTATATGGGGTCAAACTGAATTTCCATCTTTCAAAGGTTGGGATTCACATGTATTCCTGATCTCTATCTTTCCTAATGGGACATTGTAAAGTTATTTGGATGTTTTACTCTAATCTACATGATTGGAATTGGGGATTTATTTTCTCTTTTGCCTTCCTGTGATTCATTAGGTGGTTTGTCATTTTTATTTTTAAATTGTACACCTGATAGTGGGATTTTGTGATGACATTCTTAAGATAATGTATGTGTGTTAATTGCAGCATTCTACAATCTATACTAGTTTCCTTTATCTCTTCCTTAGTAGAAGTGTCCCAGGAACAACTCCATGGTGTCAATCATTTCCAAGCACATGAACAGTTGCTTGGTTTAACATCGACCATGTTCCATAATACATTTCAACCAAAATATTTCTCACCTACACAAAAGAATATATATTCTGACTAGGGATATGTTTTTGGCACTTGGTAATTATCGACCTGCACATAATCTAGAATTAGAAGTTGTTTATATTGTTTTAGCTAAATAATGGAACTTGTTAAAGCTTAAATTGAAATTTCTGTTGAACTTCAATTGAGGCTGTATTGAAGCTTCACGTATTGCAAAACTCAAAGCTTTAATGAAGGTTCAGATCTGTAAATATGAAGGCTCACGAACAATCTCACCAACATAGTTCAGATACAATATTTGCATATACATGTTTGAATCTAGTTCTCAAGAATAAGAAACCATGATCACCGGTATAGGAACAGAAAACTTGTCACTTTTGAGAGAAGTTTCTTGCCCAAATAGTGATGCCTTGAACCTAATGCACTGCTCATCTTCAAATAAGGGTGGATTGGAGCTCACCTTCAACATATAGGAGTGTAAAGAATGGTGTTCTCATTCTGAGACCACTTGCTGTGGCTTAACCCCCACACTGGTGACATATTGGATTCCATCTTCCTTTGTACCTGCTTAAGGACTGAGCTGCAACTGCGGATACATCATCCTCGATCACCTTCTCTTTGTTGTCATGTAGGGGGGCAAGAAGCATGAGTTTCTTTTAACTTTCTTGAGTCTTGAAAAATCAAAACATTTCTTTTATCTCCTTCCAATGTTTCACCAAATAGGTTTCTGTTATGTATTTTCCTTCTCTAACAAGAATGAAAATAGAAATTTCAAAATTCTCAAGAATCAAATAGGCCCTTAGTTTATAGATTGGTGCATTGAAACTTGGCTTATTTCCTATCACATTTATGTAATTGACAGGTCTTTTTAGTAACTACGGACCGATGTACTTTGTCAATACAAATATGAGTTTCTCAAGATGGGCCTTACTTGTCATATTGCAAAAGATTCATAGCAAGTTACTTGTGATGATGCTTCTACTTATGTACTGTCACTATGTTCTTGATGTCCTATTGAGTGTTAAGGTATTTATCTTCAGGCTTCAGTTGAGAAAAGTGCTGAAGAGGAAAAGGAGTATATCGAGGAAATATATAGGGGTGCCAAGAAACGTGTCTTGATTCTTGGACACAGCAAAAGGGGGAATAGATTCAGCAGCTACTTTGTCATTGTACTTGCCAGAGTTGAAGGATAAGATAGCTAGGTTGGCCATAGCACAGAGCCCATATGGCGGTACTTCAGTAACTTCAGACATTTTGCGAGGATAACTTGGCGATTATGTTAGTTTACGGAAACTCACGGAAATTCTAATCTGTAAAGGGATCAAAGTAAGAAATGCCCAATCCATTATGATTTGTGTTGCCTTTTCTCATTTGTTATTTGTTTTTCAAGTGTGCGTGCTAGTCACCTTCCTTCAAAAATGAACCATTTACTTAAACCGGATAATTCTTTGCTCAATATTGACTGGTCGTTCCTTTACACGAACGGTCTTTTAGTTTAATGCTTTTGATGTAACCCTTCCTCCTTAGGCATTGTCAATCTGCAGCCGAATAGATTAACAACAGTCTAGTCATCTCGCCCTGCTGACACAAGAGACGATTCCAAGAAAATGCTATTGAATGGCACGAAGAGGGAAAGAAACGTTTGATTTTGGCATGAAACATGCGATATAATGGAAGATAAACGGAGAGAATAATATTGAAGAGGAGGACGAGATTTTAAGTACAAATATAAATTTTTTTACTCTTCTTTTACCTACGTCACACTCTTGGCATGTTTTCCCTATATGCTGGCAAATTTTAACTGCATCTGTTGCGACGTACCGATCATTGAGACAAAAATTGTATTGTGTAGAAGAAACAATAGGCAATCTTAGGGTCCGTTCGTTTCACGGAAAATATCATGTTTTTGGAAAACATTTTCCTGGAAGTCATTTTCCAGGAAAATGACTATATTTTCCGGTGTTCGGCCAAAACCTAAAATTTCAGTGGAAAATATTTTCCACCGTTCGTTAGCTCATTTAATTGTTTGGGAAAAATTATCAAAAGTTGAATTTTAATATTTTTAATTGACCAAAAAATTAATTTTATTTTTTATATTTTTAAAAAAATGAATTTTTAATTATTTATATTTTTAAAAAATAGAAATTTTTATTATTTTTCTTTATTTTTCTTTTCCTCTTCCTTCCTCCCTCCTCCTTCATCCTCCTCCTTCCTCCGCCGCCATCTCCTTCCTCCTCCTTCTTCCTCTTCCTTCCTTCCGCCGCCGCCTCCTTCCTGCCTAACGATGGCCGGCTGCCTGGCAGCCGACCAAGACCCCATGGCCGAGATCGGCCGAGCTCGAGGTTCGCGGCGGAGCGCGACGAGCTCGCGGCGAAGCTCGGGCGAGGCCCGAGCCCCGCCCAGCTCGCCGGATCCGCGAGCCGCGAGCTCCGCCGCCGGATCCGGCGAGCTCGCCACTCGCCGAGCCCGGCGAAGCTCGCGGCGAGCTCGGGCGAGGCCCGAGCCCCGCCCGGCTCGCCGGATCTGGCGAGCCGCGAGCTCGCCGCCGATCCGGTGAGCTCGCGACTCGCCGAGCCCGGCGAAGCTCGCAGCGAGCTCGGGCGAGGCCCGAGCGCCGCCCGGCTCGCCGGATCTAGCGAGCCGCGAGCTCCGCCTAGGCCGGCGAGAGCTTCGCCTCCCCGGCCGCCGGCTTGCGGCCGGTCGCCGAACACCGTCGAAGCCGGTCGCCGGCCCCGCCAAAAAAAAAAAGTTGAAAAGGAAAGAAAGAAAAGAAAAAAAAGAAATTAAAAACTCAATTTAAAAAAGAGAAAAAGAAAGTAAGAAAATAAAATGAAAATGTATTGATAAAAAGAACCAAGAGGGAAGAAGCCATGGAAAACGTTTTCCACACTTTAAAGGTTGTTTTTTCCAATGATGGAAAATATTTTCCTCGACTAGTTCATTTTCTGTGAAATGAACACCGGAAAATCCGGAAAACATTTTCCCGGAAGTTATTTTCCGTGAAACGAACGGACCCTTAGAAACATCTCTTATGCTCATGTGCTGAAATGGGAAGTTTGGGAGCCTGGCTATCCGAAGCCAACTTTTGTTTTCTATTTCTCTGTTTCTCGCTTTTGCTGCATTTTTTATTATTTTATTTGATTTGATTTTATTTATTTTTCTTCTTCTCTTTAGTCTTTTCCTCACTTCGTCCTTTTCCCCGACACTCCTCCAACTCAGCATCATCTTCATCCTCCCGCCCCTCTTTCAAAGAGAAAACGAGACCGAAGGTCCCCGGAAGGCCAGAATACACCAAACCTACTTCTCTAATAACCAAAAATAATAATAATAATAATAATAATAAAAATAAATAATTAACGATTCAAAGCATTAAAAAATACTAAGCTTAATCGAAATAATTTAAGCTTCTTGCAAACTATGCCCGTCTACCCTGCAACTACCATTCACGTCCATAAACACCATCTTTCAAGTCCACAAGTCAAGAAATGGTTATCTAGAAATATGTTGCACATATGAAAACATTGGAACAAGAACATGCGAAACGGAGGGTAGCAGTGGGGACCTACTAAAACTCATTTGACAAGCCAAGGGCCCAAAAACGCACGAAGGACTAAGAACAGATACATGTATTTCAGTCAGACATTTCGTCGAACACACGAACGGCATCGGCTAAACGGAAGCTTCATATCTATCAGAGACACGAAATCATACCAAAACCAGCGAGCGAGGTTCAACTTTGGAGCGGAAGCAACTGGTTATACTCAGCGTGAATGAAATAATAGCAAGCATCGGACATAAAGAAAACCAAACAGTAGCATCTCGCCTGGGCATTTTATCAAGCTTATGGCGTGCACTAAAGGAACAAGAGATTTTTGCCTCGGTTGAGACTCAAACGCGGGCCTAGGTTTCTAACCGAACATGCCAGCACACACAGAAACATCCATGAAAGATCAGCAGGGCCGGAGCTCGCGCGAACCGGTCGTTCACGAGCTCCGGCTCGACACCTCCCAAACGGGGCGCCTACGGTTCGGAAGGCTTACCTGGTTGGGGCGGCGAGCAACGGGCGGACCTCGGGTGACGGTTATGCTCTCTCGATCTCACTCTATCCCTCTGGCTCACCCTCAGATCTCTCTCGGTCTCCCCCCCTCGTGTTGCTTTCTCTCCGTATTTGTTCTGTGTGTTCTGCCTCGGTTTCCTCCTCTGTTGGGGAGTTCTTCTGCTGAGCTCGTTCGGGGAAGAGTTGCGGCGGGCAACGCCGGGCGGACGGGCCTCCGACAACGGCTAGCTGCTCCCTTAAGCTTCCCTCCTTCCTCTGGTTCACTCTCTCTCTTTCGAACACTCTCTCTTCGTGCTGTTCTCCCTCACCGATCCTCCTTTCCCTCTCTTTTGAGGGCATCAGCCAGTGCGCATGGCTTCTGCCAACACCAGCTCGCCGGTCGGTCTGGCCCCGACCCGCGGATCGTGCTGCCCTCTGCCACTCGCCATCCGTTTCCTCTCTCTGACCTGTCTTCTCTTTTTGCAGAGCGTGACCGTCATGAGAAGGAAGAAGACTAGCGCGCGGGCTGGGCTTAGAGAAAAGTAAATGAAGCTTGGCTTGGCCCAAGCGAAAATACATACAAAGGAGAGGAGAAAAGAGAAGGACCGGACCAAGCCCGGTCCGCTTTCTTTTTTTAATTTTATTTTTTTAAAAAAATTAATTTCTTTTTATATTTTTAGATTTGATAATTAGTGATAGTTATGTAAATGCTCCTAATATCTACGCGTAATTACTTTATTCTTCACTTCTTCTTTTTTTCTTTTTCCTTTTTTTCACGACTAATCCCTAATTTTGTATGCGATTAAGTATTAAATAAAATGGTGAAATTTAGGTGTCAACAAGACTGCTACCACCTTTTTAAAAACTTATGCAGCTCGGACTCCATCTTTGTTAGGCCTTATTTGGAAAAAAAAAAAACTTATTTCATTGAAAATCTAAAAATATCAAAACAACTTTAGTCGTGGCACTAGATGAAAAACGAAATAATCCATGGCAAGAGAATAGTGACAAAGCATAGTTATCGCCCCTATCCATGAGCCATCTTTAATAGGAATGATCAGGATTGTGAGGGGGGTCGTAATCACTAATCACATGCAAATCACTCTTTCTCCAGACTACCGCTCCAAAAACCTCAGTCATGTCATCTTCTTCAGAAGTTTGGCCATTCGGTAGTGCCTAGTCTAAATGGTAAAATAAGAATGCGAGTCAATGGTACAACCAACCAACACACTGTCATCAATTAGAGGGGGACATAAAATAAAATACTATGACACATAGAGCTTTAGTTCTCTACTTTTGCCTCGATTCTTTTGTCCTTCCTCTTTCTGTTGATGCTCATAAGTTAGATCTTTCACAGAAAATAGAATGAAAGGCCTTCCATTTTAACCTATATCTCGACCCGAATGAGTTGCTGCTTACCGAAAATCTGTACTAGAATATTAGCGAACCATCATACTGTATCCTAAACAACAGCCCAAATATGTGGACTGTTTTTCTATTTCTGAGCAATGCCAAGTGTATTAAAATTGATCTAATCAGTATAATAAGTGATGTTGGAGACTGTGAATGCTCATTTGGACAAGCTAGGTGTATTTGATATCCAATGAAACCCAGCTTCTACTTAACAAAGGAGGCAATTGTATGGATGTTGTACTTTCAACTTCTGTTTACCAAAGAGTGCGTCCTTGAATGGTGACAATGGTGCAACCACAACAATGACTAGCAAGGCTACACTGATGGTTTTGGCACAACGGACAAGGGACACAGACATTGGCACTGTTTTGGACTGAATTTTTGGTGGTAACTAAGACCAACGAAATGCAATGTTTGCAGCAGAATGATCATGGAGGTTGTGAGTGCAGATGATAGACCAAGATTGAGGAAGATGAGCTTGGGTTGAAGATGAAAGGTGGAAGATGACTACTGAAGAAGAAGGTGAAGCCATGAATGAAAGAAAACAAATAGGAGAAGGAGAGAAGGGTTCGGCGGACGATGCCAAATCCCCCGGTCAGGAGTTTTATAGATCCTCAAGTTCCTCTGACCGAGGCATCTACATTGATTTGGAAACCCTTCATATATTGATCGTGGTTGAAGAAATTTGTGATTGGAATTTAGTCATTTCCGATCCACTTACCGGCTAGCTGGGACCTGGTCACCCTCCGATGCAAATTCTCAAGAAGAGATGACACAAGGTCATTTAGGCAAATAGATTAGGATCAACTATATAGTCGAATTGGAAGTCTTTAAATTATAAATTAAGTTTTTCTCATAATCACCCCAACCCGATGCATAAATGACAATGTTTATTTTCCTAAAAATATGGCGAAACAACCTTTGGGCAAAAAATTGAGATGTCAACGTCGCTCCCTTCATCTACCGCCATTTCTTGGTCCTGTCTTCACTTTGACGCACTTGCGTGAAGTGCCAGCAGCGACGCATAAGCACCATCAAGTATCTTCATTAGAGTGTCGTGCCTTCCCTACTCGGCAATGGCTCCATTCTTTACAACCGCAATTATGTCCGCATTCTTTATCGTTGTAAGGCGGTGAGCCACAACTACAGTTGTCCGATTCACTAGAAGCTTGTCTAGTGCCTCTTGCAGAATGCTCTCTGATTCTGCATCCAATGCACTCGTCGCTTCATTGAGCAGAAGTATCTTAGGATTCTTTACAATGGCCCAAGCAATAGCTATCCTCTGTTTCTATCCCCTTGATAATTGCACTCCTCGCTCCCCAACTGATGTATCATAACCATGAGGTAGGGAAGATATGAAGTTGTGTGCATTTGATGCCTTTGCGGCGGCAACGATCTCATACTCAGAGGCGCCACCTTGTTTACCGTAAGCAATGTCGTCACGGAGTGTTTTGTTGAAGAGTATAGGCTCTTGGCCTACCAAACCCAGCTATTGTCGTAGCCAACTCAGCTTGAACTTTTGAATCAACACACGATCTAAGAAGACACGGCCAGAATTAGGATCATAGAATCTCTCTAAGAGATTGATCACTGTTGATTTCCCGCTACCGCTTTCTCCAACTAAAGCAACCATCTGTGAGAAAAATTTTCACGGTTCAGTTTACTAAGGTGTACTAGAACTTTTAATGTTATGCAACTGTGCAAGTGTCTGAGATATTAATAATAAATTCCATCTTCAGTCTAACATAAGCATGTTCAATACCTATAAAGTAGATAATTTTCTTCTCCATGGAATTCTGTTGTTTCTGAAAAACTAACACAGAGAGAGAGAGAGAGAGAGAGAGAGAGAGGCTTGTTGCTGACACCTTGCCGGTGCGGATGGTCAAGGACAAGTCTTTGAAGATTTGGACGTTTGGTCTTGTTTGATATGTGAAACTAACATGTTCCAACTCTATCTTTCCAGTTACATTCTCAAGCACAATTCCTTCATCGTTGCTAGAGTCTATCAAAGGCTTGCTATCCAAAATCGAAAAGATAGAAGCAACCGAATCTTTGGCCTTGTTAGTGTCTGGGGCCAACGTGCTGCTCTGGGAAATCTCATATGCTGAAATAGTTAAAACATAGAACACTGTAGGTCTGGATTATTAGTATTATGTCAACCTGAAAAGGATTATCACATCAAAGACAAGGTCCCAAAAGAAGAATGTAACCTAAAAATTTTGACCTCGAAAACTTATGGAAAGGTTGCTTTCCCATGTTGCACCAGTATAGCTCCGATGTAGAACAAGAATGCATTTGTGCAGTAGATCACAAGGAAGGAGAAGCCATGTCCAATCCCACTCACAAGCCCAAGCCGGACTCCCTGCTCCTTTGGCCCATCACATTTCTCTTCATACAAATCCATCACATTGCTCTCCACACAAAAGAATGCCATTGTGCGGATGCTACCAACCACATCGTTCGCCACTTGACTAGCTTCCTCGTACTTCTCCTCAATGTGGGAATACAGAAAAAGTCATGTGAAATCATACGTGACATGTAAACAATCGGGACTATTGGAAATGCCAAACAGACCTTGGCATCCGCACTAAACCCCCGCAGGAATTTAGCTTGGATGAATCCTTCAGCGAGTATCAAAGGTGACACTGCAATAACTATGAAAGCCAATGTCCAGTTTGCTATGAATGCAATCAGCAATGCATCCGTGATTGTTGCTACATTTTGGACAATCAGAGCTAACGCATCTCCAACTATACTCCGCATTGTTGATGCATCAGTAGACAATCTAGCACCAACCGCACCACTACAGAATTTAAAAGAAAAGAAGAAATAATTAGGACGTTTCAATGGTGCATAACCTCTGAATTTGTAGAGTACATGATAATTAAAACAAGCTATAATGACGGAAGGGCAAAAGTATGACGGTAAATCTAGCATACCTTGAGTTAGCAAGATTATCAAACCAACTAATTTGTTGGTGTACAACTTTTTAAAGAGTCATGTACCGTATCCTTTTAATTAACTCGCCACCAGCAATTCCAAAGAGATGGTTCTGAATCGGCACGAATACTAAAGTGATGCATCCCAAACCAACATAAATGAGTGCCCAGAATTTGGAATCTTTCTTCAGTTGGTCAGCAGATTCATAGAACATTTTAATAGCAGAGGACAACAAGGGTACGCATGGCAACGTTTCTATTTCGCTCCAGGAACAATTTCTAAGTAAAATAACGTGTTTGGTAATTATACAAAATTTCAATTTTTGGAATAAAAAAATAGAAATGTGTTTCGTAAAAATTTATAAATTTTTGTATTTATTTATTTTTCTTCTTATTCACAGACCACCAACCGCCGCACGACGGTCGCACGACCATCGCACGATCGATGCGGATGGTCAAGGACAAGTCTTTGAAGATTTGGACGTCTGGTCTTGTTGGATATGTGAAACTGACATGTTCCAAGTCTATCTTTCCAGTTACATTCTCGAACACAATTCCTTCATCATTACTAGAGTCTATCTGAGGCTTGCTATCCAAAATCAAAAAGATAGAAACAGCCAAATCTTTGGCCTTGTTAGTGTATGGGGCCAATATGCTGCTTTGGAAAATCCCATACGCTGAAATAGTTAAAGCATAGAGCACTTGCAGGTCTAGATTGTTAGTATTATGTCAACCTGAAAAGGATTATCACATAAAAGAAAGGGCCCCAAAAGAAGAATGTAACCCAAAAATTTTGACCTTGAAAATTTCTGGAAAGGTTATTTTTCCATGTTGCACCAGTATAGCTCCGATGTGGAACAAGAATGCATTTGTGTAGTAGATCGCAAGAAAGAAGAAGCCATATCCAATCCCACTCACAAGCCCAAGCCGAACTCCCTGCTCCTTTGGGCCATCACATTTCTCTTCATACAAATCCATCACATTGCTCTCCGCACAAAAGGATGCCACTGTGCGGATGCTACTGACCGTATCGTTCGCCACTTGACTAGCTTCCTCGTACTTCTCCTCAAGGTGAGAATACAGAAAAAATCATGTGAAATCATACATGACATGTAAACAATCGGGACCATTGAAACGCCAAACAAACCTTGGCATCTGCACTGAACTCCCACAAGAATTTAGCTTGGATGAATCCTTCAGCGAGTATCAAAGGTGACACTGCAATAACTATGAAAGCCAATATCTAGTTTGTTATGAATGCAATCAGCAATCCAGCCGTGACTGTTGCTACATTTTGGACAATCAGAGCTAACGCATCTCCAACTATACTCCACATTGTTGATGCATCAGTAGACAATCTCGCACCAACCGCACCACTATAGAGTTTAAAAGAAAAGAAGAAACAGTTAGGACGTTTCAATGGTGCATAACCTCTAAATTTGTAGAGTACATGATAATTAAAACAAGCTATAATGACGGAAAGGCAAAAGTATGATGGTAAATCTAGCATTCCTTGAGTTAGCAGGATTACCAAACCAACTAATTTGTTGGTGTACAACTTTTTGAAAAGTCATGTACCGTATCCTTTCAATTGACTTGCCACCAGTAATTCCAAAGAGATAGTTCTGAATCAGCACGAGTACTAAAGTGATGCATCCCAGACCGACATAAATGAGTGCCTAGAATTTAAAATCTTTCTTCAGTTGGTCAGCAAGTTCATAGAACATTTTAATAGCAGAGGACAATAAGGGTACGCATGGCAATATTTCTATTTCGGAGAACTATTTCTTTTCAAAAGAGTTTTTTTCTATTTTTACTCCAAGAACAATTTATGAGTAAAATAAGGTGTTTGTTAATTATACAAAATTTCTATTTATGAAATAGAAAAAAATATAAATGTGTTTCGTAAAATTTTATAAAATTTTGTATTTATTTGTTTTTTCTTCTTATTCACCGACCGCCAACCGCCGCATGATGGCCGTGACGATCGTCGCACGACCGCTGCACGATCGCCGACGCAGATGGTTAAGGACAAGTTTTTAAAGATTTGGACGTCTGGTCTTGTTGGATATATGAAATTGACATGTTCCAACTCTATCTTTCCAGTTACATTCTTGAGCACAATTCCTTCATCGTTGCTAGAGTCTATTTGAGGCTTGCTATCCAAAATCGAAAAGATAGAAACAGCCGAATCTTTGGCCTTATTAGTGTCTGGGGCCAACGTGCTGCTCTGGGAAATCCCATACGCTAAAATAGTTAAAGTATAGAACACTGCAGGTCTAGATTGTTAGTATTATGTCAACCTGAAAAGGATTATCACATAAAAGAGAGGGTCCCAAAAAAAGAATGTAACCCAAAAATTGACCTTGAAAACTTCTGGAAAGGTTGCTTTCCCATGTTGCACCAGTATAGCTCCAATGTAGAATAAGAATGCATTTATGCAGTAGATCACAAGGAAGGAGAAGCCATATCCAATCCCACTCACAAGCCCAAGTTGGACTCCCTGCTCCTTTGGGCCATCACATTTCTCTTCATACAAATCCATCACCTTGCTCTCTGCACAAAAGGATGCCATTGTGCGGATGCTTCCAACCACATCGTTCACCACTTGACTAGCTTCCTCGTACTTCTCCTCAAGGTGGAAATACAGAAAAAGTCATGTGAAATCATACGTGACATATAAACAATCGGGACCATTGGAAACGCCAAACAGACCTTGGCATCTGCACTAAAACCCCGCAAGAATTTAGCTTGGATGAATCCTTCAGCGAGTATCAAAGGTGACACTGCAATAACTATGAAAGCCAATATCCAGTTTGCTATGAATGTTATCAACAATCCAGCCGTGACTATTGCTACATTTTGGATAATTAGAGCTAACGCATCTCCAACTATACTCCGCATTGTTGATGCATCAGTAGACAATCTCGCACCAACCGCACCACTACAGAGTTTAAAAGAAAAGAAGAAATAGTTAGGACGTTTCAATGGTGCATAACCTCTGAATTTGTAGAGTACATGATAATTAAAACAAGCTATAATGACGGAAGGGCAGAAGTATGACAGTAAATCTAGCATACCTTGAGTTAGCAAGATTATCAAGCCAACTAATTTGTTGGTGTACAACTTTCTGAAAAGTCATGTACCGTATCCTTTTAACTAACTTGCCACCAGCAATTCCAAAGAGATAGTTCTGAATCAGCATGAATACTAAAGTCATGCATCCTAGACCGACATAAATGAGTTCCCAGAATTTGGAATCTTTCTTCAGTTGGTCAACAGATTCATAGAACATTTTAATGGCAGAGGACAACAAGGGTATGCATAGCAACGTTTCTATTTCGGGGAACTATTTCTTTTCAGAAAGAGTTTTTTTCTATTTCTACTCTAGGAACAATTTCTGAGCAAAATAAGGTGTTTTATTCATGGATCGCCAACTGCCACACGACAGCCGCACGACCATTGCACGACGGCTGCACGATGGCCGCACGACCGTCGCCGTCGACTGCCGCCGCAAGATTATCACCCACAGCCCATCGACCGTGAGAGGGGGTGATGGCCGATGAGCTATGGGCAATGGTCCTGCGGCGATGGTCAGTGGTCATGCGGTGGTTCGCAACACAGGTTGCCAATGGACAGTGGCGGTCGTCGGCCTATGGGCTACAGGCGATGGCAAACGTCACCAGCGGTCGGCGGCCCTTGTTGTGCTTGTTTCAAGTAACTATGGTCGTTTTGCGTGTCCGAGTTTCCATTATGTCTGTGTTGCCGCATTTAATTTATTTTTGCTTTTTCTTGGTGGTTTTCTTCTTCTTTGTCGATCTTTAACAAAAAGGCTGTTCATTTTTGTAAAGCAAGAGAAGCCTCTACGAAGAAAAAAATTCATCGGAGCTACCACGAGGTGGTGATCGGAATAAGGGGAATGAGCATAAAGTGTCCTTCTTTAAGTTGTTTGTCTTCGTGGACCGCTTGGATGTCCTTTACATGGTGGTCGGTAATGTGGCCGCCATAGCAAACAGGCTCTCGCAGCCTGTCCTGACAACCATATTCGACGAGATCATCCAATCTTTCGACTCCACTGACCGTGATCATATTGTCAAGGAAGTCTCAAAGGTATATTCATGTTGTATTTAGCTCTTGTTCTTAAGTCCTAGGTTTGGCAGATTAACAAGAATGTATTCATTGATTACATAATGATCAAAGATAATACCTCGTTGATTTTCAGGTGGCCATCTGGCTTTTGTACTTGGCTCTCGATTCGGCGGTCGCTTCTTTTCTCCGTGAGTGCAGTTGATTCTCTATTCACAACTGTTCTTTAATATTACTTATGTCTATACAAGGTCAATTCGCTTGGTTTTTCTCTTGATTGCATAAGTGGGGAATCAAAAGGAAGTTATGCTCTCTTTGATGTGATTTCGAGAATCTTATCCATATTGTTGCGGGTTTAGGCGAAATCATCACTGACAGTAACATAGGGTGTAGCATGACACCTAAAGTTCTCTGTAATGCTTGTTTAGTTTTGGGTTCTTCGGTCATGTTTTCTTTTTGGAAAAAAAACCACCAAAAACCCTAAACTATGCACAAAGTGACAAAAATACCCCAAACTTTTTTTTGCACCACCAAAAACCCTCAAGTTTGCCATCGTGACACATTTACCCCATCGAGGTATTTTCGTCTTTTTATTTGTTTTTTTTTTTTTTTTTTTTTTTTTCTTTTCTCTTCCCTCCGCCGGCTCCGGCGGGGGGAAGCTGCGTCCGGCGAGGGCTGCCCTCGCCGGCGTCGGCCCAGCGAGGGCCGCCCTCGCCGGCGCGGGCGGGGCCTCCCTCGCGGATGGCGGGCACCCTCGCCCGACGCCGCGAGGGGCGCCCTCGCCGAGGAGGGCCGCCTCACCCGACCCGGGCGAGGGCCGCCCTCGCCGCGTCGGACGAGGGCCGCCCTCGCCCGACGCCGACGAGGGACCCTCGCCGGATCCGGCGAGGGCGGCCCTCGCCCGGGCCGATGCGGCGAGGGCAGCCCTCGCCGACGCCGGCTCCGGCGGAGGGAAGAGAAAATTAAAAAAAAAAAAAAAAAAAAAAAAAAAAAAAAAAAAAAGAAAAATGTTTTTAAAAGTAAAATGACCAAAATGCCCCTAAGATTTAGGGTAAATGTGTCACGAAATGAAAGTTCAAGGTTTTTTGTGTCACAAAAAATAGTTTGGGGTAAATGTGTCACGAGATGGCAAAGTTTGGGGTTTTTGGCGGTGCAAAAAAAAGTTTGGGGTATTTTTGTCACTTTGTGCATAGTTTAAGGTTTTTGGTGGTTTTTTCCCTTTCTTTTTTGATGTTTCTTACCTTATCTAAGTTCTCTGCAAGATATGCAATTAAAGGCTTAATAACTGTATGTGTCGCAGAGGTAGCTTGTTGGATGATTACTAGAGAGAGGCAAGCGACGCGGATTCGAGGCTTGTACCCGAAAACAGTACTCAGACAAGACATTTCCTACTTTAACATGGAACAACGACTTAAGTCATTAGGAGGATGTCAGGAGACACCATTCTCATTCAGGATGCAATGGGGGAAAAGGTAGAAAAAAGGGTTCATGTTTTTTCTTTTCCCATTTTTAAAATTGTACCAGGAATAACAGGATGATTGCTAAACTATTGTCATATGCCCTAAATTGACTTGTGAAGTTTCATTTGCAACTCATAGGTTGGAAAATTTGTACAATTCATGACGACATTCTTAGGAGGTTTTGTAGTTGCTTTTACGAGAGGCTGGCTTCTCTCCTCGGTTCTTCTCTCTTGCATTCCTCCCATTGTGATTGCTGGAGGGGCTATTTCGTTGATCATGTCTAAAATGACAAGTCAAGGACAGATTGCCTATGCAACAGCTAGAAATGTTGTGGAACAGACAGTCGGGGCCATTAGGACTGTAAGTTGTAGAGAGATTTATGAACCCAAATAAATTATATGCCATTAGGTATTGCTAGGATATACCTTTTATCCCAGTAATAATCTACTTTCTTTTTCATCACAAGGTTGCATCCTTCACGGGTGAAAACAGAGCACTAGAAAATTATGACAGTAAGCTGGAAGTTGCATATAAATCTACCTTGAACCAAGGGCTTGTCTCAGGCATAGGACTTGGAGTTATTATGTTAATTGTGTTTTGCACTTATGGACTTGCCATGTGGTATGGATCGAAATTAATCATAGAGAAAGGATACAATGATGGGCAAATCATCAATATCATAACAGCCCTCTTGGTTGGAGGAATGTGAGCACTTCCTTTCTTACTGTTGCCTTTTATTTCAACTCACAGTTATCCACAAGGCATTCTCATCTTTCTGGGATGAACATTTCTTGGTTCGTAGGTCCCTGGGCTAGACATCTCCTAGCCTGAATGCATTTGCATCAGGACAAGCCACGGCGTACATGATGTTTGAGACCATTGAACGAAAACCACTTATCGATTCCTATGACGCCTTGGGAACGATATGGGAAGATATAAAAGGCGACATTGAGCTTAGGAATGTTTATTTTAGGTACCCTGTGAGGCCAGATGTGCAAATCTTTGCTGGAACTTCTTTGAAAGTCTCAAGCGGCAAAACAGCAGCTCTAGTCGGTCAAAGTGGCAGTGGGAAATCCACAGTGATCAACTTGCTCAAGAGATTCTATGATTCTGATTCTGGTGAAGTACTTATTGACGGCATCAATTTGAAGGATCTTCAGCTTAAATGGATCAGGGAGAAAATTGGATTAGTGGGTCAAGAACCGGTCTTTTTAACTACGATAAGAGAGGACATAGCCTATGGAAAGAAAAATGCAACTGATGAGGAAATCAGACAAGCGATTCAACTTGCCAATGCTGCAAAATTTATTGACAAGTTGCCGAAGGTACCTGTTCTTATGAGTTGAACTTCGAACGACTATACAAGTATAGGCAATGAAAAGAACTCTTTAAAACAGAGCTTCGACTTGGCACCGAAAATAAGAATTTTTTTTTTGGTAAAAAAAAAAAAGATATGATTACAATATGCTTATTCCTCCATAAGATACAAAGGTAGAGAATTTTGTCATACAATACCACTGATGTTCATCTAAGTCTTCACTCTTCATGATAATCAGGAAAGCCATCAAGCAGATGAACAGAAAGATTATTTTCATTTCACAACTCTATTGTAGGATTCCGATGAAATGTTTCACGGGGATTTTTTGACGGTCAAATATGTCTGCAGGGGCTTGACACAATGGTAAGAGAGCATGGAACACAATTATCTGGTGGACAAAAGTAGCGAATTGCCATAGCAAGGGCCATTCTAAAGAACCCGAAATCCTCCTACTTGATGAAGCAACAAGTGCGCTTGATGCAGAGTTAGAACGAGTCGTTTAAGATGCCTTGGAGAATGTTATGACAAACCGAACTACTGTTATAGTCGCACATTGCTTGACAACCATCAAAATTGTAGACATCATTGCAGTTGTGCACCGTGGTAAAATAGTGGAGCAAGGTAAACTAATAATTCAACCTCATCTAACATATTCTTATCATCTCTTTTGCAATTAATTCACGTTGAAATGCTCAAATCCTACATTCAGGAACTCACGAAGAGCTGATCAAAGACCTCGAGGAGGGCTATTTGCAGCTTATCCGTTTGCAAAAAGGAAATAAAGCCACTTAAGAGAAACTTGGCCCAGTAGATACTAAACTGGATGCAAGTTTTGAAGTTGACAAGGCACCGGTTAGAACCATTAGCAGGAACACATCCGGTAGACCATCCATGAGAAGATCTATAAGCAGAGGTTCATCAGGAAGCCGCAACTTCTTTGCTCTCAGTTTTGATGTTCCTGGTCCAATTACTCTCATCAGGATGGTGAAGAGGAGGAACAGAATGAGAGAACTGAACTGGACAATGAGAAGAGTCAGAGTGTATCCATCAGACGCCTTGCATATTTGAATAAGCCCGAGTTTCCGTTACTGGTTCTCGCATCCCTTGTTGCCTCAGTACATGGAGTGGTGTTTCCAATATCTAGAACTTGTGGTGCGCATGACAAAATTTCTGAAACAAAAATTGATTCCTGGCCAGAAATTGATTTCTTAATTTTTATTTCAGAAATTGAGAAGTTAAAAGTTTTAAATTCTGATTTCTTTTTCGAATATATTTCTAGAATAGAAATCTATTACAAAAATAGAAAAATCAACTTGCGTTACCAACCGGATTTCAATTCTAAACCTATTCCGAGGAACAGAGAAACAAAGAAATAGAGAAGTGGAAATATTATGATGCGCGCTTTTAATAATTTGGAATAAGTGCATTAAAAGTTCTAAAATTTATTATGAAAGTATAATTGAGTCCTAAAACTTTTAAAAAGTATAATAAGGTCCTAAAACTTGTCATGAAAGTATAGTTAAGTAATAAAACTTAAAAAAAAAAATGCAATCAAGTTCTAAAAATTAACAAATTTATTTAATCAAGTACTTCCGTTGATTGCACATTTTAAAAGTTTTAGAACTTGACCGAACTTCTATGTTAAGTTTAAGAACTTAATTGCACTTTTTAAAATTTGTAAGACTGAATTGCACTTTTGTAACAAATTTTAGGATTTTCAATGTACTTAAACCTATTAGTTTTGTTATTATTAGCAATGAACCTAGATTTTTAATGGTGTTCTTTGCTAGAGGGATCATCTTGAGTGGATGAAAATAAAGGGAGTAGTGAGCTATTCGATTGCAATGCTGACTTATAACTATTTCAATTGCATCCCTAATCTTGTCTTATAATTTATTTGGAGAATATATTGGCCATTACAATTGAATTCCTTTGCATTCCAAATTTTTCCAAATGAATCACTAATTTTTTTTTTCCAGTTTGCCCCTCGGTACCTCTAACATGTAAAATTCGTGATGCTAATTTTTATTCACTATATCTGTTCATTTTAATGTCCTTAACATGTAAGAATACTTGTCATTCTGTTTGCACCAAAAATTAACCCAACTCTTTGTAGTCAACATGAAGTCAATTTGAGTGGATATAGAGGTGACAACAAATTTGGTGATTGATAAGTCATCGATGATGAAGCAGCCACTAATGACCATAAGCAATATTATCAATAACCAGAACATGTGACCGTTGATATACAGCTTCAACTAGTTGACAGTTGCCGATTACCAAATTCAATATAGTGTTTGATTCAAGGAAACGAAGAGAGGAGACAAAATCAAGATGTCAATTGTAGAGGAAATACCGATTGATGGTTGGGCCATGTGACACTTAAGTTGTCACCTATGCATAAGGGCGATATGCAACCATGGAGCTTGAAATTGTGAAATTGCAATTGTAACCATAGGTAGAATATTAATTGCTTATAGTATAAAAGGTATGGTGTAATTGCTGTGAGTGGGATTACCATCACCAACGAATACAAATTCCTCATGTGCTCTTTTAGTTTATCAATATTAATTCATTTTAGATTCCTATCCTATCCTTGTTACATAATTTAATTCCTAATCGAATCACCATTGAACCCATTTTACAAAAAAAACAAAAAAAACAAAAGATCAACCTTTGGTGAAATTTTTTTCTCTATTTGGATCAACACTCATTTCTAGATAAACGATTTTGGGGGAAAATAGGTCAGAGAATTAATCCGTAACATAGACACACACCATTACAAGTCTAGGTGTATGATCTACAAATAAAAATTGCAGAAAGGTATGGCAAAAGAACAAAGAATATCTACCCCTGAAGTATGGCAATAAACATCAAGAGAGGGTGTCAAATCCCTTTTGGTTGTTATAAGTAAGTCTGTACTTATTTTCTCCTTCTCTACTCTTCTGAAAATTGTACTCCCCTGTCTAACAATTCTAAACTAGAGAGTGAATCACCCACTCAACATTACTTTGATCTTGCCACAAAAATAAATAGCTCGCAATCATTAAAGATAAAATCAAAATTGCAAATACACAAATAAATAAAAGGAAATCCCAGACCAAATGTCTATAAATGCGTGGATTGCATGCTAAACGCCCAAAAGCCTCGCGACTCCTCCTGGGCCCCAATGCCCCATCCAATTTCTTCTTTTACTCCTCTTTTCCCATGAATTTCTTTATTGCAGCACTGACTTGGTTAAATCGTAAGTTGGCTAAATTAACTTATCAGCTCATATGCACAAGTGATATAATAGTGTTGACACTCCCTGCATGAAATTGTTTGTAGCTTTGGGAGATACAAAAGCATTTGTCATGGATGAAGAGGTAGATAAGAAGAAAAACAAATCATTATCTTCTCAATTTGCGAAAGAAGGTTTGCACATTCTCAAAATTCATCAGTTGCTCAATGCTTTTCTTCTTTATGCTACTTTAGATGATAAACTTGCTAAGACTCTAGTCATGATCGTATAGCTGATAGAGCAATTTTCTCAAGAAAACTAAGATCGAGGAATTTCTATAATTGACTTCCAAAATAAGTTGCCTGATTAGTTGTCAAGAAAAAGAGTTGCCTGATCTTTGACATATGTCATGAAATCTCAGGAATCGATATGCAAGTCAGAAGTTCTTCATAAATCTTTAGCACTTTGGAGAATATACAGAAAAGAGGGATTGTTTTGCCATTCCAACCCCTTTCTCTCGCATTCAACCATGTGAACCACTATGTGGATATGCCTGTAGTGAGTACCTTTCTCCTAAAGAGTCTATTCTTATCTTGGAAGCAGTAACTTCTTCCTAAATGTGACCATGAGCTTGTGCGAATCTTTAGTACTGCAGATGATCATTCATTGTCATTTTTTCTTTTATCCGGCATTACTCTTGTCCAATTTTACTTAACTTGCGATTGTGATGGACCAAACTTTCTGTTCTTGTCATCACAAGGCAAAGAGTAGTGATAATAACTACTATTCTCATGATATTAGGAAATGAAGAGTCAAGGACTAGAGGAAGATAGTCTCCAATTGTTGAGAGATGTCAGCGGCGCTCTCAGACCCGGGGTACTAACAACACTCGGTTGAGGTTAGTGCGTTGGAAAGACAACACCCTCATGGATGTGCTAGCCGGAATGAAGTAGTTACATAGAAGGAAGCATTAGCATCTCTAGATGCCCTAAAAACCAATCTACATTTGCTCGGGTCAGCAGTTATTGTGAACAGAATGACATTCACTCACCTAATATCACTGTCTACTAGAGTCATACAGAAATGGGTGTGCATGGCAGCATTTCTATTTCGGTGAACTATTTCTTTTCAGAAATAATTTTTTTCTATTTCTACTCCAGGAACAATTTCTGAGTAAAATAAGATGTTTGGTAATTATACAAAATTTTTATTCTTAGAATAGAAAAAAAAAATAGCAATATGTATGGTAAAAATTTGTAAATGTTTGTATTTATTTGTTTCTTCTTCTTACTCACAGACCACCGCCTACCGCCGCACGACCCTCGCACGACTACTGCACGACTGCCGCACGACCCTCGCACGACCTTCGCACAACCACCGACCGTCGTGCCATCCTCAACCTTATATAAAATGCCCATACACCGTCACTACTCCATACACGTCAATTCGGCTCCACCTTCCAAATGAAGCACCTCTACCTCTCCCTCCTTCTCCTCTTTGTCTCCTCCATCACCCTCTCCCTCCTTTTCCTTTTGTACAAGCACCGGTCCCACTATGCCACCTCAAACCTCCCCCAAGCAACATTGGCCTCCCATTCGTCGGAAAAAGCCTTGACTTCCTCTCCACCAGGTGGAAAGGCCACACAGAGCAGTTCATCTTCGACCAGATCACCCCTTACTCCTCCTACGTCTTCAAGACCTCCCTCCTCGGGGAGCCCACCACCATCTTCTGCGGCGCCGCAAGCAACAACTTTCTCTTCTCCAACAAGAACAAGCTGGTCGTCTCGTGGTGGCCTAACTCCATCAACAAGGTCTTCATTTCCTCCATCCAGACCTCCTCCAAGGAGGAGGTCAAGAAGATGAGGAAGATGCTCCCCAACTTCCTCAAGCTCAAGGCGCTACAACAGTACATCGGGATAACGGACACTATTGCCCGGCAGCACTTCTGTGACAACCTGATTCTCGAGTTTGTTTTCGATTAAATGAAATGAGTTTTTCATCGACGCGCCTATAGTCTTTTTCTCTGAGTTGGCCACTCACGAGATAATTAATATATCAGGTGAAGCCATTTACATACGACATCAAGCCATGGATGATATGGGGATATTACATTTCTCCAGTGATGTATGGGCAAAATGCTATAGTGATAAATGAATTCCTCGACAAAAGATAGAGCAAGGTAAAATCTATTTAATCTTTCACCAATCAGTTGTCCTTCATCATACACAGGTAATGCATTATCGAAACCCGATTGCCATCACGCGAGCTGCAGCCTAATTGGATCCGAGAATTAATGAGCCCACGGTCGAGAGAATGCTTTTGCAGTCTCGAGGCTTCTTTGTACAAGAGTATTGGTATTGGATCTGCATCGGAGCACTGTTTGGATTTTCACTTCTCTTCGACATCTTCTTTATTGCAACATTGACTTGGTTAAATCGTAAGTTGGCTAAATTAGCATATCAGCTCATATACACAAGTGATGTAATAATGTTGACACTCCCTTGCATGAAATTGTTTGCAGCTTTGGGAGATAAAAAAGCAGTTGTCTTGGATGAAGAGGCAGATAAGAAGAAAAACAAATCGTTATCTTCTCAACTTGCGAAAGAAGGTTTGCACATTCTCAAAATTCATCAGTTGCTCAATGCTTTTCTTCTTTAGGCTACTTTAGATTATAAACTTGCTAAGACTCTAGTCATGATTGTATAGCTAATAGAGCAATTTTCTCAAGAAAACTAAGATCGAGGAATTTCTATAATTGACTTCCAAAATAAGTTGCCTAATCAGTTGTCAAGAAAAAGAGTTGCCTGATCTTTGACATATGTCATGAAATCCCAGGAATCGATATGCAAGTCAAAAGTTCTTCATAAATCTTTAGCACTTTGGAGAATATACAAAGAAGAGGGATGGTTTTGCCATTCCAACCCCTTTCTCTCGCATTCAACCATGTGAATTACTATGTGGATATGCCTGTAGTGAGTACCTTTCTCCTAACAATTTCTGAGTAAAATAAGGTGTTTGGTAATTATACAAAATTTCTATTTTTAGAATAGAAAAAAAAAAAAAAAAAAACAATGCGTATGGTAAAAATTTGTAAAGGTTTGTATTTATTTGTTTCTTCTTCTTACTCACAGACCACCGCTTGCCGCCGCACGACCCTCGCACGACCACCGCACGACCGCTGCACAACCCTCGCACGACCTTCGCACAACCACCGACCGTCGTGCCATCCTCAACCACATATAAAATGCCCATATCCCGTCACTACTCCATACACGTCAATTCGGCTCCACCTTCCAAATGGAGCACCTCTACCTCTCCCTCCTCCTCCTTTTTGTCTCTTCTGTCATCCTCTCCCTCCTTTTCCTTTTGTACAAGCACCGGTCCCACTATGCCGCCTCGAACCTCCCCCCCAAGCAACATTGGCCTCCCATTCGTTGGCAAAAGCCTTGACTTCCTCTCCACCGGGTGGAAAAGCCACACGGAGCAATTCATCTTCGACTGGATCACCCCCTACTCCTCCTACATCTTCAAGACCTCCCTCCTCGGGGAGCCCGCCGCCGCCTTCTGTGGCGCCGTAGGCAACAAATTTCTCTTTCTCCAACGAGAACAAGCTGGTCATCTTGTGGTGGCCTAACTCTATCAACAAGGTCTTCACTTCCTCCACTCAGACCTCCTCCAAGGAGGAGGCCAAGAAGATGAGGAAGCTGCTCCCCAACTTCGTCAAGCCCGAGGCGCTACAACAGTACATCGGGATAATAGACACTATTGCCCGGCAGCACTTCTGTGACAACTTGATTTTCGAGTCTGTTTTCGATTGAATGAAAGGAGCTTTTCATCGACGCGCCTATAGTCTTTTTCTTTGAGTTGGTCACTCACGAGATAACTAATATATCAGATGAAGCCATTTACAAACGACATCAAGCCATGGATGATATGGGGATATTACATTTCTCCTGTGATGTATGGGCAAAATGCTATAGTGATAAATGAATTCCTCGACAAAAGATAGAGCAAGGTAAAATCTATTTATTCTTTCACCAATTAGTTGTCCTTCATCATACACAGGTAATGCATTATCGAAACCCGATTGCCATCACGCGAGCTGCAGCCTAATTGGATCCGAGAATTAATGAGCCCACGGTCGAGAGAATGCTTTTGCAGTCTCGAGGCTTCTTTGTACAAGAGTATTGGTATTGGATCTGCATCGAAGCACTTTGTTTGGATTTTCACTTCTCTTCGACATCTTCTTTATTGCAACATTGACTTGGTTAAATCGTAAGTTGGCTAAATTAGCATATCAGCTCATATACACAAGTGATGTAATAATGTTGACACTCCCTTGCATGAAATTGTTTGCAGCTTTGGGAGATAAAAAAGCAGTTGTCTTGGATGAAGAGGCAGATAAGAAGAAAAACAAATCGTTATCTTCTCAACTTGCGAAAGAAGGTTTGCACATTCTCAAAATTCATCAGTTGCTCAATGCTTTTCTTCTTTAGGCTACTTTAGAGGGATAAGAACGGTTCAAGTGCCATAACTTTGCACGAAATGACACTTAAGTGCCATAACTTTGCACGAAATGACACTTAAGTGCCATAACTTACGAAAGGTATACTTAAGTGCCACATTCGAAAAAAAGGAGATCACTTAAGTGCCAATCCGGCGAAAGTCCGGCCAAAATGCCCACGTGGCATTTTTCCGGCGAACGGAGCCCAAAACGACGCCATTTTGCACGTTGACGTGGCTAAATAATGCAAAAACGGCTTCGTTTTGGGCTAACGTGGTAAAAAAAAATAAAAATCTAAATAAATTAAATTTAAATTTAAATTTAGTTAAAATATTTAAAAAAGGGGCCGGCGACCCCGGCCGACCCTCCTCCCGCCGTCGCCGGCCCTTCCCGGCAGCGGTGGGGGGCTGTGGCGGCGGCTGAGGGCTGATCCCTCAACCGCCTCCCCCGCCCTTTTCTCTTAATTTTTAATTTTAAAATTATTATTTTTTAATATTTTAACTAAATTAATTTTAAAATTATTATTTTTAAATATTTTAACTAAATTTAATTTATTTAAATTTTTATATTTTTTTATCACGTCAGCCCAAAACGACGCATGGGCATTTTGGACATATTTTCGCCGGATTGGCACTCAAGTGATCCGTTTTTTCGAATGTGACATTTAAGTGTACCTTTCGTAAGTTATGGCACTTAAGTATCCCTTCATGCAAAGTTAAGACACTCCAGGGATCCACACGTCCTACTTTAGATGATAAACTTGCTAAGACTCTAGTCATGATCGTATAGCTGATAGAGCAATTTTCTCAAGAAAATTAAGATCGAGGAACTTATCATCGGACATGATCGGATGCTCTCACCCAGTGTTTCCACTGGCGCCATCATTACCCTGTACCACGCCCGGGGTGGTTACCAGGGAAGGCGTCGCGGGGTTCAGACGTGCTGGCCTTACCCCGTAAAGGGGTTGTGACCAGTCCAGCAGTGGGGAGGACACCTTTTTCCAGCCTCCTCCCTGGCTGTACCCAGAGACAGCAGGGACTCCCACCCTTGGGAGGTTATCCCTCCGTTTCTCTGGGACCCGTCTTTCCGAGTTGTCAAAGCCTTTTAAGGTCCTGCTTAGGACTAGTTCTGTGTTTATATTATATGGTATGAAGTTTATAGAGTGCTTTATACATAAGAGAAGGATGCGTGGAATAAAGCTAGTCTCTTCCCCCGGGCATCCGAGTAATTGTTCTCAAAATTTTGTTAAAGAGGGTTGGCAAGTCAGATGCCCCTTTCTACCTCTAATCCGACGACACTCCTATCAGCATCAACTATTTTTATGACATTCTTTTCTTTGGCTAACAATAGAATTATTTTAAATCCTGAGAACTGCGGGGATCGTAGGCGTATTCATCTTTCTTACTTAGGTCTGAATTAGAATCAACACACTTCCACATTCTCTTGAAGCCATTCTCAGGAGCATAATATTACCAGTGTTTAAGAGGCGCGTGTGATATCATATGGGAAATAATAAGATGTCAAAAAACTACCAAACATCCAATTGATATAAAAGAAAAGTGATCTTCATTTTGCAAAATTACGAATGACTTCGAATTTTTTTTTCCGTGCTCAAAACAGTTTATCTACCGATCCTTTCTTCTTTTTCTGACCTTCAAGCACTAAATTCTTGATAGAATAAGTAATTTGCACGCCATAAGCGGGGATAGTTAGATGACTTGTCCTTCCGTTTGGCACTAACGTGAGTTCCGATCCACATCTTTTCTTCATGTGACTAATAATGCCGTTTGTACAATGTTTCCAAGTTCCAATTAACGAGCGACACAAGTAACCTCAAATGGATTCAGTGCCATGCCCAAGTTGTTCTTTGTTGGTGAATAGCAATTCACAACTTCGTTGCTCACATTAAAAAATTAATTATGAAAAGACAAAAAAAATTATCAACCTCACTTAAATTAGTTAAAAAATGAAGCAATTCCTATTTAGAAAAATAATTTGTCCCTCCGACTTCAGTGGATACACTTGATTTTCATGGGTAGGTAAATCTTATATTATACTAGATCAAATCTGGTGAAAATTTGCAGACTTGTCATGTGACGGTACAGTTGGGTAATGAAAATATAAAACAAGACCTCTTTCATGAGACCTCTGTTAATTTCCTTAAATACTTCTTCGAGTTTTTGCATTAATCTACCAATTTCTCGTGTAATTTCCAAAGTATTGTCCCCCTTCGTGTCCTATTTATTTTCTTCCAAAGCCGATAGGTTTCATCTATTGTGTGAAGATGAAGTTCATGCACAATCCGGAGGGCCCAAATCAGCATCCAACAACAGCAATTCATCAGTACCATTAAGAGACTAAAGTACGATGTCACGCGCTACTGCGCCACTAACCATGTAGTTGTTCTTGTCTGGCGATGTCCCTTTTGTTGTTTAGACGACCAGCGTCCGGAAAAACAGATCCAACATCGTATTTTAATGCCTTGAAATTGCGTTCGCTGACCCAATTTGTTGTAGTTGGACGTTCCTTTGCCCATGTCCATCGATTTCTTTATCTATGTTTCCAAGTCCAGCTAATCGTTACCTTTGCCATGTCTTGGGTTGTTGAAGTAGGTAGGTGGGGACACTTGTTACGACCAACACGTTTGAATTAGTGGGAGAAAAACATTAGGGTCCATGATAACTAGTTAGAAAGAATCAGTAAGTAAATCGTCAAAAATTTAAAACTAAATTAGACGAATTAAAAATTTTATGACTGATACAATCTATGCACAATGGGTTTATGGCTTATTTGGTTATTATCCCTATTTAAATTAGTATGACAAGAATATTAGGGAAAAAAATACTTGAATTTTCACCCTTCGTTAAAAACATTTGGTCTACTTTTTAACATACATATCTCATACCTCAGCCTAGCTAGAATGACTAAAAGGCCATCTAGTGAAGAAATCCCCAAGAGACTAGCCCCACAACACCGACAGAGCCAACACCACAACCCAAGTCTACCACCACCATCCCCTACCACCGTTCCCGCCGCCTCAGACCACCTCACTGCTGCCGACAACATTGCTCATTATCATCCCTCGACGCCTAAACCCCCTCTTTCTCTTCCTCAGGTTTGGTTGGGATAGGGACAGGATGACTTAATATAGAGCTGTGATGCAATGGATGAAATTTCAAACTGAAGCCATCTCACGCCGTTTTTTAGCATCTTATGGGCCCAAATACTGCTTGCCTGACAAGAAATCCGTCGAATTATGATCCTGTGTTTGATCATACGTAAGATCCAATCGAGTAATTAAATCTAAGGTATATATTAAACCTTCGAACAACTTAACCATTTCCAGTCAAATTGTTGAGTCAGCCAATAATTTCTCATGTGACATGCGAGAGGTGCGGAAAAGCAAGGAATGCCAGGACAGAGCGTGAGGATTAGTGCACCCCCAACCCCCCATTCCCTCCCCGCGATTTGGTGGGGGTAGTGGTGGTGTGTCGTGTCCGAGTCCCGCCCTTTGGGACAAACGGGCCGGCCATCCCCTAGGTGGGATCAAGTTGGTGATCCGCCATGACATTTTGCCAATCCTAAAGTAAACAATACCGCAGAAATGAAAATGACTAAATCTCATACACCAGGAACAAGGGAAAGTAAACACCAAAGTGTGAAAACATAACAATCTCTTTCTCTGAGCTCTTGGACATTGTATCTTGGAATCACCCAAGATTGCAACTCGAGTTTTTTGAAGCTGTTCCTCTCCAAGTCGAAAGAGTGGCCGTAGATCCAGTCCATACTGCGGAGGTGAGCGTGACTGGCCACATCATCCATAGGTACCACTTGGGTGAGCAAGGCCGAGACGCGAGGGAGGCGAATCCCAGCGGTAGGTGATAGATAGACTCAGGCATTGTCAGGTGTGTCAAATGCACCACATCTAGTGAATCTCCCGCTCTTCGAAGGGATGTCTCATATGTGGTGTTCGTTGACCGTCCACCAATCTGTATATGCAGTTGTAGATAGACATGAAAAGATTGTAATTTGTTTGGAACTGGGTGTGGTGCAATGGATGGAACCAACAATTTCTAACTAAAAGTCCATTTGCCACAAGAACCAGTGTCATAAGAGTACACTTTAAATGCACACGGGTTCGATTTTGAAAATATTTATTAAAACCATTAAAGAATATATATTTTTATCTTATGAAAAATCGTTGTACCTAAAGTAAAAAAATTTCTCTAATTCACACGCTCACTCCTATGGTTCCACTTAGGCTTTATTTATCTCATAGAGAATGGATCATTTGAAAAATATTTTTCTAAAAATAATTGTTTATATCTCTTACAAAAATGAATAAACAAAATCCATAAAAATATTTAGACATAGTTTATTATCAATAATAAAAATATTTCATTAACTAATTATTTCAAGCAGTATAGTTAATCAATTTAAAAAAAATTCCAAATTATTTATTCTTTACAAAATAAATGGAGTTTTAGTTCATTAGCTTCCACGGAGCATAATTCGTATACTTCGTCGTTGAACCTAATGATTGACAAGGCCTGATATTTAACATAAAGGAATCTGGACCAATAATAAGAGGGCAACGTCAGCTAACTCTTTAAAGGGGGGGATCTTATTTCCTTAATTTGAAATCATTTTTGTGCCCGTAAGGCCATAGATATCTCACAAGAGACTTGTTCTCACTTTATAACTTGATAATTGTCCTACTTTCCATGTAAATAATATAAAAAAGGTACTTACATCGAAGAAATCGTTTGATGAATTTATTTGAGCGATTAGGTATAGATTTCTACGGACTTAATACCCTAAAAAATTCTGACTTTAACTATGGTCTCAATTCTACCTTTTGTCTTGTAAAAACCTTCAATTTTTTTATCCAATCTTAATTTTAACCTAAATGTTTTTTTGTACCATACAAAATCCCCAACTTTAGATACAATCCTAATTCTAAACTTTTTCTTGTCCCATAAAAACCCTAAACCTTATTTTTGTCTCATAAAAGAATCCCAATTTTAGTTCCAGTTTCAATTTTACTTTATCTTTCTATCTCATTAATTATCACTAACTTTTACATGAGTCTCAAATCTGCTTCTATTAATCCTCCGTCAAAAATCACCCTTAGTACTTTGCACTCGATCATCAATCTCTTGTGCTTGCAAATGTTTCATCTCTCATGGCCAAAGAGCTCGCACTAAGGACACTCCAACAACTCATACTTGAGAGTTTTCCATCTCTCGACAAGAAATTGTGGACAAAGGGTTAATGGGGGTAGCTTTGCAACTTAAGTTAAAGTTTGTGGTTTTTTGTGAGACTATAAAAACTTAAGGGTAAAATTGGGATAAGATTTAAAGTTGGGGATCTTTAATGGAAAAAAAATTAGGGTAGAATTGAGGCATAACCTAAAATTGAGGGGGTTTTTTTATGAGACAAAAAAAAATTTAAAATAGAATTGTTGACCGTACCTAAAAGTCGGTAGAATTGAGATAAGGGTTAAAGTTGGAAGTTTCCTATGGTATTAGATCGATTTCTACATAGAAGCCGTCAAACGAGTGAAAAGCCATACCCATTAAATTTACTGGTAGGAATAGCCTTAGGACGTGTGCATCCGGCCTACGCAATAGCAATAGCTTTATTTCATTACGTTAATTGATGATGCGAAAAGCCTATGTTCTAGTTCCCAAGCTCCTTTCAATGATCTAGTATTAAATGCTTTATATATTTTTATCCTTATTTTGATTTTCCCTTATTACTATTATTTTTGTGAATTTTCCTTTCTATAAATAAATTTATTCACCATCAGTTAGATGATTCCGTAGAGGCTTTCCTTTTCATGCTTCTAATAGTGTGAAAACAATAGGGATATATATAATGAAATTGAATTATGTATTGTAGACTTATGATGGAGGGTACTTTAAGTACTTGAGAGGTGGAAAGATGGTGAAGAGCCAATGGGGAATGAGCTCGAAGTTGCAATGGCCCACATTGTTCATAAAATCAATGACGTGGTGTTGCTGCAGATGGATGCAATTGAAGTAGTTCTCGTGATTGCCGTCGTGTACAAAAATGCCGCAAATAGCATTACGTACGTTATGTGTTCCACGGATGGATGAATCATGGTTAAAAAAGAAATATAAAGAAAAAGTAAAAAAGGTAAAAAAAAAAAAAAAAATCAAAGTTTGCCTAAGAATATCATGAAATCAAAATGTAAACATTAAAAGCTATAGTTGCTTAAATGCAACAACAACTATGTTGGCTATCTAATTACAATGAATCATTTGGTCCCTACTAAGTAGCATGTGCGTGCCAATACTCCTAGATGATAAGTAGCTGTCTTGACTTTATTAAAAGAAGTCCGACACAGAGCCCGATCCAATCGGACTTTTTAAATCATCTCAATATATTTAACTTGTGTAAATAAAAATTTCAGCTGATCATTGGTCTAGGAGTATTGACTCGTTTTCATCATAAAAGACACGATAACACATTCAGAGATAGAGTCGTCATGGTTCAGCACAGTCTTTCTATTATGCGATACGCAACATAACCTAAGTAACATCGATATCGACACGCGACACATGACATTACACCACATAACATGCCGATACGTCATTTTTCAAAAACTAGAAAATTCCAATACATTGAGACATGTTATATATTAAATGTATATTTTCATATATACATGATAAATTATCATTTTTATGATTATTTTAATTAAATTAATTTGATTCAAATTAACAAATAAATAAATAATAAAAAGAGCATAGGATGAATTTATAGTAAAAACATTAAACCACTATATGTTAGTGTCATTCATTATTTCAATTTAATAAATCCAATTCCAGTCTAATAATCCATAATTTGGAGAAAAAAAAGTAATCCATATTTTGACTCATGTGTTAGAGCGTGTCGGAAGAGAAGAGAAAAAAAAAAAAAAAACAAATTTGGAGGGTGAATTGTGTGTTATGGGAAGTAAGAGTCAAAAGAGAAGAGAAAACTAGATTTTTCTTTTCTCCCCTTTACTATTTTTATTTATTTATTATACATATTTACAATTTAATCCTTATTTATTGAATTTTTTTAAAATTAACCATGTATGTGTCAAAATTCCAAACTTGCATGTTAGAATTCTGGACTCTAGTGTTGGAGAGTATCGTGAGAGTTGACTAGGTATTGAATTTTCCGAAAAATGTTGACCGAGTGTCGGAGAGCATTGGACATGTGTCAAAATGTTTGACACGATATGTAGGCCCTCGAAAAGCGTCGGTGCTTCATAAGACATAACTTACATGAGATAGTGACAATGAAGCAATGCTGGTGGGAGTGATAGCGAGAGTAGAGAAAATGATGGTGTAGGGCTTGGTGAAGATAGTGATAGAGGAATTCCACATGAATTAGGATGGTGATTATGACACCATATGTTTTCCAAAGTGACAAATGAGAGGCTTTTGGGATTGTCTTGTGACTCACATAAAATAGAGTCCCACTAAGTAATATCTGGTCGTCTTTACAGTGAAAAAAAAAATTGTCCAAATAATGAGTAAGAATTGACTAAACTATGATTGATTTTTCTTTTCCCGACGAATCTGTACAATAATGTCGTTGATGGCCCTTAATCATTGTTTCCTTGATTATGCCGTGCTCTTGGTCAAGAAGATGTTGATTAACTTGCCAAGGGTCCCGCTCATTTAAACGCACATCCTAGATAGGGGGTTTGACTGGATACTGTTCATATGAAGGCTTGTTCGCTTATTAATTTCCGTTGGAGCAACATTTCTTAACGCATTGTTTTATTTAACAGAAAATCCAAGAATGATCTTCGTGCTTGAGAGAGAGAGAGAGAGAGAGAGAGAGAGAGGGAGACCAATTGCTTTCTCGGTGAAATCTGCTCGAACTCGATGCCTCTGTCGATAATCCAGTTGTTGCGTATAGCAGTCCGATAGCGAGAGAGCGAGATCCAGATCTGATTGTGAACCATCCTCCCTAGAAGAAAAGGGAATATGAGGAAGTAGCCCAAGTCCCTCCCGCTGGGCTCTTTCGCATTGAATGGGTATGTCGCATGAACCACCCAAGGGACCAAAATCACGTACTATTGTACTGCCCCCAAAACCTCAGACATGTATAAGTCAATCAGAAGTGAGTCATTATATATAGTCAAAGACAAGTGACTACTCAAAGTTCGCAAGTACGTGCATGTACATCTCTCACGCAAATAAAATTGAAAGATTATTGCCTAATATTCGTTGATTGCGTGGTTTTGTATCATGGTTAACTAGTTATCCATTTAATAGTTTGAACTGGACATTAACAACATTGACATATGTTTCTTGTATGATATATAATTGCTATATGCTGCAAGTGACATGTTATCGTTGCTCTCTGTCGCCGAACTAGTATAATTTACTTTGCACCTACGGAAAAATCCGAGCACTATCAGGTGAGGAACGGGAAAAGTGCCAAAAAAGTCCTAAACCTTTTGCCTTTGTGCCGATTTAGTCCTAAACCTTTTTATGTTGTGCCAATTCAGTCCTTTCCGGCCAATTTTGGCCGGATTTTGCCGACGCCGGCCGCCGACGTGACGTGGCCTTATCGGCGCCGACGTGGACAACTTTTAATAATATTTTAATATTTTTATTTTTTTATTTTTTATTTTTTTATTTTTTTTCCCTCCAGCCGGTCCCCGATCCGGCCACCTCGCCGGATCGGCGAGGCTCGCCGAGGGCATCGGATCGCCGGCCACCTCGCCGGCCATGGGCGAGGCTCGCCCTCATCCGGATCCGGCGAGGTCGAGCCTCGCCCATGGCCATGGGCGGGCTCGACCTCGCCCGATCCGGCGAGGGCGAGCCTCGCCCATGGCCGGATCTGGCGAGGCTCGCCTCGCCGGATCGGGCGAGGTGGCCGCGAGGTCGGCCTCGCCCTCGCCGGCCGTCGCCTCTGGCCGGTCGGAGGAAAAAGAAAAAAACAAAAACAAAAACAAAAATAAAAATAAAAATAAAAATAAAAATATTTAAAAATATATAAAAATATTAAAATATTATTAAAATTTGTCCACGTCGCCGCCGACAAGGCCACGTCAGCCGGCCGGCATCCGTCAGCAAAATCCGGCCAAATTGGCCGGAAAGGACTGAATTGGCACAACGTAAAAGGTTTAGGACTAAATCAGCACCAAAAAAAGGTTTAGGACTTTTTTGGCACTTTTCCCGGTGAGGAACTTTCTCTAAAAAGTGATTGTGTGTAGAAAATTCATCTATTCAATTCTAATATACGTGCAACCACCACCAGCCACTATAATGGCGTGTAAAAGAAGATGAATAGTAAAGTGCAAAAGAAAAGAAAAGGTAAAATTAGTTTTTTAATAAAAAACACAAAACGATATTGGTTTGATTCTTTTTTTTTTTTTTTTAATGTTGGCTATTGGCTATGCCACCTAGAATTGCCAGTATTGACTAAGACTGTGGTGCCAACTGGACTGACATGTTAGCATTTCTTAACTTAAATTGGTCGAATAGACTGCATTAGAAAATGATCAATAGATATAAGATTACTTTGGTCAAATTAAAAATAAAAAATAAAACTGAATTGCTAGAGGTACAATAGATTTAAACATTTTTGGACAATTTTCCTCATAATCAAAACGATAAAAGAGAAAGAGAAAAGGAATTCTCTCGCGTATGCAAGTCTGCTCTCTACTCTGGTAGAGTCCTCTTCCCAGCAATGGCGCCTCAGCTCTTCCCCAATGGGGGATAAATCTCTCAAACCCTAGCTCGTCATCCCCATCCTGCCACCCCTCTCTCCACCCTCACCATCCCGACCAAACAGCAAACCCCACCCCATCCCCGGCCATCACAAGTTACAACAAAACCCACCAAACCCTAATCGCTGAAATCAACCTCTCGCCTCTCAGCCACTGTTCGATCGCAACTGCTTCTGGAATAAGGATCCGTGGCAAGCAGTTCCCAGTCGCCCATCTCCTTCTTCCCCGGCTCGAGCTCCCTTCAATCTCTCCTCAGTACTTCGACCAATATCAGGTACCACCCTGCTCGTTTCTCCCTGAGAATGGACCCAGATACAGAAAATCAACTTCGAGTGGCTTCCCTTGTTAAGAGTCTAGGCCATCTATGGTCTGAAAATGACATAGTAACGATCCGGGAAGAAGCACCAGAAGAAAAAATTAGTGAATGTAGTCTCACCCTCTTTGGCAAGCTCCTGTCACGCCCAAATGTCAACCTTCCAGCTTTCATCACTACGATGAAGAAGTCCTAGAGAGTAACGAATGTTATTATTTCCCAAAAAGAACCTGGTTTGTTCTCATTTATGTTTGAATCAAATGAAGATAAAGAAAGAATGTTAAACATGGGTCCATGGTCGTACTCTAATAACCTCCTGATCCTAAAGCAGTGCGAACCTGATGTGCCTGAGCATTGTTATGACTTTAACAGTTATGAGTTCTAGGTCTACATAATTGGTCTGCCTCCTGCTTGGATCCTGGAAGATGTCTATGAGGATATAGTAGGTATAATAGGGAAGGTTAAAGAGGTTCAGCTAGAATTGCAGGACAACCTCTTCACCAAACCTGGTAAAGTCCGGGTTGAACTGGACCTGAGAGAACCTTTGAAGACCGGAACATTAGTCAAATTGGGACCCAAGAAGTTCTGGGTTGAATTTAAGTATGCACGCCTCCCTCACTTCTGCTTCTCTTGCGGACGAATGGGCCATTTTGCTGCTGACTGCAAGGAAATTCCCTACAGAAAATCAGATTGGGGACCAAATAAAGTGGGCAACTTTGGCTCATGGCTCAAAGTTGAAATGCGAGAGAGAAGCCCTTACTGGGAGGCTTTCTATGGGGATATAGTCCCTTACCCTGAGTATGAAGAAATTATACCTGAAACTCCAGTTGAATTAATGAGAAATCCTGTAGAAGGCACGGAGACAGCTGGATGCAAAAAGAGCAGCTCTCCCCCAGTGATGAATCTTTATGCGAAGAGGGAGACTTACCAAACACGAGCTCCAACAAAGGCAAACAACCACTCTACCTCCTGACTTCACCTGTAGCAAACAGCATGGAAACAGGGGAACCTCAGCCTAAGCCGATGAAGTTTAATCGAGCAAAAAAAATGAAGAAAACTACTGAATCAAAGGCTCTTCTCATTGAGAATATGGAGCTGCTGGATGCTCCTATCCAAATGGCGACAGAAGGAAATGACTGGGCTCTGGTGGCTAGCCCTAATAAGCCACCAACCAACTCATGAATGTATTAAGCTGGAACCGCCGGGGCCGGGCAACCCCGACAGGTCAAGAGCTTAGAGCCTTAACGGCTCGAAAGGCCCACTATAGTCTTCCTTATGGAGACAAAAATAAAGACAGCAAGCTGGACAAGATTAGGAAGAGACTTAACTTTCAGGGGATGTGTCTGGTGGAACCTATAGGGATTGCCGGGGGCCTCGCGCTCTTCTGGACTGAGGAAATGCAGGTGAGGGTACAGCACAGCTCAAATCTTCTCATTGATGTGGAGTGTTAGGATCCGCTGAGCGGCAAGTTTATGAGGATCACTTTTCTTCATGCTCCAACGCATTACCCCGATCGACTGCAGCTGTGGCAACAATTAAGACGTCTTCAGGCAGACAGTTCTTTACCATGGATCTATCTAGGGGATTTCAATGACACTCTTTATCCTTGGGAAAAAGAAGGAAAGAAGGAATCGGATTACTATCGCATGGCAGCCTTTCGTGATATGCTAAATGACTGTTCACTAATGGACATTGAGAGTAAAGGATGTACGTTTACTTGGGCTAATAATAGAAGGGGAGATGAACTTATCAGAAAGAGGTTAGACCGGGGAGTGTGTACCATGGAATGGCGCGTCACGTTTCCGCGTGCTGAAATTTATGCTTTGCCAGCAGTGGGGTCGGACCAGAGCCCCCTCCTCCTCTCTTTATCTCCTGGTATATGGGGAAACAGAAAAAAGAAGTTTAAATTTGAATCATACTGGCTTGAGGAGGAAGATTGCAGGAATATAGTAAGCGAAGCCTGGACAACCAGCCAAGCCGGCATCCCAAACCTCATACAGAAACTTCAGAAAGTAAAAGGGCACTTCAACACTGGAGCAAACAGAAATTCTCTAACGCAGCCACACAAATTAAACACCTGAAACAGAGACTCACTGAAATCTCAAACAGCCACCATGATACAGGAGCCCAAGAACAGTGCCAGCTAATTAAAGACAGAATCCATCAATTATGGAGACAAGAGGAAATGTATTGGGGCCTTCGATCTAGAATTACATGGCTTAAGTGGAGGGATAAAAACACGAAATTCTTTCATGCAACTACCATTTAGAGGAGACAGAGAAATAGACTGACCATGCTCAAGATCAACGACTAGAACTGGACCAGACAACCAGCTGTCATACATCATGTCAAGAACTACTTTCGGGAGCTATATGAGACGACTAGGCCTAGAAACCTGCAACCCATATTGGATCAGTGCCCAAAGATAATAACAGAAGAAACAAATCAGCTTCTAATGGCAGAAGTTACCGAGGAGGAAGTTAAACATGCAGTCTTCCAGCTGGGGTCCATCAAGGCCCCGGGTCCAGATGGCATGAATGGCAAGTTTTATCAACACTTCTGGGAGGAGATCAAACACGACATTATCCAGACAGTCCAGAATTTTTTTCAGTCTAGTAAGTTCGAGCCAGCTCTCAACCAGACCCATATTGTGCTTATCCCCAAAATCAACAACTCTAAATATAAACACCAGTTTCGTCCAGTTAGCCTTTGCAATTTCAATTACAAAATCATCTCAAAAATACTGGCCAATCGTCTGAAACAATGGTTGCCACAGATAATTTCCCCAGAACAAAGTGCATTTGTTCAAGGCCGCCAAATACAGGATAACATAATCATTGTTTAGGAGGTGTTGCATCAAATGCGAATCAGAAAGAGAAAGAAAAAGTTCCAGGCTATCCTGAAACTGGACATGCAAAAAGCATACGACCAAGTTGAATGGGACTTCCTAAATATGCATATGCTAAAGATGGGGTTTTCAGAGAAATGGGTCCAACTGATTATGCATTGTGTTACCTCTGTCTCTCTAAATGTCAAAGTAAATGGTGAGCTCACAGGGTGTTTTCGACCTACCCGAGGCTTAAGGCAAGGTGACCCCCTATCCCCTTACTTATTCATATTGATGGCTAATGCATTATCATGGATGATAAATAGAGCAACTGAAGATGGGTCCTTAAGAGGCATCAAGCTAAACAGGTTCTGCCCTACTCTCACTCACCTCATGTTTGCTGACGATGCAATCTTCTTTATGGAAGCCACAACCCGAGAATGTCAGGCTCTAGCAGCCATATTAAACCACTACTGCTACGCCACAGGTCAAGCCATTAACCTCAACAAGTCAGGCATGTTTTTTAGCAAAGACTGTCCACAGACTCTTAAAAGAAATTTGTCTTATGAGATGCGAGTGCCTACCATCAACAAAACAGGAAGGTACTTAGGACTACCATCAGACTGGGGGCAAACCAAAAAAGAGATGCTATCATGGATACTGGCCAAAGTTAATACGAAGATGGCAGGGTGGAAGGAGAAGTACCTGTCCAAAGCTGGTAAGGAGGTCATGGTCAAGACAGTAGTGCAAGCCTTGCCGCAATACGCCATGTCGATTTTCAAGATCTCAGTATCAATCTGCAAGGCAATTGAGAAAAGAATAGCTGAGTTCTGGGGGAGGCAATCAGATTCAAAGAAGGGTATGCACTGGAAAAACTGGGAAACTCTCAAAAACAGAAAAGATCAAGGAGGTCTGGGATTCAGGGACTTAATTTCTTTTAATCTAGCAATATTGGACAAGCAGGCTTGGCGCTTGTCCCAATCTCCCTCTGCACTGTGGAGTAGCATCCTCAAAGGGTTATATTTCCCCCAAGGAGATATCTGGACAGCAAAAACTGGCCACCGACCGTCCTGGGGATGGCAGAGCATCATTCAAGGCCGTGACAATATTCTACCAGATATCAGGTGGAGAGTAGGCGATGGCCAATCCATCAGACTTCATCAAGATCCTTGGCTATCCCAAGGTTCTCGTCCCGGGCCCAAAGAAAGCCGGAATGACCCCCAAACGGTGTCGATTTAATCGACCAAGACAGTTATACATGGAAGGAAACTTTGCTGAATCAGCTTTTTGACCAGACAACTGTCAACGAAATACAGTCTATCCCTATCCCGTACCCAAAAAGGGCAGACTCACTCATTTGGACGGGAAACAACAAAGGGCAATATACCGTAAAAGGGGGCTATAACAGGGCAAGAGCAGCAACCATAACTAAAAATCAGCATAGTGCATCCTCTTCATACAGCCCACCCCGCCGTCTATGGACAGGAATTTGGGACCTGCCAATTCCACCAAAGCAAAAAGTTTTTATATGGAGTTTATGCCAGAAGGCACTACCCACAAAGGAGAACCTTTACCGGCGTAAGATCCTACCTGACCCGCTCTGTCCCTTCTGCTCTAAATACCCTGAGTCGACTGAGCACCTCTTTCTTCACTGCAAAAATGCCCAGAAAATATGGTCAGACTACAGGTTAAATCTCGGCCATGCTACTGTACCAGCGCAGAGAATGGACAAATGGATTGATAAGTACCTGGTAATTAAGACGCCCCCCAAGAACCCAGCCCTTTTGTCCGAGATCCTATGGCAGATGTGGAAACAACGAAACAACCAAATCTTTCGCCACAAACCCACAAAGGCCGAACCTTTGATCGAAACAGCCCTCGCGCAGCAGAAGGCGTATCAGAGATGGAACCCCAAAAATCGAAAGGAGAAGGAACCGACTGCTACAGTACTTGTAATCGGCTGTTGGCAACCACCGAAGTCGCCGGATCTGAAGCTCAACGTGGATAGCTCCTGGACGGAAACGAAAAGCTCGGCCGCAGGGGTTCTTCGGGACGCCAACGGGACCTTGATCGACGGATTTGCGAGGGAGATTCACGCCGGATCTCCTCTATAGGCGGAAACCCTAGCGCTCGCCTTCGGCCTGAAGCTGTTGACAAAGAACTCGATCCTGCACGTGGCGAAGCACTTCAAACTGAACAGAAGACTTACCTGCGAAAGTGACTGTCGACAGCTTGTTGAGTGCGTGATGGGCCGGCAAGAAACTCCGTGGCCCATTCAACAGCAAGTGCAAGAGATCCGCGACTTATTGGCCCACCTCTCCATAGCAGAAGTCATCTGGTGCCCAAGGGAAGCAAATGAAGCGGCCAATTGGATTGCGAAGGAATTTCGCACTAATTCTCTCCCCTATGAGTGGTTACACGACCCACCAGTCCCCTTGATCTCTCTTTTATGTTTGGACTCTGACCTATCTTGTAAGACTTTATGTTAGTAATGAAATATGCATCATTTTCGACCAAAAAAAAAAAAACTATGGCGTAGAAAGAACTTAATGTTTTTAGTAGCATATAATGTGGGTGCCGCATATTTTTAAAATTTAGTTGGCTCGGTATAATAAATCTAATTGATGCGAGTGCAATAGTTGCACGGACTTCGTACTTTGCACAATATCTCGCATGGAGATCTACTAACAGAGGCAGAATAAAATAGAGAGCACATTGAAAGCGAATGAAAGGTGTGAATATGCTAATAGAGGGAGAACCAAATAAAGAGAGCATCTTGAGCATCTTTACAAAGGGAGATGCTGAAAATGAACTTGAACAGTGGTTGAAGAAAATGTGTAATTATTTATTTATTTACCTTTTGCCCATACCACAAAGAGGGCAATTCTATGCTGGTGGGACAACTTCTTAGGATTTTTATTAGAAAGATGGATCAAGTAAGTAAAAAGTCAAGAAATTTACTTTGAGTACGTTTTCTTAAGAAATCAGTAAATTTAATTCAAATTTATTAAATTATGGAATTTCATTGCTACACAACACATATGTTTTATGGTAAGTTAATAATAACGTAAAACACGTAATTCTGCAAAAATCTTTTGGTGATAGCTATATAAATGGATCGTGTTAAACAGATCACAAATCCTATCCAAATAGAAAACCTCATAAATAGGGTGTGAGGCATAATTTTGGATAAGTCATCCTAGAGGCTATTGTATAGTGCGTTGCATGGTATCACAGATATGTTCATGCTTTATGTCCATGCTTATTGTAAATCGAGATATATCTAACTCAGCTCTTGTGTAACATGAGCAGGGATGCCAAGAGGTTGAAAGCCATGCTGTAGACTAGCTTGCCATACTTTGTCGATGTCGGTGATGGAGTAGCCACACTCATTCTCCTCCCACCCTTCTGCTGCATGGAGTATCCCTGCGACACGCCATGCGCTCATCACTCTTCGTGGCAACCAGTTCTGCAGTATTACAACGACAGTAAGGAGATTTATACTGGGGTCGCTGTATGTATTCAGCACATAAGAAATCTGCAAATCCAAACGGCTACATGGTGATGTAAGGACTGTGGTTCGGCCAAAGTAGCAATGACATGTGTCGCTGGTCTTAACTAGCTGGTAGAATCGATCTTTTTACGCTATGAGTTTACTATGAATGTTAGTATGGCAAGTTTTGTATTGTAATAAAAGCACACGTTTTCTTCCCTGCAAAAATTATCAAAGCACACTCCCTTCAACAGAATAAATAGAGACTAATTGAAATGGTAATTTTACGCCATACCATACCTCACAAGAATGCATATTCTCAAGGGACGGAGGAGCGACCATGGCTGGTGTGTGGCAGTAGAAGCAGTCGCCTCGCAACTGTTTGGGAGGGAATTGCGAATAGGGTATGAATAGTGTCCCTTTTGGTGCTTTTAATTGATCTTCTTCCGTTATGTCATCTCCAACTACCCATATCTAAAAATTTACTGATTGTTAGTGGTCGTTCGTGTATATTACTGTGATCATCAACTTGCGGTAATTAGTTCTTGTGGCATCATATCGACAGATGTAATAGCAATTAGGGTGGGGTTCCAATTCTTACTAAGAATCCAAATAAAACCCAGAAATGAACACTTTGAATCTTAAAAGTCTATGCACATCGATATTTGAAGTCATTTGCGACAAAGGGCATGATTCATTTACCTTTGGCGCACGGCCACTTGGGAGAAGCAGATTACTGTCGCACTTGTGATTGAATGATTTCTTCAGCATCTTGTACTCATGCTCAAGCAGTGTAGCCACCTAAAATACGTTTTATGTCATTATTTAAGAAGAGTAGTCAAAGGTAGCGGGCCAAATCAGAAAGATAATAAGTAAATGATGCCAAGAACAGCCCTCTTATCCTCTTTTTTGTTTATAGGACTTGAATTAACAAATTTGTTGTGAGGTGGCCAATTTCATGCTATCTCCATTATGCTGAAAATTGACAATGTTCACATGTACATGGAAGAATCACCCGTTTTGATCGAAAATTGATAAAACTTTTCGTATGTGTGTTGTAACTAATGTCGATGCTATGTCTATTCTGCTATTGAAGATATAATCTTTTTGCCCATCAGAAAGCTATGCTTTGTTGCTGAGAATCAAGTGGAATTTTCTTAATTTATACAATCGTTTATGTACTTTGCTACTGAGAATCCGGTGTCATTTTCTTAGTTAATTGAGGATATGAATTTTCTTTCCTTTTTTTAGTTAAATAGGAAGTCCTTATAATGAAGATAATATCAATATATTTATGTATTAAACCACCTCATAATCTAACAAATCAAAATTTTAGAATAGTCTGACAAATTATCCTATCAGGAGGATCTAAATTTAAACCTTTTCGAACCCTATATTTCATATGATGTTCAAAAAAAAAAAAAAAAAAAAAACCTATATTTCATATGGGAATCGAACATGTGTCTAATTTCGCTTAAATGCTACTCACAAGATGCAGCCCCGACTCCTATAAAAATGAGAGAATTACTTTAAGCATTTTTTGGGGAGCTGCCTTTGAGAATTACTATCCAGATTTATTTATTTACCTGGATTCCCCTTTGGCACAAAGCAAGAGCAATGGCATAGGCCACCTTAGTGAGCCTCCCTCTGAAGAGGACTTGGACAGTTCCTTTAGGAATGCTTTTGACCACCACAGCCACTGCTAATCCACTCCCATCCACAACTCTCACTTTGAGCTGAGGATGTCTCCCCACATACATCCCGCCATATCCATTCAGCTCCTCTCCCTGCAAATACCAAGTTTTGAGTATACGAGCATGGTTCGAAAGGACAATGACAGCAGAAATCCTAATATTTGAATCTTAAAACTTTTGTTTTGTGTTTTTAAGTCCTAAAAGTTTCAAATTCAGTGCATTAGAGTCCTTTCTTTTGAATTCGTCAATTTTTTAAGCAGGCAAAAATGAAACATGATTTTCGTATTAATTTTCTAGTCTAATGTGGGCCGTTAATAAATAATGCCACAGTTTTTCTGTCCGCTAAAACTTAACGGAGCCAATGATAGGACTAAAATGGACGGTTCTAACAAATTTTAGGATTTAAATTTAAGAAATGAAATTTTAAGGATTCAAAAGTCTATTACCGTAATAAGTTTTGGGACTTGCTTTTAGTTGTCCCTTCTTTGAATAATGTTCTTTTCTTTTTTTTGGTGAAAATTCGTGAGATCATCTTCAGTTAATATAATGTCAACCTTTTGACACTATTCATTGCGAACATTATATCATAATATGTTAAGCTTCCAAATGCTCCCACTCCCTTTTTTAAGTATTAAAGAATAATTTTGTTAAACCCTAATCAACTTTTATGAGCATATAGACTTTGTCTTGCAAAAGTGTCCATCATGAACCGATCATGATGGAATTTATTATTTCATGAGATGGAAATTATAATGTCATAAGATGCTTGCCTGGTTCAAGAGACCCAAGCACAAAACCTTGGTCCCCTTTTCCTCTGCCTGCATAATGGCTTTCTCAATCAGAACATTGATGGACTCCTTTTGCCATTGCATTAAGTACTAGAAAGAAGATCAAAGAACGATTAATGCGGATGAGAAAATGCCCAAAATTAGAGCACCAAAAACTCTTTAATACGAAACAAAAACCAACTGGGCGGATAAATAAAATAAAATCTTACTTGAGAGCTATACTTTGGAATTACCCAAGTTTGTAATTTGAGTTTACTGAAGAGATGCCGCTCAAGCACATAAGTGCGCCCATAGAACAAGTAACCATCATGGACCATAGCGTCACAGGCCAAACCAACCATAGATACCATAATGATGATTGGTCGAGCCAGGACGCGAGAGACGCGAATCCCACCCGTAGATGATAGATCGACCGGGGAGTCGTAAGATGGGTTAGATGCACGACATCGGGCACTTCCACCTCTCGCTCAAGCGAAGTCTCATGAAGTTTATCAGAGGACTTATCCATCGTTCCATAGATGTAGTCATAAAATGGCATGAACAGGGAGTAGTTAGTCCGGACCTGTGTGTGATGCAATGAGTGAAACCTGGAAAATTAGAATGATGTGATTAGTAATATCATCAATAAGCCAAAAGGTTATTTGCATGGTTCTTTCCAAGTATGTCCTATCAACTCTTTTGGTGTATAAACAGAGCTAATAGCCATGTGAAAAAATTTATGTCCATATATTTCTCAATAAGATCCAATTTGATTTTACATAAAGATTACAATAAATATGATTGATTTCATTAGATTGCACGTCCTCCAGTTTCAAACTTGATTATCCTCGAATTTCTTCTCACTAACAAATTGACCCACCATCCTTGCACGTGACACTATCTATCCTTGAGATATAGTGACAGTGTTGCTGAAATAAGGACCGGTCCATGCGAGTGAAGTTGCTGAAATAAGAACCGAACAAGTAGCCACACGACGGTCAAGAGCTTGGCTTGATCAGATCAACCAATTAGTCGGTACGATTTGGATCAAAGCGATCGTATCTTTAAATGGCTTTATCCAATTTAAGATGGAATAAAATATGACCCGTATTATATAAGTAATAGGCATTTATATTTTATCCCCCTTACAAAAAAATGTTCATTTTAGTGAAAGTTAAAAAGCAAAAAGTGCCTCTGGTTCAAATTTTTTAAGCTATTTAAATTATAGGAAAGCTACATTTAAATTTAAATGTCAAATTTTGCATTTTAAGAAAGTCCAAATTCGAATTGTAAAATTTTCAAAATGCGTGTGCACAAGAGTTTAGAGTTTATTGTAAAATAAATAAGAAAAGTCCAATATATATGGGCATTGACACTATGTTTAAATGGAAAAACTTGAGAGGTGAGAAATGTGATGTGAAAATAGAATTGTTGAAGAAAATGATTCCATGGAGCTGTTTAGAGCACAAATTACCGATTCTTTGTTGATTTAATTTTTCTTTGTCCAATTTTGATATTCTATAAAGGGCTCATTTCTTTTCCGCACCCTCAAATTTTTCCTTGGGCCCCTCCAGATCAAGACAATTGAATTTCTCACCTACCTTTTCTTCCTTTTTGCAATCTCCTCTCCACGCCTCAAAAAAAAAAGAAATCTTCCAACTACCACGTAACCCAAGAACATCGATATGTTCTTCAAAGCAACATTAATCTATCCCATCTACCCATATCGTGACAACTACCATTGTCCTAAGATCACTACCCAATTTATTGCAGGCCCTCTTAAAAACTTCTTCCGTCCCCAAATATTCATTCGGACACATGATCACGTGCATGTCCCTTTCCTCACACTCCTTAAAAGGAATGTTTGGATTGTCAAGCTGTCAATGACCCACCTCACCACAGCAATTATTGTATTGGAAATTATGATATTTTTTAAATTAGTTACTCAGATGTATGTGTCTTAACACGTTTGCATCCACAATTTTCTTTTGCTCATAGTAATAATGACACAATAAATTTTCCATCGACACTTGTTTTTTGGAAGTATGGAGTGACAGCATATCGAACATTTATTAGGAACTCAATCTACGCATTTACTTCCAAGAAGTTATCATATTAAATTGCACAATATCATCTAGGTTAAGACTGATATATAAAATTAGTATATTGAATGATGTGGTCAACTATCAATGAGGTCATATTCAATATTCAATAATGATTTCCATCACATAAGTGTGTTGATCTTTGCAAACCAATCTTAATATACTCACCGATGATTGATAACCGTGGTTCAGAGAGCGAGAGGGAGACTTACGAGGGGGTGTTCATGAGGTACTTGAGAGGGGGAAGGTATGAGAAGATCCACTTAGGAATGACCTCGAAATTGCAGTGCCCCATGTTGTTCATTAGGTCAATATAAGTCACGTAGCCAGCGAGTGACATGAACGATGCTGTCCCCATCCGCACCGTTGTGTATTGAGGCATTGCAAACAGTGCGAAGTACGCCAAGTGCTCCGCAAATGGATGAATCACAGCTGCAATCAGCCAAAAATTTCACTCAGCGACTCATTGGTCTGTACAATTGAACCTAGAGAATATATTGCACATTCAGTTTGATTATGATGCAAGACATGGTACGACTTCTTACCTAAATAATGTACAGCAAAGGGTGTGTCAAAGTTATTTGTATTGGTTGTTTGAAAAAGTCGATCGTTAAGTGGATGGATTGCGATAATTTACATTGCAAACAAAATTTGACGTATCAGCTAATGAACACGTTTTAGTAAAAGAATTTAGTGCATCCAGCATTATCCAAATTAACGAGTTCTTTTTTTCTTTTTCTTTTTTTGGGTTTTCTACAAGTAGGGTGCATAATTCCAAGAAGAGAAAACAAGTTGCAAAAACCATAAGAAGTTCAAATGTATTTGGAACAATATCACCAGTAAGTCCCTCTATTTTTACTGGAAATTCACAATCGAACTAATTCTTTTTTTTCTTTTTTCTTTTTTCCTTTTTTATGTTCAAAATAGTTCTCTTACTTTTTTAAACATGCGACCGATCGTCCTTGAGGCGTTCCTATGACAGATTCTACTGACATGACTTAGCTGTTAAAAATTGTCGATGTGGACTATTTTAGAGAAAGATAAGGTGGAGTGGATATGTGAACTATTATTATTACTATTAGCGTTTTCAAAATGCCCCATATCAACATTACCCATTTTGGCTAAAAACCAGTGAATTTCATCATCCTCTTTACTTCTCAAGGGCTTCCTCAACTTCAAAACCTCTAGCCGCCCCTTGCACCAGCTCAATCTCTTCTAGTTTGCGGCCTCAAACTCGCGGCCATGGTGGCTCAAGCTTCAAGCTCGCACCAATGGCCACGTGATCTTGAATGTTGTGACGGTGGAGAGCAAAGTTGGTGGGCAGCCGAAGAAAAGAGGGAGTAATTAAGATTTGCAGGATAGTTTATCTTAGTTTGATTGAATACAGTGTAAAATGCACATTTTCATGATCTGAAAATTAGGCAATGAGGATGCATTCACATTGTGACAGAGATCCCCCTACCACTTGGACAAGAACAAAGAGTACTATAGGTGCGAAAGATCTGTTGTCATAAGTTCCTAAACATAAGAATAGAAACAAAGATTAATCTCTATATTTAACCAATAGAAGTATGACAATCTCACTTAGGAACGAGTTCTGTGTAATAAGATAAAGCTAGGTGAACTGCTTGATCACATGGCTTATGATACTTACAAGAAAAGGAAACTTACATACATATCACATGAAGAAAAACACACGGATAGGCTATAATAATTTTTTTATGTGTATGGTCGACTCCATTCCTTAATTATAGGATCATGATAGCTATGTGATGATATGATTACGAGATATTAATGCTCCTTATATTATGACTAGTCTACTAAATCCATATGTTAAATGATGTGAAAAATTGCAACTTTTCCTATAAATGAGTAATTAATTAATTCAACATCCACCACAACCTACCAGTTCATGGCAAAAAATATCAGATATCTTATTGTCCTGTCAAAATTTACAGTATCAATTAAATCTAGAAAAGTTACGTAAATACTCTATGTGAATCTATGAGTTGATATATAAAAATTGTGAATTTTTTTCGTACTTAAAAATAATAATAAATAAATAAATGCTTAGGCACGCTCCAAGGAATGGAATAAAAAAAGTCATAAATGAAAGCCACAAACTCTTAATGTATAAATTTCAGCTAATTATCTGCGATGAGGCATGCGAGTACAAAAACTTCTCTATCCGTGTTTTAAAGTTACTGGGCCCTTTTCATTTTTCTCTTTTTGCTGATATTATCAACTTGATAAACTCTTGTTATGGTCCCCTCTGTTATGGTTGAAGAAACTCCAAAAAAGGGGTTGCACACAAAAGAAAACGATCTTTGATGATCTTCTGATCCCTGTTGAGCAAAAAAAGGAAAAAATGTTGTTGGGGATGGAAAAGAAGATGGTTATGTTGGATGAAGGGACTGACCCAGTCTCTTCCTCGGTCGACCTGCTCAAATTCAATGCCCTTGTCACCGATCCTGCCATTCCCTCTGGCGTCGCGGTACCGAGTCAGAGTTCAAATTTGGTCGTGCCCGATCCTCCGTAGCAAAAACGGAAATACTAGGAACGTCGACAACTCTCTTCCATTACTATTGACGAAGACGTAAGTGCTGTGGACCACCCAAGGAGCCAACACCGGGTACGGCACACGGAGAGCTGACAGAAGAGCTGCCTCTAGGACAGTTGATCAGCCTTATCAATTGAAAATTAAATGCGAGACAACGAATGATCCTAGGAAGTTGCCTTGATGTTTTCAAGAGAGTTGCCTTATAAGAATATTTTGTTGCCCTATCTTTTGAGTATGTGCCCCCACAAAGCTTGCAATATCGACCGATTGCTCATTGCTTATCTATTGTAGCATCCTAGAGACGCGCGCTACGCCGCCCATCTGCTCAACCACCTGCTCATTGCTCATCTATTCTAGCATCCTAGAGACACTTGCCACGTGGCCTATTCTGCTCAACCACCGGACGAGCATGGGCGAGATAGATTTACCTAGAAGAAGCACAAATACTCGTGCTCAGGCCTAACCTGTGATATCATTCCTAAATATTTAATTTATTTAATGTTGTCTGTGAATTTTAGCATAATGTACAATGTTGTTCTTGAATTTTAATTTATCTAATATAGTCCCTGAACTTTTAATTTATTTAATGCAACATGCAATTTATTAAGAGGATGTTCCCCAAATTTGCAAGGTACATATAATCCAATCAATGCAAATCCACTAGTATATTAAAGTCTACATTTGAGAAGTCAAGTACATTTTACTCTTTGGTAAACAGAAGTCGAAAATACAGCATCCATACTTAATCACATACAAAATTAGGGATTAGTCCCAAAAAAAAAAAGGAAAAAAAAGAAGTAAAGAATAAAGTAATTACATGTAGATATTAGGAGAAATTTACATAACTATCACTAATTATCAAATCTAAAAATGTAAAAGGAAATTAAAATTAAAAAAACGAATTTAAAAAAAAAAAAAAAAAAAGCGGACCGGGCTTGGTCCGGTCCTTCTCTTTTCTCCTCTCCTTTGTATGTCTTTTCGCTTGGGCCAAGCCCAGCTTCATTTACTTTTCTCTAAGCCCAGCCCGTGTGCTAGTCTTCTTCCTTCTCACGACGGTCGCGCTCTGCCAAAAGAGAAGACAGGTCAGAGAGAGGAAACGGATGGCGAGTGGCAGAGGGCCCCAGCAGGATCCGCGAGTCGGGGCCAGACCGACCAGCGAGCTGGTGTTGGCAGAAGCCATGCGCACTGGCTGATGCCCTCAAAGAAGAGGGAAAGGAGGATCGGTGAGGGAGAACAGCACGCAGAGAGAGAGTTCGAAAGAGAGAGAGTGAACCAGAGGGAGGAGGGAAGCTTGAGGGAGCAGCTAGCCCTTGCCGGAGGCCCGTCCGCCCGCCGTTGTCTGCCGCAACTCTTCCCCGGACGATCTCAGAGAATATCAAACAACATTAATTCTAACCCACCAAACATTTGGTTGTCACATCAAATGCACTTGTTTTAATTTGGTCGAAACATTTATTGATTCCCATTATTATACTTGTCAAACATGGGCAAAGCCAGCAACAACAGCATAATTAGCGACGGGCGAGCTTTAGGGAGGGAGAGATTTTTGAAAAAGAGACGGCGGGCGTCGTACGAGCGGGAGAAGAAGCGTGAGGGGAAGTGTGCTTCTTCGTACGAAGAAGCGTGCAAAAAGGTTAAAACATTTAATGAAGAGAGAGATGGGAGACGCAAGACCTTTTCTGAAAAGTGATGGTGGGCCCGTCTCCACGTGGAGCCATGTATCGCCTCTTCATTGGGCTGTCGCACGGCTACCTTAATATTTTCTCCTCTCTCTCTACTTCCTTGTCCTTAAAGTGCCTATAAAATGCCCGTCACTTGCCCGTCACTACTCCATGCACGTTCTCCTCCTCTTCGTCTCCTCCTTCACCCTTACCCTCCTCCTCTTCGTCTCCTCCGTCACCCTCCCTCCTCCTCCTCTTCGTCTCCTCCGTCACCACCTTCCATATGGAACACCTCTACCTCTACCTCTCCCTCCTCCTCCTCTTCGTCTCCTCCGTCACCCTCTCCCTCCTTTTCCTCTTCTACAAGCACCGTTCCCACTATGCCGCCTCGAACCTCCCCCCGGGCAACATTGGCCTCCCATTCGTCGGCGAAAGCCTCGACTTCCTCTCCGCCGGGTGGAAAGGCCACCCGGAGCGGTTCTTCTTCGACCGGATCACCCGCTGCTCCTCCTACGTCTTCAAGACCTCCCTCTTCGGGGAGCCCACCGCCGTCTTATGTGGCGCCGCAGGCAACAAGTTTCTCTTCTCCAACGAGAACAAACTGGTTGTCTGGTGGTGGCCTAACTCCATCAACAAAGTCTTCCCTTCCATAACCCAGACCTCTCAGACCTCCTCCAACTCCAATGAGGAGGCCAAGAAGATGAGGAGGATGCTCCCCAACTTCCTCAAGCCCGAGGCGCTGCAGCGGTACGTCGGCATGATGGACACCATTGCCCAGCAGCACTTCGCCATGGGGTGGGAGGGCAAGGACGAGGTCACCGTCTTCCCCCTCACGCAGCGGTACACCTTCTGGCTCGCCGCCCGCCTGTTCCTCAGCGTTGAGGACCCAAGGTATGTTGCAAGGTTGGCTGACCCGTTCAAGCGCTTGGCCTCCGGCATCATCTCGATCCCCATCAAACTGCCGTGGACGCCATTCAACCGCGCCATCAAGGCCTCCAACCTCATCAGGAAGGAGCTGAGGGCAATCATCAAGCAGAGGAAGGTCGATCTGGCCGAAGGGAAGGCCTCGCCGACGCAGGACATATTGTCCCACATGCTCCTGGCGACGGACGAGGATGGGAAACACATGACCGAGCTCGATATCGCCGACAAGATTCTCGCCTTGCTGTTTGCTGGCCACGCCACCACTAGTGCTGCTTGTACTTTCGTCGTTAAATATCTCGCTGAGCTTCCCGCGATATATGAACAAGTTTACAAGGGTAAGATTTTCTTTTTCAGTTCCATTCTGTCATTTATCTTTTTCCTTTGTCCCTATCTATCTGTACGTACTGACTGCTATTTTTTTTTGTATGTAATCGTGCAATAAACAGAGCAAATGGAGATCACGAAGTCGAAAGCTTCGAATGAGTTGCTGAACTGGGAAGATATTCAGAAGATGAAGTACTCGTGGAACGTGGCCTGTGAAGTCTTGAGGCTTGCCCCTCCTCTCCAGGGTGCGTTCAGGGAAGTCATGAACACCTTCATGTTCGATGGTTTCTCCATTCCGAAGGGTTGGAAGGTAAACACAACCCCACTTTGTCCACTGTTCATCTCTTAACTAGCGAACTAACAACTAATTATTTTCTTAGATCTATTGGAGTGCGAACTCAACCCACAAGAGCGCCAAATACTTCCCTGAGCCAGAGAAGTTTGACCCAACCCGGTTCGAAGGGGATGGACCAGCGCCATACACGTTCGTGCCCTTCGGGGGCGGCCCCAGGATGTGCCCAGGGAAGGAGTACGCTCGCCTGGAAATACTCGTCTTCATGCACAGTCTGTTGAAGAGGTTCAGGTGGGAGAAGAAGCTTCCGGACGAGGACATCGTCGTTGACCCGATGCCGATGCCTGCGAAGGGACTTCCGGTTTATCTGCACCCGCACAAAGCTTAAATGTTCCGTGAAGTTTGACCCAACATCACTTTTCCTTCTTAATGCTTCATTTCTTGTCTGGTTTTGTGTGCGCTTTTCCCTGCTTATGGAGTGAATTTTTTTTTTTAGTCGACCTTGTGGAGTGAATTTTTTTTTTTAAGTCGAACTTGTGGAGTGAATTTTTTTTATTTTAGTCGAACTTGTGAAGTGGATTTGATAGACGCAGGTGTTGGCTCTCTGACTGCGTTGAAAATCACGAATGTTCTCATATTTGATAGCTAGTATGAACAAGATTTAACCGTGCATGCAACTAACAACTCTCCTGGATACACTACTTACCACCAAGAGCAAACTCAATTTAAAAAAAGGAATTCACAGAACATTCAGACCAACTCGTGTAAATGCCAACAACAGAAATACATCCAGACCAACTCGTGCCAATGCCAACAAGAAAAAACTTTATTAACAAAAAAAAATTCATAGGATGTTTACGAAACTTAGTTCAAGAGCGAACTTGACGAGGGAAAATTGGGGCGACCATATTAGGTACCATCGCACAGTTTGCCCCGACACACCAACCAACTCGAACTCTACCCACTAGCTATGCTTGCAAAGCTATTCCAAGCTCGAAATATCAGAGGGTATCGCAAGGGAAAAAACTCAAGAAGCTGCTATTACGTTGGGGTTAGAATTGAGGGTGTGGGGTTTAAGTCGCTGCGAGGTAGCGTCAGAAGAGGAAATGTTTCCTTAATTGAAAATAGGAAATATTTACAAAGCCGTTGGAAATTGTAGTGAAAACAGGCTTGCGTCCTAAAACAGGAAATATCTATGTCTTGAATCAAATTAGGAAATATTTCCCATTTTGAAGATAAACGGTAATTATCCGTGTGCGGTTAGCAATTACATAATTTCATTCTATTAATAAATAAATGAAGAATTTGGTACAATCCATGTGTACATTCAAAAAGGAAATTTTCTAGTCTTCGACATGTATGTTATAGATACACGTTGTTCCCATTAATTTGGCTATTTTTACATTATAAATAGACAAATAAAAGTTCTAACATGATTGGCTGATTGTTTTGCTCTCATAGTTAGATACCAAAAAGTCCTTTGATCCATAAATTTTTCATAATATTACGAACTAATGCAATAGAAGTAATGATTTACCAATATAAATATCTCACTTGCATAATAAAGCTCGAAGAGACTAAAAATCTCAAATTCAAATTCCTCCTTACGTGTCCGCTTTAGATTGCAATAAGTACCGAATTGTACGACACATTTGGCAATTTCCCACTGGAAACTGGGACTTCGGACAATCCCACTTTTTTTTATGAAAGGCTGCGCATGAGAATGCCTTCGAATGTAATGCCAGGTCCGAACGCCAGCGCAAGCCCCCACTCCTCACCACCTTCTCTGTTCATCAGCTCATCTCTCATGTTCTCAATCACGTAGAATATGGTGTTGCTGCTCACATTACCGTAGTCCATCAGCGCCTTCCTGCTGCACTCCAACTTGTCGCTCCTCAGCTTCAGCGTGTTCTCCAGCTTGTTCATGATCGCCGGCCCGCCCGGGTGGACCGCCCAGAACACGTCGTTGAACCCCTCGCTGAGCCCGGCCGTCGCCATGAGGCCCTTGCAGAACTCCTCGATGTTGGCCTCGATCTTCTGAGGCAGGTCTCGTCCCAGCTTGAAGTAGATGCCCTCGTCCGAGAGGCGGCCGTCGATCACGTCGTGGGTCCCCGGGAGGAACCGCTGCGCCGCATGGCTCAGCTCCATGAAGGGAGACTCTCCATGGCAAGGCAAGGGGTCCGCCCCGATGATGGCTGCCGCCGCACCATCCCCGAACAGGGCGGCCCCCACGAGGTCGTAGGGGCGGGCCTTGTTCGGTGGCCGGAAACCGAGGATGGTGGTCTCGGACGTGGTCAGCAGGATGCGGCTCCCCGGGTTGTTCTCGGCAATGTCCTTGGCAACACGGAGGCCAGTGACACCACCGTAGCAGCCAAGGAAGTAGAGCATCACCCGACCAACGTCGCTCCTCAGGCCAAGCCGGGTCGCGAGGTGGAGGTCGCCGCCAGGCAGGCGCAGCTCGCTCGAGGAGACGTAGACGAGGTGGGTTATGTGCCCCGGAGGCCGGCCCCATTGCTTGATGCAGGAGAGGCTGGCCTGGAGAGCCATCTCCGTGACTGCTGGGTTGGCAATCTCAAGCCTTTGGTTGAGTGTGGGAGAGCCTTCCCGGGCCAGTTCAGGGTACTTGTCTAGGATCTCCTTGGACATCACTGTGTATCTTGTCTTCACAGTGGTGGTTTTACCTGCCAAAAGCAGATAGGAAAATCTCATGTTGTCTAACTCTCAAGAGCAGAGCATTTAAGCAAATGAAAATAGATCGAGGCTCTCACTTGTTTTACCTTGGCGTTTGCATGTCCCCTGAACCTAGTGATACTGTGACAATATAATCTACCACAATTATGGAGTCTACAATGTGAACAGACTGGCTGTAGTTGGACGAAGATGTTCTTCCAAATATCAACCTAGGTGAATCTAGGAATATACGGGTACTGCGACTAATGTTGCTAACTTAAAAGAACAGGAAAAGGTTACCGTACAACCCTTGTATTTTGGTTGGTATATACAAATTCAGGAATACATGTTTTCCTTCTACGAAACACATTCTTCGAATCACATTTACTTTGGCCATATGCATTCTAGAGACCGAGGAGAATGGAGTTGCGATATTCAATGACCGGGTACAGAGTGGTTATGCTTACAGAGGCGCTCAAGCTTCTCCTTGATGGAAGCGTCTTCGCATTTGGTGTCCCGGATGAACCCCTCCACCAAGCATTCCTGCGGGATCACCTGGCTGGGGAAGGCCTTGCCAATCGCAAGGATCGTGGCCTTGCCTGGAGTGGGAGACCGCCTGATCGAAGCAGGACGAGGTTTGGCAGAGCCGGTGGCATCAACTTTCGACATCTCGTGGCACCCAAAGGAGGGAGGAGGAGGAGGAGGAGCTCTGGAAGATGAAATGGTTGTGTGGTGGATCCTCTGTTTGGAGTGTGAGCATATAAATAAGAGCTCAGGCTTGTGCCCTTGCAGAGAGTTGGTTTTTAAAGAAAGAAGAGGCATTGAACAAGGATGAATGATTAGTTTTATGTGAGTCGGTGCGTTCTTGTTTGCGGAGCAGGAATGCTATGACTCCATTTATTTTAGTCCTTTGGCCAATGAGAAGAAGCAATTCATCTGTAAGGCAATAATCTTTTTCCTTCTCCTGCTGTACGCACTCAAACCATTTCTCACTTACCATTCGTTGGCTTATATTATACAACGTGCAAGTCCACATTCTATGAGTTCCTTTCATCACCTTGTACTGGATTGAAGTTCTAGGGCTAGCCGATAGGCAAATTTGTTGGAACAGAAGGATGGGCATCCGGGCGGGTATTCACTTGGTAGGACACTTGATTCGATGAGCGATGGCACTGTCAACCATTTCATTGTCGAACGGTACCATTGCCATTGAAGTTTCATGCGCATTGTCGTTTCCATTTTGAACTACTGAAATTCATCCACCTAGATTGATAATTGTTGAGCTGAACTACGTTTAAAGGCGGCATAGATCGAGCTCTGGATAAGTGCATAAAAAGATGAAATGAAGAGGTCCGTTATGATTAGTCCCAACTAATTGTCTAATTATCAAAGAAAGGACATGCCGAAATAGTGCGTCCATAGATAAGTATGTAATGACGCTGAGCAAATTACACGCTCCAATTCAATCTCACCATTCCCAGCGTAATGCCGCATCATATATGCAAACAGAAAATGAATCCATTCTCGCCGCATTTCTTCGGGTCTGGCCAGGAGTGAGGACCAACTGTGCAAAACATGCAAAAGCTTTCTACACATTTTGGAAAAATTGCTTTGCTAAAGAAAATACCCTTCTATTCCTCTCACTTGTTAAATGTAATTGAATCAAACGCAGGCCTAAAACGGACATTTTTAACAAGATGGAAGGTGATGCTACTTCAGGACAGAGTTCTAAAGATCAATTCTGATGGGTGTCTCTTCTTCAGATCAGACCAATTGTAGCCAGAAAGGCACATCTTGAGCCCTCCTGTTGGACAGGAGCTAAACCTAGGCAATGAATAGGTGATTCGGCAGCATCAGTGACATTCATGGACCATCCTGGACCATCATCGCTAGCTCTATTCTATTTAGGCAAACGAAAATCATTGTTGACTTATGGAGAAAGAAAGTGGCACGATCTATGGCACAATCTATTCACATAGGTTCTGGCATCTTTCTTGTTTGCAAAAGGGTGGATATAAATACATGATGAACCTTGCCCAGCATGAACATACAAAGGATCAAGAGGGCTCTTCCACAGGTTAAACCAGGGCACCAAATCCGCTGACCTCCATCATCTTTCTTGTTTGCAAAAGGGTGGATATAAATACATGATGAACCTTGCCCGGCATGAACATACAAAGGATCAAGAGGGCTCTTCCACAGGTTAAACCAGGGCACCAAATCCGCTGACCTCCATCATCTGGGGGCTGATGCCAATAACTACTGTGAGCAGCAAGCATGACATTAGAGGTTACAATGAGGGTCCATAATTTGATTCGACCATCACAATTCCAGTGGAGAAACTGTGGAAAACCGTAGCTTTCAGCAATGTTATGGGGTCAGTGACAGCAACTGGTCTCATGACTGACGTCGATAATAGTACCTGTCCAAAAAGGGTAGAATCGATTGAGACAGAGAGAAAGGGAGGGAGGGAGGGAGGGAGGGAGGGAGGGAAGGCTGGGACATACACAAATATCTTTATGCCAAAGATCGTGGCATATTTCCGAAGAAGGCGTTCCACGGTGTACCATTCCGAGCGATCTGATCCATCTTGATAGCCAACACGTGGCATGTGAATGGAAGCTTTTGTGGGGAGCAAAAAAATTTAGAATTATTACACAGAAAGTTCCCAATTCCACGACAACTTCAACACACTTGTCAGTGTACTCCGTGAAGAGCAAGGATTAATCATAAAACAAAACCAGGTGATGCTTTCAGTGTAAAAGTACTGTTACATATAAAATTAAGACATGTGGAGAAGGATGAAGCAGAAGGATCATATGTTATCATCTTATAAAGCACCCAACCAATGAACAGAAGCTTTACCAGAATTCTGAGCAGCTGAATAGGACGCCTTTGAGAGGCAACATTCCAAGTCAGGCAAAGAGATGTTGCTTCGGGGAGCCTTACGCCTTGGGTTATACGATTGTACGACAGCCAAAGCCACCCATTCAGTATGACCATCCTGCACATTCTGCTCATGTTCGTGGTCTGCAGTGCACCCTATTCAGCAAAACAAAGCTATATATGAAACAGAGGAAACTCAAAAGTCTCATGACAGTTAACCACAGGTCCCAAAACCACACTTTTAATCAGGAAGAAGTAGCGTGCATATAAGGCCAGGATAAACCCGTAACAAAGAAATGGGATGACTTTAACATCCACTCTCACATGCAAGCCCAACAAAAGTTTGATAAAGAACACACTAGAATTGAATGCAATGAATAAGATAAACAAGTATTTACACACAAGGAATATAGGGAATTGAAAGTTGACGTTATTACTATGTTAAAGGACTCGACCAAGATAATTTTAGGCAGAAGAAGTGACTGTTAAATTAAAGGATTCGACCAAAAAGTTGTAGGATCAGGAAATAACTGCATCTAAGACTTATGTAAACTCTGAAAGGTTATGTGGGATAAGTTCAAGACAAACAAAGTATCTATAATTCATGAATGAATGCCTATAGCACCTGAATATCTCAAATGACATATTCCTTGCACCAACAAGACTTTCAAACACCTCACATGTCATTAACTGAAGACCATTCAATTTTCCTCTTGCTCAGACTTCAACATATCATGTACTAAACCAAGTATTCTAGATGAGAACGCAGATCTAAAATGGCTAACCATCAATCTTTATGAGATGAAGATCACCAAGATGCAGGTCCCCAAATTTGGCAGCACGTTCATATGCTGCAGGAATATCTGAGGAAAGTTCCGCCAAGGCATTGAACATCCCACCATGGCCCCATTTCCCAGAGTTGTCTATGCAACTGCCAGAAGTAAGTGATTCAACCATCAACAAATTGTCTATTAGAAGCATGACATTCCTCGACTATCAGAATAAACATCGGCAAGGTATGGCATTTGGAGATTGGGGAGGTAAGAGGCTCTAAAATAGGTAGAGCACCATTTTTTTTCCTGAAAGACCATTGGCTCCAGAAGATAACTACAATTACAATCCCCACACTTCTCATATGTTTCATTGAAAATTGTGCTTTAGCTCATAGGAGAGATTTCCTGAGGGTGTTTTAGGAAGTGAATCTCAAAGCGAATTGGACAAGGTTGGAGCTTCAACTTTTGAGGAAATATGAAACAAAAATAAGATGGTCACTCCAATAAAATGGGCAATGGAATTATAAACCTGAGTGAGACTGTGGCAAGCTCAATGAGGCAAATTCAGTGCTCTTTAAAATTTGGGGATGCACTCTGGATTAATTTCAACAAGGAATTGCATTGTAGATAAAAATTGGTCATTCTTTGTGAATTCTTGATTGCAATGGTTAAGTAATAAATGTAGAATAGTAACCTTACATAATTAAATATTCAAGGGAAAATAATCTCTAGCTAATCCAATTCTTACGTGAAATTACACATTCCATAACGAAATGAATCCTAAAGGCACATTGTGAATTAGTCCAGGGCTTTTATATAAATTTTTATTGAAAATAAGAGGGAGAACATGAGAAAATATAAGGAGGATGGCCTGCTTACAGCAATTCAAAAGGTTCATATGCAATATCATATTTAAAACAAACTGGATAAAAGTAGACTTCAATTTCAAAGTATCTAACCTGAATATGATGGTGTTTTCAGAAGGACAAACTTTAGATGGTTGTGTGCAATCTCCATAAACAAAATGGAGAGAACCTGAATCCGATGATATGTCCCTGTCAATAGGCAAAATAGGTTCCTTGACAGATGATGAATTGTATCCAAGGGATTCCCACTTTAACAACTTTTTTTCCTCCGCCTTCTTCTTTGCATTCTCAATACTTAAACGCCTATCCTCAGGTTCTAAGGCCCTCCTGGGCCCCAAAAGCTCATTCTGTTCGATACTAGCCTGTGATGTGTCCTTAAATTTTTCAACCCATGAAAGATAAGAAGACTCATCAAAACCAGGATCAAAAGCCACAGAAGTAGAACTTCCTTCCACAATAAGTTCACCGGTGTCTGTTACATTGGCAGGATCAATCTCAAATTTCCTCTCATCCTTGCCCAATTCATGGCGCATTGCAATTATCTTTTCAACCACAGCATTCACTTCAGACAGCTTCGATTCACCCGACTTAGCATTAATCTCAGTAGGATCAAACATTTGAAGCCCATATATGATGGAGCGGAAATCACCATTTTCAACTTCACTTTCATCTCCTTTCTCTGTAGAACCATCTCCTATGACATTTTGGCTAAGGAGCATTTTTCTCTGTGCTCTCCTCATGATAACCTTTGATTCATGAAAACTTTAGAGTAAGTACAGGTCATCAATGCTAGCATCAAAGCATGAAGTCTTTACCTCTTCAACTGTACGTGCCGTGACCAAGTTTATGGATAACACATGACTCATTTGACCTATCCGGTGAGCACGCTGCAGAGCCTGCTTGTCCACCTGGGGATTCCAATCTTGCTCGAAAAATATAACCTATCCAAAAAATTCAACTGGCAATGATCAATTTGATAGAAAGCTACTATGAGGAGTACTTGTAATAATTGGTACAAGTACATATTTAGCTTACAGTATCACGCATGAAGGTCACCATATATTGTAATTATAAATTACACACATGGTGCCGCAGAGAATGTCACCTATTCAGTCTGAATTTCTCAACTTGACTTCTATAAGGTATCAAAGCAGAACATTCCGTTTTCAGAACTCTCTGGGTCCCTCAACATCTCACTTGCTTTGCTTTAGTGTTAGGCCAAATTCCATTTCACAAATAGATAGATGGGGGTTTTAGATATAATTTCACTACGCCTTCACCAAACAACTTAATCTTTTGAATAACTGGACGTGGTCTCACAGATTTATTCCCACATCAAATCATAACTCGAACTTTCTCCTATATGACTAACTAGAATTATTTTCTGTTATGGCATCACATCCATCATCAGCAGAGTTGAGATTTTTCTTCATAATCATTGCCTCCAACTTATAATTTTCAGATTAAAAAATTAAGAGAGAACATACAAACTGACATCAACTTCTACCAACTTTACTGTCAGAACTTTACAATATATGAATTATATTTTTCTTTGGACAAAATCTAGAAAAAACTCCCCAAGTAAAAGAAAGGATGAAACTATTGCTGCCAAGCTCATTTTTGGCTTGAAAAGTCAGCAGCCCACCTCTGCCATGGCATATTCAATCATGACCAGAAAAATGGGAAAAAAAAAAAAATCTTAAAACCAAATACTTTACAGTCTCTCAGATTCAGTGTTATACTGCAATAGAGAGACTATCATGTTTGTGGTCTATGCTCTATTCTTTGTTGTCATCACAGTGTCACACATGCTCCTTCACATTCAATCAAGCAGCCTTGATACAAATCACCACTAAGTTTGATTCCCAACCAGTATTGTCCCACAGAAAGTGTATTCAAATATGCATCTGAGTCCTTTGTGGCAACCGAAAACCAAAATTTAATCAAATGTTTAAATGAATAGGTGGAAAAGCCTTGAGGGGTCCTGACCAATACAAGAAGAAAGCTAAACTCGACCATGACTTCCATGGTAATTGTTAGCCATGACATACAGGCTGGCGAGCATATGTTTCATCTCATATTACTGGGGGAAAAAGCAGACCGATTAGCTTTTTAATGAGATACTCACTGTATCAGCAGCTACCAGATTTAAGCCAACTCCCCCAGCTCTTGTGGATATCATGAAAACAAATGCACCATTTTGATTAGGTCCAGAGTTCTGATTGTCTTTTACTGATTGTTGGCTAAAGCTTCTAATTGCAGCAAAACGTTCTTGAGCCCGAATTGATCCATCAAGACGCTCATAAGAATATCTCCGAAGCTCCAGATAATCCTGCGTTGCATTTGAAAACTCTTAGCTAAACAGATGTCGTATATGACATATCAGTAATAGGAGGATTAGAACCTGTAGAATGTCAAGCGTGTGGGTCATCTGGGCAAAAAGAAGAACACGGTGGCCGGAAGTATGTAGTTTGTGGAGCAGTTGATCCAATATTATCAGTTTACCACTAGCCTGTTTATGAAAGTAAAGACAAATGGAAATAGATCAGAACTAAGGATAGTTCAGACAAAGCTCAAATCTACTTATAGAAGCCAACTTAAGCAGACGGTTCCACATTATAGCTCAGTCCAGATTCAACAGCTTAAGAAAGCAAATAATCCCTTGTTTCTTTTCGTCCTCCTGTGAGCCTTCCAACTACAAGGGACCCAACCTCTGCATAGAAATTTTCTGTGCAATTTAAAAAAAGGAGGCATCTAAAATTTCTATTTGGCCCAATAAGAACAACGTTCCTTTCAGTTATAAATTTGTAACAGCATCCTTAATTTCTAATAATGGGGATAACATCGACCTACTATCTATTGGTCAGGTATATGATGTACTTTACTAACAATGTTAAAGACTAACGATTGTCAATGTTCTAGTAACTCATACATTTACAACTCAAAACTAAATCATAGCAGTAAACAGTAATCTACTATTGTTTTTGTGGATGGTTTGTTATTTTTTAGGAAATTACAAACAGGTAAGCGCCCATTTATAAATCTAAAATAAGTGGCAATCTACTATTATTTGTTGACCAAATTGCTTTTTTCCATTGATAACTTATAAATAGTTACGCAACTATTTGTAAAAGTAGATGGTACTCTACTACTGGTTTGTGGATAGTAAAAGTGATATTTCTTTGGTAACTTACAAACAGTTATGCTGCCACTCTGAAATCTAAAAGTAAGTGATAGTCTACTATTGTGTTTGCAGAAGGTAAAATTGTCATTTCATTAGTAACTTACAAACAGTTACACATCAACTTGTAAATCTGAAAGTTAGTGGCAATCTACTGTGGGGCTTGTCGATGGTAAAATTGTCATTTCACTGGTAACTTACAAACCATTGACCATACCAACGCATTATTGATCACTTTTTATTTACCATCCATTTTTCAAATCGATGGTAAAATTATCATTTCACTGGTAACTTACAAACTGTTGACCAGACGGACACATTATTGATCACTTTTTATTTACCATCAATTTTTCAAATTTACTGCCGATGTTACATATTTGCATTCACAGAATAATTTCGTTTTCAGCAAACAGAATTCAGAGATCTGCTTAAAAGTGATCCTACCTCAACCAGATGTTCACCTTCTTCATATGGTTCAGGTTCAATACCGGGGAATAGATATGGGTGGCTGCAGGTTTTTCTCAACTGCATTACCTACAGACAAGCAATAAAATGAGCAATACAAAGAGGAATGAATTCAGCAAATTTGACACATCAAATATAATCGGTAATTTTGGCCCATAGTGGATATATAAAACATATCAACAATAGCTTTACAACAGCGAGAGCTATACGATTGACCTCAACTTGGTCTAGAACTCCAACTATGGCACCACAAGATATTGGATATTATTTGTGTGGGGAAATGGGAAATTCTCTAGTCCATGATTAAATTCAGGAATGGCTTTAGGGCCAAGCACCACAGAGCTTTTGAAACAATCAAGCGCCTCAAATGATCTCATATGACTGAAAACATTTTTCTCCAGCCTACGCACGTAAAGTATGTGCTTACCACTTCCACGGGTTAAATGCTTTTTATCCATATTTTGGTGACCAATTGCTATTCCAATAAACTTGATCCTTTCTTTTTATAGGTAAAAGATAGAAGTATAGGGAAACAAAGGGGTGAAAACCCATACACATAAAGAGCTCACACAGGCATATATAGTATTAACCTTATTGATCTTAAAGAATAAAAGAAGGTAGCTTTAAGCCTATGAACTAGATAGCGTAGTTTGGTTGTGAACAAATTACAGGAACAAGAAGTTTCCTCTTCCATTGTTAACCCAAAGGAATACCGGACTTAATTTACAGCCAGAATATCGAACTATTGACATTGACAATTTATAGAACAACCTGATGGTATTATACAAAAAGGTTAGATGACAATACTCCCAAATGTCTTCTTTCTTTGTCTCGATTAATAAGGACATCAGCCAAAAGAGAATCCATCTTAGCGGATGTGGAAGAGACAATAGTCTCTGGAAAAAAAAAAAAAATTGAATTACACTTAGGAGGAACCTGCCAATGCTATTTTCATTCCTAAACCAAAGGCTAATGGCTTTCATTTCGTCTAGAAGCATAGTTTTAAGTTTACAAGGCGTAGCCATCTCTTTTTAGGGATGGTAGCAGCCTAGGCTTCTGGCCTTTTTGACCCATTTAACTTGCAATAAGGCAGGGTATATGGTCAAGCTTTGGACAAAGTTACAAATATCCTAGGATTTTCTGTAGTTAGAAAAAATTCTTAGACTTTCCTTGTTCAAGAAAAGGATCTGAATATGGTTAATTGGCCAGAGAAACAGCTGATTCGAATCTAGCATCTCAAGTTGAGCTTCAGCTCCCACATTGGACACGGGAGTCGAGTCTGGCATGGTTTCAAGAGGGGGCAATCCTAATTACGATTGAGGTCCTATATTCGCTGATCCAAACTCGTCCTGCTATTGACTAACACCCTAATGTCTCCTTTCGACTTTCCCACTAAACTATCTACGATATTATCCTTATTAGAATATTTAAATAATAAACCACACCCTCATCTAATAAGCTTAAGCTTTTGAGTAAGATAGGTCCAACTAGATAAGTTGACGAGCTCATATTTAAGCTCTCTCTTAGTGATCTCCCTAGGTAAAGGTATTGAACTTCTGCTATCGAACTTCTGTGCGCGCTCCCAACAAATGGTATCAAAGCTAAAGGTCCCGAATTCAAATCTTTCCAAACCCCATTTGCCTCCCCAATTAAATATTTCCACACTTAGTACTAAGCAAAAGACCAAACTAAGCATAAAAGGGAGTATTAGAATATTTAAATAATAAACCATGCATTCATCTAACAAGCTTGAGCTTTTAGGACAGTCAACTGTAATCCCACTAAATTCTCACAATCCTAATAGTAATCAAAACAGCTGAATATCCATGATCATAGAAAGTAGAGCATCTCAGTATTCAGCACAGTTCTAAGGAAAATAGCAATTTCCATCATGAAAAAATCGTTAAATTCACTCTTACAATATTCTGTAAGGATTGAGTACTAGAAGCTCCAGAAGAGAGAGCAAGGAGTTTTGGAAGCTCTTTCTTCAGAATTGACAAGTACACCTTTTTCTGCAAGTCAACCATGGGAGCCATTCTGCCAAAAGAATGTATCATAGCAACGTTTTAGTACATCCCAGGATTGATTACTTTATCGAAAAAGAATACAAATATAAAAAATGTTGAATTAGATTTTAAATTCCACTAACCCCAGGTAGATGACCTACACTGTTATCTCAGTAAGAGGAGGTAACACCAATGTCCCACCCTTGATAAGTTCAGATTTAGTTCGGCGTAGCATAAATGCTCTCAATATATGTCTCAAACTTCTGACCTGCTTTGTGACCTTGGTTTCATCATGAGCTACACAAGACCAATCAAACTATTCAATGAACACCTCAATAGCTAGAGTAACAGTACACTTGCAAATGGAAGTGAGGAGGGAAAGAAAGAAGACATTTAAGGAAAAGAAGAATAAAGAAGCCACAATTCCTTTGACAATTTAGCAAAAGTAGTAAGGGCCAGTCATGTGCGAGAAACTATTCCTTTATTTCCTGCTAATTTTGAGAGAAAATGAAAAAATGGGTCTCAAAGAAAATGTTTCCCTTCTTGAACCTGTCTCACTGTTTTTTTTTCAATTCAAAGACAAAAAGCATTGCTCCTTGTCATCACTTCCTTCCATTTCCACACACTTCCCTCCACCTAAATGAAGCCAAAGCATATCGTATCTTTCCATAAAAAACGGTTCAGTAAGAAACATGAAAATACAGAAAAGAATATATATTAAACAAAACACTGCCATTTACCATGATAAAAACAAAACATGTTTTGTTGTCAAAATAGTATTTAGACGGACATATAGGCGAGGGCACCTTATTATAAGAATGATAAAGTAGTATGTGCATTGTTATTCTTTTGCTCCTTTTTTTTTTGGTCAATATTCTTTTGCTCCTTCAGAAAGTATGCTCTTGTGCAACTTCACCATGCTTCAGCAAAACCACTTCACCACATCATTCTTATTCAATTTCCATATTCTTTATTTCAGTATCTACTTTTCAAAGAAAAAGTTCATACTGAATTCACCATAGACTCATCCCCCTTAGAATATGTTATAAACCCCGTTTTGAGATTCATGTCACTCCTTTCTGGAATCATAAAGTGAAAATTCACTCAAATCCAGTAAGAAGTTCCTATCAGGCTCATCTTTTTGACAGATGAAGTTTCTGCAGTGGGCCACAAACTTCACCAATACCTAGTTGATACCACCAAAATAAAAACTATAGTTGAATGGATATTGTGCAGGTTTTTTTTTTTAATTTTTTGTACAGATATATTGGGCAGTTTAGGTTCCTAGAAGCATGAGTTTAAATCTTCTTTCACAAATTATAGGCACAATGAAGGGATCACCAATACTTTGTGCACATGATATAAAAGTTTTTTGTGCCAGTAATTTATATATGAAAAAATTTGTTTACAAGATTTTATCATTGACAGTGGATTCTAGAAAAGATGGAAAAGTGAAGGTCCATACATACTATAAGTTATCAATGAAAGTGTAAATAAAAATAAAAATAAAAAAATATCATAGATTTCTTTACATAAGGTTATAAAGCTAAATCAAGTTTTTGTACCAACTAATGAGAAAATAAAAATGACTACTTCTTGGTTAAACCATTTTCCCCAGTCATGGACTTAGTAATGAAGGCATTTCCTCTTTTGAGGAAAAGCTCACATTGCTAGCAAGAAGTATTTCAGTACCAAGAGCTCATCGTCTAATTGAAGGCTGCTACAATAGTAATTTCCTCTTTGGTGCATTTAACTCTTCCATCCGTTGTAACATAGCAGAGCCACAGCTCTTCTAAACAGAGACAAATATAAATCATTATCCTAGTTGCAGTACACAAATGTCAAAGATGATTGAAACTACTACAATAAAGGGGGTCCTATAAGTATTTACGCATTCATTACTATAAGATACATTCCGAATAATATTTTGCATTCTCTGAAACGTGGTTTATCAGTAAGTCACCCCTACTTTTTTTATTTTTGTGACTTTACCCCTTATACTTTGTGTACTAGTGAAAATAGTCTATTTGTCCAACATTCATTAGGTTTCTAACAGAGGTGATGTCACAACCTCTAAGGTTACCACATTGGTCATTACACTAAAATCCCTAACAAGAGTTGAACAACAAGACTCTTCTCACTAACATAAAGAGTACTCTCAAGTCACCACCATTAGAGTATATGGAGTTACTTCCTGAAACACCCAAAAGTGCAGTGAATGTCTAAACAATTTTACATTTTACATCAAAAGAGGTTACTAGAGTTTGGTAGCTTCCACCATCAAGTTTCACCTTTCATCATTAAACTTTCTATTGGTGCGATTTTCAGTATGACAATCCACTTGAGAAATCTATGCAACAAGCATTTTTCAATGATTAGTTAAAGAGGTTGAACCAGCTTGGGGAAAGACAATTCAAATGGTTAAACAATTTAGAAAGGGACTTCCACTTTTCCCCCTCCCTCTTAGGCTAAAAATGGCATGGATGTAGCCAAATCAAAGTTTGGAAGACCGTCCAAAAGGAAACATCATTTTACAAAGAAGCAAAACCAACAGTAAATCAATTTTTACGCGTAATTATAGATAACCTGATGAAGGATCTGCGGCCTCCTTAAATGTAGAAAGAAACTCCTCCAGCGTACCAAATACTAGCGGCATAGAAAAATGCATCAATGCCCATAGTTCGGAGAGGTTGTTCTGAATGGGAGTGCCAGTCATCAATAATCGCCTTGGAATAATATATCGGTCCATGAGGACCCGATAGAGTACCTACAAAGTTCTTGATATTTTTAGCTGCTTCCGGTAATAATAACATGTGGAAAATGCATACCTCTGCGACTTGGAAAGCAAGAAAAATAAGAATGATAATGTAAGGAAAAGCTACATCTCTTCATATGGTGAATATAGACAAAAGCATAGACAAAGAATTACAAAGAGATTGGTTAAAGTTTGCTATTATCCACATGAAAAAAGTGCATCTCCAAGAACTTATTCAGTTTGACTAGTATAGAGTTATAACTTGACCCATAGTGAAGGAAAGTTAGAGTTACCAAATCTACTATATGAAGTGTCAAGAAGCACTCAGCATAAAAACATGCAATACAATGTCTATGCAGTAGACCAGCTCAAATGGGCAGGAAGGTGGGACCTCTAACTTCGTAACCCAAGTCCATCCGAATAAAAAAATAGTATACTAATATTTGGACTAGGCAGGGCTCAATCATGCCATTGGGCATGGCGATCTTTTCTGTGTATGGCCCTTTCCCAAACCCACCCATTTGACCTTTGAAGCCTAGAGCAGGCTGCCATGCTCCTGATCAGGTGCTTGCAGATAATCTTACAAATTTCTCATATGCTAGGACATACACTTGAAGGATTCTTAAGGCGCTGAGCCTCATCAACTATCGCATATTGCCAGGGTATTTGGGAAAGAAACTCCTGATCCATCAATGCAATGTCATATGTTGTCAATAGTACATCAAATGGTAGAGATAAAGCCTGCAAACAGATTTCACCAAATCAGTTGTCCAACAACAGCCAGCAACACATTTAAGTTAAAACCAGAAGAATAAAAGTGAATTAATCATGTGCTGCTTCAATAAACTCACGTCAGTTGATGAATGATGCTGTTTCACGTGATCATACATCATTTTACGCTGACTGCGACGGTTTTCTTTCTCGCCAACATATCTAAGAACCTTCAAGTTGGGGGCAAAATTGACTATCTCTGACACCCAGCCGTCAGTCACGCTAAGAGGACATAACACCACTGAGGTGCATCAAAGAACAGAACAAGAAGGATAATCAGACTACCAACAGAAATAAGGAGCTAGTTAAGAATCATATCAAAGCAAACTCCTTCTAACTTACAAAATGGCCCAGACAACACTCGAGAAACTTTCAAATAGCTCAGCAATGAAATAGCTTGCAATGTCTTCCCTAATCCCATCTGCAAGCAACTAAGTTAGATTAGCTTAAAAGGCAGAGACGCAAAGATAAGGAAGTCCTTATTCCATTATACTCATAGATGTACAACCAGCGACCATTTCCTAGTGTCGTAGCAAGCACAATCGAGCGCATCGAATATGAGCAAATAAAAGGTGAAGTTCTTGCGGCTCGAGGGACATCATATGGAGTATGGTGGCATTTCTCGCTATGTATTTACACCCTTTAACGCGATTATATCGCAAACTCAAAGTGAAACGAATTCAACGTGCGTAAAACTTTACATATAGTTTCTCACCAGGAACTAGGCAGTCATTCTCAAAAGTACCATCGAGTCATTAAACTCCAAAACAGTAAGTCCAGAAGCAAGAAATCAGCATAATGCCCAGATTATTGTAATTCAGAACATGTTCGCAAGCGCTTGCCCCTTCACAATGCATGGTATTGGGTAAACTAGCAACTTCTATCAGCAAAAGAAAAAAGAAACAAATATTCAAACAATCCCAAATGGATACTGCCAAAGAAAACGTTTCGCCGTCGAGAGGCGAAACAACGAGCTCCCAAATCCAGCACGGAGCGAACAAATGAAAAGTGACAAACGCCGTACCTCATCTCCTGCACCACCACCACCAGAGAAATTCCGATCGTCAGAGCCGATTCTCCCACATTCCTCGCCGACGAGTACCGACAAAAACGCGAGTTCAGAGACAAAAGAAGCGACACTGACCGAGAACGACATTGACGCCGAGGTTGTACCTCCTTATCAGCCACGAAACTCCTTCCACTTGGTGGGGCTTCAAGGTCGCCCGGAGCCCCAGCTCCGGACCGTCGATCGGCAAGCCGGCGGCGGCGGCGGCGGCCGCGTCGGCGGCGAGCACGATGCTCGCGGCTGCTTCGAGCCGCTGCTCGTACTTCACGTTCTTCGCTCTCATTTCGTAGTGAGCTCTTCTGAACCGGAGCTTGGAGGGGAAGTTAAAAGCAGAGAGAAAGACACAGAGAGAGAGAGGGAAGCGGTTGATGGGCCGTCGCACGATCGGCGTGCTATTTTCCCGATTTTACCCTCACTGGAGACCGCCGACGTGGCGCCGAGATGTTTCTTTGACTGTCCACGTGGGAGAAAATTATGGTTTTGAGGAGAAACTGTCTTGCCAACTCAGCGTTGAGACACTCGATTTAGAGCGTGACACGTGTTTCTTTGGGCCCACCTGATAGAAATTTTGAAAGCGCTGCTCTACTCTCTTCGCTTGGCTCTCTCCCACTCTAATCATGACCAAGGACGCGAATGTTAATTATTCTGATTAAAAATTAAAATAAAAATTTTATTTATATTTCTAGATGAATTTCTAAATAAAAATACATGTTTGATAACAACGCAAAATTTATACTCCCAAAATAGAAATTCGTTTAATAACGATATAAAAATTATTCTTTTTCGAATGGCGATAACTAGTAGTGGACGGTGACCGACAACCGGCAACTAGCGGCAGTAGCCGGCGACTGACAACTAGCAATCAGTAGTGGTTGGCAACAATCGATAGTCAGTGATCGATGAATGGCAACCAGCGATTGGGCGCAAAGAACGATGATAAGTGGGCGGCAACCGCCCGACATCCAAATGACGAGCGGCGTGAACGATGGACGGTGGTTGACGGCGACAAATAGACAACCGGTTTGTAGTAAGGATGCACAATGAAAATAATTTTTATTTTTCATTTCTATTCTAAAAATAAATTTGAAAAAAAAATTATTTATGGAACAGAAATTTTTTGTTTGTTGTGCACCCTAAAGCTCTCTATTTTGACCTCTCTAATCTTAAGATGAACCATGCCTTCACCGCTTGTCAGATTTTGTGGGACCACTGCCAACTATTCTAAAAGCTTAAGCTAACACTCCCCCTCACGCTTAGTCTGGTTTTTTGCCTAGTACTAAGCGTGGAAATTTAATTGGGAGGCAAATAGGGGCCCTGGAAGATTCGAACTCGGGACCTCCTAGCTCTGATACCATATCAGATTTTGTAGGACCACTGCCAACTGTTCTAAAAGCTTAAGCTAACATCGCTTCCAACCTAAAACTCTTCCTTCTGTCTTGGTCCCCAATTCAGTTGCAACCATGAGCAATGCAATAGAGAGAACTTCAACATGGCCGATCTCGTTGGTGACGTGTCGGTTCGATGGACTCTTTGTTTTGCTAATCTTACCTTCTTATTTTGATCTTATGGTGTGATTGTTTTCCCTTTTTCCATGTAAGAAAATTATGCAAAAAGTCTTAAATATGTTATACTTTCGTTAATTCAATTCCAAACATTTTGATTTGGCCAATTGAGTTCTACATATCTTTACGTTTTTCTAATTGAATCTATCCAACAAATTTTAATTAAAAATTACTAATGTGAATAATTTTTAATTATGCTTTTATATTTTTATTAATTTCTTTCCTTTTTTTCCTCCCCTAGCCAATTGTTTTAAGCCACAGAGATCAGTGAGAGGCGAGGTTGACCTTGCAACAGCATGGTTGAGCCTAACAAGTGGCAGTTGAGCTTTACCTGAAGCCAATGAGATCAACTCACGAGTCCTCACCTCTAATCAATCAATAAATTATTATATATATCATAGATTTACCCAAAATTAATTTTTTAACACAAAATTTCCTAGATGATTTATCCTAAATTAAATTACCGTTGACGGTTGCCAAGCGTTGCCTCGAGCCTTACCGCCCTTTGGCAATCATTTTGCCCTCTAGTGAGGCTTGAGTGTCGCGATTTGCGAAGAAGAAGGAAAAGAAAAAAAATAACAAGAAAAAAAGAAAATAAAAAATAAAAAATAAAATTAAAATTAAAAGGTACTTAATGAAAAAAAGTGAAATGATAGAAGATGTGAAAAATGTTTTCCTCTTTTTAAAATGGGTTAATCATGAAAAACCCAAAACCGGACACTTATGATAAATTTATTCCAAACTATTTTTTTGACCATAAAAACTCCAAACCTGGGTATATCGCATAAATTTATCCCGACTGACCATAAAAAATCATAAATTGGTACATTTATGACAAATTTACCCCAAACTAATTTATTCGACCGCAAAAAACCCCAAACTAATAAATTTGTGACAAATATACCCTTCGCTAAATTGGATTAATACCACAAAAAAATCATAAAAATTGTAAACTTTGACAAACGGATCGTAAAATCCCAAATTGATATACTAGTCAATTATCACATGTCATTTAACTTAATAATTTGATAATAAAATTTAACGAAAACTAATAGAGGGTAAATTTGTCATAAGTGTATCAGTTTGGGGTAAATTTGTCAAAGGTATACCGGTTTGGGGTTTTTGGTGGTCAAAAAAATAGTTTGAGGTAAATTTGTTATAAGTGTATGCCGGGGTTTTTCGGTATTAACCATTTTAAAATTGAAAACATCTTTCATTCTTTTAGAATATTTTTTTTAGGAAAAATATTTTTCATGACTAATTTATTTTTCGTAAAATAAATACAAAAAAAAATCTAAAAAAATGTTTTTTTTTTGAAGCTATTTTTTATAAAATGAACGGAAGGGTCTGTACATTTAAATGTAGATAATAATCAAATTATCATTTTTTTAAATTTTGTCAATATACAAAAAATTTGAAAAAATTCAAAAAATTCCAGGACCAAAAACCCCATGGCGCAGCCCGCTTCTCCTAAACCCCTCGTCAGTTTTACGTACTCTCTCCAGCTTGCAGAGAAGAAAGGGGGAAAAGAAAGTAACCGCTCCGACGATGTCGGGTTTCTCGTTCGGGTCCTCCTCCGCCGCGGCCGGGTCCTCCTCCGCCGCAACCGCGTCCGCCTTCGCGTTCGGATCTTCCCTTCCCGCTTTCGGATCCTCCTCTGGGTCCATCTTCACTCCTTCCTCCGCCGCAAACCCTAGCTCCGCCTCCGCCTCCGCCTCCGCCTCCTCCTCCCCTCTCTCCTTCTCCTTCGCCCCCTCCTCCGCCTCTCCCTCCCCCTCCCCCTTCGCCGCCGCCGCCACCGCTCTCTCCCCCTTCTCCGCCGTCTCCAACCCTAGCTCCTCCCCGCTCCCGCTTCCGCTCCCTTCGGCTTCGCTCCCCCTCTTCCTCTTCGTCGATTTCGTCGGCGTCCTCCGCTCCTTCGTTCTCGTTCGGCTCCGCGCCGGCGGCCTCGGCGCCGTCGCTCTTCGGCACGCCGTCGTCGGCCGCGTCCGGCGGATCGTCGCCCTTCGGAATGGCTCAGCCTGCCGCGAGCGCGTCGCCGTTCGCGTCGAGTTCCCCTTCGCTATCGTTCGGCTCGTCGGGGACCTCCGCTTCTTCTCTGTTCGGTACGCCCGCGCCGTCTTCCGGTGCGAGCTCGGGTTCGTCCTTGCTTGGGACGCCTCAATCCGCGGCGAGCTCCGGTTCGTCGTTGTTCGGAGCGGCCACTTCCGGTGCGCCTCCGTTCGGGACGGCTTCGAGTGCAAGCTCGCCACTGTTCGGTGCGGCTCCGACGTCGTCATCGACTTCGACCACAACCACCACTCCGTCTCTGTTTGGGACGCCGTCTTCCGCCCTCGCCGCCGCCTTGTCTGGAGCGTCTTCATTTGGAGGAACTGCTTCAGCCGCTAGCTCTGGTGCGCCATCGTTTGGGGCAGGTCTGTCCACGGCTCCGCCCCTGTTCGGCACAACTGCGACCTCCGCGAGTCCGAGTTTCTTCGCCCCCGCCGCCACCACAGCCGCCGCCGCCGCCCCCACCACGGCTACGTTTTCCACAGCTTCTTCATCGGCTTCAGCGACTACTCCTTCATTGTCGAACATATTTCCTTCTAGTTCGGCCGCAACGTCATCTCCTTTTGGTGCGTATTCCTTTGGCAAACCCACCTCGAGCTCTGGCTCGCCTTCTTTAGCACCCCCGCAACACCCACAACGACCTCGACCTTCTCGTTCGCACCATCTTCCGCATCTTCGCAGTCCTCTTTCAGTTTCGCCCCGTCGGCCCCACCCTCGACTGCGTCTTCCGGGAAGCCTACGTCCTTTTCATTTGCCCCATCTGCGGCGCCGTCGTTCTCTACTGTCACCACTACCACCAGCGCGTCGACTCCATCTGCAGTTAGTAGTTCGGCTTCGGTGTCCTCTTCGACGACGTTGCCTTCATTTGCTGTGGGCTCCTCGGCGGCTGCTACTTCAACTGCATCAGCAGTCACTGCAGGATCTTTGACGCCTGCCAGTTCCTTCACGGGATTCGGAGTGACCACAACGCCTGCTTCTTCAGCGACCGCTAGTTCGGTCCCAAGCTTTTCGTTGTCTACCAAAACTTCAACACCAGCTTCATCTCAAGCACCTTCCGCCACCACCGTCCCTGCTTTTAGTGAGTTTTCACTGACACTTTGCGTTTGAACTAGCATGATGAAGAAGTTGGAATTCCCTTGTAAATACATCAGAAGTGCTAATTGTAGGTCTGCTCTGCAGCATGAGGCATGCCTATTCTACTTGTGCATATTCCTTCTAGTTTTAAGGGCGATGCTTTGTTGTCTGTTTTGGTTGTTAATGAGATTATCCGATTAAGAGCTTGTGGATCCTATTTCCTCTGACCGTTTGATTAGCTAGGCTTTCTGTATCAGAGTATTGTCTTTTCTGTGTATACTTTTGCTCTAGATGATTTGTGCATGACAGAATCAGGGTCTGTGCCTTTGTAATGAGAATTAGAAACAGGCGTGAAGTTATGAAGTTATGCCTTGCCGTGCTGTGTTGACCATATCTCTTCTGTTCTTTGGGTTACCTATTGTTCTTATAACTAATAATCGCGTGGTACAATGGCATTACTGAATGTATAACCTATTAAGCTTTTTCTTTATTATCTTTTTGGCTATGCTGCCTAGTGGCAATCTTTGTCTTCTATTATTTCTGTCTTTGAACAATGATTTTCAAGCTAGACTCTGCTTGATCATCTGCATCTTAATGTCATTCTCAAGATCAGTGTAGCATTGAATTTCCGCTTGAGCATGGTTTAGACATATAATTTTCTTACAAACTATGACTATAAGCCTGTCCGCTTGTTGCCTAATTGTTTTGAGGAGCAGTCAGCTTTTACAGGTCCTCTCTTGATGAAATTGGAAAAACTTGTAAAGGGTCAATGCATGATTCAATCACAAGTATGATAATGTGTTGTAATGCTCATCACAGCTCTTCCCTATTTTATGGCATTGACTTCCCTAAGCTGCTTGTCCTTTTTCTCTTTGAACTTGGTTTGTCTTCATAATATAGGCATCCTTGACTTGTCTAGTAGATGATAGCATCTTCTTATTGTCTTTTAGCAAATAAATATGGTGTGACATGGTATTGTTATGTTTAATTCACGTAGAAGCTAACATGGACAGCTGATACATTGTTGTGCATTTCTGGTTCTATGCTTAAAGAAATAAGATGCAGTGTTGAATGATTTTTTTAAATCTCTTTTTAAGGCATCCCTGCTACAACTTCTGCATCAACAACAGCTTCTATTGCCAGTACAACTGCAGCTCCAACATCATCTCTTATTGTAGCTTCTAGTAGCGGGTTTGTATCCACTGTCTTGATAGCTAAGCAATGTACCTGTTACTACATGGCATGACACTTTCTTCTTCCGTATCTGTGGATATCCTGGTATTGTTTCTCATACTTAGGGCAAATTAGTGCTCTGTTTTTGCACATTTTGTTCAAGTGTATAGTTCTTTTTGTAAGTTTGCTTTATCTACTAGCCAAAAAGAGTTTGCTTTGTCTAACTGTTTGTTTCATCTAGCATACTTTTGAAGACCCTGCTTTTGTTTTTTTCTAATATAGAAGGGAATTCAAGAATACTTTCTTTCCTTTATCCGCTATTCATTTATTTTTTAATAGGTATAATGAAAACTTCTATAGGGATTTCAGAAACACTCACCCTTTTCTGCTATCCATCTTTTGTTCCTTTTTCTTAAATAAGATTACAATATTTCATATGAGATCATCGGCATCATTTTGAGATTACTGTAGTTGATTTCTTTTTGTTCAAATTTGAACTTATTATGTCAATCCGAGAGTAAATGTTGTTGGAATCAGAATATTTCAGCTTATATCCTTTTTATCTTGTGTACTTCCTTTAGAACAACATCAAGCACCAGTGCTCCAGCTGCTGTTCCAAAACTGCCTTCAGAGATCGTGGGGAAGACTGTTGAGGAGGTCTTTGCTAAGCTTTTTACTTGCAATTTATCAATATACAGTGAAATGAATATGCTCTTTTCCAATCCATGATAGAAATTAATGGACCATTTACTTCTGTTGATCTATGCAAGATGTTAGTGAATTTGGATTTCCCCATAAGACAGAATAAGGTGCATCATTTTGTCATTGTTACTGGGACTCTTGTAGGGTTATTTGCTCAGGGATCCTATAAGATTTGGCACCTGTACTTATGAAGAAGGATATATATCTGTCTAGGCTCTTGTTTGGTTTTGAAATTTGGACTTAAAGAACTGTTCTTTGTGAGACAGATCTTGTATTTTACATCAATAACTGTTAGGGATCTTCTTAAGATGAATTCTGGAAACTAAAAATTATCCATTTGTAGCATGCTTCATCTTCTACAGGGAGTCTGAAGTCTCCTTTCTCAGTTTCTCTGCAATTACCTTCCTCGCTGTATGAAGATATAACAAAACATGGTTATCTGCTTTAAGGAGGACTAAATCAGTTTTTCTGATTGCTATATTTTTTTTCCTATAAAAAAGTAAAGCTATACTAAGTAGCATTGAAGGTTTACAGCTTATACGTGAAACTATGCACAAGGCAAAAGACCAAAATAATCCAGTGGAGTTCGATCATATCACTGACTTTGCCAGGCCATTTCTGGTCCAATTATTGTCAATTTGTTGTACAGATCTTGAATTTACGCATTAACTGTTGAGGATCATCTTAATTGAGATGAATTCTGGAAATTGATGATTGTCCACTTTTACCATGCTCCATCTTCTTCAGGGAGTCTGAAGTTTCCTTTTTCAGTTCCTCTGCAATTATCTTGTTTGCTCTATGAAGAAACATCAGAACATGGTTAACTGCTTTAAGGAAGATTAAATTCAGGTTTCTGATTATGATTCTATGAAAAAGCAAAGCTATATTTAAGAACACTGGAGGTGTACAGCTTATATGTTAAACTATGCACTAGGAGAAAGATCAAACTAATCCAATAAAGTTCATATCACTGACTTTGCCAGGTCATTTCTGCTCAAATTATTATCAGTTTGTCATGCTTTATGAACATTGATCTATCGAATAGGCCTAAGGTTTATTTTGGTTCCTTACGCTGTCCACAAATTTTGTTTACTTATTTAAAGAAAAGAGGGAAACTGAGCCATTTGTGAGATGGTTGTCTTTTGTTGTGTTGAAATGAAAGGAAAGTTCCCATGCTTATTACTGGGCCACCTACTCACTTAAAAGAACTTTTCTATTCTTGTGGATCCAAATTTGACACTTTACAAGTATCCTTTGTATCTTGTACACTCTTCATGACCAGCCACTTTAAATTTATATCTTATTTCCAACCCTTCCTCTCTGCTTCTCTCACACGCATTATTTTTATTCTTCTTGCAGATTATCAAGGAGTGGAATGCTGAGCTACAAGAGCGAACAGGGAAATTCCGGAAGCAGGCAAATGCCATAGCTGAGTGGGACAAGAGGATTTTGCAGAATCGTGATGTTCTTCTTAGGCTTGAGGTTATAATTGCTCTACATGAGAAAATATTTTAAACTAGCCTATATGATGTTTATTAAGCCATTATCTGTCCAAAGAAAAGATATTTAATTTGGCCATCAGTTAACATTTCTACAACAAGTGCTGTACTTTCTTTGAATTTGCTGAAACTTGAATCATGTTAGAAGATTTCAGAATCTCTGAGCAATTGTAACTTTATCATGGATTCTGCACCTTTGTATTTTTTTTTTCTCACAAGTCTCCTAGAGATATAGTTATTTAACTGTAAAATGATCTTTTTCTGAGTAAGATGCATCAAACTACCTCTTACCTTCACTCGAATCACTTTCAACTTGGTGAAATCAATTTTGTTATCTGCTGGAAAATTTTTCCTCTGTAGCCTGATATATGAAAACAATCCAGATTGAAGTGGCAAAAGTGGTTGAAACGCAAGCTAGCCTGGAGAGACAGCTGGAATTAATTGAAACTCATCAGCAAGAGGTAAATCTATGTCCTTCCTGGGGTTGCTATTTCTTTTGAGAACTTAGTATTGGACAAAATCTCCAGCAGGTTTTGGAGAAAGTATTTAGGTTTCACTTGTCCTTGATCATGAAGATGCTTTTGTTGGTGAGATAAGTGGGATTTCTTATGATGTAGCTTGGCCCAGAAATTTATGATTTGGGTTTCTTTGATGGAAATTATTCTGGAAAACTTTCTCTATGGATAAGAAAGTATATATGTAGTGGGATATTGTTATTTCTTGATCTTAGGAATGGCAAAGATATTTAAGGTTTAGGATGACACTTATGTGAATATTTTCCAACTAGTGAAAGCCAGCTGAAGGCATTCCATCATGTTCTATGTTGATTGGTTTGTGTGTCTTCATCTGCATAATTAGTCAACCTTCTGTCATCTTAGCAATAAATTTAGATGAGTGAATTTTCCTTCATGCACTCAGTTTTGATGTTACTGAAGTTTTTAAGAATTCAATAGGTGGCCTTATTGGCTTTATTAAGGAAACAATCTGTGTTAAGGGTATGCTTGGGAATTTTTTTTTTTTTCCCCTTGGGGATTGGTTTGGAGTCCAGGATTATGCATATTGGCTTCTCTGCAAATCAGTGACTTAATCATCTAGGTGTGGGCATAATTTGGGGGAAGGGTAATTCTAACTTTTCTATTTGCATTAGGTTGACAAGGCTTTGCAGAGCATAGAAGGAGAAGCTGAACGTATTTACAAGGATGAGCACGGACTATTGCTCGATGATGAAGCTGCATCCACTAGAGATGCTATGTAAGAACTGAATTCTGTCTTGTTTTCCTTTGTCAGATGGTTATACCCTTTCATCAAGTTAGCTCCTTAAATAACATCTATCTTCTTGCTGTATTTGTTGAGTGCTTGATCTCTCTATATGGAGAAAGTTATCCTTCTTTGAGACTTTTATGTGTGCAAGAGATAGTCCTTTTATGTCATCTAATAGACACTAGCAATAGAGCCGATATTGTTATTTGAAGAGGCTGGAGTGTTGTTCATCTGCTATGATTTAGTCAGAGGACAAACCTTGCCAACTTCTGTCCCAATTTCAAACCTGGAATTGACACCTTTGTTCTTTCCATTCCTAATGACTAGTTTATATTTTCAATCATATTCGACAATGATATATATGGTTGTGCATCGTGAAACTGTGGGCTCATTGCATGTGTGCACCATTATTTGCGATAACTGCGAAAGCTCACACAGAATTGCACCAGAATTGCATCCTCGGATCTGAATTTTTGTGTGTTCTAACTATCTTGAGAATTGGACTTAATGTTTTTGGAACTTTATCCAGACAATACCTCTCCTCTGATTTCTCATTAATGGTCTGACCTAGATTTAATACTGGTGTTGATGATGAAGGCCTGGCACCATTAATCAATTGGTAGCACCCTCATCAATCTTTTGGCCTTGAGAATCTCACCGGCATTTTTGGCTTGTTATGTGAGAAAGGACTGGAAACATTAGTTCCTTGCTGGCAATTATAACTCTCTTGGTTTTTTAGCGTCTTGCAGTTATTTTAACTTCTTGTGTCAGATAATGATCTTGTTTGCATCGCAGGTATGAACAAGCTGAGTTGATAGAGAGGGAGCTGGAGCAAATGACGGAACAAATTAAAACAGTCATCCAGACTCTGAATTCCAGCCAGGTAGAGACTTTACTTTAACATTTGTTTTTCTAATAGAGTTTTGGAAATGCTGTTGTGTGGTAGACAGATGATATATCTGTTCTGCTTCTTCCCAGGGTGGAGAGCTCGACACCATTGATGGCATGACACCACTGGATGTTGTTGTCAGGATTTTAAACAATCAGCTTAGCTCTTTAATGTGGGTTGATGAGAAGGTTTGGGTCCTGCACCATAAACTTTAAGTTTCATTTCAGCACGTTGACTCCATTCTCCAGTTGTTTCATGCCTAACTATATGGTGCTGGATATAGTAATTTCCTTGGAGTACATTAATTATTTTTGCTGAAGCAAATCCGGACTAGTTTAAGTGGGATGTAATGTACTGTCATGTTGAAAAGCCTGGTGTTGCTAGGAGGCGGAACGTTCGGAAGAATAATACTATGGCAGCAAATTGGACCAAGTTTATATACATGTTTATACATATACATGTGCGCACGCACGTGTATGTATATACATGGAGGCTAGAAGTGGAAGTAGTCTTTATGGCTCCTTTAGCTGGGGGCTGTGTTGCTTTTCTATTGCATAGCTCTTTTAGATTGTTGAAGAAGACTCAAGTGGTGAAGTTTTTGTTCTCCCAAGTAAGAAGACTAATCTCTCTTTACTATTTGCAGGCTGAGGAATTTTCCTCACGTATTCAGATGCTTGCAAGGCAAGGTTCTGCTGCAGAACGCGAATTGATGGGCCCAAAATTGTGGATGTCTTGAACCTTTGATCTTCAGATGCGTGATGTAACTTTTTGATTTTTGTCATAGCGGTCTAACGTCTGTTAAGGTTGTCGTTACTTGTTGCAGCCTTGATAACTGCTTCTGATGAGCTCTCAATTGATGGAGTTATTTTTCCCTCCACCCTGAAATGGATCCTCCGATCTTTTCACTCGAGTATCCAGTCATCCTGTTCTGCGCATGTTTTAGCTATCTATTTTCATGGTCTTGAGCAATATAGGAATGTTTAAAATCGGATAAAATTGTTGAATCTTTTTTTTTTGCTGTTGACTGTCAATAGTCTGCTTCTTGGCACTATTGAGCCGTGATTCACATGAAGCATGGCAGTGCGGAGTGAGTTCGGGATTGGCTTGCCCTTTCAAAGATGCATTGGCTCTTGGATTCTTCCATTGTTCTCTAGGAGACCTGGAACTGCAAAACCTGTTCCTCGTTGCTGAGGTGAACTTAAAGAAGCTATCTTGCTTTGATTTCCCTTATTTTTTCTTGAACCTACGCAATTAATTGGCATTGTTGGACAGCGATCCATGTGCTTATTTGTCTTTGTTTGAGGGTGGAACACAGACGACCGTGTTTCGCAGGAATGAAAATGCTCACCAACTTGAGACCATCGGCATTGACTTAAAACCCTACGCATAGGGTTGCCAATAGACTGATGCAAATGTCAAGATCGCGAAATTGCGAATTGCCGTTTGATGAGATACACTACTATGAAATGTTTGAAAGCAGGCAAACGGCAGCACGCTTCTTGAACAAGAACAGTGGATCATTAGAGCGTGCAAATGTATGTCGCTGCTCATGCAACAAATATTCAGTATTTTCTGTACATATCTCTGGATGTCGGTAAGTTCTCGACTTGTGCTTCATCTGTGGCGAGGTGTCTAATCAGAAAAGGTCAATTGCAAAATTCTCACGAAAACTGAAATTAAGCGCAGCAGCAACACTTAACATCTCACAAGCTGTTCGCACAAATTCATATACAAGTACTGAGGGGAAGTTCGACAGCAAACTCAGCAAACTCAGTACACCTTATCACATCCTGAAGTGCACAATGTCATGAATCTGTGTGGAATTGAAACGCGGATCAATCATTAAGCAATGCGTACTCGTGCCAACACTATAACCAAAATGATTAGGACCGAAAGTAGCAAGGACGATCCAATTTTTTCGTCTAACTCAGCCGCAGCTTCTGGTGTGACCGGCAAGGAAGGTTGAAATGCAGCGATCAAAAGCTGCTTGAATTTTTCAACGAGGGCCATGATTTTGTCCTTCAAGATGTCCAAGAGCCACACCAGATTGTTTGTACCCCAGTCTATTTCTTCCTCACAAATCCGAGGGCTGCTAGTTTCATCTGCAGAGCATGCAGTTACAGTTTGAGAACTTCTTTTTGCCTTAAAGAAAAGGTTGCAGACAATCAAGATATGCTAACATTGGTGAATAAGAAAATCAAGATATGCTCCAAAACATTTATGCAGATTTGATTCCCATGAAAGCAGTTTCGAGTTGCTACTTCCAAACTTAACTTCCCAATCTTGGTCGCGCTTCCCATAACAACTATGATACTTCTTTGGACAGACATGATCAGAAGATAAGCTTAATACTTGTTATCCAGTCTTATTCCACTTTAATCTGATCAGATGGGCTTAAGACCTCATGCCCGCCCTTAATCATATTTATCTAATGATCAAACTGGTATGTATCCCAATTTCAAACCTTGAATTGACACCTTTGTTCTTTCCATTCCTAATGACTAGTTTATATTTTCAATCATATTTGACAATGATATATATGGTTGTGCATTGTGAAACTGTGGGCTCAATGCATGTGTGCACCATTATTTGCGATAACTGCGAAAGCTCACACAGAATTGCATTAGAATTGCATCCTCGGATCTGAATTTTTTTGTGTTCTAACTATCTTGAGAATTGGACTTAATGGTTTTGGAACTTTATCCAGACGATACTTCTCTGATTTCTCATTAATGGTCTGACCTAGATTTTATACTGGTGTTGACGATGAAGGCCTGGCACCATTAATCAATTGGTAGCACCCTCATAAATCTTTTGGCCTTGAGAATCTCACCGGCATTTTTGGCTTGTTATGCGAGAGAAAGGACTGGAAACATTAGTTCCTTGCTGGCAATTATAACTCTCTTGGTTTTTTAGCATCTTGCAGTTATTTTAACTTCTTGTGTCAGATAATGATCTTGTTTGCATCGCAGTTATGAACAAGCTGAGTTGATAGAGAGGGAGCTGGAGCAAATGACGGAACAAATTAAAACAGTCATCCAGACTCTGAATTCCAGCCAGGTAGAGACTTTACTTTAACAGTTGCTTTGACTGGAGCTATTTGAGTTTTGGAAATGCTGTTGCGTGGTAGACAGATGATATATCTGTTCTGCTTCTTCCCAGGGTGGAGAGCTCGACACCATTGATGGCATGACACCACTGGATGTTGTTGTCAGGATTTTAAACAATCAGCTTAGCTCTTTAATGTGGGTTGATGAGAAGGTTTGGGTCCTGCACCATAAACTTTAAGTTTCATCTCAGCACGTTGACTCCATTCTCCAGTTGTTTCATGCCTAACTATATGGTGCTGGATATAGTAATTTCCTTGGAGTACATTAATTCTTTTTGCAATTGACCTTTTCTAATTGACCTTTTCTGATTAGACACTTTAAGTTTCATCTACAATTGCTTCAGCACATTGACTCCATTCTCCAGTTGTTTCATGCCTTAACTATATGGTGCTGGATATAGTAATATCCTTGGAGTACATTAATTCTTTTTGCTGAAGCAAATCCAGACTAGTTTAAGTGGGATGTAATGTACTGTCATGTTGAAAAGCTTGGTATTGCTAGGAGGCGGAACGTTTGGAAGAATAATACTATGGCAGCAAATTGGACCAAGTTTATATACATATACATGTGCGCGCCCGTATATATATATACATGGAGGCTAGAAGTGGAAGTAGTCTTTGTGGCTCCTCTAGCTGGGGGCTGTGTTGCTTTTCTATTGGATAGCTCTTTTTGATTGTTGAAGAAGACTCAAGTGGTGAAGTTTTTGTTCTCCCGAGTAAGAAGACTAATCTCTCTTTACTATTTGCAGGCTGAGGAATTTTCCTCACGTATTCAGACGCTTGCAAGGCAAGGTTCTGCTGCAGAACGCGAATTGATGGGCCCAAAATTGTGGATGTCTTGAACCTTTGATCTTCAGATGCGTGATGTAACTTTTTGATTTTTGTCATAGCGGTTTTTTCTGCTAAGGTTGTCGTTACTTGTTGCAGCCTTTATAACTGCTTCTGATGAGCTCTCAATTGATGGAGTTATTTTTCCCTCCAATCTTTTCACTCAGAGTATCCAGTCATCCTGTTCTCCGCATGTTTTAGCTATCTATTTTCATGGTCTTGAGTAATATGGGAATGTTTAAAATCGGATAATATAGTTGAATCTTTTTTTCACTGTTGACTGTCAATAGTCTGCTTCTTGGCACTATTGAGCCGTGATTCACATGAAGCATGGCAGTGCGGAGTGAGTTCAGGATTGGCTTGCCCTTACAAAGATGCATTGGCTCTTGGATTCTTCCATTGTTCTCTAGGAGACCTGGAACTGCAAAACCTGTTCCTCGTTGCTGAGTTGAACTTGAAGAAGCTATCTTGCTTCGATTTCCCTTATTTTGCCTTGAACCTACGCAATTAATTGGCATTGTTGGACAGCGATCCATGTGCTTATTTGTCTTTGTTTGAGGGTGGAACACGGACTACCGTGTTTCGCAGGAATGAAAATGCTCGCCAACTTGAGACCATCGGCATTGACTTAAAACCCTACGCATAGGGTTGCCAACAGACTGATGCAAATGTCAAGATCACGAAATTGCGAATTGCCGTTTGATGAGATACACTACTATGAAATGTTTGAAAGCAGGCAAAGGGCAGCACGCTTCTTGAACAAGAACAGTGGATCATTAGAGCGTGCAAATGTATGTCGCTGCTCATGCAACAAATATTCAGTATTTTCTGTACATATCTCTAGATGTCGGTAAGTTCTCGACTTGTGCTTCATCTGTGGCAAGGTGTCTAATCAGAAAAGGTCAATTGCAAAATTCTCATGAAAACTGAAATTAAGCGCAGCAGCAACACTTAACATCTCACAAGCTGTTCGCACAAATTCATATACAAGTACTGAGGGAAGTTTGACAGCAAACTCAGCAAACTCAGTACACCTTATCACATCCTGAAGTGCACAATGTCATGAATCTGTGTGGAATTGAAACGCGGATCAATCATTAAGCAATGCGTACTCGTGCCAACACTATAACCAAAATGATTAGGACCGAAAGTAGCAAGGACGATCCAATTTTTTCGTCTAACTCAGCCGCAGCTTCTGGTGTGACCGGCAAGGAAGGTTGAAATGCAGCGATCAAAAGCTGCTTGAATTTTTCAACGAGGGCCATGATTTTGTCCTTCAAGATGTCCAAGAGCCACACCAGATTGTTTGTACCCCAGTCTATTTCTTCCTCACAAATCCGAGGGCTGCTAGTTTCATCTACAGATCATGCAGTTACAGTTTGAGAACTTCTTGCCACCAAGAGAAGGTTGCAGACAATCAAGATATGCTAACGTTGGTGAATAAGAAAATCAAGATATGCTCCAAAACATTTATGCAGATTTGATTCCCATGAAAGCAGTTTCGAGTTGCTACTTCCAAACTTAACTTCCCAATCTTGGTCGCACTTCCCATAACAACTATGATACTTCTTTGGACAGAAATGATCAGAAGATAAGCTTAATACTTGTTATCCAGTCTTATTCCACTTTAATCTGATCAGATGGGCATAAGACCTCATGCTCACCCTTAATCATATTTATCGAATGATCAAACTGGTATGTATCCCTAATGACTCCCCTTTTGTACCCCATCTGAATTGCAGTCTCAACTGGTCACTGTGTCGTGCCATTTACCCAAAAAAAATAACTTACAAGACTCGTTTATCTCCTACACTACTATGTATCTCGAGATGGCAACGAAGTAACTCTTTCTTACTGTTCTGAATACCACCGTGTTGCTATGGTAGACAACAATTATGGTGAGGACAGGATGTTGAAAGATACAGACAATATGCTCAGTTGAGTCCAGTCATGCAATAATCTTGTATTGGTTAAGTCCATACAAACCTGAGAGAAGCAACTCCTGGAACTTCTTGACTGATTGATTATTCATAATGGCGCTCCAGAAAGCTTTATCCAAGACTACCGAAATAACCAATTTCTACAAACAGATAAACCTCCTGTCAAAACTCAGTTAAGGATTATAGGGTTTATTCTAGCATAATGACAGAGGATGATAGAGAAGAAAGTATCAAGCTTCAGCTTGAGCCGTAGTTTGAATCAGGATGTATCTCGCAATCCTAATACATACTACAGTGTGAATGTGCTAATTTCCTTGAAAGCGTACAGAGATTGGTAAATCTAATTTGCTTGTTCTTGGTTACCTCAGGTTCTAATCTCATTACTTATGAAGAACAAAACCATAATCTGGCCTGGAAGAAAAACCAATTTACGAGGATTGCACAATACATCAATTCGAGAATATGGCACCTTGATAGCTGGCTCTGTTTGCAGCAGATGAAGGGCACGCCGAACTCTACTCCATCCACTAGACGTCAATGTGCTTGGATCCCTACATCCAAAAAGCCGCATGCAGTTTTCCTCTGAGCCAGATGAAGAAGCACTCTGCCAGAGACTGGTTCATCCGAAAACTAATCAGAGAGAAATCATTTATGAACATCTGTAGGAGATAAGTCATAGCAAGATATAGCAAATGGAACACCAGCTTTTGGATATGGGAATGTGCTTCTTTAATTGTTAGTTGACAAACGAGACTATTAAGGGGATAAGGCTTGACAAATTGCTGCTGTCGTTGTAGGAACCAAAACATCACTGACCAAAACAGACTGGCAATTCACACAAAAAGAAGCTCCAAGCCAGATAGTATACTTTTACATATTTAGCAGAAGGGAAAAGAGAAAAATATCTAGAGTGGGGGTTCGACAATTTAGTTCTTTGAATGCTTTGTTTCATGGAATTAGTTAGTTCATCCCCTCAGCCCCATTACAACATGTCCAGATCATGTTTTCACTTGGCAAGACCTTCAGGTAGAGCTCCATACTAAAAGGGTGTGGTCAAATTTCATCGAATTCGCCCCACTGTTCCTCTAAGATGCATCAGCTACAAGAATCATGACCAATATGTAATGTTGCATTGAACAGGAAAATGATGAGCAATGCCCGTTTGCCTAATTTGACGCAGTGCGACCAACTCATCAAAAGAGGCAGTCGTTATGGATTAGTTGTTGACTCATTAAACTTGCAGGAAACTAAGAATTTGATACACCTTTAGCGAGTGTATAACTCTTTTAGCGCGCACTTTCCCTTTTCCATCCATCCATAACTGTCAAAACCCTCGGCACCGGAAAAAAGAATCTCGGGTAATATATATAACCCTTAGCAGAACAACTCAACGCGGTCCATCACGCACAAGCCAAAGTTCTTCAGCAACAGAAAAGCAGTCCAACTTCAAAAACCGATGTAATCTTAATTCTCCCTATCCCGCGTCGAGCATCTCTACAATTCCCGAATCCGCAAGGTGACGTGGTCGTGTGAGATGAAAAGGGACCGAAACACGGTCGCAAAGCAACAAAGAAAAAGAAACATAGAAAATCATATCAGGAGGAGACGGCGGGAAGAGAGGGAAATTCACTGACACGAGGAGAGCACGGATGGCCCTCTCGATCTCCAGCTCGGAGGGAACTAGACCCAGAAGCAAAGAGCCCAAGGCCGCCGCCGCCGTCCTCCCCGGGCTGGCACAGCCAGAAGCAGGAGCAGAAGCAGAAGCAGAAGCAGAGCAAGAAGGAGGCTTGCAATGACTGGCTGGCATTGGGAGGCTGTTGTTGTTATGGGCGGTGCTTCTTGAAGGAGGTGAAGATGGCGAGGGAAGGAAGATGTCAGGAGGAGGAGGAGGAGGAGGGGCCTTCAACGGCGGAGGAGGGATCGCCTCTCCTACCATTTTTTGGAGAATACCGGGGGAAAGATACAGAGAGAGAGAGATGGAGAGAGAGGTTGATAAGGGTGAGTGGAAAAATTAGTGGTAGGTTGATGGATGGAATAACGTTTTATGATGGGAAAAAGGCACAAATAGTCCATATATTTTTATTCAATGTCTAATTTCGTCCATTTAGATCGGGATCAATTTTGATCCCCGAACTATTGATAAAATGTCGTCTAGTCTGCCCCGAACTTTCGAACGACTCAATTTAATCCCCGAACTATTGATAAAAGGTTCGATCTAGTCATTCGTTCTTCTTTTTTTTTTTTTTTTTTTTTTTTTTTGGGCTTTCCCTCCGCCGGCTCCGGCGGAGGGTTTCGGCGTCCGGCGAGGGAGCCCCCTCGCCGGAGAGCCTCCCTCGCCCGACGCCGCGAGGGGCTCTCCCTTGCGACCGGCGAGGACGGCCCCTCGCCGGATCTGCGGGGGCCGTCCTCGCCGGCATTGCGTCGGGCGAGGGCTCCCTCGCGAGCCCGATCTGCGAGGGAGCCCCTCGCCCGAAGCCGAGGGGCCTCTCCCTCGCCGACGCTGCCGGCGAGGACGGCCCCTCGCGGATCCGGCGAGGGGCCGTCCTCGCCGGCGCTCGAGGAGAGCCCCTCGCCGGGCTCCCTCGCCGATCCGGCGAGGGAGGCTCTCCCCTGGCGAGGGGCTCCCTTGCGGACGCCGGCCCTCCGCCGGAGCGGCGGAGGGAAAGCCCAAAAAAAAAAAAAAAGGCAAAAAGGGAAAAAAAAAAGGGAAAAAAGAAAAAAGAACGAAGAACTTTAGATCGGACCTTTTATCAATAGTTCGGGATTAAATTGAGCGTTCGAAAGTTCGGGGACTAGATTGGACATTTTATCAATAGTTCGGGGACCAAATCGTGGCCGATCGAAAGTTCATGGACGAAATTGGACATTGAGTGAAAATATAAGGACTATTTATGCCTTTTTCCCTTTTATGATACCTTGCTGGGGAAGGTGATGCACTCTGTCTACTTCTCTTTTTCTGTTCTACCTTTTTTCACCTTTTTTTTTTTTGTCTTTTTTTTAAGGTTGTACGATGCACTGTCTGCTTCACTATACTGGAATATCACTCACTTCCCGGAGTTCCACTCCACTTCGACCGGGACAGGTACGGAGATTCCGCTAATATCTCTCTTCTCTCCCAACTGAAACTTCGAAACTCAGCGTTTAGTTCCATTTATTTCGTATAAAATATTTTCCAATTTCCAATATTTCCTCAGCTTATAAAACTGAATTAATGAAAAATGTGTTTTCATTAAAATTTAAATTCAAAAAAATTATTTTTTAAAATATTTGGAAATTTTTTCCAAAATGTTTCTTTAGTCTTAGGATTCTTGGTGTTAAAAAGTTTATTCTTATAAAAAATAAAAATTAAAAAAAATCGAATCTTTTACTATTTCTTTTCTTTTCTTTCCTTTCTTTTACTTTTTTTCTTCTTTTTCCATTTTTTTCCCTTTCATTTCTCCTTCTTTCTCTTTGTTGGTCACATGCCTTGGTGAAAGCCTATAGCTCAGCAAGCTTAAGCCTCGACCAATCCAGGTGAGCTCAAGCTAGAGGTTGTCAAGCTGTGCTGGCCAGTGGTGATCAAGGAAGGGAAAAAAAGAAATGGAAAGAAAAGAAAAAACAAGAGAAAAAAAAAAAAAAAATATTTGCATTTTTTATTTTTAAAAAATAAATGAAAATTATAAAAAATTTGCTATAGATGAATTAATGAGATCGAAATCATTTTCTATTAAAAAAATATCAAAAAACATTTTCAATTATAGATCACTAAATAAAATAAAGTCGGCTTTATTTTTGGAAAATGCTTTTCCGGAATCCATTTTCCTTTATTATTGACTTTTTCTCCGAAATAAATGTAATTTTAGATTGAGAGAGAGAGAGATGAAAGATGGGGAAATTGATCAATATAATTTGTACCTACAGCAATGAAAACATATTGGAATAGTTGATATATCAAAAGTATCTTGATTAAAGAGTTACGGATAAATGAGGTAGAGTTAAATGGTTTTTTTCGTGAGGTTAACTGTAGCAAGGCAGCAGCATTATTATTCAAGTTTGATCTTCGTACTTTATTTGTCCCTAAATACATTGCCGGTCGAACTAATCTTCGGTCTTGATTTTAAGATAATTTTCGTACTTCTCCATCTAAGTGCAAACAGAAAATGCTAAGCAAGTGCTAAAAATTAACCGAGGGTGTGTCTACATGCCATAGTTAATACAAAAATGGATGAACCGGTTTTCTCTAATTGTCGGATTCAGCCTGTGTAAACCGGACACGTGTGCTGGCAATAAGCACTAATAACTGATTAGGAACCTAAGAAAAGCCCGGCTAGAATCACACGTGCAAGTTCCTTGAGCATGTGTCCTCGACCACTTCTTCGAATTCATATGTACCATCATACCGTTTCTCTCACCAAATTATGCGTGCCACTGGAGGAAAATAACTTGAAATCGACATCAGGAATCAGAATAGGGACCAAATTTGTGACAAGAAAAGTAAAGGGACCAAGACTTGAACTCTGACAAAAGCACATTGACCATTTTTGTTATTTCTCCTCAGTTTTTTATTTTTTATTCCACGTCAACCCACATGCATATCTACGGTACTTGAGTCACATTTTCCATCAATATTTAGATGGACATATTAAATTTGTCCTAAAAATTGTGAACGGAGATTAGTTTAGGAACCCAAATCTGTTGCAAAATAAAGTACAAGGGCCAAAATTGAAGAATGGAATAGTGTAGCAACCATTTTTGTAAATGCCCCGATGGAAATATTACTAGCAGTTGATTGCAATTTCTATGTAACTTTTTTTTATGAGTTTTGTTCTTAAAATTCTTGCTAATCTAGAGTCATGTTAAATACAATATATGTATATATATATATATATGTATATATATATATGTATATATATGTATATATATATATGTATATATGTATATATATGTATATATGTATATATCATTTAAACATACTTAAATCTATCTTAATGCAGAATTTCCATTCTTTTTCTCTAAGATGACTAATAAAATATTATATTTTGTCTTTCATATCCAGAATATCCCTTCAAATTTTGTATATCTTAAAGTGTTGTTAGGATCAGTAATTTTCGTAGATTTGTTTATTTATATGTGTTATCATTTAGTGTAAAATAGCAAGTAAACACTAGTCATCGATTTTCAATACCGCGGAACCTACTAAGAGATTCTGCGGTTGAAAACACCCTAAACCAGGTTTTGATTATTACATCGCCTTGGTGCTAAACTTAACATGCAATTATATAGATATTAATTAGGGAAATTAGGGGGAAAAGAAAAGAAAAGAGAGAGTTTGGATAGCATTATCTTCTTCGCGAATTCAATTTATTTTTCACATAAGAGTACGGGGATATCTTTTAATAGGGTCATATTCAATGTAATTTTCTACTAATAGTTATAATGGCTAAGCCACAACACTAAAACTCAAGATCCCACCTTTTTTTATCTAAAATCTATGATTCATTGCAGTTCGTAAGACAAAAGTTGTTGAATAATAAACCAATAAATTAATCCTTTTCTTTGCCAAAAGGAATAATGACATGCATAGTCCATGAACTTTAACTTAATGGTCTTTGAACTTTTGATTTATTCAATGTAATCCCTAAATTAAATTAAAAGGTTAAAAGTAATTATTCCATTAATTTAAAATCAGGAACAACAGTGAACATTTTCATATAATATGGGAACTAAATTGAATATGTACAAAAAATTTAGGGATTACATTGAACAAATTAAACGTTCAGAGTTCACATTGAATATTAGGATAAAATTCCGAACCTACATTGAATAAATTAAAAGTTCAAAAATCATGTTACACATTGAACCAAAGTTCAAGGACTATTTGTGTCATAACTAGACTAGTTCAAGTGGGATGTAATGTAACGTCGTGTTCAAAAGCTTGATAATGCCAATAGGCAAAACGTTTGGAAGAGTAATACCATGACGCATAGCACTACGGAGTGAGTGTGGGATTGGCTTGCCTTCTCAAGAATGCATTGGCTTGAAGTGCTTTTAATGAGATGATCTAGTGTTTGCCGATCAATCTTTTGGAAGGGTTCGGTACTCATTTTCTGGCGTAGATGCTAAAGTTGTTCTTCCAAGGTCAAGTGGCAAGTGTTGATCATATTTGCATTAGTGTGGCATTTTACTTCACCGTATTGTATTAAGAACCCAATTTCTCTAGGCGTGTCAAAAAACCTTTGAAATGAAGTATTTTTGATAGGTTGTACCCATGGTTAATTATTGTAAAAATTTAAAGAAAAAAGCCAACAAAAATCCAAAACTTTTGACACATATATCCCAAACTTTTTTATTTTTTGGTAATGAATCCCGAACTCTTTTTAGTAATACAAAAAATCTAAAACTTGTACTTATATGACATAATTACCCTAAATTTTTTCTATGACACCAAAAAATCCACGAATATAAGTTTGGAGTTTTTAGTATCATATAAAAATGTTTGAAGTAAATGTGTTATGATGATATAAGTTTAAGATAAATGTGTCATATATGTATAAATTTGGTATTTTTATTTTCACAAAAAAGTTCAGAGTAAATATATTATAATTGATCAAATTTAGGTTTTTAGTGATTTTTACTCAAAATTTAAATTATTAGATGATGATATGATTTATTATTTAAATATTTTAATAGTATGATCAGTGGAAGGATTTTAGGTACCTTCTTCAGGAAGGTGATGACCTGGAGTCGGCCAAGGAGTTGTGCACGTTGACAACGCGCGGCGACCGCCGTCTGAGGGTCGCCCCACCCCGGCGACCGTTGCCGGACCTCAGGCGATGCCTAGGTCGCCCGACCCCGGTGACAAAAGCTTGAGGCCGCGCGACCTCAAGCTTTTTAATTTAGTAAAAGTCATGCGCAACCTTAAGCTTTTTAATCTAATAAAAGTCATTTACAAATGTAAATTTTATTAAATGATATTTTGATCAAAGTTGTTTTTTAATGTAAATTTTATCGAACGTTATTTATATTTCGAAAAATCTTCCTTATTTAAAGATATTTATATCTTTATAAATGCATTTTTTCAAAGTCAAATCAAATGGGCCACAGTGAAGTGGCCAATTGAAGTGGACAACTCGGTTTTCCTAGTACAGCGAAGTGGACAACTAAAGTGGACGGGTTGTCGTCACCTTCCCCAACAAGGTATCCAAAATCATTCGACCCATCGACCTACCATGAATAACTTCATTTGGAGGGTTTGTCGACACGCCCTTATCAATCTCTCTCTATCAACAGCCGAAAAAGAGAGGATATTGAAAGTCTCACCTTGGAATTACTCTAACAACCTTCTGGTCCTGCAACAATGTAAGCCTGAACTTTCAGAACACTGTTATGAATTTAATCATGCTGCTTTCTGGGTTCGAATCGGTGGTATACCCCATGGATGGAGAGTTAAATCAGTCCTTCAAGATCTGGGAAGCAGAATAGGAGATGTCATGGAAGTGCAAACAAAATCAATAGGCAACTATCCACATAAAGGAGGTAGAGTGCGAGTTAATATTGACATGAGAAATCCTTTAAAATCGGGGGCAATTCTGGATATTGGCTCAAATTGGCTATAGGTCGAATTTAAGTATGAACGCCTCCCGCATTACTGCTATTCTTGCGGGAGGATCGGCCATTACGCCTCCGATTGCCCATAAATTCCATATGTGCATTCTCCCTGGGTTGCCAATAAAACTGGACCATATGGGCCATGGTTAAAATCTGAAGCAATCGAACATAGCCCTTATTGGGATACTTTTTATGGGAACCTTGAAGAAGAGTTTAAAGTGGAAACAACAGTACCTGTCACTCCTTCCCAACCCAGCAGCATGGAGATCATAGTTCATGAGGAAGCAAATCTCCTGACATCGAAAACCTGCCACAAAAGGAGTTTGGAGGTGGTTTATGATAAGGAGATACGGGAAGATGTCGAGGGGAACACCACAGCAATCCGAGACAAAGGCAAACAGGTTCAAAATCTAGAAACTCAGATCAAAGAAACTGTATCTATGCCATCCAAGCAGCCTAGAGGGATGGAGATAGTGGCCTGTTGTAAAAAACAACCAGAAGGTGGCCAAGAGCAGGAAGTCAGGCCAATTCATGTACCTTGCACAACAATTACTTGAGAACATGGCAAACAGGGCGTCATCCCTGAAATTCAAAAACCAGTTTTATCCCAAGTTGGTAAGTGCAATAAGAAAACTATGAAAGTGCAGAAATCGAAGAAACAGAAATGCATTCCCGAGACATCCTAGCTACTCCTAGATGAGACAGAATTTTTGGAAACTCCAGTGAAATTGATCAAAGATGGACACGATTGGGCTTTGGTGGCTAGCCCTAATAAGCCACCAAAGACGCCATGAAAATAGTAAGTTGGAATTGTTAGGGGCTGGGTAACCCCCTGACAATCCGAGAACTGAGAGCACTTGTTGCTCTTGAAAGGCCTAGCTTACTCTTTCTCATGGAAACAAAAAATAAAGCTGCCATGGTGGAAAAGGTTTGCAGGAATTTACAATTTCAGCATCTCTTTTTAGTAAATCCTATAGGGATTGCAGGGGGTTTGGCTATTATGTGGCAAGAGGAAATTGACTTAAGGGTGCAAGCCAGTTCAAAACAATTTATCGATGTGATATGTACCGATTTTGAAAACAGAAAAGCTATGCAGATTACTTTGTTCACGCCTCAACAGATTTTGGAGAAAGGCTGGATTTATGGAAGCAGCTAGGGACCTTTAAACCTCATCATTCTAATCCCTGGATGTGTATGGGAGACTTCAACGAGATTCTGTATGTCTGGGAGAAACAGGGGAAAAGAGAAGCAGATGTTAACAGAATGACAGCTTTTAGAGATATGCTCAATGAACTTTCACTAATGGATGTGGATAGTCATGGATGTACCTACACTTGGTCTAACAATAGGGAAGGGGAGGAATTGGTCAAGAAGCGACTCGATCGTATGCTTTGTACCTTAGAGTGGAAGGCCACCTTCCCTGAAGTAGTAATCCAAGCTCTCCCGGCTATTGGCTCAGACCACAACCCTCTCATTCTTCGCCTTTATCCTGCAACCAGGCCGAGAAAGAAACAGTTTAAAATAGAAGCTTACTGGACAGAACATGCAGAGTATCAAGGAGTAATCCAGCAAATTTGGTCGAAAAAGCACATCCAGCTAGCCTCTTTCTCTGGAAAACTATGGGAAACTTCCCAAGTGTTGGCCAAATGGAGCAAAGAAACTTTCATCAATGCAGCTGTGTAGATTAAGGATCTCAGCAAATCATTAACAGATATTACTAATCAAACACCTCAGACTACTAGTAAGGAGCAAGTGCAGAAACTCAAGCATAAAATATAAGTTTTGAGACAGCAGGAAGAACAATACTGGGGCATGTGATCACGCATTAAATGGTTGCAATGGGGTGATAAGAACACAAGCTTTTTTCATGCTACTACAATACAGATAAGACAGAAAAATCGCATCACAATGCTGCAATAAGAAGATCAAAGCTAGTGTCGGGATCCTGTGACTTTAAAAGACCATATCCTATCTTTCTATGAGCAGTTACATACGACTGAGGGTCCAAGAAACTACCAGCCAATTCTCAACTAATGTCCCTCACCTATAACTGATACTATAAATGCTGAATTGGTGGCTCTACCTTCATTAGAGGAGATACATGCAGCTGTCTTTCTGATGGGGGCATCAAAAGCACCTGGGCCCGATGGCTTCAGTGGAATCTTTTATCAGCAATCCCGGGAATCCATTAAAGCTGATCTGCTGCAACTAGTTCAGTATTTCTTTCAAAACTATACTCTTGATCCTCGCCTTAACCAAACCCACTTAACCTTGATCTCGAAAGTAAAAAAATCCTGAAAACATAAGCCAATTTCGACCCATTAGCCTATGCAATTTTAGCTACAAAATCATATCCAAAATTCTAGCCAACAGACTAAAAAAATGGCTGCCACTTATCATTGAACCTTAGCAGAGTGCGTTTGTCCAGGGAAGGTAGATTCAGGACAACATCCTTATTGTATAGGAGGTTCTGCACCAGCTGCACATAAAAAAGACCAAAACAAAGCATAAGGCAATTTTAAAGCTTGATATGCAGAAAGCATATGATAGGATCGAATGGGACTTTGTGAGGGCCAGTATGTTACACATGGGCTTTTGCCCTAAATGGGTCTCAATGATTATGAAATGCATTTCTACGGTCTCCTTTAGTGTGAAATTCAACGGCGAACCTACCTCTTTCTTCAATCCTTCACGAGGCCTAAGACAAGGTGATCCCCTCTCGCCCTATCTCTTTATTCTGACATCCAATGTTTTGACCTGGTTAATGAAAAACACATTAGTAGATGGCAGTATAAAAGGCATCCAGCTCAATCAGCATTGTCCCCAGCTGTCACACCTTCTTTTTGCTGATGATGCAATCTTTTTTATGGATGGCACTCTTGTGGAATGTCAGAATTTATCACTTATACTCAACCAATACTGCTATGCTACGGGGCAAGCCATTAATTTAAATAAATCAGGGATCTACTTCAAAGGCACGGTGTCCGGATCGTTTAAAAATGAATATGGCCATAGAGATGAGAGTAAATGTATTGGAGAAAACAGGCAGATATTTGGATATTCCTATAGAGTGGGGCAACTCTAAGCGAGAATTGTTCAGCTGGATTTTAGCCAGAGTGAACTCTAAATTAGAAGGCTGGAAAGAGAAATTGCTTACCAAGGCAGGAAAGGAGGTCTTGATAAAAAGCGTAGTGCAGTCCATTCCTACCTATGCGATGTCTATATTCGAGATCCATGTTTCTATCTGCAAAGCCATAGAGAAACGAATAACGTTATTTTGGTGCAAAAAGGAGATGCCAAAAGGGGATTGCATTGGAAATGATGGGAAATATTAAAAACCAGAAAAGATAATGGTGGGCTGGGTTTTAAGGATTTGCTTACCTTCAACAGGGCTATGCTTGGAAAGCAACTCTGGAGATTAGCCATTTCCCCAACAGCACTCTGGAGTCGCCTCCTTAAAGGAATTTATTTTCCTCATGGCGATGTATGGACAGCAGCTAAGGGCCGTAGATCATCTTGGGGATGGCAGGGACTCATGATTGGTAGAGAAACCATAGCAAACAACATAAAATGGTCAGTGGGGAATTGAGAGTCTATACGCATTAGAGAAGACAGATGGTTAATACAAGGATTTATTGGTGAACAAGCATCCCAAACAGAACCTTTTTGGGTATCAGAACTAATTAACACAGAAACACGTGAATGGAAGCAGCAGATAATTCAACAGCTTTATGAACCAAGCATAGCAAATGAAATCTTAGCGATTCCTTTGAGCCAACAACCCCAACCAGATACGTTACTCTGGACAGGCACCAAAACAAGACAATACTCTATTAAAAGTGGCTACAATATTACAACTCAACAAGCTACTAAAACAGAGCTCCAGAAACCCTCTAGTTCTTACCAACAGCCACGTACCTTGTGGAATAAAATCTGGAGCCTTGATGTCCTTTCTAAAATCCAAACATTCCTCTGGAGCTTGTGTCAGAATGCTCTCCCAACCAGAGAAAATCTGCACCAAAGAAAGATCGTTCAAGACCCATTTTGTCCATTTTGTCACGACAACATCGAAACAATAGAGCATTTGTTCTTCTTGTGTAAATGGACAAGGAAAGTATGGCAAGATTCGAGATTTGTAGAGATCCGGCCAACTAAACATATTCAACGCTCAGATCTGTGGCTCATGGAAGCGTTTCGAGGTAAAACCTCTTTACCTGCTCGAGAACTGACGGCCTTGCTTCTTTGGAACATATGGAGGGCGAGAAACCACTGGATCTTCCGTGGAATAAACCCACAACCTGCAGATTTGATCACCACGGCAGAGGAACAACTCGTTTCGATTAGTCGCAGCAAGGGGAAAATTTTTTAGAGCAACATCACCAGGACTCATCTACTCGAGGGATTCCTCCGACAAAGCCAACAGATCTGAACACCAAGGTACAGGAACAACTTGCTTCGGTTAGTCGCAGCAAGGGGAAAACAATTTCAGAGCCATATCACCGGGATTCACCTGCTCGATGGATTCCCCCGACAGATCTGAGCACCACGGCACAGAAACAACTTGATTCGGTTAGTCGCAGCAAGGGGAAAAAAGTTTCAGAGCAACATCACCGGGACTCACCTGCTTGATGGATTCCCCCGACGAAGCCGTACTTGAAACTAAATGTTGATGCGGCTTGGAACTCTGGTGAATTTCTGGGTTTGCACGAGATTCATCCGGCCGTGTGCTTGAAGGGTTTGCTTCCATGGCTAGGGTTTCCTCCCCACAAGAAGCAGAAGCGGCGGCGATTCTTCACGATATTCTATATGTTCGAGAACTCGAACTCTCCCACGTGAGTGACTTCCGAAGCCGTGGACTTCATTGGCTTATTGATAGCGACTGTTCATCGGTTGTTGATATGGTTCTAGGCCGGGCCAAAGCTTCATGGAACCTAACAATCCTTGTGCAAAAATGTAAAGAGCTATTGGCCCAACATACCAACATATTGATCCAACATTGTCCATGGGAGACTAACGCTGCTGCAGACTGGATCGCGAGGCACCATTGACAACACAAGCTCCCTCTTAACTAGAGGCTTTACCCCCCGCCCCCTTTATGGCATATTTTATGTTCCGACCTCCTTGAGAGCTTTTCTTGTAAATACTCTATATAATCGTCAATATCAAGCACTGCCTTTTTGACCAAAAAAAAAAAATCTCTCTATCATTCCTCATTTAAGGCCCCCGTTTCCCCGTCCTCCTCCTTCCCTCACCAACTTCTTCTCCTTCAAGCAGCATCATCCATAATAACAAACCTTCCAGTTTCGGGCCACTCATTGCAAGCCTCCTCCTTGCTTTGCTTCTAGCTGTGCCTACCCAATGAGGATGGTGGCAACTTGGGGCTCTTCCCTTCTCGGTCTAGCTCCCTTTGAGCTCAACATCGGGAATCCCATTCGCCGTCGCCGTCTCATACATAAACATGCAATTGTAAATTGAAAGATCACATTGATTTGTTCACTTTTTTAGGACCATCGTTTTTTCTTTCTTGATGGATGGAGAAGAAAAAGGAAAGTCGTGTGCTAGAAGACGAGAAACACAATGTACCTCCTTGTGCAAATGGTCCTTCAAATCCTCTATTACCTTGGTCAATCACTTGCTCAATGAGGCGGCCCAACCCAAGATCTCCACGATTAAACATGCAATTAGAATAACGTTCCTTAGGTTTAGGATATGTGAGATTAGGGTTAGAGGAGAGACTTGAGCACTATATATAGAGTTTCCACGATTGACGTTAGAGTAACCCCTCATTACGGTGAGATTAGGCTCAAGATCGAGCCCACACTAGAGTTTCCAGCCAGTCCCCCTCATTACGGGCTAGGCTCAACTCGGCCCACACTAGCCAGCCCCATATTAGACTAATTAAGAAACCTTCTATCTCACCTAAGACCAGACCACGTAAAACGGTAAACGTTAAATGGTAAATCACAATAACAATGTCAATTAATTTAGTCCACAAATCAGAAAAACTCTTACATTCTCCCACTTGGACTATGTTAATTGAAATTGTATTGTATGTGTGCACATTGGTCCAGAGATAATTCTTAATAGTTAATCATATCCCATAAAGCCTCCAACACCGAATCATGGCGGTAACTGCATGTACACACACAGAGCCTTCCATGGTCACAAGTGCTTTCAACTTTATTTGATATGGATTCAATATGGTAGTGTGGCAAATGGCTAACATCTCTCATAGAGAGATCCATTTGTCAGTCACCATTCTCTTACTTAGGAGACACAAAAGTTTGTGTCACAAGAGAATGAAATTATGGTTCTAATGAACCCACATATGTCTTGTCCTTATGGTTAACCTTTATATATCACAAGAACATATCCACAAGGTTAATAATGAATTGCCCCTAGCCTTCACTCAAGATAATACCTTGAGACTTTTAACAATATATATATTCAACAAAATAACAAACCATTCAAAAATATTATATTGAATGCAAAAGCTGAAATATATATATATATCAAAACGTTACTATAATTGTAACAAATGCAAATATAAACTTTATTTTAGAAAAATAAAATATAACTCCTACTAAATGACAGCATCCCAAGATGCTCCTAGACCCATACTAATGACATGTCGATCAAATACACATGGGCGTAGGCCTTTAGTTAGTGGATCTTGCAATCATATCATTTCCTCCTCCTCTTGTAGGAACATAATCTACAGCAACATCACCATTAATATAGCTACTTTATCAATCCAAAATGATTTAATTGTGGCTCAATAGATTCCTTTATAGTCAAAAACTTGACCTCCATGTGTTTAGACCCCTTGAGACTTTTAACGTTGTTGTTAATGAACAACACTTTGCAGAATTATTGTCACAATGAAGTTGTATGGGCCTATCCACAAAATCAAAAACTGATAACTCCCTAATGAGGTTCCCGTTCAGCCAAATAGCTTGAGTAGCATTAGTAAAACATGCTATAAACTCCGCTTGCATGGTAGAAGAAGATATGATTTCTGTTTTCGCTCTTCCATGATACTGCACCTCCTGCCAACATAAATATGTATCCTGTTGTTGACTTCTTATCATCTTGACAACCAGCAAAATCTGCATCAAAATACCCTACTAGTTGCAAGTTAGGAACATATCTATAAATCAGCATATAATCCCTTGTTCTCTTTAAGTACCTTAAAACCTTCTTGGCAGTAACCCAGTGATCGCGTCTTGGATTTGACTGATATCTGCCTAGAAGCCCAACTGCAAAAGCAATATCTGGCCTAGTGCAAACTTGAGCATACATGATACTTCCAAGCACACTAGCATAAGGTATATTCTTCATTTGAGCTTTCTCAAAATCTGAATCAGGGCATTGTGAAAGACTCAAATTATCACCCTTAATAACAGGAGCAACTCCTGGTTTGCAATCTTGCATATTGAATCTTTTCAAAATGCGATCAATATATGCCCTCTGAGATAAACCCAATGAACAGCATGAGCGATCCCTATGAATCTCAATGCCAAGAACAAAAGAGGCCTCACCAAGGTCTTTCATATCAAAATTTTTCAATAACATCCGCTTTGTCTCATGTAGTAAACCGATGTCACTACTTGCAAGCAAGATATCATCCACATAAAGTATGAGAAAAATATATTTCCTCTCACTGACCTTGGTGTATATGCACTGATCTACTTTGTTTTCAATAAATCCAAATGAAGTGATAACACTATGAAATTTGAAATACCACTGTCTAGAAGCTTGCTTAAGGCCATAAATAGATTTCTTCAATCTACAAACGAGCTTACCTAAGTCATCATTTGTAAAGCCCTCAGGTTGCACCATATAAACCTCCTCATTAAGGTCTCCATTAAGAAATGCAGTCTTAACATCCATCTGGTGTAACTCCATATCAAAATGAGCTACCAATGCCAAGATCACTCTGAAGGAATTTTTAGAAGAAACTGGAGAAAATGTTGCTTCATAATCTATTCCTTCTCTTTGAGTGAAACCCTTAGACACCAATTTGGCCTTAAACTTTTCAATCTTTCCTTTGGAATCCTTTTTAGTCTTGAATACCCACTTACAGCCAATAGGTTTGCAACCTTCAGGTAATTCAACAAGCTCCCAAATACCGTTATGTTTCATAGATTGCATCTCATCTTTCATCGCATCTAGCCACAAATCCGATTGAGGACATGAGATAGCATTCGTATAAGTGACCGGATCAACAACACAGCCAATATCATAATCATGCTCTCCTAGGTAGACCATATAGTCTGGTGGTATAGCAGAATGTCTATCCCTAGTAGATCTTCTGAGTGGAATAACTTCAACCTCATTCTGTATTTGAGGAGTTTAAGGAATTGCATTAGAAACTGTCTCAACAATAGGATCTTGAGCCACTACAGGTTCATATTGTGGCATAGGGGGTTCCAAAATCGTCTGCAAAGGATGAGATGAGGATCCAGTAACCCCCACCATACTATCATCTTCGATAGTTTGACAGCAGCTATCCTTTTCAGCTACATCAAATTCCAGAAATTTTGCAGTCTGAGATTCCACAATTCTTGTACCTCCATTGGGATTATAAAACCGATACCCCTTTGAATGATTTGGGTAAGACACGAAATAACACCGTGTAGTCTTGGAATCCAGCTTATTCAATGTAGGATTATATAACTTCGCCTCTGCTGGACATCCCCAAACTTTAAGATGATTCAAACTAGGTTTACGTCCAGTTCACAATTCAAAAGGAGTCAATGGAACCACTTTAGTAGGAACACGATTAAGAATGTAAAGAGCTGTTTTCAAAGCTTCACCCCATAGAAAAGTAGGTAAATTGGTCCTACTAATCATACTTCTCATCATGTCCATAAGAGTTCGATTGCGCCTTTCAGCTACGCCGTTTTGTTCAGGACTTCCAGGTATAGTAAACTGACCTATTAACCCAGAATCCTCTAAGTATTTGGCAAACAGCCCTTTAAGTTGTCCAGCATCACCGTGCCTACCAAAATACTCACCACCACGATCAGATCTGACAATCTTTATAACTTTTCCCAACTGTTTTTCCACTTCAGTCCAAAAATCTTGAATTTGTCAAGAGACTCGGACTTTTCTTTAATCAAGTATAAGTATTCATATTGGGAATTGTCATCAATAAATGTGATGAAATAAAAATTTCTGCATAAAGTAGCCGTGTATGGTCCACTAATGTCAGTGTGAATTATCTCCAACAAGCCAGAACTTCGAACAGCTGATTTCTTCTTTATTTTCGTCATCTTACCTCTACAACAATTTACGCAAGTCTCTTGATCACCTTTGAGAGTAGGTAAGATGTCAGCCTTTACAAGCCTTTCTACTCTTTCTTTAGAGATGTGACCAAGTCGTTTATGCCACAATGCATAAGACTGTTCCTTAGGTAGAGGCCTTTTGGAAACAACTTTTTCAGCTGAATATGCAACATACATGTCGTTGGGAGATAAACTCAATCAGTATAATCCATTGGATAAATTGCAACACCCAATTTTATTGGAATCATAAAAGATAGCAATAGCATTACTTTTTATTTCAAAAGAGTATCCACACATGTCCAAACAAGACACAGAAACTAAATTCCGCCTAAATGAAGGTACGTAAAAAGTGTTTCTTAACATCATCCTAAAACCAGAATCCAAAACCAAAACGACATCTGCCACGAACTCGACGTCAACTCCAATGCTGTTTCCAATAGTGAGCTTTGATTCATCCTTATTTGGCGTCCTTCTGTTTATGAACCCCTGTATAGTAAATGCAACATGATTAGTTGCACCACTATCTAGCCACCATGAATTAGTCGGAACTTCAAATAGATTGGATTCATAAACTAATGCCAAAGAATCATTACCTTTAGGCTCACTCTTCTTGTTTTTCTTAGACAACCAATCCTTAAACCTTTTGCAGTCCTTCTTTACATGTCCTCTCTCCCTGCAAAAGTAGCAAAAAACACCCCTCTTCCTAGGGAATGTTTTCTTAGGACCCAAACTATTATAAGGACCAGCACTGTTAGAAGGACCAGCACCATCAGGATTTCCTTTACTATTAGAAGGTCCAACTACTTCAGAATTTCTCTTCTGAGTATAATTCTTCACACTTTTACCCTTATCAGTGGCAGAACTTGAAGTATAAAGAGCAATGTGCCCTTTGTCTTTCTTCAATTTCTCCTCCTCTGCCACCACCCTGGAAATCAATTCATTAACTGACCAGGCTTCATCTTGGGAACTGTAATTAGTCTTGATGATCCCAAAATCAAGAGGAAGAGTATTCAAAGCTTGATGCACAATGCAGATAGTGGGAATAGCAACATTAAAAGCCTGAAGCTTGGTCTGCAAATCAACCATCCTCAGAATATAATCTCTTACCCCACCTAAACCATCATACTTCATGGTAAACAGTGTATGAATGTGTGTCCCTATCTCAACATTAGACGTCACACAGTACCTAGCCACCAAAGCTTCCATCATTTGCCTAGCATTACAGTCTGCAGGCAAACCGCTCTTCAAGTGTTCCTGAATTGAATGCTTCATAGACAGCAAACAAATTCTATTGCTCTTAACCCAGGCAGTAAAGTGTGCTTTTAGATCCTCTGTACTCTCAGCAGTAATGGCTGCCGGCCGATCAGCAGCAAGAGCCAAATGAACATCTGCCATCTCCATGGCAAACAGAAAATCTTCCTTCCACTTCTTAAAATTGGAACCAGTGAGAACCTAAATAGTGACGGAGTTACCGTTTACAGAAAAGGTGATTGAAAGACAGCAGTATATAACAATTAGCATCATGTGAGTATTGTGTACACAAGTACACATCCAGAGAGTTACATGCAAAATCACATAATCACCTTTAGGCAGAATACATGACATGCAATTGTACACTCCCCACATGACAGCGGTTAAGAGAATATATTCCAATCTTCGTAAATTCATCACCTTTGGGCAGATGAACCACTAGGACTAGTCAATCCTCCACCACATCATCATGTATCCCTACATGAGCTAATACACAATCACTTCCTTTGGGAGTATGACTACGCATTAGACCAGGAGACATCCCAGACAACATACGAGACAGAAATTTCTTAAACCCAAATCAAGTGTGCCATTTCGGCGGTCACAACTCAATTGAATCCTTGAAACTCTCTCATACCAGGGATATATTTACATCTCACATACACCATATACATGTGATTTAAATTTTAGTGATAGGGGCACATATCACTCAAATCACATATCATGCTAATTAAGCTGCCTTATCAATTAACAAAATAGCATATACCTGTAACCCAGCACTTGTATTTCCAAAATCACAGAGAAATACAAGAAAAATACACAAAAATTCATCTAAAATATACGTATTTAGGGCTTTATATGCAATTTCACATCAATAAAATCATCAAACATATAAAATAAATATACCACAAGATAGGAAATCTCCATACGAGTCCAACGCCTCAAACCACTCACCGAAAGGAGTCCCCACGTGCCCGCACGCGCCGCCTGAGTGCGTGGCACGTGGGGCTCACGCGCCAGACGTGTAGCCGGCCTGAAGCCGGTCCGACCGGTGGCGGTCCGACCGGTTACCTGGTCCGACCGTCCGGTCCAACCGCCTGGTCTGACCGGCTGACCGGACCGGTCAACCGGGCCGACCGGGTCGGGTCGGGTCGGGTCGGTCCGGGTCGGACCCCGGGTTGGGTCGAACGCCGGGTCGGGTCGGTCGCTGGGCCGGTGACGTCATCAGGCAGTGTGCTGATGTCATCAGGTCAGTCACCGGGTCGGGTCGGACCCGGGTTGCTGATGTCACCGTGACGTCAGCAGTCACGTGTGGCGCACGCATCGGGTTGGACCCGGGTCGCTGACGTCACACTGACGTCAGCGGCCATGTGCGACGCATGCCCCACGCGTGGAGGCACATGGCCGCGCGTGGGGGTGCGTGCGGCATCCCCCGGCAACACGCCTCCGACGGTTTTCACTGTCTCGTCGAGCCGAGTCCCAATTTGCAATTTAATTTGATTTTTATTAAACTTAAAATCTTGAAAATCGCAAATTAGGGCAAGAATTATACTAATTAGGGCAAATCAGTATAATTTAGGGCAAATTCGTACAGATCATGTTCTAGGGTTATGGAGGCTTTGATACCACATGTCGGGCACAGATTATGTACAACCCAAGATCTCCATAACCAGAACATAAACATGCAATTGTAAATTGAAAGATCAACGCACCTGTTTTAGGATCCATCGTCTTTCTTGAAACGGAAGCGGAAACACAATGTTCCTTGCGCAAATCCTTCTCCTCTATTACCCTTCGAATCACTAGCTCAATGAGGCGACCCCTCACGATTGACGTTAGAATAACGTCCCTTAGGTGAGGATATGTGAGATTAGGACTAGAGGAGAGACTTTAGCACTATTTATAGAGTTTCTAGCTAGTCCCCCTCATTACGGGCCAGGCTCAACTCGGCCCACACTAGCCAGCCCTATATTAGACTAATTAAACAACCTTCTATCTCACCTAAGACCAAACCCCGTAAAACGGCAAACGTTAAATGGTAAATCACAATAACAATGTCAATTAATTTAGTCCACAAATCAAAGAAAAAATGTCTCCACTTTCCATATCTTTTTCTTGTCTCTTCTGCTAAATATGATTGACTTATTATAGGATCCTCTAGGAATTTGGGTTTTTTTTTTTTTTTTTTTTTTTTTTGCGCTTCTTCTAGGCCGGATCGTGGTTAAGTTCTGGATAAATAATGAGACTAAAACCTGAGATAACGGAGAACAAGCAAATTAGATTTACCAATATGTTTACACTTTCATGGAAATTAGCACATTCACACTATAGTATGTATCAGAATTGTAAGATACATCCTGATTCAAACTACGGCTCAAGCTGAAGCTTGATCCTTTCTTCTCTATCGTCCTTTGTCGTTATGCCAGAACAAACCCTATAATCCTAAACCAAGTTTTAACGAGAGGTTTATCTGTTTGTAGAGATCGCATGGTAATCTTGGATGAAGATATCTGGAGCGCCATTATGAATAATCCGTCGGTCCAGAATTTCCTGGAGTGGCTCTCCTCAGGTTCGTATGGATTAAACCGAAACGAAGATTATGGCTTCACTGGACTTAACTGAGCATGTCGCTTGTATAAGTTCATCTTCTAGTCGAAACTGCTTTTGTAGGAATCAAATCTGCATGAATGTTTTGGAGCATATCTTGATTTTCTTATTCACCAACATTATCATATCTTGATTGTCTGCAATCTTTTGTTGCTGGGGAACAAGAAGTTCTCAAACTGTACCTGTATGCATTGCAGATGGAACTAAAAGCCCCCAGATTCGTGAGGAAGAAATCGTCCGCATTACGAGCAGTCTGCAGTGGCCCTTGGACATCTTGAAGGACAAAATCATGGTCCACGTTTCAAGATTCAAGCTGCTTTTGAACGGGACGTTTCGACCTCCCCAGCTGGCCACACCGGCAGCTGCGGCCGAGGTAGACGAACAAGTCCGATCGTCCTTGCTGCTCTCGGTCCTAATCATCTTGGTCATAGTGTTGGCACGATTACGCGATGCTTCCAGATCGATCTGCTTATCATTTCTACGCAAGTTCATGACATAATGTGCTTCGCGATGTGATACGAGTGTGCCGAGTTTGCCGTCGAACCTGAGTTCCCCTTAATACTTCTTGTATGTGAATTTGTGTGAACAGCTTGTGAGAGGCAGAAGTGTTGCTGCTGCTTTTAATTTCTTAGTTTTCCCCAGAATTTCACAATGAAACCTTCCTAATTAGACGCCTCGCCAGTTACCAACAGGCAGCGGCTAGAGATATTTACAAAGAATACTAAATATTTACGGGCCAATATCTTGAAAAATCATAAATTGTTAAATTTGTGATAAATTTATTGTTAATTAATTTTTTTATCACGAAAAATTCTAAATCGGTATATTTGTGACAAATTTACCTAAAATTAATTTTTTGATTACAAAAAACCCAAAATTGATACATTTGTAATAAATTTACCACTCACTAGTTTCTGTTAAATATCATAAATTAATACACTTGTGATAGATGGATAGTAAAACCTCAAACTGACATATTCGTGGACTATCACGTATCATTCAACTTAGCAATTTAATGATAAAATTTAACAGAGACTAATAGAAGATAAATTTATCACAAATGTATCAATTTGTGATTTTTTTGTAATCAAAAAATTAAGTTGGAGTAAATTTGTTACAAGTGCATCGATTTATGATTTTTCTTTTTATTAACTCAATATCTACTAAACAATCTTTTCTTAAAAGTATATAAATTAAATTTAATATGATTAGATTTTAAAAGACGGAAATAAAACCAAGTGAACCATCATAAACGTGTGTGCACGTTACGAAGAAGTTCTAGTTTTTACTCTTTTATTGTAATGTTCAATTTTAGTTAATACTTCAACAATTCTTTTAGTTTAGTTATATACCAAATCGACACTAGTGCATTTCGATCAAAACCATGCTTCCAATTATGAGTATTTTTTAGGCAATAAGATATGCTTTTTCGACCGTTGAGAATTAATCGGACAAATTATATACTTAGAGATACTATATCTTTATTATCGAGATAAGTCAAAAACGACAAATATTTAGGAAGGTTAATATAAATTTATTTTTAAAAAATTTATTTTTTATTTTATTGATTGAATGCACTCGAGAATACATTTAAAGAAACTTTCAATTTACCAATCTTATAATTTTAAAAGCAAATAAAAGATAAAAACCAAATTATGACAAATCAATAAAATAACATCGTACAAACATGCCTCGCATTTATTATGCGGGGATCACAAAAGTAAAGTTAAAAGGGTACGCAGGGAGTAATCTAAAATCAAAGTGTAGCTATGAACATGTCGCGAAAATTTTGGGTACTTTTCGCCAAAAAAAAAAAAGTTAAAGCGAGCATGTGGAAAATTTTGAATGAAATAAAAAAATGATAAAGATTGACTAAGGGCGCATTTGGTAACCATTCGATCCGGAAAACGGTTTTTGATTAGAAATTGTTTTTCTTAATTTTGTTTCTAGAAATAATTTCCGAATAAAAGAACGCGCCTGATAATTGTCCAAAATTTATATTCTGAGAATAAAAATGCGTTTAGTAAAATTCTTAAATTCTTTTGTTTCTTTTAATTTTTTAGTACTCTTATTATATTTTTCTCTTCTTCCTCCTTCTTCTTTGTAGCCGGTTGTTGGCCACCGCAATGGCTAAGATCAACTGGGTGAGGTTTATTGATCTTGATCTGGTTGAAGCCTCGCCAAGCTAGCGCGAGGTTCGGCCGGTGGCTAGGTGAGCTCGGCCTCGCCGGATCTAAGCAAGGTCGATCTCACCTAACCAAGGTGAGGCTGAGCCTCGCATAGCCATGATGAGGCTAGGCCTCGCCGGGGGTCGGCGACACTCTAGCGAGGTCGCCAGACCTCGTCTGGCCAATCGAAGGCGAGCTTTGGCCGTCGACGGCCAAAGGGAAGAAGAAGAAAGGGAAGCGAAGAAAAGAAAAGAAAAAATAGGAACTGATTCTAGGAATTGTTTTTGAGAACAAGAAACTATTTTATTTTATTTTTTTACTTTTTGCTTCTGTTCCAAATTTATTTCTAAGAATAAAAAAGAAAACATTTTTTTGTTCCCGTGAATAAAAATTTTACCAAATATGTTTCTATTTTTTTTTCGTTCCCTAGAACCAAAGAACATAAATCGTTATTCTAGAGAATATAAATTTTTTTTACCAAACAGGGCCTAAGAGCGCATTTAATAACTATTTTATTTTGGAAAATAATTTTTGATCACAAATGGTTTTTTCTAATTCTGTTCTCAAGAATAATTTTTGAGCAAAAAAACGCGCTTGTTAATTATCCAAAATTTTTATTCTAGGGATAGAAATGCATTTGGTAAAATTTTTAAATTCTTTTGTTTCTTTTAATTTTTAATACCTTTATTATATTTTTCTCTTTTTTCCTTTCCTTTTTCCTTTTTCTCTTCTTCCTCCTTCTTCTTTGTGGCTCGTCGTGGCCAATGATCAGCTAGGCGAGGTTCGATGAGCTCGCCGAAGCCTCGCCAGGCAAGGGCGAGGTTCGACGAGCTCACCGGAGGCTTGCGTGGCCAAGGCAAGCCTCAACCTCACCACATCTAGGCGAGGTAGGTAGCACGAGGTCGGCTTCGCCATGGCTGTACGAGGCTTGGCCTTGTCGAGGGCCAATGACGCTCCAACAAGGTCGCCGGCCAAAGGGAAGAAGAAGAAAGGGGAAGAGAAGAAGAGAAAAGAAAAAAAAAAAAAAAAAGGAATTGTTTTAGGAATTGTTTCCGAGAGTAAGAAGTTTTTTTTTCTATTTTTTGTTTCTATTTCAAATCTATTCTTAGGAACAAAAATTTTATCAAACAAGTTTCCATTCTTTTTTATTCCCTAAAAGAAAAGAATAAAAAATAGTTATTCCGGGACGCAAAATTTTTTTACCATACACGGTTTAAGTTTTCATCCGTTAAAAAAGGAAGGCAATATGCAATAAAAAAATTAATGTAAAAAAAAAAAAAACCCCATCGAGATTGGAAGTTAAAAAGTAATTAATTTCCTTCCCCCCATTTCAGCACCCTCTCTCTTTCTCTCTCTCTCTCTCTCTCTCTCAAGTTGCGACATTTCCTCCTCATCGGCGTTCTCCATTAAGCTCGTGCATGCATCGTCGATCGATTCCATCGGCTTTCCGAGATCTGAGGAAGCTCCGGGGCCGGATCGGGCCGGGCCATGGCGGAGGGCAATGCGCCGTCGAGGTACGTGAGGCTGACGAAGGACCAGGCGCCGCTGGAGGACATCACTCCCGGCGAGCTCAACCAGCCCGTGCAAATCCCTCAGGTCGTCGGCTCTCCCATTCACCCTCTGTCTCTCTCTCTCTCTCTCTCTCTCGCTCTCTGTTCGGTTTGATTTTTGATTTGATCAACTGGGCCTTCCTCGTCGCGTGGATTCGGATACCGGAGCCACCGGTTCTGGGAATCCCGTACGTTTCTCCGGTTTCTCCGGTTTCTCCGTTTGGATGCGAATCTAACGCTCGTGTCGGGGTCGATCGGGATTTTCGGCGATGGGAAATGGGTACGTGAATGTGAGCGCGAATGTGAACGGTTGTTGTTTGTGCGGCGAGTTCGTACATGTTTGTACATGGATTTCGTCTGTGCTGCTCTGTTTCTCGGTGCGGGGGGGTGGTTTGGATGTGAATCCAAAGCTCGTGTCGGGGTCGATCGAGATTTTCGGCGATGGAAAATGGGTACGTGAATGTGAGAGCGAATGCCAATGGTTGGTGTTTGTGCGGCGAGTTCTTACGTAGATTTCGTCCGGGCTGCTCTGTTTCTCAGTGGGGGTGGGGAACAGAGAGAATTTTTACAACGGGAAAAGAGAAAGGAATGATGGGTGGGGTGGGGTGGTTTGGATGTGAATCTAAAGCTCTTGTCGGGGCTGACGAGATTTTCGGCGATGGGAAATGGGTACGCGAGCGGATGTTGTTTGTGTGGCGAATTCTTACATGGATTTCGACTGTGCTGCTCTGTTTCTCAGTGGGGGTGGGGGACAGAGTGAGAATTTTTACAACCGGAAAAGAGAAAGGAACGATGAGAAGCTGGAACTGCGAGATCGTGAATTCATCATTTTGGGATCAGTTTTTTTTATCCTTTTCGTGTGTTTTGAGGTGGTAAATGAGGAGTGGGAGGTGTGAAATAGGATCCAGGTGATCAGGACTAGGAGACTATTATAAATTTCAGTGTTAGAAGTTTCCTCCTGCACTGCCTGGACACGGGTATTGACTTCCCATTGCATATACTGTCTAGAATTTGCATTTTATTGCATGATCAGTTACTAGGCTCTTTTGTTCATGGGATGTTGCGTTCAGTGCTGATTTTTATGTTCTGCTCTACAGTTGAATGTCCAAAGATGTTCTGAATGTGGGCAACCCTTACCGGAAACTTACCAGGCCCCAGCTGACGAGGATTGGACGACTGGCATTTTTGCTTGTGCTGATGATCCTGAAAGCTGTAAGAGTCTTCTTCACATTTCAACAACATGGATGGTCATTATGTAGTTCATTTTATCTATATTTCCTACCTAGTTCGAGCATTTCATTTCTTAAAACATCCCATTTTTTAAAACTTAAGGGGAGACCAGATGCTTCTGGTTGAAATTTGAATTGTCTTTCCATTTTAATCTTACTTGATCATTAAGAGAATGAGTTAGGTTATGGCATGGTGCATTGCTGTTGCTGTGAATGGCAACCATTTGTGTTGTGTCTTTCTGTTCACAGGGTTAGATTTGATATTAGGAGGAATATCAGAAAGTGAGACGTCCAGTTCTGTCGCTTTCATGTTCACTAGGGTTTACCACCAGCATAGGTTTACATTGACAACATCACCCCCCTTAGGATTGTGCGGCTATAGTGAGGGATCTGATGCAGTGGTACTGATATCTTTGATGAGAATTAAGGCTAGCAAGGCCCCTGTGCCTTGCACCATCTCTATGATAGTGTCCTTGAAAATCACCTTTCTTCCTTCCAATGTTTGTTTTGTCTTGTTGTTTTCTTCCTTGAAACCCAGTAAGGCTTAAAACTTAGGGCTTACTAATTGGTTTAAGCACGTTCTGGATGAATAACATGAACTTGCATTATTAAAACAGGAGTTTAGTACCTCAAGAATTGAACAGGGTGGTAAAAGTTACCTTATTGATTGTCATCCCCTGACTCCGGTTAACTTTCTTTCTCTTAAATTTAATTCATGATAGAACAACATAAACTTGTGTTCTTGTTTTTTTTTTTTTTTTTTACCATAGAAATGCAAGAATGCCATTTCAGATCTGTTTAGCAATTCACAGTTGTCATAATCTTTTGTGAATATGGTAGAAAGTCATGGTACGTTCTCCCTTAGTCCTCAGCCATTTCCTGCCTTTGGCCAAAAAAAAAAAAAAAAAAAAAAATGCTGCCCATCTTTTCCTCTACGAGCAGGTTCAACTGGTTTGGTCAAAATGGAAATACAAAATATGGAGCCGAATCCATCACCACTGCAATGTCCATTTTTCGTTCCTTTAACAGCTGACTATTCTGTAAGTAGGCTTGGGGACGGCAGCATCTGATATGATGTGATCTTTTAGTCCAATAACGATTTGACCTGTTACTATAGTGGAAGAGGGACATATACTTTTCTCTAAAAGCAAATTTTCATAAGTCTTTTGTTCCTCAGTTGCGGTTCCTTTGGTTCTCTCTCTCTCTTTCTTATCCTTTCTATGGTGCAGTTATGATTCTAAAATATAATATAATATACAGGCCGGACAGGGCTTTTCTGCCCCTGTGTGCTGTTTGGGCACAATGTAGAAACATTCAAAGATGATATTCCTTGGACAAATGCTTGTGTTTGCCATGCCGTATTTGTTGAAGGCGGATTAGCTCTTGCCGCCGCAACAGCGGTGTTTCATGGTGTTGATCCTAGGACATCATTTCTTATCTGCGAGAGTCTGTTTTTTGCTTGGTGGATCTGTGGCATCTACACTGGCCTCTTTCGGCAGTCATTACAGAATAAGTATCATCTGAAGGTGAGTTTCTTTATACTTCTTAGGTGATATTTTTATAGGTTAGCGAAACTGAAGAGATTCTGATTGATGGATTTAACTGCTGGCTCAATCATCGATGTTTAATTTGGTACTTTACTGATTGAATGAGCTTAAAACGACCATTTTAAACTGAAATCTTGTGTTTTCATAGTTGAAGTTTCAAAAAGTCCCACTATAATAAAACATGTACATCCTTGAGTCTCTGTTTGTGGCATCGGTTGTAGCTTCCTTCTGATGCCCGACTGTTTATCATCAGATTTTTAAGGATTCTTGGCATGCTCGGGGATTACTTCTGCTTGCTGCTGCTGACTTGTTAGCCTTCTTCTGTGCAGAATTCACCATGCGATCCATGTCTAGTGCACTGCTGCATGCACTGGTGTGCGTTGTGCCAGGAACACCGGGAGATGAAGAATCATCTCTCTGATAATGCCGAGCTACCTGAGACCGTGGTTAACCCTCCTCCCGTTCAAGAGATGAGCTCTAAACACGACCATCAATCTGCAGCTGCGCCATCTGCTCCTGCGTCCAAGGATCCAGGAAGCACCAATTTGGAACTGCAGCCGGTGTAGGTCCTGTGAACTTACCCTGCCTTGAAGTTGAAGAGCGGCATATAACTAACATATTTAGGGCATTAAACACCGATATTTTTCAAAAGAATATTTACTTGACTGAGTTGTTATCTTCAATTTTTTTTATTCTGGCAAGAGAATGTTGCGATTCACATCTTAAAATGAAGATTATCCGCTTACAGCTATTGAGAGCAAAGCAACCCATCAAGCATCAACACCAAACCGGACGTTCTTTGACGTTATATGTGTGCGTGCGTGTGTGTGTGTGTCTATATATATATATATAAATTTAAAGAAGTTCTTCAATGAATATCATATGTTTTATATATTATAAATTTTAAAGAAGGGTTCTTGAATGAATATCATCCCAAGAATGTTCATGATTTTTTTTTAACGATCTACACGACGACTCTTCTTGAAGAAATATTTTAATTTAGGGATTGAATATCGTATCCCGTAAAATAAATCATATATAAATTGACCAATAAAAGAAATAATTTACCTTCTAATGACAGGCACGCGTGTCTTGGTTGGTTTAGAACCATTGATATTCGTAGGGTTGATATCGGGAAAATATCAAATTAGTGCATTTGTGACAAATTTATTTTAAATCATTAAAAATCAGATACATTTATTATAAATTTACCTCAAATTAATATGGATTTCCATGAGAAATTGTCATGTCAGCAATTTCATGGGAAAATATGAAGGAAGCTAACATAGGGTAAATATATTAGGAAAAATTTCAAATAAGGGTCTGAAGTATTCTTATTTGAGAAAATAAGGATTTGAAGTGAACATTATTTCAAATAATGATAAAAATATTTTCATCTTCTCAAATAAGGGCATGAAATAGACTTGTGTCAAATAAGAATTTGAAGTGTCCATATAGTCTCAAAGAATGACCTAAGCTCACTATTTAGTGAATGACAATTTTGTCCTTAAATTTTGTCCTTTTTTTTTAAAAAAATATTTTCATCACAAACTTAAAAAAAAAAATTAAACTGAAAAGGTTAAAAAGAACACGCAGGGGAGGGACCCGTCTATGGTCGTTCCCCAAGTCTGGAAAGAATGGGCTCAGTTTAGTGAATGACAATTTTGTCCTTAAATTTTATCCTTTTTTTTTTTTTTTTTTTCTTCAAAACTGAAAAAAAAAATTAAACTGAAAAGGTTAAAAAAGAACATGCAGGGGAGGGACCTGTCTATGGCCGTTCCCCAATTACTAGGCAGTGATGACCCTTTGCCCCCCAAATGATGGGGTGGCGAGCCACCCTTGCCGTGATAGGGGCTCGCCACCCTTTGCACCTAGCCACCCTCGTTTAGCACTCCCTGACCTTGGTGGTGAGGTCTAGGGGCGTTGGGCGAGGGCTACCTGGCCTATGCAAGGGTCGCTCACCCTCATACAAGGGCGGGCCACCCTCACCTAGATTTGGGAGAGGGTCGCCGCCCTCTCCTTTCTTTAGCGAGAGCTAGCAAAGGTGAGGGTCACTAGCCCTCGCCCAGGCATCAGAACCTTGCAAGTTAGGACCTATTTGTTTGCGTTTATTTTTTCTGTTTATAAACACAGTTTGTATTTTTTTGTTTCGGAGAACAAAAAAAGAATAGAAACACGTTTGTTTGCGTTTTTGTTCCAAATCTATTTTTTTGTTCCCAAGAACATATTTGGAACAAAAATAATAAATAAGAAAAACGTGTTTCTTGTTTTTAGAATAATTTTTAAGAACAAATTTTCTCTCTCCTCTCTTTTTCTTCTCTCTTTTCTTCTTCTTTTCTTTTTCTTTTTTCTTTGGCCAATCGCTGGCCTCAGCCATGGCCGATGACCGACCGTTGAGGGCCGGTGACCTCGCCGGAGCATCGCCGGCCCGGCGAGGCCGAGCTCGCCTGGGCCGGGCGAGGCCACCGGCCAAAGGAAGGAAAAAGAAAAAGAAAAAAAAAAAAGGAAAAATAAAAATAAAAATATTAAAAACAGGAAAAATAAAAAAATATAAAAAATTAAAAGAAACAAAAAATTATACAAGTTTAGCAAATGTGTTTATGTTCTTTTTATATTTATGGAACAGATTTACTAAATGCGTTTTTATGTTCAAAATTTTTCTCCTGAGCGAAATACTTTTTCTATTTCTCTTCCCTAAAATAATTTTTAAACAAAAACACAAACAAATGCATCCTTATTGTCATCACCCCACCAACGATGAGGCGGTGGCCACGGGGAGAGGGAGCCCTCTTGGGTCTTTTTTTCTTTATTAAATTTTGATTTAATTTTAATTTTATATTTGGAAAAGAATACCCTTGATTTGTTGGATTTGTTTTGTCGACTCGGGAGTTGATAAAGCTAGGCCCTTATTTGAAATAATCATAACTACTTCAAGCTCTTATTTTATTTCAAACACAGTTCACTTAGAGCTCTCATTTGGAATTTTCTTGATATATTATAGATGTATCAATATAGAATTTTTGGTGATCCGTAAATTAGTTTGGCGTAATTTATCACAAATATATTCATTTGAGTTTTTTCATGATGTTAATCTATATTCAAATGAATAAATATTTTTACGTTTCCATCACAAGTAAAGTTTCTTGACAATCTTTAACTTCTTGTACGAGACTTCATCTATTCTAACGGTAGAGATGTGACGTCCAACGTGCCTACCTGCTTTGGCTGAATTGGCTCGTCATCGCCTTATCGTGACTCCGCAGCTACGTCGGACTTATTATCTCATCTTTCAACTCCTTTACTCTGGATACATCCCGGCCTCACCGTCATGCGTTTCTCACCAATCTCAAGTTCTCAACTACACATCCGTCGACGTTGGGCATCAAATTTGACGTAAAGAAGCTGAGTGACAACTATGATCTTGCCGTGTCAAGCATAGTTGATCCCCACACGCTAGCGGTGGAAGGGGCGGCGGATTTCATCGTTTGGTTATATGGATTGAAGAAGTTGTTTTGAGCGTTACCTCCGAAATGGTAGAAGTCCCAGTAGATCACGTTGAGGTGGTGGGATGACAAAGTGTAGACAGCTCATCAGTCAAGTACGCGTGACTCGACATTTTCGTCAATTTCAAGCTCGGAATGGATTGCGTCGCAAGCGTGGTCAGTTACTCGGAGCTCGTTCTGGGTTTTGGTGCGCGAGGCTTATTGAAGATATAAAACAAAGCAGTAAACAAAAAGTTCAAGCTGAAGCAGAAACAGGACAAGTCGAAGCAAGCTCAATCAAGAAGAGCAAAACAGAAGTAGCAATACAACCTGAAGAACTGATAATCAGCATTCAACTACAAGAAGTCAAGATTAAAGAATTCAAACCTGGAAAGAAGAAGAAGCAAACCCTTGCACGTGGAAGAAGCAAAACCCCTGCACGTGTAGCAAGCTCAAGTGTCCTGCAGCCAAGAGTTTGTTTGGAGTTGTTGATTTTGTTAAATGAAGAAACTTAGTTTGTTAGTAGGTGTAGTATATAAAGGAACACTTGAAATAGAAACAAAGAATGCTGAACTGAAAATCTCTTCGTCAAGTTTTTCTCTCTCTCTGTGAAGACTTTTATCAAACACCTTCTTTACATCATTGTATCTCATTCAAGAGAACTCATATTGTGCAGATTGATTCAGCATCAATAAAAGAAATTTCAGAGATGATGTTACCTGGTTTGGATTCTTCTCAGATGCTATTTGATTTTCGATTCTTCTCATGGTATCAGAGCTTCTGTTGATTCTGGATTGAGCGAGTTCTTGAGGTATACAGGAATTATTACTTCTGTATTTTGTTGAATCTGGAAGTAGTTGATCTTCAAGGATACAAAACTATCACTTCTGTTCTGTTGATTCTGGATTGATCGATTTGCTCGAGGTATACGGGAATTGTTACCTCGTATTTTGTTGATTACTGAGCAAATTGATCTTCAAGGATATAGAACTGTCACTTCGATTCAGTTGATTCTGTGTCTTCGAAGATATCTGATCATATAAGTATGACAAATCGATTACAGAAATATCCATTTCCTATTCATGTGAATATAGCTAATTTCGTCACAATAAAGTTGAATGATGAGAATTTTCTGTTGTGGCAAGCTCGGTTCGAGAGGTTTCTAAAGAGTCAAGACTTGATTGGTTTTATTGATGGTAAGACTCTACCTCTTGATAAACTGATAAGAACTGAGATGGGGGAAGAAATAAATCCTGACCATCTAGAATGGATAAAGACTGATCAGTTGATCTCTTCCTGGATAAGTGGTGCGCCTCGAAAACATCCTCGCCTAATAATTGGGCTGGAAACTTCATTCGGGTATGGCGGCTCGATAAACAAGTTTACTCGGAGGTGCATTTGCTAAAGAATTTGAGCTGAGGGGTAAATTGCAAGCTGCGAAAAAGAGATAGATCGTTAAATGACTATCTTCGAGAATTTAAAGGCATTTGTGACCAACTAAATGCCATTGGGAAGCCGCTTGATGATATAACTAGGATGTTTGGCATACTTGAAGGATTAGGTCCTGAATATGAAACTTTCAGGACAACAATGTACTGTCTCAAGCCACAGCCAGAGTATGATGAAGTCGTATCCCAACTTGAAAGGTTTGAGGCAAGGTTGCAAACATACTCTGTCAATCAGTATAATCCTCACATGGCATACTATGGACAGAGGAAGACTGGAATAGGAGTGCAGAAACTCAATTACAGAAATCAAGGAGAAAATATTCGAGGGGGATACAACTCTGGTAGAGGACAGTCCACCAACAGAAGAGATAATGGAAATCTATTTACTGAAACAGGGAGGAATCAAATGAATAGAATGACTCTCCCTAACATGATAAAGCAAGATCAGAATAATAAAACCAGCTGGAACAACTACGGACAGGGCTTCAGACCTTATGCCAACTAGAGGTATCAAGGTGTGAGGTCATATCCACCACAGAACTCTAGTGTTACCAGTCATGGACAGGACACAAAACCAATGAACAATTATCTCCTGGAGTGTCAAATATGTAAGAAACCAGGTCATACTGCACTCAGATGTTGGTACAGATTTGATAATTCATATCAAGTGGATGACATACCAGCAGCCTTGACAGCAGTGCATGTTGAAAGCTCGTCTGGATCAGAATGGTATCCTGACACAGGGGCCACATCACACATGATTGCTGAACCTGGTATGATCCAAAACCATGTTAAATACAATGGTTATGATGCTGTAATGATAGGGGATGGATCTTGCTTATCGATTTCATGCATTGGTAATGGATCACTACACACAAGGCGGCAAGCACATTACCACTAAAAGATGTGTTAATAGTTCCTAAAATCAAAAGAATTTGCTTGTCTCACGTATCAAAGTTGATAGATGATTATCCTGTGCTTTTATATTTGACAAGTATGGGGTATATGTGAAGGACAACCACAATCATACAACAGTGAAGTTGGGAAGCAAGGTCAAGGGACTATACCAAGTGGAAGCTAAAAGAGCCGAAGCTTACTTCACACAAATCCAACCTGAAGTAGGAGAGGATGTGTGGCACCAGAGACTTGCTCATGCGAGCTTAAAAACAATCAATGTTCTGCAGAAACAACATCTAATTCAGTACAGATCAAAGAATTCAAACCTATGCAGTAGCTGTAAAGTTGCAAAAAGTTCAGCTCTGCCATTTCCATTTTCAGACCATGTTTCTAAAGCTTCCTTAGAAAAGATACATTGTGATGTTTGGGGGCCATCACCTATTACTTCTACTCAGAAATTTCAATACCATGTTGTCTTTGTGGATGATTTTTCTCGATATAGTTGGATATATCCAATGAGAAAGAAATCAGAAGTATATGAAGTGTTTTTGTTGTTTCAAAGAATGGTGGAAAATCAACTTGATTGTAAGATCAAAATATTCCAAAGCGATAGAGGTGGAGAATTCACCAGCATCAAATTTCAACAACATCTACAGCAATGTGGCATTAAACAGCACCTCTTTTGTCCTTATACACCAGAACAAAATGGTGTATCTGAAAGAAAACACAGACACATTGCTGAACTAGGTATTGCAATGCTATATCATGCAAGAGTGCCCTTAACCTACTGGGTAGATGCTTTTATCACAGCAGTGTATATCATTAACCTGCTTCCCACAGCAAGATTACATATGAAATCTCCACATTACAGGCTCTATAAACAGGAGCCAAGATATGATCATCTACGAGTGTTTGGATCAGCTTGTTATCCAAACCTTAGACCTTATGCACAGCTTAAACTCGATCCAAGATCTCTCACATGTGTCTTTCTCGGCTACAGTGAGAAACATAAAGGCTACAGGTGCCTTTTGCCAACAAATGGCCATGTCTATATTAGCAGACATGTTACTTTTGATGAAAAAGAATTTCCTTTCTCTCGAAGGCTTTCTACTGAGTATCAACAGGGGTCTGTTCTATACAAACAGTGGATACAAGGCCTAATGTATTCAAAACCCAGTACTTCACAACAAACTCAGTCACAGATTTACAAGTCAGCTGGTTCCACTGAACTAAATCAGTTTTGTCCAGAAATACAGGACAATGATTCCAGAACAATGTCTAATTCAGGCATACAACAAATAAGTGTAGTACATGAAGCTGAATTGCAAAACATCTCTGAAGTTACATCGAGCAATGTTGATCCATCGGAATATCAATCACTACTTTTGCATAACCAATATCTGCAAATCAAGAGCGAGGATTCAAAGCACATCCAGTTAATATAGAACAAGATCAAACCAATTTCTCCAGAGACACAAATCAAGAACAAGAATCAGCATGTCTAATCAATACAGAAGAAGAGCAAAACAGTTTATTCACAGAGGCACAAGGTACATCTTCTGTTCACCATATGCAGACTAGACTAAGGTCTGGAATTTCTAAACCAAATCCCAAATATGCCTGCCTAGCTGAACATCATATACCACCCGAACCAAAATCGTGAAGTCCGCCTAGCACACAAAGGGTGGTATCAAGCTATGCTAGAAGAAATGAGTGCATTATATCAAAACAAAACCTGGGAGCTAATTCCTAGAACTGAGCAGATGAATGTAGTAGGCTGTAAATGGGTATTCAGAACTAAACTTGCACCAGATGGGAGCCTGGATAGATTAAAGGCTAGACTTGTAGCTAAAGGATTTCATCAGGAAGAGGGCTTAGATTTCACAGAAACATTCAGCCCTGTAGTAAAGCACAGTACAATAAGAATAATTCTCTCAGTTGCAAAGATGAAGCAGTGGCCTATTCACCAACTAGATGTCAAAAATGCATTTTTGCATGGTGACTTAACCGAAAACCGTGTTCATGGAACAGCCACCAGGTTTTAAAGACACACAAAGAGCCACACCATGTCTCGCCTACTAAGAAAATCACTCTATGGACTTCGACAAGCTCCTAGAGCTTGGTTTGACAAATTCAGCAGCTTTCTACTTGAGTGTGGGTTCTTTTGTAGCTCCACTGATCCATCTTTATTCATCCTTCACACTGATACATATACAATTCTACTTCTTCTCTATGTTGATGATATAATTCTTACTGGAAGTTCAACCTGTATGCTTACTGCTTTCATTAACTCTCTCAGTAATAAGTTACGTATGAAGGATCTTGGTACATTACACTATTTCTTGGGTATAGAAGTCAAGCATACACCTGATCACTTGTTTCTTTCTCAAGCAAAATATGCTTTTGATCTACTTACCCGAGCAAACATGCTGCAATCCAAACCAGTCTCAACTCCCCTTCCATTGAGACAAGTTGTTCTACTTAATGACTCTACAATTTTGAATAATCCTGCTGAATATCGAAGTCTGGTGGGAGGACTACAGTATCTCACAATCACTTGACCAGACATAGCTTATGCTACAAACCAATTATGTCGAAATTGCAAAGACCTACAACCGCTACCTTCATAAATTGAAGAGAGTTACGCGGTATATAAAAGGTACTATTACACATGGGTTATTCATTCATTCACAGTACTCTTCATCTATATGGGTACTCGGATGCGGGTGGGCAGGTGCACGAAAACCGAAGATCCACCACTTGGGTTTTGTACCTTTCTCGGTTCTAATCTTGTTTCTTGGACAGCAAAGAAACAACCCACGCAAGTCGATCTTCTACGAAGGCGAATACCGAGCTTTGGCATCGGCTAACTGATCTCACCGGATCGCCTTTGTCCTAAGAGATATTGGCTGTTTCCTCACTCCTCCTATACACCTCTACTTGTGATAACAAGTCAGCTATATCTCTTACAGCAAATCGTTCTACATGCCGAACTAAACATATAGAAATTGACTTTCACTTTGTACGAGAGAAGGTTTCTTCTGGTTCATTACAGGTCAGCTATGTGCCTAGTCAATATCAAATAGCTGATATCTTTACAAAACCCTTGACACGCCTCATACATTCTCAACTAAGAACCAAATTGGGAATTTCATCTTACTTCATTCCCAATTTGAGGGGGGCTATTGAAGATATAAAACAAAGCAAGTAAACAAAAGTTCAAGGCGAAGCGAAAAGCAGGGACAAGTCGAAGCAAGCTCAATCGAAGAAGAGCAAAACAGAAGTAGCAATACAACCCGAAGAACTGATAATCAGCATTCAACTACAAGAAGTCAAGATTAAAGAATTCAAACTGGAAAGAAGAAGAAGCAAACCCTTGCACGTGGAAGAAGCAAAACCCCGCACGTGTAGCAAGCTCAAGTGTCCTGCTGACCAAGAGTTTGTTTGGAGTTGTTGATTTTGTTAAATGAAGAAACTTAGTTTGTTAGTAGGTGTAGTATATAAAGGAACACTTGAAATAGAAACAAAGAATGCCGAACTGAAAATCTCTTCGTCAAGTTTCTCTCTCTCTCTGTGAAGACTTTTATCAAACACCTTCTTTACATCATTGTATCTGTTCAAGAGAACTCATATTGTACAGATTGATTCAGCATCAATAAAAGAAATTTCAGAGATGATGTTACTTGGTTTGGATTCTTCTCAGATGCTATTTGATTTTCGATTCTTCTCAAGGCTAACTATGTGATCGTGTTCTATAATGCTAAATTAAGCTCCTTGCATGCTTGCGAGTGTCAAATCTTATTTATACCGGGCCATCAAAGGCGGAAAAATGTATGTGATTTTCAAAAATAAAATTATAAAGAAAGCAAATCTGGCCTTTGACTGATTTCGCGTTTCTAGAAATAATTACACCCTCACAATTTAATTATAAAGCAGTCGAACTCAAATTGAATCAAAAATGCTGAAATTATGCATTTAGAGGTTTAAATTTTCCACATGGAAGGATGTATTACATGTCTTATCACAAAAAAAAAAAAAGAAAAGATTAGGCCGAATATGAACAAATAGGAAGTGTTAATGTCTAATTATCGGGAAAAGTACTAAAAAAGTTCTAAATCTATTGCATTGGTATCAATTTAGTCTTAAGTCTTTCAATTGTATCAATTTAATTTTAAACTATTTCACTTAGTATTAATTTAGTTTATTCGGCCAATTTTGGTCGGTCCATGGTGACGTGGACATTGATCGTTGGTCTGATGCTAATGCGGCAATTTTTTTTAATATTTTTAATATTTTGAATTGTTATAATTTTTTGGTTTTTTCTTTTTCTTTCTTTCTTCTTCCTCCTTGGACTTTCCTCGTAGTGGTGAGGGTCATGAGGCCCTTGCTCATCCTTGCCTAGGGCCGTAGGCAAGGCGGCTTCGCTCAAATCTAAGTGAGGCCAGCCATGCCTTAGCCATGCCACGAGGGCGGCCTTGCCTAAAGACATGGCCTTGCCTAGCATTCAACTAAATAATATGATGGTAAAATTTAATAGACACTAATAAAGTGTAAATGTGTATTATATGTATACTAATTTTGAGTTTTTTTGTCAAAAAAAAGTTTGAAGTAAATTTGTTAGATGTATATTAATTTGTGATTTTTCATGATATTAATCTAATAAAAATCATCATTTTTTAAAAAACAACACAGGTTAAGAAAGTGGATATAAAATAGCGGCATGTGATGTATATGAGTACAAGAAAAGTGACTAATGAGCATCTTTTCCATTTTTATCTTGTTTGATGAACCTTCTCCTTCTTAATTTGAGTTTTTGAGAGAAGTTTGAAAGTTGGATCTTTTTGCAAACAAAACAGAATTGTGAGATTGCAATCGTAACTCAATGGGAATAAGACTAGGAAAGTTGAGGGACAACTCATATAAAAATTTGATACACACTTCTTGCACTTCATGTAAATTTTGTTTTCACGTGCTTGCATTTCATATAAATTTTGCTCCATCTCGGTGTAATTTTTAGGTTTTTTTTATTTATTTTATTTTGATGGTTGCTGACACGACTTGGTGCTTACGTGAAAAATGGAAAGTCTCGAGCGTCTGGTGTCAGCGTAGTTACTTCCGCATGAATAGTTCCGTCCTTGGAATCATCAATTTCTGCCGGAGATTATTTCTTGATAGAATGTGGAATGTAATTGGCAATGTGCTAAGGGATACAATGTTATTTTTCAGTAACATTTCTTTATGGAAGGACAACATGAAATATTTTCATATAATTTAGAAGTTATAGCAAATATATATCAAAAGTTCATGGCCACATCAAATAGATTAAAAGTTTGAAAACTACATTATACATTGAACGAAGATTTAAAGATCGTATATATAAATTAAAAGTTCATGTACTAAATTACATTGTAGGCCAAAATTTGGGGATCGTTTTTGTCATTTTCTTTCTTTTTCGATATATGTTGGGTGTAAAGTGGACAAGCTTTTTGATCTATGAAGTTTGGTTCTTTCTTTTGAACAGGGAGATGGCCGTTGCTCCACTAGTACCTTTTTCTTATCTCGAATTAGGGGTGAGCAACGGTCTAGGGTTGACCCTGGACCGGCCCAACCCTGCCGGTCCTAGTCCGGTTCCCAAGGGGACTGGGTCGGTCCTTGATCCTGAAATTTCAGGACCAATACTGTGCAAGTTGGTCCTCGGTCCTAAGAGTTTTTGGTTGGTCCAACCCGGACCAACCCTGTATATTATATTATATTATTTATAATTCTTTTATATATATATTTTTGGTAAGAAATAATTTTTTTATATATTCAAACCTAAGTAAATTGATGTTAAAGCTGTTGACTCCTCAAGTTCACAGTCACAGACGGCATCCAAAAGGCGTGAAGTTTATGTCGTAAAGGTCTTCACGGCGTCCTCCTCCACAGTCCAGAGTATGTTCTTCACCGTGAGGACCAAGGAGTCCTCATAGGTTACGAACTCGTGACGTCCAAAATGGTGCGAAGTTTACGCCGTAAATCTCGTCACGGCTTCCTTCCCCAAAGTGCGTTCTCTTCCATTATATCCTAGTGGCTTACCTTTTCATTGAAGAAGAACCTAGGAAGCTTTGTGTTTGATCTAGTTACGCATATGCATGATTTCATACAAGATGAAAAAAATTATTGAGATACTTTTTTTCATCTTATATGTCGCATTGTCGATTTCATACACTCATTGAGATACTTTTGTTGGTTTGCTTTTTTAGAAAGTATAAAAAAAAAAGACAAAAAAAATTATCGATCGGTCTGGGTTGAGCTGGCACCCAGAACTGAGCATCGAACCCATTGGGTCGTCCGGTCGTTAATCCTAGGCTCAATAGGGTCGGTCCTTGGTCCTAAAAATTGAAGACCGACATTGTATGAGTTGGTCCTAAAGTTAGAGGGTGGCCCGGATCAATCCGGACTATGCTCACCCTTATCTCGAATACCATCAATGTGTGGACTTTCCATCTATCCCATCAAAAGTACAAATTTATACGTGGGCTTTCCACTTGTCTAAAAGGGCTTCTTTGGGCTTATGAAATAGCCCCTTTGATTCCTGGAGAAAAGACTCCCTTTACTCAGGTGGAGGCATTATTGAACACCGGAATTGTAATTTCCATGTAATTGGATGGGTGCGAAGGTAAGCATAAGTGATACGTGAAATGTTGAACTCTGATGGATTGATGGATTTAACTACTGGCTTAATCATGTTGAATTTGGTATTTAACTGATTGAATGAGCTTAATGACTTTTTCCTTAAACTAAAATCCTGTTGAAGGGTGAAATTTTGAGGAGTACCACTACAATAAACATGTACATCCTTAAATTGATCAAGTTATGATTTTAAAGCTGTAATATAGATTCCATTTGCAATAGAGATTGTAGCTTCCTTCTAATGCCCACTGCAACTGTTTGTCATCAGATTGTTTACGGATTCTCGGCATGCTCAGGGATTACTTCTGTTCGGTGTTTGCTGACTTACCAGCCTTTCGCCGGGTTAGTATCGATATTAGGAAGAAAAGTAGGAAGTGATCTTGTGTCGTGTTCTTTTCTAATTATGAAGCCCAGAAATTCCTTTAAATACAGTGAGGCCTAAAACCTAGGGCGGGCGAATTGGTTCAAGCACGTTCTGGGTGAATAACATGAACTTCCATGATTCAAACAGGAGATTAGTAACGAGACAGTACAGGTTACATTATTAACTGTCATCCCTCAACTCCAGTTAACTTTCTTTTCCTGCTAAATTTTAAATTCGTGATAGAACAACGAACTTGTTTTTTTTTTTTCAATCGTAGAATTGCAAGAATACCATTTCAGATTGTGTAGCAATTCACAGTTGTCATTGTCTTTTGTGAATGTGGATGGAAAGTCATGATATGTTCTCGAGAAGCATCATTTGGTTATATGGGACTGAAGATAATGGTCAAAATTCTCCTCCGTAAAGAACTCGAGAAGCCCAAGGAGATTACGTTGAGCAGGTGAGATGACAAGGACTTGACGACTTAGTCACTTTTGAGCTTGGAGCGGTTTTATAGGCATGGTTAATGGGTAGGGCTCGTGTTGGTTAAATGTGTTAGGGCTAGTTGCATGCCCAATATGAGTTGCCCTCTCTTGCTTCATCAAGTTCACTCATTATTACAAGCGAATTTTGTAAACATTATGCGATGGATTGAGACTTTTATGTTCAAATAAAAGTTTTTTTTTTTACCTGAGTTGATTTTATTAATGAATTTCTTTTGAAATACTTGTTATGCATATTAAAAAAGGAACATTTCGACTTTGAAAAATTGATCAGAAATGATACAAAAGTATTGGATAATTGAAGTGCCTCAAAAAGAGAAAGTAACAACAACGCACCCACTACCATAAATGTATGTGAAACAAAATAGTTGTGTCCCAAAATAAAAAATTTAAAAATTGAGACCAGCCACACTTCGACTGAAATTAGACAAATAAAAAGATAAATGGTGCGTTTGGTAACGATTCTGTTCCCAGGAACTAATTTTAACAAGAAATAATTATATTTTATTCCGTTCTCGGGAACTGATTCTGAGTAAAAGAACGCGTTTGATAACTGTCCAAAATTTCTGATTTTGGAATAGAATTGCGTTTGATAACGTATTCATTGATTTTGTTCCAAATCAATTTCTTTTAATTTTTAAATATTTTTTTTACTTTTTTTACTTTTCTTTTTCTTTTTTTTTTTTTTTTTTTTCCTTTTTCTCCTATTCTTTTTCTTCTTGTGGCTGGTTGCCGGATCGACAATCGGCCAGATGAGGGCTGGCGACCTCACTGGAGCGTCGCCGGTGACCTCACCGAAGCGTTGCCGGCCCTCAGTGAGGCCGGCCCTCATCACTTGAGCCTCGTCTTTGCTGGGCAAGGCTCGCCCAGCCCTTGTGAGGCTTGGCCAACCTTGCCAGGGCTAGGCGAGGCCCGCTTGGCCACCGACGAGGCTGGGTGAGCCTCGCTGGCCCAGCCTCTCCAGTGGACAGGGGCCTCGCCCGGGCTGGGCGAGGCTTGCCCAGCCATCGGTGGCTGGGCTCGCCTCTGGCGAGCTCGCTGGACCTCGCCTTGGCCTGACAAGCCTCCAGCGAGCTTGCCGAATCGGTAGACGGCGACCGACGGCGGGTGGCGGCGAACGGCGGTGGCGAGCAATGGTAGACGGCAGTCGTGGGATGGCAAAAGGGAAGAAGAAGACTTGATTTTTTTTTATTCTCGGATGGAGAATCACATTTTTTTTTATTCTTAATTCTTGTTCAAAATTGATTCTAGGAACAAATTTGTTCCTAGGAACAATAATTTTATCAAAGGCGATTCTATTCTCAAATTGATTTTGGGAATAAAAAATTAGAATCATGCATTATTTATATGGTTATCAAACAATGCTAAAAAGACCCTATAGTGACCGGCGAAGCACACGTGGGTCGGCCCGAAAAAAGGTCCGAAGTCCAAGTCCACACTACCTTCATTTCGAAGCTCACCGGCGCTCTGGGGTTTTGCGAGGGTTTTGACAGAGGCGAAGACCCCGTTAACCCCAAATTCCGACCGCGACCGCCGCCGCCGCCGCCGCCGCCATCTCCGCCATGGCGCGGCTCTCGAAATCGTCGGCGTCGCGCCTCCTCTACACGCTCTGCGCCTCGCCTCCCCTCTCCTCTCCGTCGGCCGCGCACCACCTCCAATCGCCGCACGCGTCGCTGCTCATCTGCGGCTCCCGCCTCCGGCACTTCTCGTCGGGGAACCTCGCCCGGGCGGCGGCGGCGAAGGACGACAAGGAGCCGTGGTGGAAGGAGAATATGGACAAGCTCCGCAACATCGGGATCTCTGCCCACATCGACTCCGGCAAGACGACCCTCACCGAGAGGGTTCTCTTCTACACTGGTAGGATCCATGAGATCCACGAGGTCCGGGGGAGGGATGGGATCGGCGCGACGATGGACTCGATGGATTTGGAAAGGGAGAAGGGGATCACCATCCAGTCGGCCGCCACTTACTGCACTTGGAAGGGGTATCAGGTGAGGAAGCAAGCCTTTTTCTTTCTGTTTTCAGGTTACTGTTTCGTTGTGAGCTTGATTATGGGGGTTGGTGATCGAATCATGTTGAGGGGCTTGATAACTGCTAATGAGAGCTGGAAATGTTAAATAATTGTTCTCTGTTCTTGAGGAAGCTGCCTATGCATAGTAAATATAGTGGCTTTACTGTCCTGCTCTGTGTAGAAGCTGTAGTGTTGAGCTTTGTCTCGTTGTTGTGGGAAGTATCCCTTTCTATCTCTGTTTTTTTTCTTTTTTCGAGAGAGAAAGTACCTGTTGAATTCGTTGTTCATTATCTGTTGGGAAACTACAAAGGAAGAATTGCATATGCATTTAGCCGATGAGATAGTGCATGTAAACGAAAGTAGGGAAGGAGTAGATAAAAGCTGGAATTCTTGAGGGAAACTTTGGAATCTGCAGGCTCTTTTTAGGTTGAAACCGTAGTACATTTAGTGCCGGTCCTTAAAGAGATCAAATGAAACATTGGTCAAAATGGGATACCTGGACATACCGAAGAGCAAGCTGGATAGCTGGAGGTACCAAAGAGTAAGCTATCTCGAAATCTTGGATTCACCTGGTGGATGGGGAACTTGAAGGGTTATGGTCAAATAAAACAAGTGGTATGAACAGAGTGGGGAAGATCTGGTTTCTTATGCAGGACCCAATCTTGAAAGCTTTTTGTATAGGATTAAAACGCGATTGATGTTGTATTGCCATAGAGATTAGGCAAGTAAGTCTGACCATCTGCACTAAAACAATGTAGCCGAGATGAGAATATTTCTATATCTTAAGAAAAGACAGGATTAGCAATATCAAAAGGTTGCATGGTTTCATTTGTGGATAAGAGAGAGAAACTCATTTAAAGTGGTTTACATGTCAGAGAGTGACTAATAAGTAGAAGTAGCTTTATGATGGAGGTGGACAAAAGAAGGGCCAATGGCAGTAGGAGAAATATCTGAAAATGTTAGCCGAATAAGCTTTGGAGAAGAATATGGAGTATGTGGAAATTTTAGGGGGTTTGGCACTAAAAGTGGCATGAAATGATTTTTGTAATTAGTCCCTCTTAGTTGAAACATTTTATGTTATAGTTAATTGTTGTTGACACTAAATGGTATCAATAAAGTTTCTAGCATCAATTCTGTGACAGAGCATAACTCAAAAAAGCAAAGCATACTGATACAGATTACAGCATGGCATTCTATCGGCATCAAAGTGACATCAAGGACTCAATAGAAAAATAAGTCTAACACAAAATTAAGCTTCTTTAGTTTGGCACTCATTTAGAAATAAAACTTGGGATTAGGTTGGTTTTAGATTGATTGGACTTGGTTCTGTGACAGAGAACTGCATAAGAGTTAGTAAAAGAAAAAGAAACTGTTTTTCAAAAGTAACACAAGTTATGAATAAGCAAATAGAACAGTGACATCTAATATACATGAGTAAGAGAGAAGTCAGTAATGAGCACCATTTCCGTTTTTCTCTTGTTTAACGAACATTCTCCTTCTTAGTTTGAGTTTGTGAGAGAAGTTTGAGGTTTGGATCTTTTCTAAACTGAAAAGAAGTGTGAGCTTTCATTCAATTTGATCTGATCTTAAGACAATAGAAATGAGACCAGGCAAGTTGGGGGACACCTCACATAATTATATGATGGATGGTTCTTGCATTTAGAATCTTGTGCATCCCTATCTAAGGCATGGGTCCCACCTTTATTTAATGGAAAAATTTGACCGACCATGTGTATCTAGTGAGTTTCACATACAAAACTTACTTTTAAAAATCTCGTTTGCATCCTATCCAAATTTTGTGCAAGAATATGTAGTGCCGGTAGAGTTTTAGTTAAATGATAGTGAACTGTATGTATCTGAATTTTACCGTGTCACAACAAAGATTTCACTTTAGCATGCATAGTCCTCGGTGTGACATGGTGTTTTGCTAGAAAAAGATCATTAGAAGAGTCGACTTAACTCCACTAATAGTGGAGAATGTACCTTGTCTTCAGCTTAAACATTATGGATGCAAATAGTTGCCTTTGTCTTTTCATTTCTTCAGACATTTGCTGTGAAAGTGGTTTTTCACTTTCTATTCAAATGCTCACATTCATATAAATTTTGCTCCAGTTGCGTGTATATCTTAGTTTTTCTTTCAATGGTTACTAAATCTAACTTGGTGCTCATGTGAAAATATAAGGTCTCAGCAGTGTCTGCTGTGAGTGTACTTACTTCCACATGTATAAAATGTCTTACAAGATATATCCTTTGAATATTCAAGTTCTGTCATAGATTATTTCTTGATAGCTTGTGAAATGTGTAGCATGTGAAATGTCTTTAGTCAATGTGTTAGGAGGATGTGTAATTTTTCAGTGACATTTCTCTTTCGTTATATGTAAGTGTAAACTGGGCGAACTTTTCTATCTATGAAGTTTGGTTCTTTCTTTTAAGCTCGTAAATGGGCTGTTACTCCACCAGTATCTCTTTTGTATCTTGAATATTAGAGATATATGGACTTTCCTTCTGTCATGTTAAAAAAAGATATATATATAAAATGAGGACTTTCCATCTGTCTAGAAGGGCTTGTTTGGGTTTGTGAAGTTGCCCCTGGATTCCCAAAAAAGGCCACCTTTTAAAGGTCGTGGAATAAATGAACATGCGAAATCTCATCTCTATGTAATTAGATGTGTGTGAACCCAGCACACCCTATATATGTTAGGTAGAACTTTCAAAGAGTTCAATTAAACTTTTAAATCATGGAAAAAGTTGGTTGGGTAAAGGGGTGACATGCGGCATGCCAAAGTCCTTGGTTGCTTGTTCATTAATGCTATTGATGCAAACCCATAGTTGACGAATAACCAACCTGCAATGAACAAGAAAGGTGTAGTAATACTATGAATGATGCAATATCAATTACTGTTTAAAAACCCATGTATTGATCGACTTCTCCCTTCACACGGTAAGAAAATATCATGTATTTTTTCTTTACCATGTTAAAAATCATATATTTGTTGTCAGCTGTTCCTCATTTAGAGTCAATAATTTCGGAGCTCACGAAACTTCAATTTTATTGATCATTCATCTTCTCTTTCTCTCTTCCTTTATTTTTTTCTTTTAATGGCTATCTGCATAGTCTTTCTTTCAGTTGTTATCTTATATTTAATCCAGCAATTCTTTGAACATGATATACAGGAACTCTAGGATCTGTAAATCGATGAGAACTTTTGTATTTTTTCAAATGTATCTTTTGCTCTATGGAGTGTCTGTTTATATCTCTGGATATGTTGCTTTGTTTTTTACCCTTTTCTAATCTGGTAACTCTTCGAACTTGATGACAGGAACTCTAGTTTCTTTTAATCGATGCAAATGTTTGTAAATTGTTCACGGTTATCTTTTAGTCTATGGAATGTCTGTCTCTAGGTTCTGTTAATTGAATTTTTTTGTATGATTTGCTCAGTTATCTTTTAGTTTATGGATTGTCTGTCTCATTGCTGGATATGTTGCTCTGGGCATGATGAATTGCAGGTTAACATTATTGACACACCTGGGCATGTTGACTTTACGATCGAGGTGGAGAGGGCTTTACGTGTTCTCGATGGGGCTATTCTTGTCCTTTGTAGTGTTGGTGGCGTACAAAGTCAATCTATAACTGTTGACCGTCAAATGAGAAGATATGAAGTTCCCAGACTTGCATTTATAAATAAACTTGATCGAATGGGAGCAGATCCTTGGAAAGTTCTTAACCAGGTATTATTAAAAAAAAGTGATGATGACAAATCTAAAATCATCTTTTGCTTTGTCATTTATCTACTCCATGACTAAAATTGTGGTTGTGCAGAGATTAATGTTGGTGGGAAGATCAATCTCTAACTCTTTGTCTTTTTCATGCTTTGATCGTGATAAAATGAATGTTTTGAACTTTATCTTGAGCTGTAGTACTCCTAAAATTATGATCCATGGCAATTCTAGGTGTTGGAAAATTGTAAGATCAATTGGGGGACTGGTTAATCTTATGGTGTCTTGTGCATGTTTTCTGTTGGACAATTTAGTGTCATCTCACTGATGGAAATTCTTTGTCTGGAGAAAGAGCATTCGGTACCATAAGTGTCATTACTTACAAATGTAATTGATATTTTCCTGTAGAATTTGATGTAAAGGGAAATTTTGACTATGAAATTGTGTAGACATGATGTGATCTTTCTATGGAAGAGGAAGAGAAAGAAAGAGGGGGGTTTGTACATTGTCATGGGATTCATTTTGTGTAGATACAATGCCAAGTTAATGTAATTTTCAATTTTTTTGCAATGAGGAAATTCCTCTCATTGGTTAATTTTGAATTTAAAAAGATTTCCAGCTGTTAGACAAAATGATCAAGAGATTTTTCTTATCTCAGGCAAGGTCTAAACTTCGGCACCATAGCGCTGCTGTTCAAGTTCCAATTGGTTTGGAAGAAGAATTTCAGGGTCTTGTTGACCTAGTACAGTTGAAAGCCTATTATTTTCATGGTTCCAATGGGTCTGTTTCTCAATCTGTTTCTCAATCCAGGGGCTTACCCAGGTTGTCTATATGTGATACTTTTGTTTGCTTTGCTGATTGAATTATCATTTAATGCAGTGAAAAAGTTGTCACTGCTGAGGTACCTGCCAATATGGAAAATCTGGTCACAGAAAAGAGGCGCGAGTTAATTGAGGTGGTTTCGGAAGTTGATGATAAACTTGCTGAAGCATTTCTAAGTGATGAGCCTATATCATCTGCTGATCTTGAGGTTTAGCTCTTTTAATTTTCTTGAAGTTAATTTTTCTTTTTCAGGTTAAGATTGGTTTTAACTAGTGTATTATGAACTATTGAGTGTGATCCGGAGTATTATTAAAATTCTGTTTTTCCATGTAATAAGTTATGCCTCTATTGTTTGTTCTGTGAATGCTGACGGCAAAGATGTGTTGCAGCTCCTGTATTTTCGCTATAATCTGAAAGACTCATGAATGTGTAGGATATGAATTGACCGTGAAGTGGGATGATCCTTTAATATAACAGTCATCAATGTTTCAGTGCTTTACTTGTTCTTCGACAACATGTGACACCTACCCGCAACATATTGCAGGAAGCCATACGCAGGGCCACCGTAGCAAAAAAATTTGTACCTGTTTTCATGGGTAGTGCTTTCAAAAATAAGGTACTGATGAAATTGTTCTTTTTGCTATTACCTATTGTCCTCCTATTGCCTGTCTCTGTAGCATCAACCATTTAATACTGAGGAAGGTGTTGGGATTTGAATTGCATGTGAAGGAAAAGAAAAGCAATGATGATGACAGCAAACTAAGCCTTACCTTGCTAGACGGGATATGCTAAGGAAGACTGTGCTGTTGATATATCTGCTTTCAGTATGATAAAATCAACATTTATTGATAGAATCCATGTATACCAGATGTAACAGAAGGTGAAGTAGGAAGGAAAAGCTAAGACCATGACAAAAATTCCATGACAAATTGCCCAATTGTGTCAGTAGTTCACCTATTATAAGAAATTGCTTTCAAGTTGACAAGGGGATCTGTGACATTAAAAGATCCTTCTTTTTCTCTCTTATTGTAAGGGCAAAATCTTGCTTTGTGACAAATCTTTAACTGAATTTGCCTGACAGACTCTTGGCATCTTTTTCACACATCCAACACTTATGGATTACAATAACATTCCTCTTCCATAAGTTTCCATTGTCGAGGTCTGGTTCCATGCGGGAGTCCTCCTGAACAATAAACTTTAGAATAGCGGGGTGCCTCTTTCATTGATGTGTTTTTTCTCCAAGATTGAGAAGTATAGTGTGTTGGTGTGTGTCTCATACATTGATTCAGGTGGGGGCGTGATAATTTACTTAGTATGTATATGAAATCTGTTCCCCTTATCTTGCAATGGTTTGTGTTATATATTGTGAACTTAATATTTAGAGTTGATCACACTGTTATCGTGAATCCTTGCCTTCAGGGAGTTCAACCTCTTTTGGATGGTGTCCTCAGTTATTTGCCCTGTCCAATTGAAGTCAGTAATTATGCTCTTGATCAAAACAAGCAGGAAGAAAAGGTATCTCAAATGTGCAAAGAAATTTGATTTTTTTTTTTTTTTTTTTTTTTATATAAATTTTGGAATTGTTAATTTTTTTTTTATATGTTCTGGTATTTGAGGTATTTTTGTCAAAGTAGGTTGCATTGGCTGGAACTCCAGATGGACCATTAGTAGCATTGGCCTTTAAATTGGAGGAAGGGCGATTCGGTCAGTTAACATATTTAAGGTGTGGTGTGATTTAAAGCTATTCTCTTTTAGGATGCCTATAATTTTACAGGTTGCTTGTAATCTTTTACTTTTGAGTGGCAAGCTTTAGTGAATATTTACATCTGACTTTGTTTTCATTTAATGAAGAATTTACGAGGGTGTCCTTCGAAAGGGGGACTTTATCATCAATGTAAACACTGGAAAGAAGGTGAAGGTGAGTTGAGAATTCTTAGAAGATGCTTTCTGGATTTTATTTCTTCTGTAGGCCATATTTGTCATGATAAGTTTCCTCAGTTTATATTGGCGAAAAAAAAAAATGTTCACTTTGAGATGCTTGTTTATCTCATTATAACATACTGCTGGTAGTAAAAGAGCAGTAGTCTGGAGAAGTTGAGTATAAATCACAAAGTAACAGAAGGAAAATGTGACAAAAGAAAGCAAAGTGAGAATTTTCCTACCTATGAAAGAATCCAGCCAATAGCCAGGTGTAGAGCAAAGCTTTTAGCTTCTAATGAGTAAACTTTGTACTTTGACAAGGCTTCCTGTTCCTCACATAAAGGAAGACCTTTCGTGTTTCTTTCCAGACTTCGTTCCTCTGTGCCTATTCCAGCAGAAATCATGCTTTCTGCGTTCCAGCATGATACATGCTTTCTTGGAAACTAGTTCTGAGTATTCCGTGCAACTTTGAGGATCTATCTAAGACTGCTTTACCATTTGTGTGGAAGAATGATTTGAACTCGAGAAGCAGTGGTAAAAACATCTACCAATATCGATCTGTCCAAAAGTGAATGCTTCTTTTCATAATAATGATTTTGTTTTGAACTCTTCTTAACTTAAGTCCACTGTGGGTGGTGTATGATCATTCTAGTAGCGTGACTTCTGGTAATTTTGAGATGGTTGACCCAAAAATGGTGCCAATGGTGGCCCGGTCTAATTTATCTGCTAAATGCTATGTATAAACAAGAATAATGCATCCTAAAGAATGTCGGATTTTTTATGATGAATTTGAGAGCTTTACAGAAATCACCAGCCCTTAGATTGCTAAAGCCATCATATTCATCCCTAATTCATATTAGGTGCAATCTCTTGCTACTCCAGTGTTGTAAGGGTACAAGAAGCAAATGTTACTGATTCTTTGTTCAGTTTCCGCCACTTTCTTCTGTATTTTATTTACATGTTATGGACTTCCCTAATTGTTCTGGAGCAGGTTCCTCGCCTCGGACGGATGCATTCTAATGAGATGGAGGTAAGTTCTTGACTTCTTTTAACTTAATTAGCTATTATCTTCTTCTAATTTGGGTCGATCTGAGAAATCAAACTCATACACAAGGTCAGTTTTGGTCATTGGTAACTACCACTGATCTTATTTGATTATCTACTGAACAGGATATTCCAGAGGCACATGCCGGGCAAATTGTTGCTGTTTTTGGAATGGATTGTGCCTCAGGTCTCTCTCTCTCTCTCTCTCTCTACCCAGCATGGCAATGCTCAGCTAGCACTGATTGTTGATTTGTGAGTTTTAATTTGCCTGAAAAGGGGGACAGGAAATTTGTCCCACGAGTAATGATAAAAATGTTGATTTCCTGTAGTTAAATGTCAAAAAAAAGGTTGGAATTGAAATTGAAATTGAATTACATGTGATGAGCTAAGTTGGCTAACATGAGGCCGAAAAACTTGGTCCGTAGCTTGATTATGAGTGTCTATGTCCTTTGTTCTTTTCCCTTGGGGCTTAATATTAGATGTGTTTTCTTCTTTTATCAGGCGATACATTCACTGATGGGAAAGTTAAATACACCATGACCTCCATGAATGTGCCTGATCCGGTGATGTCCTTGGCTGTTTCCCCAGTTTCAAAAGATTCGGGGGGCCAAGTGAGTAGCATATAACTTACCAAATTTTTCTTCCACTGTATTTGATTGGTAATCGTTACACTTTTTTATTTTTATTTTAATAGTTCTCAAAAGCTTTAAACCGTTTCCAAAGGGAGGATCCTACCTTCCGCGTGGGTTTGGATGCCGAGAGTGGGCAGGTTTGTTCTCTATGCAGTTTTAAATTATCTTTGGTGTCAATTTGTCATCTTAGATGTAATATACCTTTTCTCTATAAATAGACCATAATATCTGGTATGGGAGAGTTGCATTTGGAGGTATACGTTGAACGAATTCGCAGGGAGTACAAGGTGTGTTCCCACTTCCATGTCATGCGAAAATTGTTTCCTTCATTCTTTGCTGTTGAGAGTTAAATAGTTACTTAATAAAAGTCTCATCTCTCTTAAAACAGGTAGAGGCAACTGTCGGAAAGCCTCGTGTGAATTTCAGAGAAACTGTTACACAGCGTGCTGAATTTGATTACTTGCATAAGAAACAAACTGGAGGACAGGGTCAATATGGTAGAGTATGTGGGTAAGTGAAGGTGCACCTGAATAAGCAAATGCTGTATTCTTATGTCTGGTTCATTTGACTATGTTTATCTCAGTTCTTGTTTTGCAACAGGACGATCTTTGATATTCTCTGTTGTTGTTGCTGCTGCTGCTGCTGCTGTTGTTATTATTATTGTCGTCATCATTATCATTATTTTGTGTTGTATTGTCGATGACATTTATGTTTTCACTTAGCATGCTTTGCTACAAGGTCGAGCTTACAGCTTTGTTACAAATGACTGGCGCATTTGTTGTAATTGTGGCGAGTGCTAAATTGATATCAGAGAGTGATTTCCTTATTATTTCTTTCCTGAAAACTATTCACCTATCTGTAGCTGCTGTTAGATCTATCTTGATGATCAAAACTCAAGTGAATGTTAAATTGCTCAATCAAGCTCTTAGGATATGCTTTGTAGATCGGATTTTACAAATTATTTTGAAACTTATTAAGCTCTTTGCTTTGACAGGATATTAGAAATGATTAGCTATTGTACCTTGTCTACCATTAAGTAAGGAATAATCAAACAAGAGATACTTTTGGGTCATTGTTCTCACTAGAGACTGAAATGGAAGTCCTATTGTTTTAACATACTTCTTTGCACCCTTTGGACGGCAGCAGAACCTTGGCTAATTTTTGGCACGTGCTCACAGAAGTTCTAGTTTGAAGGCTTCTCCTTGCGACTTTTTGGCACAGTCGGATAGTGTATATCAGAAAGCTGTTATATATAAGTGAGGGTCTCAGCAAAACACACATGAAGAAAATTACAAAGATTGTCTTTTACCTGTATTTGCTTTTCTCTGTGAGATGGCCTTTTGAGATTCTTTAGATATAGTGAGGTTCCATGGCTTTCTAACTAGAGCTTTTGCTGAGGTCTAAATAGTGGTTTGAAAGATTGATGACTTTTAGAACTTTTTGCAATTTGGCTTATGCTTAAGAATAAAGAGATATATTACTGCCTATTATTTCATAGTTTATGTGATCCACTTAGTTAAGATACTTGAATTGAAACACTGCATGTGTATATAGCAGCCCCTAAAGAATTAAACAGCATTACCTTTCCTTTCAATCCAAGGCTAATTTTTGTGGATTTCAGTAATCTTACCTCAACCTTGCGAATGAAGTTAATGTGTCCGTGTAGTTGGATCTCTTGTGTATTTTGTCGTCTAGCTTTGTTTGATTGTTAAAATTTTCAAATGACAGGTATGTTGAACCTCTTCCAGAAGGATCGCCGGTTAAGTTTGAATTTGAAAACATGATTGTTGGGCAGGCCATACCTTCCAATTTTATCCCTGCAATTGAGAAAGGCTTCAAAGAAGCTGCCAATTCGTGCGTTACTCTCTTCTCTTAACCCAAATTTGTTATGAGAGCTCTTTGGAATTTGTGAAATGCCAACAGTCCCGATCCCAATTGAACATGAAAATTGCAATTGATTTCTTGACCAATCTGCTTCTTTTTTACATGCAGGGGGTCACTGATTGGTCATCCTGTTGAAAATATTCGCGTTGTTCTGACGGATGGTGCTTCACATGCTGTGGATTCTAGTGAGCTGGCTTTTAAGTTGGCTGCCATCTATGCATTTAGACAGGTACCTTTTGTCCGGTAGTTCACTGCAAACTATTTTTTGCAGCTTTGAAGGATCATGTTCATCAATTTTCACTCTGCAGTAGTAAATAGGGGAGAAAACTCAACTTCTTTCTTTGCCTTCTGGGAAAAAATAAAAATAAAATGGAAATATTGATTGTGACACATTCACTTTATTTCATGGTGCTAATCTTATATTCTGTGAAACAGTGCTATTCAGCTGCAAAACCTGTAATCTTGGAACCAATAATGCTGGTGGAGTTGAAAGTACCAACAGAGTTTCAGGGAACTGTTGCTGGTGATATCAATAAGTGAGCCTTCCCATCTATCTTTGTTCCATGATGTTGCTATGCTTTCCCCAATGTTTGAAAGGTTAAATAAGTTCTTGATGTATTTTTATAACAGGAGGAAAGGTATAATCGTAGGCAATGACCAGGATGGAGATGAAACAGTAATTGTGGCTCAGGTATGCATGACATTATTGCCTCCTTTAACCTTTGAATTTCTAGAGAGTGTTGAATGCTAATTTTGGTGTTGTGAATTTGGTATGTTGTTTGGCTGTTTTTGGCCTGTCAGGCCTGTGGCTTCTGCACTAGTATTTGTATGTACGTAGGCCAAATGAAAAACAACAATGACCATTTACATGGTAATGTTATCTTGGCAAGAATTTGCCTTAAAAAAATAGTGCAAATATTATTGGAGTCCATGTTCTTATTTGCTTCAACTACAATAAGCTTACCTTTTAGAAATACAATAACACTGGTTTTAAATAAGTAAAATCCAAGTCACTATACTGAAGGTTTGTTCTAGATTACGTGTGCCTTGATATGTCGAGTCTCAGGGTTTGCAAGTTTGATCATTAATGGTTTCTGGACTCGTTCCATATGATACATTTATGTGGTAACTGTCAACAGATCCCTCGTGGTCGATAAGGGAATTGCTGTTCCTTAGTCAGAAACTTCCGTTTCATCTCCTCTTTTTTCCTGCTTTCCAGGTCCCTCTGAACAATATGTTTGGCTACTCCACTTCTCTTCGTTCGATGACACAGGTGGCTTTTGCCTTGATTGAATTCCTTTGCGAATGCCAAAATCCACGCTGTCTCACGCATCCTCTGTTTGTGCAGGGCAAAGGCGAGTTCACAATGGAATACAAGGAACATTCAGCTGTCTCTCAGGATGTGCAAATGCAGTTGGTAAATGCACACAAGGCCAGTAGGGCTGAATAGCTTTGGGATAAATAATCCCAATACCCATTCTGTGAGGGTCAAAATGTCTATTTATTCTTTTTCCTTTACGTCATGTACTATTCTTTGTTCAAGAAGAGAGAGATGTTAGTAATGTACCACAGGTGATCTGGTTGTGTGATCAGATAAATTTTGTAAGCTCAAATAATCTCCATGTATTGATAATAATATACACATGCTTGCGAAGTAGGCGATGGAGCACCCGTATATTTTCCAATCCTTTACGTTATGAATGTGTCGATGGGCTCGTAATGCGTGTACGTGCGCAATGTTTCTCTGAAGACATCTTTTGCTGGAGCATGTCTAAGGTAACACGACAGGAGCTCTCCTCTTACTTTCTCCCCCTTCATTTCGAGTTGTTTAATGATTCTGCTTGTAAATTTTGCAAGTATGGCACTTTCATGCTCGATGGATTACGTTAATTGTTGATGTTGTGTGGTTTTTCGATTCCTCATGCGTGTCCGACATAGCAAACCGGGAGAAAAAGTAACAATCAAAGGTATGCACTTTCATGTCCATATAGAAAGGCATACATAATCACAGTTGGAGATTGGTAGAAAGTGTGAGGACATTGGCTCAGGTGCTGTTTATTTCGTGAAAAATGGCATTTAGAAGGTAATCACTTTTGAGAAAATATCTTTTGAATTATCAATTTTCTGCAAAATAAATATATCCTTACTTGTAGAATGCATAACATTTACTTAATGATGGTTGCGTGAATTTTAAATATAAGTTAAATGATGTAATTAAATGTTTTTTATATTGTTAGTAGACGGCATAAATTCGTTTCTTTCGATGGTCAAACTTTCGGGTCACTTTTATTTTCAGCCACGGCTTCAGGAGGACGACAAAGTGACTTGTGTGCGTGCTCAATTCAAGCGTGGGTGCTTCGTGATTGTGCACTGACGCTTACGACTTTGAACATAATATGGATGTGAAATAGGTTGTAAATGGATCATTAATGAATTTACAACTTATTTTGATCAATCTATCTCTATATTTCTTTCTCATTATTTCTCAATCTCGCACTCACTTACCCCGCACTCTTACTTTAGTTTGGGTATAATTTTTTTTTCCAAATTGAATTAAATCTATTAGTATTTTAGAAATACGAATCAAGTTGGGTAAAAGTCATTAGATTTACATTACATGAAAAATGAAGTAAAATGGGTTAAATGAGTATACTTAGGTCGGATTATTTTCAGCTTGACCCAAACTAACCTAATTTATCCGTTTAATGGTTTTAAGGCAACGAGAAAATGAAGAAATAGTCATATATGTAAATTGAGTCTAAGTAAGTTATAAACTCATATGTAATCAATTTAACACTCATGTTATATTTAAATCCACTTATGACTTATTTACTAAATATAACTAATTTATATAACAACTCAATTTATCATATGTAGGTTAAGAAATGGGCATACAACCTATTTTGACAGGCCTACCAAATACTAACTTTCTCTTATTTTTCACAAAAATTGAAAATTTTGTGCTATGTTGAAAGTCAATTCTTTGACATCTTATAGTCGAAATAGCAATTTTACCTAGATGAAAATTTTAAAGTGGATTCATTAGATAGATACGAATTTTCACGGGTTGAATTAAATATGAAAATATTCTTGAAAATGAATCGAGCTAGCCCTAAGTTATTAAGGTCCGTTTAGTAATGCTTCTGTTTCAGAAAATAATTTATTTTTAAAAATAGTCTTATTTTTTTTTATTTCTATTGCTTGGAATAATTTTTCAATAAAAAAACATGTTTGGTAATTATATAAAATTTCTATTTTCGAAATGAAAAAAAAAATAGGAATGTGTTTGATATGATTCGCAAAATTTTTTGTAATGTAGAATTTAAATTTTTTTCTTATTTTTCCTTACCACTGCCGATTGTCATTGTTTGTTGTCGACCCCAATGATTGTCGATGACATCAACTGTCACCTGCCTCCATTGATTGACAAAGCCAACGTTGCCGACACTTATCATTGGGTTGGTGGCGGTGGCAGTGGCAGTAGGCGAATTTGGTGATGGTTGGTCGGCCAATTGGTGGGTGGCAGCCTCGATGGTCATCGATGGTGGACCGCCGTAGGTAGCGACGGTGGCGATCGGTTGGGGGTAAGTGGCAGAGGGGGTGGCAGATGGCAAATAAGAAGAAAAGAAGAAAGAAAGAAGAAAATAATTTATTTCTTAAAATTATTCTCGGAAACAAGAATTTTTTTAATTTCTTGCTTTTATTCCAAATCCATTCCTCGATCACTTTCTTATTTTGACAAATAGAAAAATTAATTGACATTATCAAATGGATTTTTTTTTTTTTCAAGAAATAAAAGAACCTAAATTTCTATTGTATATAAAAATGTCAATTTAAATCAGATAATTCTTTAGCCGACCAAACGATTGGAGCGCACTACACAGAGAAGCTGCGGGCGGCGCTCGTGATTCCGCATGCTCGTCCCCCACCACGAAACTCTCTCTAAGCTAAAAGCTGTAGAGCCATCGCGTTTTGCTGCTGGTGCTCGAGCTCCCCTCCTCCTCATCGCATCCTCGAATCCCCAATCTCGCCATGGTAAGACTTCTCATCCTCATCACTCTACTTGCAGCCGCTGCTTCTGCGCTTCTCTGCTTTCGTTGATCCAATTGGTGTTTTTTTTTTTTTTTTTTGCCTTTTCTCCGCAGTCTAAGAGAAAGGTCAGGGAGCCCAAGGAGGAGAATGTCACGCTCGGCCCCGCCGTGCGCGAGGGCGAGTACGTCTTCGGGGTCGCCCACATCTTCGCCTCCTTCAACGACACCTTCATCGTACGCATCGCTCTTCTTCGCTTTCTTCTTTTTGCCCTCCCGATCCCGGTCTGACGCCACGTGCTTCGCTCGCAGCATGTCACCGACCTCTCTGGGAGGGAAACCCTTGTTCGCATCACCGGTACGTGTTGCTAATTATGCTGTTGTTGCGGTACAGCTTCGTGAATTTGTGAGTCTCCGGCTGCGAAGTCGGTCGGCGTGGAAGCGAAGATTGAATTTTTATCAATCCCCTTTGTTGCTAATTTTGTTTGCTGAGAAGGGATGTGTTTAATTTTCTTTAGATGCGGCAGCTGCTGAAATTTTCGATTTTAAGATTGAATTTTTATTAATCCCCTTTGTTGCTAATTTTGTTTGCCGAGAAGGGATGTGTTTAATTTTCTTTAGATGCGGCAGCTGCTGAAATTTTCGATTTTAAGATTGAATTTTTATTAATCCCCTTGCTAATTTTGTTTGCCGAGAAGGGTTGTGTTTAATTTTCTTTAGACGTGGCGTTTTGCTGAAATTTTTGATTTTTCGGGGGGAATGTGCTTCATTCCAATAATTCTACTTTCTAGTTAGTGGTTGCTTTGATGGTTTGTGATGGTTGGGTTGTAAGTTTCTTCTCGAGATAGGGCGTGGCGTGTCTTGCAAAGTTCCTTCATGCTGTTATACGGCAAAATTTGTGGTTGTGAATCTCTGACTACAAAATTAGTCAGCGTGGAAACGGAGGTCGTCTTTTATTAATTCCCTTTGTTGTTAAATTTCATTTGCTGAGAACGATATGTTTGATTTTCTTAAATGTGGCAGCTGAAATTTTCAATTTTTCAAACAGAAATGTGCTTCACTCCTATGAGTCTATTGTCTAGTCAGTGGTTACTTCAACGGTTTGTGATAGGTAGTAAGTTTCTTCTCGAGATAGGCTGTTGTTTGATCATGGTTGTCAATGTATTAAGCATTTGGCTTGTTTAGCCATGAAGCCCTGCTATAGCTACGTAGTTAGCTGTTTAGCTGAAAGGTAACATTGCTTCTGCCCTTTTACTTAATTTCTTTCTCTTACTGTTTGAAATTTTTCCTAAGTTCAGGTGGCATGAAGGTCAAAGCTGACAGGGATGAATCGTCACCTTATGCGGCCATGCTTGCAGCCCAAGATGTGGCTCAGCGATGCAAGGTTTCCCCTTCTTTTAGTCACAACCTATTTCGTGATTGTGTGAAGTTGTTTGTGTGCACAAGCCTTTTCGACGTACAATTTGTTTCTGGTTCTGTCTTAGCCATCTATTTGTGTTCTTTTCTCTTTGAACACGGTGTATTCTAATTTTGTCAATAATCGTTATAAATGTGCTTTGGTGTGTTTTATAGGAGCTTGGTGTTACTGCCCTTCACATTAAGCTTCGTGCTACTGGAGGAAATAAGACCAAGACCCCAGGTCCGGGTGCTCAGTCAGCACTTCGAGCCCTTGCGCGTTCTGGCATGAAAATCGGCCGCATAGGTATATTTCTTCTTGTTTGATATTTAGTGCAATTCGTTTTGATCAGAAATGTTGGTAATGATCCTAGAGTGCCTCTCCGTCCAAATTATTTAGTCATTGATGTTGATTTTGTGAACGCGTTTCTTTTAAGTTAAACAGCATGATAGGCTTTGACCCCTCCCACACAAAAAAAAAGAAGAAGAGGGAAACAGCATGAAAGCCATCCTTGGATCACTTGTTAGGCCCAGCGTAATCTATGAGTATTGATCTTACTAGGCTCAAGCACATTGGTCTCAAGTTATATTGTCATTTTTTACTGCCACCTCTCCCTCACACTCTGTGAGTACATGGTCAAGCCCTAGACACTAACTCCCTCCTGAACATTCCAAGTACTTTCCTTTGGTTTCTCTCAAGTCCTTCAGTTCAACTTTTTCAGCAAAAATGTCTCTGCTTCAGTCATTGCTTTAATTTGAAGCGCGGGCCTTAAGATCGCCTTCCAACGTACTCAATGGAAGTGTTTCGAGTCATAGCTGCGCGACATCAAAGATGCTTTTTTGGGTTTGCTCTTTAGGGTTTTCCTCTAGAGTTCCCTTTTCGTTCCTGCCTCAATCATTTTATGCAAGACATTAGCTCAGGATCTTTGATCTCACACTATGGGATTCGATGATTGTAGCTCACTCTACTATTTCATGGATTTCTTCAATTTGTGGGATTTCAAATCCAGTGAAAGTTTGTGAATGTCTTGTTTCGTGGTAGGGACATTGATTCCTCACTATACTTTCTTTGATGATTATAACTCCACCTTAGCTAAATTTGATTGTTATTCTTCGCAATTTCTGAGCCTACTAATAAATTGCCTGTGGTGAGAATGATGAGTTAAGTGAATTTGTGGAAGGAATAACATTCCTTGTGATTTAACTCCTTTATGCTTATTGATATTCTGACTTGCCACTTTTATTTGTCACTCATGTTTAATATGAGGATGCTATTGTGTTTCTGAGTATCCATATATTTACTTTTTCGGATTTTCTTCACCCAACCCAAGGTGCTTTTCTGTTGTCGGTCTTAACTTTTGATCAAACCCTTATGGTGCACAGTTGTCTGTGTGTTTAGTTTCAAACATGGTAGCAAGAGTCATGATTGAATTAGTTGTGTGAAAGGCACCTTCTTCATGAACTCAATATTACGAGGCTTATTGATATTCTGACTCAGTACCACTGCTTTGAGGCACCAGTATATGGCTTCAGAAAATTTGTGGAGATTGTTTTCGATTACTATGTTCAAGCATATGAAGCATTGTAAACAAATTTATTTGCTGTAAGTGCAATTGGAGCATTGCATTTTTGGTGTTTACTTCAGCCTTTCTGTTAGCTAATATATCCCTTAGATTCTAAGACAAGGAGGGGGACATTTGTAGTTGGTTGTGGATAACTTAGTTGTACTGAATCTGCTGATCTACTGATTGAATACTACATTTCAATAATCATTAGCGGGTGTTAAGAGCGATCCCTTCATTCAATGACATGTTTATTGGGAAATTTGTACTTTATTTACTTGGTTTTCTGATGGTAAATATGTATTTTTAGCTCATGATGTGGATCTGTACTCTTTTTTGCTTCTTTACTCGATCATTTGCTCATGCGATTCTTTTGCTTGGTCATCAGAGGATGTGACACCGATACCAACCGACAGTACTCGCAGAAAGAGTGGTAGAAGGGGGAGAAGGCTGTGATTGCTCTTGGCATCAGGCATGCAATTATGTTGCTGCTTTTTCTGCAATGTTCAGCATTAAATGCAAGTTTTCACTTCTGTTGCTGCCGTTGTGACTATAGTCTTACGGCATATATTGGGAAGTTAACATTCATTTCTGAGCCGGTTTAAGACAAAGTTTTGGATCTAGTTTCTTGCCATTATTGAAGCTTGAGCTTCGTCTTTGTCCTCTTGCACTGTAGGTCTTGTGCCTCATTTGATGCTTTATTTGTGGCTCGTTTTGCCTACGCATCTGAATCTGAATTACTTCCCTCTTATCAAAGAACTAATGAGGTAGAGGTTTTTGGAGGTGAATTGCACACAAAGGCGCCAGATTTAGGCTCTGATCAGATCCCACACGGTATGATACTGGTTATGAATTGTTTGGTAGTCATGCGCGTGCCTCTGTAATGTTCATCTGAAGACATCTTTTGCAGGAGCATGTATAAGGTAACTCCATAGGAACTCTTCTGCTACTTTTTATCTTCATTTCAACTTTAATGATCCTAATTATAACTTTCGCAAGTGGGGTACTTTCATACCCAAACGAATAATGTTAACTGTGCATGCTTTGAGGGCTTTTCTTTCCTTCATGTCAAACCAAGAGAAAAGGCAACAGTCGATGCACTTTCCCAACATGACCTTATTTCTTTATCCATGTGGAAAGGTTTACGGCAAGCGTGGAAACTTGATGCGACTACGCCCAGTGCGCAATATCAATCCGAAGATAATTGTGAGTTTTAACATCGGTCTGAGGATGGTGTGCCGATTTTCTGCATATTGTTAATCAACTGAGTAAGTTCATTTCATTAGTCGGTTAAACTTTCTAACCATTTTAATCTTCAGCCATACGTTCATAACAACGACAAGAGAAGGACTCGTGCATGCGCCCTATTCACATTGCAGTGCTGAGTGAAAGCAAATGTATTTACATAACATATTACGAACCTAATAAAGAAACGAAAAAAGAGAGTTTTTTAATGGAAAAAAAAAAAAAAAAAAACACACACACCTTTATCTCCAAAACCTCGGTCCTCTAATCCATGATCGAGGAAAGCGGTTAACCCAGACGGTTACCTCGTTCAACACAGATGAACGTGTTGGAATGGAACCTTAGAAAAGCTCCCACCACCTTCCATCGATCAGTACGTGCAGTGAAACTGCTTCCTTCGATAAAAAGGCCCTAAATCAGCGAACCAAAAACCATGAGGGTGATCAAAGTCTCTTCCTTTCTAAGAGCGGGCTCCCAATTCCTGGACGTCATGGAAGAGCTGTTCAGCAAGTCCTCCCTCCGGTCCTACTTCGCCGAGTTCATCTCCACCTTCATCTTCGTCTTTGCCGGCTTGGGCTCCGCGATCTCCGCCGGTAAGTTCTCCCAGAGCTTGCATCACAGCCAGTAGGACTGTTGTCGAACTTATGCATCATGATCCAAGTGACAACAATCTATTTCAAGCGTGATTAATCACGTTGGGGTTTTAATATAGCGTAGTGAGTCGCTATGGACATGAAGAGATAGATTTTGTCATTTTGGGAGATGTTATTGTCGAACTTGATAATGAATTTGGCACTAGTATTTTCTATGATTTCTGGCATAGCTGGTAAACGCCTCATGAATTGAACATACATAAGTGAACTTCTATGAGAATTTTACTTAGATGTCCGAGACTGACTTTACTAGGCATGTCGGCGGCCCCCGCGGCTGGCACCACTGGGGAGAATTGCCACGTCCTGGTGGTGGCCGTGGCGCATGCTTTTGCCCTGTTCGCGGCGGTGTTCACCTCGGCACATATCTCCGGCGGCCATGTCAACCCAGCAGTGACGATGGGGCTGGTAATGGGAGGCCACGTCAGCATTCTGAGCGGAGTTTGTTTCTGCTTGGCTCAGCTCTTGGGTTCCACCATTGCTTGTGTCCTCTTGATGCTCCTCACACCAGGCCAGGTAAAATTTCCTCTCTTCCTAATTAACTTTTACAAAGGAAAGAGATGATTTTCCTTTATTTTTTATTTTTATTTTTTTAAGGTAACGTTATTATTTTCCATGTAAACTAACCTAACGCAAATAAGAGAGCGAATGAAACATTTTGATGGTTTTGGATTTGCCTATTACATATGGTTTCAGGATCAACTAATTTTTCTTCAAACCCAAAAAAGGGAAGACTATCTCAGGGTTAGTGCAAAACCTGTCCTAACCAGTGGATTTGTGTACCAATTTCACTTGTCTTAGAATTAGATCATGTCTTATACACCTGATCTTCTCGGACAAATAATTTTATCCAAACCTAAGAAATGCTTGATGTGCATTTAAGTCTCCATAGACATCTGCATTCACTATGTACCTATGAGTAATGGAAATTGTTTGGACAGCCGATCCCGACAGGTGAGTTAGCTCCACACGTGACGGGCATGGGCGGCACGGCGACGGAGTTCATAGGGACATTTGCTCTTGTCTACACAGTCTGCGCCGCAAGAGACCTGAGAAAGGGACCGCATGGGATAGCAGACCCCACGGCGATTGGGTTTGTATATGGTGCAAATTTCATGCTGACTGCGCCATTCACCGGCGGGTTCATGAACCCGGCTCGGTCTTTTGGGCCGGCAGCAGTCACCGGAGACTTCAGTGATCACTGGGTTCATTGGGTCGGGCCCATTGCAGGCGGCGGAGTAGCCGGGTTGATCTACGAGAGCTTCATGTCACAGGGCAGCGTCAATAGCCACACTAGCGATCAAGCCAATGTGGTTTGAGGGTTTTTAGATTTTAGATTGCTGAAGGAGGCTAAATCTTTCGATTCTTCGATTTGCTTTTCTAACTTCATTGCTACGAATACCTGCCTAGGCCTTTTTGTAGTTACGATGGTTATTGTTTTGGGATAATTAGCATTTGCTTTAATTCCTTGATTACTGATTCAATTAGAGACTATCGCGTCGCCAATTTTTTATGTGCTACTCCAAAGAATCTCAGTATGGTACTAAGCTATCTATGAACCAGTAGAACCGATTTCTTTCCCTAATGAAGATTGAACGTATTTTGGGTGATAAAGAAGTTGGTCAATGAAAGATGATATTTTTGGCATTCGGCCAAAGGGATAATTACTTAAAAAGTCCTAAACCTATTGCCCATGTGCCAATTCAGTCCTAAACCTTTTTTTTTTTTTGGCCAATTTAGTCCTAAACCTTTTGCCCATTGTGCCAATTCAGTCCATCCGGCCAAAATTGGCCGGCCGGCGCTGGTGGATGCCGGCCGGAGACAACTGGCCGGCGAGGTAATTTTTTAATATTTTTTTAATATTTTTTTTTTCAATTTTTAAATTTTTTTAAATTTTAAATTTTAAATTTTTTTTTTTGGTTTCTCCTTCCTCTGGTGAGCCTCAGCCTCGCCATGGCTGGGCGAGGCCGAGCCTCGCCGATCTCGGCGACGGCTGCCTTGCCGGCCACTGGTGAAGCTCGGCCTCGCCCAGCGACGGCGAGGCGGCCGTCGCCAGATTTGGCGAGGCTCACCTCCGCCCGGTGGCCGGCGGGGCCAGCCTCGCCAGTGGCCGGCGAGGTCAGCCTCGCCACCTCACCGGCCCTCACCTCTGGTCGGCAGGCCAGAGGAAGAGAAACAAAAAAAAAAAAATTAAAAATTTAAAAAAATTTAAAAATTCGAAAAAAAATATAAAAATATATTAAAAAATTACCTCGCCGGCCACTTGTCTCCGGCCGGCGTCCACGCCACCCCGGCCGGCCAATTTTGGCCGGATGGACTGAATTGGTACAATGGGCAAAAGGTTTAGGACTAGATTGGCCAAAAAAAAAGGTTTAGACTGAATTGGCACATGGATAATAGGTTTAGGACTTTTTAGGTAATTATCCATTCGGCCAAATCATCGAACTTGAATATATTTCATGTTATTTTTAATTTTGTAGTTGCGACGTCTTCGTCTAGTTTTAATGGCATTGTTTTTGAAGGACAGAAATTTGGAAACTAGATGTGCAGTTGTGGTGGATGTGTTTTGGCGAAGATACTCAAATCAGTTAAAAGAAAAACACGTGGACAGAAGATAATGGTTTTTCTTTCGTCTACAAAATGATGTTCCGTATGGTACAATAGACATAACTCGAAGTGTGATGTTTGCAGAAGATATAATAAACATGAAGTATTTATTTGAAAAATTGAAACATGTGCCGAAGCAATTGGATGATAGGATGCATCGAGTAAACATAATATAAAAACTGTTTAAATCTCTCTCTCTCTCTCTCTCTGAATTAGTGTATTTGTGATCGTCAATACCAAAAATTGTTAATCTGCATCATTTTACTTGCCAAACATGAGACTAAACATGGAGAAAATTTTCAGTGGTATGGTACCGCCAGGTCACGTACTGACGTGGCATGCGTATGCCTAGTCAACACCTATAAAAAGCTTACACATGTCAAGTTAAATTCTGTCCAATTAACTAAAACTTGATGTCTATAAAAGCAGGCTGGAAAAGGAGCTAATTAATTGCATTGACGGGTGGTAAATGCCTTCGAACTTCAATGGACCGCCAACTCGCTTGCCTCCACTCTCCACTGTTTTACCTTCCTTTCATCAACCTTCCTCATCCCCTTGTTCTTTTCTAAAGGAAAAAAAAAAAAAAAAAAACTCCGTAGAGAGTTGCGAAACTCTAGATTGTTCAACGCCTAGTCGAGTTGTCTTCTTCACTCTTTTACCCATTTACGTTTGGAAACTTCGCCCTTTCATTAACTTTCCTTTTTTTTTTTTTTTTTTTTTTGTTTCTAAAAGAACTCCATTATAAGAATAAAGATTCAGCGATATGGTGCTACTATGTCAAGTGCCGATGTATCATGTAGGTACCACCTATAAAAAAATTGACACATGTCACATTTAAAGTCTGTCAAATTAAATAACAACAAATTTATTGTCTGCCACAATAGGTTGCAAAAGCAAGCAAATTAATTGCACCGACGAGGGTAGTAAATGCCAACAAAATTCAATTGACTGTTGTGGCAACCTATGCGAGAGGCTGCCCTCAGGATAAGTTTAGAGGTATTTGTTCATAAGAAGATTCGAATTGGCATCCTAAAAGATAGCTTTAACACATCATCAAATGGTGACTCGAATTGATCCATGAATTCTGAACGCTCGCGTGATGTTGTTTTTTTTTTTTTTTTCTTCATTTTAAAGTTCTTAACAACCTAAGTTTTTACTATGAGTTGCTACTAGCCATTATTAGGGATTGGCTAAAACCCAATCGAAACATAGGAGTGTTGTCTCGATTTCTATACAACTAGAGATATCTACAAACGGGGACTTGCTTGCGCTAATATTTTTATTTTTATTAGTGCCCTTTCGATCCCTCTAAATTGGAGGTCATTTATCTACATGGTCATTCACTATTGATTACCAATTAAAGCTAAAAGATATCAAAGCCATTAAGTGTCAATACAAATGTTTTTGTAGGTTTGTTTTCTTCAAATTCTAGACTAATCCTAACCAATTCTAGAAAAAGATATTAACGCTCAAGGAGTTGAAATGCGACGTGGGAATTAAATACTCAAGTAATGAAAACAACTATCTAAGTGCAAGAAATGTTTTACCAAAAAAAAAAAAAGTGCAAGAAATGAGAATGCCCCTCGACTCGTTACGGTAAAGAATTATACAAAGCCTTGCTATTAAGTCTCAATACAAAAACTTCCGGAAGCTTCCTATCTGAACTAGGGCGAGCCTAATTCTAATCAATTGATTAAGGTGAAATCTAAACTAGGCTAACCTAATGATTTGTTGTAAATGTCAGACTATGCCTAACCAAATAATATTAGCAAAGCCTAAACTAATTGGCCTACAAGTGTTTAAACTAGAGCTGGCAAAATAGGTTATAAACCCATATTATGACTAGTTAAATGAGTCACATATGGGTCAAGTGAAAGTTAAATATAAGTAAAAAATGGGTTAAATAAAAGCTAAATATGAGTCGGGATTGGGTCTGAGAAAGTTAAACACAAAAAGAAATGGGTTATATTAGGAAACCAACTTTAAAATTTAAACCCATGACATTTTTTAACTTTATAAAAATGCTTTTTTTTTTCAAAAAAAAATCGAAATTATAATTATTTTTCATATTTCAATTTTTTTCTTTTTCCTTTTTCTTTCTTTTTCTTCCTTCCTTAGCCGGCGTTCCGCAGGGCAACGGCTGGCCGACTAACGGGGCAAGGCGAGGCTTGAGCTCGTCGACAGGTCGCTGACGACTGGCGAGGCTTGAGCCTCGTCGGATATGGCAAGACTTGAGCTCATCGACGACGGGCGGGGCCTTAGCCTTGCCAGATCAGTGAGATGGAGCCCCACTTGACGCCGGCGAGACTCGAGCTCGCCGTTGTCGGGCGAGACCTCGGCCTCACCAAATCGGCGAGGTCGAACCTCGCCCAACGCCGACGAGCTCGATCTCGCTTTGTGGCCGATCACCGGCTGTCATTGTGGCCGGCGGTCGGCCGAAGAAGAAGAAAAGAGAAAAGAGAAAAAGAAAAAATAATTATAAAAAAATAAAAATTATATTTGTAAAAAATAAAAGGGTTAATACCTTGAAAAACCCTAAACTGGTACACCCGTGACAAATTTACCCCAAACTATTTTTTTGACCATCAAAAACCCCAAACTGGTATACATTTGACAAATTTACCCCAAATTGGTACACTTGTGAAAAATTTACCCTCTGTTAGTTTTTATTAAATTTTATGGTCAAATTATTAAATTAAATGACACGTGACAGTTGATTAATATACCAATTTAGGATTTTACGCTCCGTTTGTTACAGGTTTACAATTTTTGTGATTTTTTTTTATTAATCTAATTTAGCGAATGGTATATTTTTCACAAATTTACCAGTTTGGAGCTTTTTGCGGTCGAATAAATTAGTTTAGGGTAAATTTGTCATAAATGTACTAGTTTAAGGTTTTTTTTGTTAGTTGGGGTAAATTTGTCACAGGTATACCAGTTTGGGGTTTTTCATGGTCAAAAAATTAGTTTGGGGTAAATTTATCACAGGTGTACCAGTTTGGGGTTTTTTAGGGTATTAACCCAAAATAAAAATAATTAAAAATTATATTTAAAAAATTAAAAAATTGATTTTTTAAAAAATAATTTAAAAAATTTCATTAAATTTGTATTGCATAAAAATTGTTAAAAAATTTGTATTGCATAAAAATGTTTTAACAATACTTTTTTATTTATAAAAAATCATAATAATGAGTTTTTTTAGGTTTAGTTCAAATTTTTTCATGTTACTATTTTTAGTTATTCAATGGTATGTTCACTTCAAATAAGAGAAGCATGTGCATAGTCTAATTTTTTTATAAATATTTCAATTTATAGGTTTTTTTTAACTTTTTTATTTTATTTTATTTACTATTTTTAATTTAATTTGAAGTTTTAATCCAATTAGCATATAGTAGAAGTGGGTTTTCCTAGAATATTAATAGGTTTTAGTAATACGGGTTGAGTCGAGTATGGGTCAAGTACGGGTTGAGTCGGGTATGAATTACTAGATTTACACTACAATAATATGAGTCAAAACGGGTTAAATGAGTCAAATATGGGTCGATCCATTTTCGACCCGACTCATACTCGACCCAATCCACCCATTTGCCACATCTAGTTTAAACTAACATAATTAAAGCTATCCTAAACTATTACAAGATTTAAGACCGAAAAAGACATTAGTCTTCCACCATCACCAACTCTTTTTGGTCGCCGCCTCCTCGCGGTCACCTCCAGACAACTTTTAGATGGCTATCGGCTTTTGCACCTAGTCACTGGCTCTAAAAAAATTTTGAAAGTTTTTTTAAAAATGCAGGGTTTGGTTGGGAATTACCATATCTTGCCTTCTTAGTGTAATTAGGCCTTTATTTGCTCGTATTTGGATTATATCGCATGTTTAATTTGCATATTTTATTATATTTAATTGCACGTGCTCAATTTTACTGCAATTAAGATTTTGATTATGCACCTGCATGATTACGTCGCATGTTAGTGGATAGGTTTAAAATCAATCCAAATTGCTCGAGAAAAATCTTTTCATTTAAAATGAACAAGACTAGATACCGAAATGACACTAATTGGTCAATTAGTGTAATCAAATCCTCGACCCTAGATTTTTTGATCGTGTAGGAAGTGTGGTATACTCCTGTGTCTCACCTGGTTTCTAGCCAACCCCAATAAGTTAGTGATGACTCATTTTTGCGAATCGTAAGAATACCCCAATGTTACACGAGATATGGGCTTGGGAGAGCCCGTGCCTAGTCATGGGCCTTAGGTCCATCCTTTAGGCAATACCCTTAAACCTATTCCATCCCTTCGAGGGTTAGGTTGCGACAAGCACCAAAGCGCCAACCTTTACCCCCGCTGGCAGAGGCAAGGCTTTAGTATTCGGAGTCTCGCCAGTCACAGTTGGGTCCTGCTGTCGCCTCCTCTCGGAGCCACCTAACGAGCTTAAGTTGAACCTTGCGAGAGAGGCAAGGCTTTAGTATTCGAAGCCTCGCCGATCATAGCTGGTCTTGCCGTCGTCTCCTCTTCGAGCCAGCCAACGAGCTCGAGTTGAACTTTGCGCATGATTTACTCTCTTAAGAGAAGTAAGAAGGGTTTTCATGACTATATAACAACCCTCAGGCTGCGGAAAGCTGAATTGAGGCCCTTGGAAACGTTATGATCAGTAACTTTGGGCAAATTTGAGTAAACAATGCATAATGTAATTTTAAAAAAAATTCCAATAATATGATTTGAAATGCTTAACGTTAGTATACCTATAAATTTCTACTATCTAAAATAGACCATCCAAGATTTTAATCACACAAAATATTGTGATTATCCTATTGTTTTGATTTAGGAAATTCATCACAACATTTTTTTTTACAAAGATCAAACTGCACTTTTGGAAGAATCGAGTCACGAGTTTTCATAGGTGCAAAAATCGAATTAATGGGAATTTCAAAAATTATGGAATCAACTAAATCGTGTCCTAGAAATTGGAGCTTCTGTAAATCACTACATCTAGAAGCAAGCAAACTCACCATTGCTGAATCGCAGTTATGAGCTTTAAGATCCAATGATTTCCAAACAATAAGAGAATTACTTATGGCTCTCCACCCCTTACAAGTAGAGGCCAAGTTGGCCCTATCATGGTAATCAAGACGCCAAAATAGCTCAGTCAACATGTTGTCGGGCAGCTTGGTCCAATCCACATACTCATTTCGCTCTGAAGACAAAACTTCCTCCTTAAGTTCGGTATTGCTATGTGCAATCAAATTTTGGCCAAATTTGAGTTAAAACAGCATGTATTATATTTCTAAAATCCAAACTGCAACACAAGTTTTTTGTAGGTGTAAAAATCGAATTAATGGGAATTTCAAAAATTATGGAATCAACTAAATCATGTTCTAGAAGATGAAAATAAATAATTTTTTTTTTATTTTTTGGAAAATAAAATATTTTTTACTATTTTTTAATATTTTTCAAAAATAAATCATTTTTTGATAGATTTTTTTAAGATAATAAATTATTTATTTTTATTTATTGAAATATTATTTTATATTAAAATAATAAAAAGAACTGACCCGGGTCGGATCGGCGGGTTGGGTCCGACTCGGGCGTCGACCCGAAACCTGTGATGTGAGAATGTAAATCCACTTAATCAAATCTAGTTTTTCTTGTGAAAACACATAGATTTGATCTGGGGTTAACAATGCTTGTATGCTCAAAAATGCGAGGGCCGTAGACAAGTATGGTGTCAGCTCGAGAAGCTTGTTAGAACGAGGTAGATTCCAAACACACAAATGCTCATGTGTAGGATTGATTAGGTTGGGTGGATGACAGCCTGTCACACGCCCTCCCCACTGGTCTGGTTAATGACCTCATCCAGCCGACGTGCCGCCTCCTCCTTAGAGTCAGAGATCTGTGCCAGGATGCCCCTCGCCTCCTCCACACGACCATGCTTGACAAGCCACCAGGGAAATTCTGGCATGGCCAGAACCCCAAAAGTGACCAAGCCAAAGGGGATTCCTCCCAAATAGAATGGGTAAGATCGTGTGAATTTGGTGCGCATCTTGGATAAGAAATAGTGGGAGATGTAGGCCAAGAGGGTTCCCCGTTCATGTGAAGCAGGTCATGCTTTTAATTCTAAGCCTAACCAATTTATATGTGAAATTTACTTTCACACGAGGATGAGTGGCAACCTATTTCGAATTAAGGATTGTAGTCACGCATACTACATTCATTCCGTTGCTATTGTAGTCAAGCCATGTGTCGCCCCCAGTGGTTTATCTCCGGCTGTCGGCCATGCAGGGTTCGTTGGGTCATAAAAAATAAAAAAAAACTAAATCGTGTTCTAGAAATCGGAGCTTATGTAGATCACTACATCTAGAAGCAAGCGAACTCACCATTGCTGAATCACAGTTACGAACTCTAAGATCCAATGATTTCCAAACAATATGAAAATTACTTATAGCTCTCCACCCCTTGCAAGTAGAGGCCAAGTTGGCCCTATCATGGTAATTGAGGTGCGAAAACAGCTCAGTCAACATGTTGTTGGGCAGCTTCGTCCAATTCACATACTCATTTCGCTCTGAAGACAAAACCTCCTCCTTAAGTTTAGTATTGCTATGCGCAAACAAATTTTAGCCAAATTTGAGTTAAAACAGCATGTATTATTTTTCTAAAATCTCATTGACCAGATTTTTTTTTTCCAAACATATCCAACCAATTGCACTTAAGAAAGCAAAATATTGTGATTGTCCTATTGTTTTGATTTAGGAAATTTATCACAACACTTTTTTTTTAAAAAAAAAAAAGATCAAACCGCACTTTTGGAAGAATCGAGTCACGAGTTTTTCGTAGGTGCAAAAATCAAATTAATGGGAATTTCAATAATTATGGAATCAACGAAATCGTGTCCTAGAAATCGGAGCCTCTGTAGATCACCACATCTAGAAGCAAGCGAAGTCACCATTGCTGAATCTCAGTTACGAGCTCTAAGATCCAATTATTTTCAAACAATATGAGAATTACTTATGGCTCTCCACCCCTTACAAGTAAAGGCCAAGTTGGCCCTATCATGGTAATTGAGACGCGAAAACAGCTCATTCAACATGTTGTCGGGCAGCTTCATCCAATCCATATACTCATTTCGCTTTGAAGACAAAACTTCCTCCTTAAGTTTAGCATTGCTATGCGTAATCAAATTTTGGCCAAATTTGAGTTAAAACAACATGTATTATTTTTCGAAAATCTCGTTGACCAGATTTTTTATCCAAACATACCCAACCAATTGCACTTGAGAAAGCAAAATATTATGATTGCCCTATTGTTTTGATTTAGGAAATTCATCACAACACTTTTAAAAAAAAAAAAAAAAAAAAGATCAAACCGCACTTTTGGAAGAATCGAGTCATGAGTTTTTCGTAGGTGCAAAAATTGAATTAATGGGAATTTCAAAAATCATGGAATCAACTAAATCGTGTTCTAGAAATCGGAGCTTCTGTAGATCACTACATCTAGAAGCAAGCGAACTCACCATTGCTGAATCGCAGTTACAAACTCTAAGATCCAATGATTTCCAGACAATAGAAGAATTACTTATGACTCTCCACCCCTTACAAGTAGAGGCCAAGTTGGCCCTATCATGGTAATGGAGATGCGAAAATAGCTCAGTCAACATGTTGTCGGGCAGCTTCGTCCAATCCACATACTCATTTCGCTCTGAAGACAAAACTTCCTCCTTAAGTTCAGTATTGCTATGCCCAATCAAATTTTGGCCAAGTTTGAGTTAAAACAGCATGCATTATTTTTCTAAAATCTCGTTGACGAGATTTTTTTTTCCCAAACATATCCAACCAATTGCACTTAAGAATGTAAAATATTGTGATTGTCCAATTGTTTTGATTTAGGAAATTCATCACAACACTTTTTTTTTTAATAGATCAAACTGCACTTTTGGAAGAATCGAGTCACGAGATTTTTGTAGGTGCAAAAATCGAATTAATGAGAATTTCAAAAATTATGGAATCAAGTAAATCGTGTTCTAGAAATCGGAGCTTCTATAGATCATTACATCTAGAAGCAAGTGAACTCACCATTGCTGAATCGCAATTACGATCTTTAAGATCCAATGATTTCTAGACAATATGAGAATTACTTATGGTTCTCCATCCCTTACAAGTAGAGGCCAAGTTGGCCCTGTCATGGTAATTGAGACATGAAACAGCTCAGTCAACATGTTGTCAGGCAGTTTCGTCTAATTCACATACTCATCTCGCTTTGAAGACAAAACTTCCTCCTTAAGTTCAGTATTGTTATGCGCAATCAAATTTTGGTCAAATTTAAGTTAAAAAACATGTATTATTTTTCTAAAATCTCATTGACCAAATTTTTTTTCCAAACATATCCAACCAATTGCACTAAAGAAAGCAAAATATTGTGATTGTCCTATTGTTTTGATTTAGGAAATTCATCACAACACTTTTTTTTGAAAAGATCAAACCGCACTTTTGGAAGAATTGAGTCAAGAGTTTTTGGTAGGTGCAAAAATCGAATTAATGGAAATTTTAAAAATTATGGAATCAACTAAATTGTGTTCTAGAAATCGGAGCTTCTGTAGATCACTACATCTAGAAGCAAGCGAACTCACCCCTTACAAGTAGAGGCCAAGTTGGCGTTATCATGGTAATTGAGAAGCGAAAACAGCTCAGTCAACATGTTGTCGGGCAGCTTCGTCTAATTCACATACTCATTTCGCTCTGAAGACAAAACTTCCTCCTTAAGTTCAGTATTGCTATGCGCAATCAAATTTTGGCCAAATTTGAATTAAAATAGCATGTATTATTTTTCTAAAATCTCGTTGACAAGATTTCTTTTCCAAACATATCCAACCAATTGCACTTAAGGAAGCAAAATATTGTGATTGTCCTATTGTTTTGATTGAGGAAATTCATCACAACACTTTTTTTTGAAAAGATCAAACCGCACTTTTGGAAGAATTGAGTCACGAGTTTTTGGTAGGTGCAAAAATCGAATTAATGGGAATTTTAAAAATTATGGAATCAACTAAATCGTGTTCTAGAAATTGGAGCTTCTGTATATCACTACATCTAGAAGCAAGCGAACTCACCATTGCTGAATCGCAGTTACGAGTTCTAAGATCTAATGATTTCCAGACAATAGGAAAATTACTTATGGCTCTCCACCCCTTAAAAGTAGAGGCCAAGTTGGCCTTATCATGGTAATTGAGACACGAAAAGAGCTCAGTTAACATGTTGTCGGGCAGCTTCGTCTAATTCACATACTCATTTCACTCTGAAGACAAAACTTCCTCCTTAGGTTCAGTATTACTATGCACAATCAAATTTTGGCCAAATTTGAGTTAAAATAGCCGTGAGCTTGAGGAGTCGCCACCGTCGCCGTTGAGTTTCTATTCGAGCTGTCACGTTCTCGATGCCATCACGCGGTGACACAAACGTATACTTTGATTAAATATGACAGTACGTGAGCTGGGTTCAGAACGTCGTGAGACAGTTCGGTCCATATTCGGTGTGGGCGTTAGAGCATTGAGAGGACCTTTCCCTAGTACGAGAGGACCGGGAAGGACGCACCTCTGGTGTACCAGTTATCGTGCCCACGGTAAATGCTGGGTAGCCAAGTGCGGAGCGGATAACTACTGAAAGCATCTAAGTAGTAAGCATCTAACTAACCATGTTGCTATATATAATTGATTTGGCGATTGGCATGAAATCAACGGCATTAGAAACTTCTAAGTATGTCCTACGTCTTCCTAGAAGAGAAAGGGTCCAAACTAATACCAAAATCTAAATCCAAACATGAAAAGTTAGCATGTTATTACCATATAGTTCAAGCAAAAGTTCTAGATAATTTTCTCTTGGAAATCCCTCCTCCTTCCGCGCGGCTTCTTTTTTTAAAGAGAGAAATTTGATCTTACTTATGAGAGATGAATATTTCTTCGTTTTTAAAAGAGACAAATTTGATCTTACTTATGAGAGATGAATGTACCATAAAGTTTTAAAGTTGGTGTTATGCTAGCATGAATAGTGACTGTTATGCTATCATCATCCTATCATCCTATTGCAACTTACTGGATTTAATTCAATCTTTTTCAATTTCCTCAAATTTCTCCATATTGCAACCTACCGGATTTAATTCAATCTCTTTTAGCCTCCTCAAATTTCTCCATCTTATCCCTTACCATTGTTTCGGAATTTGATGAGGTAACTTTTATACTTGGACTTAACAAAAGGGTCTGAATATTATGGGTGGAACTTGTTTACTTCCAATTTAGTTCAATGCTAAAAAAATTAGACACCTTTTTCGAATTAAACGACATTTTTGGAACAATTAGGTCAAGAACTTTCCATTGGTGCAAAAATTGGATGCAAACGTAATGACTGGTCAAAATTTGGGAAATTTAAGTAAAATAATACATAATATCATTTTCTTTAAAAAAAAACCAATAACATGACTTGAACTATTTGACGTTATTATTTTTAGAAAGATCTAATATCTAAAATTGACCAATTACCACAATGGGATTCTAACCGAACAAAATATCATAATCGTCGATTATTTCGATCTAGGAAATTCGTAATCATAATGCTTTTTTATAATTCAAATTGTACTTTTGGAATAATCGGGTCACGAGTTTTCTATGGATGCAAGAATCGAGTTAATAGGACATCGAATTATGATCGATCAAATTTTGCCAAATTTGAGCAAAAACAGCATAATAACATTTTCTAAATTTTTTTCTAATAAGATGATTTGAAATGCTCGATAGATACTTTTAATATTTAAAAAAATGATATGATTGTCATGAGTGGTCTATCTATATATAAGAAATCTCTAAATGTCATAATGTTGAGCATTTCAAATCTTCTTACAAGAAATTTTTTAGAAAAATGATATTATGCTGTTTTCCATAGTTACAAAAATCGAATCAATAGGTTGAAAAAGCTATGATTAGTTGAACTTGGGCCAAATTTGAGTAAAAAAAAAAAAGCATAATATAATTTCTTTTTGCATTTTTCCTAGTAAAAGGATTTGAAATGCATTACGATATTTAGAGATTTCTAATATCTAAAATAGACCATGCACGATAATGGGATACCAATCGAACAAAATATCGTGACCGTCTGATCATTTCATTTTAGGAAATTTGCAATCACAACACTTGTTTTTAAATTGAATTGCATTTGTGGAAGAATCGGGTCACTAATTTTCCTTAATTACAAAAATCAATCGAGTCAATGGTACGCCGGGTGAAAAAGTTATGACCGGTCAAAAAGAGAATCCGTAATAGGAAAAAAAGGAAAAATTGAAAAATTTGGATGAGAGGATGACCTTGAGGGACGGTGGAGACACCTATCCGAGGTTGTGGTGAGGTTGACAGAGAGATTCGGACCTCGATATGAGCTTTTCTACATCCTAACGTGGTTGACTATCTTACACTACATACAATTTGATGTGTATATTGCTCAAGATCTCTGTACTTGCAAGCTACTAGATTTAATTCAATCTCTTTTGGCCTCTTTAGATTTCTCTTTCTTCTCTGATGAAGAATATGGAAACAAGTTGGGAAATCTTAGTTTAAAATGCACATTAACTTGTCAACTATTCATGGTCATCCTCACGATTGTTGCTGAATTTAATGAGATATTTTTATGTTTTGGTTTGAATGGATAGATTACTATCGTATCCATTGTGCATGGGAGATAGGTGGCCGATTGTTTAGGAGAATTTTGCATTATGTGAGAGGAGAATATGAAGTTTGGTGCAGTTCAATATAAATGGAGAGCTCAGACATGTTTGATTGCAGTTTGTTGACCATAATATAAATGGAGAGCTCAGACATGTTTGATTGCAGTTTGTTGACCATTAAGTTGTGGCGAGAACTCAAGCTATCTTGCACAAGTAGTATTGAGACATGGTCATTTTTGTGAAACTCATTACTTTTGATGAGTCCTCAAGGTTACTTAATTGTGCATATGCATGCATTGGTTGAGAATTGGAACTTGGATGTAGTTGCTGGAATAACAATATTATTTAGTCAATGTGGGATGGTCGAATACCTAAACTTGGATGTAATTACTGGGATAACAATATTATTTAGTCAATGGGGGATAGAGAAGCAAATAAAACTTTTTCACTTTCAATTAGTTCCAATTCCCAAAAATTAACAATACCGATACATTCTAAAATTAAACGGCATTTTTTGGAACAATCATGTCACGAGCTTTCTATTGATGCAAAAATTAAGTCAACAAGCTGATGAGCTCCCTGGTGAGATTATGTTACCCCTAACCTCTGAAGAATTAGCTCGCATAATTCTCGACTTAATGAATCAGGGTAATTATGATAATCCGTGATGAAGAAGAAAGGCATGGACGGAATGCTCGACATTGCGAAAAGCACCAAAGCGCCGACCTTCACCCCCGCGGGCAGAGGTAAGGCTTCAGTATTTAGAGCCTCACCGATCGCAGCTAGTCCTGCCGCCACCTCCTCTCGGAGCCACCCAATGAGGAGCTCGAGTTGAAATTTGCATGCACTTTGCTCTCTTAAGGGAAGTAAGAAGAGTTTTCATAACTATATAACAGTCCTCAAGTTGCAGAAAGCTGAATTGAGACCCTTGGAAACCTTATGATCAATGAAACATTGGGCAAATTTGAGTAAAAAATGCATAATATAATTTTAAAAAAATTCCAATAATATGATTTGAAATGCTTAACGTTATTATATCTAGAAATTTCTACTATCTAAAATAGACCATTTAAGATTCTAACCGAACAAAATATTGTGATTATTCGATTGTTTTGATTTAAGATATTCGCAATCACAACCCTTTTTTTTTTTAAAAAGATCAAATCACACTTTTGAAAGAATAGTCACGAGTTCTTCATAGGGGCAAAAATCGAATTAATGGGACATCAAATCATGATCAATCAAATTTTGGCCAAATTTGAGTTAAAACGACATGTATCATTTTTCTAAAATCTTGTTGACCAGATTTTTTTTTTCAAACATATCCCACCAATTGCACTTAAGAAAGCATCGAAATTTTATTTCAATAGAGATCTTGGAAGATTGATAGATACCAAAATCTAAATTCAAATACAAAAAGTTAGCATGTTATTATCATATAATTCAAGCAAAAGTTCTAGATAATTTTCTCTTGGAAATCCCTCCTCCTTCCGCGCAGCTTCATTCTTAAAAGAGAGAAATTTGATCTTACGAGAGATGAATGTACCATAAAGTTTATATATATATATATATATATATATATATATATATATATATATATATATTGAAAGGAAGGAATTGAGAATGATAAATAAATTTTCCTTAGAAGCGTTGAAGAATACTTATCCTATACAAAGAATCAAGAGTCTTAATTCTTTCTCCTCTCTCTTTATCTCTTTGGCTTCTCCTCTTACTTTCTGGCTTTGATCAACCCTCTTCACCGCTTCATCTTCTCTTCCGCCTCTTTTCTTCTTCTTCATCTTCTTCCTCTTCTTCTTATCAGCTCAATTGGCAGTTCTTACCAGTTAAAAATCTCACATTTACCTTCCGTTTTCAGTTGCAAAAGAGATCAGCCTTGACCCCATGAATTGGTTATTCCAATATGAGTCATAAAGGTACAGACATACCTTGTCTCCTCATTGGATCAAGAACGAGGTTAGAGGGATAAAAAAATGCTAATTCATATATAGTCATCGAATAAGCCCAACCAACAATCAAAGCTGTATGCGTCGTTCACTATCAATAATGTACACTCGGATTTCGTGTATATTGCAATGGGAAATGCTTAAATAACAGTGACTGTCATTATTGCTAAATAACGGTGGCATGTAAGCCACAAAATGCAAGTGATAGAAATGTAAGATAAAAAAAAAAAAAAAAAAAAAAAATTCATTTTCCTCTATTGCAATTGGTGTTATGCTAGTATGAACAACGACTGCTATACTATTATCATCCTATCATCATCCTCCGGATTGAGGCTTGCCTCACCAGTGGTTGCGAGAGCTCGTCACTGGCTGACGATCGAGCCTCCCCTCTGGCCAGTTGCAGTTGCTGGAGCAAAAGGAAGAAGGAGGGAGGAGAAAAAAAAAAAAAAAAAGAGAGAGAAAATGAAAATAAATGAAAAAAAGAAATGATCAAAAAATAAAATATTATTAAAAAATTTCCGTCAATTGAGTAAATTTGGCTGAATGGACTAGATTAGCATAATTGCAAAATGTTTAGGATTGAATAGAAAAAAAAAATAGGACTAAATTGGAAAAATTGCAACAAGTATAAAACTTTTTTGGGAATTTTCCTATTTAAGATTGATTCAGGACATTCATGTTTAAATTCAATTGGAAGCCCTAATGACCTGCCCACTAAACGGTTCAAGCACCATTAGAAACCTTCAAATATGTATTTCAAAGTTCATTAAGACTATTTGACTGGTTCTGACCTTATTGACCCAAATTGACCCGGTTTCATCGTTGCTTATAAGTTGACCCGAATTCTGACCTGATTTTGTAAAATCCAAAAAAATATCTAACATTCTCGATCACCCAAATTTAACAGACAGCTAGCTCATTCTGTTACAAACAACTTTTATGTTTTGACTTTTTGCAAATAAGTCTTTGAAATAAGTAAAAATTACAAGTTTTTCCTGGGGACTCATGTGCAAATTGTTTTGTAGGCCGAGAATGGCCTTTTCCAATCTATGGCCACATCGACCCCTAAACGTTGCTGTTTGGTTCTCAAACTTTTCAGCCTACTCATTTGGATCCCAATGAAAGTTTTGAGTTTTGAGTTTTTGCCAAAAAGGACCTCATCTATTTTAAATTTGCAAATCAAAATCTGTAAAAGAAAATAAATTGGAATCCGATTTTTATGTTTGATGCGGAAATCTTTCAGAACTTTGTAGATGCGATACCTTCATTCAAACGATGTTGGATATTTCTGATCATTATATCACTGCGAAACAACGGATGTAACGTCAAAGTGGTGTCTTACAATAAATTTGGAAGTTTCAACTCTAGATTTTTTTATAAAAAAAATTGGAGAACACTTACGTGTTGCTGAAACTCCAAATTTCCAGTTTTGCGCATTAATCACCAAACTCACATGTACTCATTTTCATGCATTTCTAAGCTTAGTTTCATCACATATGAGCTCATTCAAGTCACATACAACATTATTTGGCAAGGATTAACAATATTCATCATCTAACATGTGCTTGAATATTCACAAATCAACTCCTAATCCACCTATGTTCATCTATCTGACAAACTAAACTCGGGAAAAGTGTTAATGAAATCTTAAACCTTTTGAATTTGTGACAATTTAGTCATAAACTTTTTAACTTGATGTTAATTCAGTCCTTCTAGCTAATTTTGGTCCGATTTTGTTGTTGTAGACACTGGTCAACCGATATGGCGTGGTTGGCGTTAATGTAAATAATTTTTAATAATATTTTTTATTTTTATAATATAATTATTTATTTTTCCTTTTTTCTTCTTTTTCTTTTTTCCTTCTCCTCCAGCTAGTTGCCGGACCTTGACGACCAACCAAAGGCGATAGCTGAGAAGGGCAAGGTAGACCTCGCCAACCACTGTCAAGGCACAAGCCCTCGCTAGAGACTGCGAGGTCATGCCTATGTGGGCTTGAGCCCATGTCAGTGGCCGGGAGAGCTTAGGATTGAATTGGCACCATTAAAAGGTTTATGACTAAATTAGTTTAAATACAAAAGGTTTAGGACTTTCTTGATACTTTTCACCCCGATCTTATATAAACATTTCTCAGTCATGTAAATTGCCGGAAGTAAATCATAGCACACTAAGTTAGCACTACCAATGTGATTGATTGTGGTCTCTTTCTTGCTTGTTTTGAACAATGATCTTGATATGAAAAGGCATAAAAGAAATTTAAATCCCCTGAACTCAGATAATTGCTAGATACCCTTTGAAAGGTTAGCAAATACGTTTCATAATTTCTTTTACTTTGACTAAATCTATTTTTTATTATCATGATTATAAGTTTAACTACCTTTGACATTATGAAGCAGAGAGGTATGAACGTTAAGCAGTTCATCCTTGTTCATTGCTAGTTAGAAAAGTGGAGCATATTTAAGCACTCCAGCACGACCAACTTTGACATTATGAAGCAGAGAGGTATGAATGTTAAGCAATTCATCCATGCTCATTGCAAAATAGAAAGGTGGAGCACATTCAAGCACCCCAGCCCGACCCTCAAGCGTTCTCATTCTTCAAATTCTCTCTCTCTCTCTCTCTCTCTCTCTCTCTCTCTCTCTCTGTGTTTTATGTTGATGCCGTTAGATTTTCTAGGAGTTGGTGATGACTCATGACAGTGATTGATTATTCCTAACTTAAATTTTCATTAATATGCGACAGATTATTCATAGTCTCCACGGCTAGCTCGATTTGTTCTTGCCAGAAAAGGAAATGACATCCTCATTTTATAATTAGACTTGTTTTCACTTTATCTTTTTATTTCAACGGATAATGGCATCATGCATAATATTGATAATGCATTTAAATTTAAAATTAGCATGACATTTGCTAATGAGGACAGAGCTTATAATACATACCAAGTATATGTAATTTGCAAGGGATTTGAAGTGTGAAAAAGACAAAAGGCAAACCATTAAAAGGAATATTATGAAGATGCACTTTTCGCTTTAATTGTGAAAAGCACTCTCCATCTATCTTACCTCGTGAGCAAACATATATTTATAGGATAGTAAAAAAGAATCTAATGTGAAGCTTGCATTAAATTCAAAATCGAAAAAAGAGTTTGGATAGTTGTCGAGCTTGAGGATGCTCATAATCATCATTTCACTAATGATATACAAAAAAACATTTGATACGGTGGTATCGACATATAACAAACATTAGTAAAATTATTTTGACTTTTATAATCAGGACTAGTAAAAGGGCTACATATATATTTTCGTAACTTAGTGGTGAAGTAGGGTGAGGGGATAATGTTAGTTTTACTTCACGTGATTGCCAAATTTTATTACAATAAAAAGAGGAACCTCATCTGTGCGGGTGATTGTCAAAGCCTTACTAACCATTCTAATTACTTACAATCAAATTGAAGCAATTTATCTTATACATCTCAATTGGATAAGCAACAGAGACCGACCAGCTTTTCTTTTTCCTAAAGGTGTATCCGAGTTAAACTATAAAAAAGTTTTAGAAATTTGATGGTATTTGATACTACTTATTGACACATAAATTTTGGTGACTCATTTAGTTATTTATTGCATAAAAAAAAATGAGGGATTGACCTTGGCCTCTAAGCAAAAATATTAGCTCAAAACTGCATATAGATTTTAGGAGCATTTTTTATTGTGCATTACCAACAACGAGTCAAGTGAATGGTTTGTAGTTGATTGATTTAAGCCCGCAACGATGAAATTAGATCCATTAATTCTCATGGTCAAAATTTGTTGGGAAGTTTGCCGAGTTGAGAGATTGATTTATCTTGGGGAGTCATTAAGAGTTAATATCACGAAAAATCCTAAATTGATACGCTTATGATAAATTTACTCCAAATTAACTTTTTAATCATAAAAAATCTCTAACCGGTATGCATGAGATAAATTCACCAAACACTAGCTTTTTTGCCACCAAAAAATCCAAATTGATACATTTATAATAAATTTACTCTCCATTAGTTTCCATTAAATTAGGTAAATACCACAAAAAACTATAAACTAGTACATCCGTAAGAAATTGAGGGTAAAATCCCAAACTGATACACCCGTTAATTGTCACGTTATCCAACTCAGTTAATTGAGATATAGAGTAACAAAATGTAAAGGATGGTAAAAATTTGTTACATATGTACTAATTAGTGATTTTTCATGGCTAAAAAATTAGTTTGGAAAAATTTATTATACCAATTTTGTGCTTTTTGTGATATTAGACCTTAAATCAAAGAAATAAATCAGTCATGCAATATTATTTGAAGAGGATTGTGGTCGAATAATTTATATGTGGGACAAGTACAGTAAGAGTATTATAACTTTTATACGATGTTTGCTTTGAGGCCATAATTTTTTCTACGCTCATTAAGTACCACATTAGATGCTACTTTCGACCAATCATCCTATACGGATTTTTTCTTTTTTCATGTGCCAACCACAAAGGCCACACCCTCAGCCATCAAAGCCACAAAGGTCCTAGGCAAGGCCATCACCAGCTATAGGTGAGGGCCTTTGTGAGGAGGCCGCCTTGCTTATAGCTAGCGAGGCCACAATGGCCTCGCCCAGGGTCATGGCAATTGGCGGCCTCGCTAGCCACACCTTGCCATATTTGAACAAGGCTGCCTCACCCACAATCGACAATGGACTTTAGCGAGGTAAAATAGTTAATGGCACTTAAGTGATTGATTTTTTTCAAATTTTGTGGTACTTAAATGATCGATTTTTCAACTTTTGTGGCACTTCAAAAATTGTCCATGTCGACTTTGCCGCTGCAACAATAGGTATCAACATCAGATTTTTCGGCAAGGCAAATCGCCAATAGCTAAGTGATCAATTTTTTAAAATTATGACATTTAAGTAAACGAAAAAAAAAGTTACGGCATTTAAATGAGCGCCGTACACAAATTATTGCACTTGTGCTGTATTTGTCTCATTTATGTGTTATTGGTTAATAATCTTGGGCACGTCAAAACATATATTGAAAGATTGAAAGAAGACAAGACATGGGCAGGATTCGGTGAATCGAAGAAAATATTTGCTCGAAGAAAAAGGAAAGTCAATATTAGAATGAGGAATCATTGAGTCAATATATATGTATATGTGTGCATGATCAAAAAGAAGGGAAAGAAAAATCCGTTCTTTTTAGGGGTGATCAGGTTTCTGGTACCGCATCATTCTATTTCTCTGGGACCGGCAACCAGCCCGCTTCCGGGCAGTCCAATCAATGGAATCAGTGAATTACAGTGATAAACCGATCCCCCTCCCCATTAAAATAAGCATTTGCTCTTTTTCTACAAAAAAGATCAAAATACTTCAAAAAAATGTGTGAGCATCACACAGAGACAAATCGAGGGATTGCATAGAAGGCTAGATGCCACAAGAGAGAAACTGGACATGCCAAGAGTCCCACATGAATGAGCACATAGAGACCAGAAGAGGGATTGTGAATAAAAATTAAGCAATTCTGCAATAATTGGGAATCATTGAAGAAATAAAATTAAAATTTTAAAAAGTAATTGGTGCGGTCCCATCTCTACAGCCGGAGCCAGCCGGTTTATGGAACCGGTTGGTTGATTCCTTTTGCTCACCCTTAGCATTTTGCAGCCCCTTGCTTTGCATATAAAAAAGGGGAGAGGACAATAGAAATAAGAAAGAAAGAAAAAAAAAAAAAGGTGAAAATAGCCACAAAGGAGGAAAAAGCTAAAAGGAAGAGACTTCTTTCTTCTCCAGGACCCATGCCCCGGCCATCCTCTCCCGCTTCGTGAATCTTGCCGAGACACTCATCGCTGCTGCTTCCCAGCCATGGCCCGCACCACCCTGCGTCAGTGGCGACACCTCCGGCCAGGCCTGACCGAGAACCCCCCACGTCGATGAGTTGCTGCTTTCTCCTTGGCGCGGTGACGACAAAGTTGCTCAAAGTCTGGCCTCAGCACAGACACTGCGCTTGCTCAGCCCTGACGCTCACCGCGACATAGCCTGCACCCTTCACCGACGGCAGCCGGGCGAATCTCTGCCTCGGTCCTTCCCCGCGACCCGCGAGGCTGCTGCCGCGAGAGGCCACCAGCTGAGTTCTTTGCATCCGTCGAGCCTTGGAGTTGTTTCTCTGTTTTGCAGATTGATTGACCGAAGTTCCTTGCCATCACCCTCACCGGTTCCCTGGTCGACAGCCACTCTTAACCGAGCATCGCAAGCACCGCCTTTCGCCGGTTGGAAGCAATATCCCGGACTAGGTGATTATCTCAAATCAAATTTGAATTTTTGATTTTATTGCTTAGTTCGAATAAATTACTACCTAAAGCCGCATAATCAACTTGAGCTTGTTCAATTAGGTAGTTTGATCTATAGCGATTAGATAGGATTATCAGCCACATGGCAAATGCGCAGCCTAATCCTTAAGCCTAAAGGTGCTGGTTTTATTTTTCACCAAATTTGAGTTGTTGGAACATTCAATATCTTCTCTTGTAATTTGGTGATTATCTCTTGCCATGAATGTTTCCCTTTTTTATTTGTTCCTTTTCCAAAAAAATATAAATAATATTAAAGTAGATTAGGATAGATTTTAGAAAGATTTCTTGATTAATTAAGATACCTTTTAGATAATGTCGCATGTTAGGATAGCATTATCTAGTTGAGATAATTATCTAATAAAAAATAATATTTAATTTAATCATTTCCAAGTAGGAATTAAATAATATATTATTATAGATAGTTTATTTCCACTATTTATTAATAACTAATTTTAATAAAAATGCACCCATAAATATATAATGTGCATGTCATATAAAAATAATTGCATGAATTCTATACCATTCAGTGATTATATGTTTAGGATCATCCAATTTCATATCTATAGTCTCATGTTGATTTTTGCCTGTTATTAGAATTAGATCATGTCACATGTCATCATGCATATTTAACTTCGATTAGAATAGCATAAGGTTAGCTTTTATTAAGAGAAAAACCCAAACAGAGAGTTAATTAGAATTGCATAACTATTTAGAAAATCATGGTTAGATTAAGTTTTGTATATGGGGCGTTAGTTTCATTCTTGTCCTAGGAATTTATTCATTTATTGCTTTTGATTTATTGGTTTCTATTTTTATAATTTGGGCACCCATATGATCAGGTAGGTTTAAAATTTATCCAAGTTGTTTGTCAAAATATTTTTGAAAATAAAAGAAAAATGGTACAAGTTGCTTATCAAAATATTTTTGAAAATAAAAGAAAAATGCTATCGAACCTAATGTAACAAGTCCCAAATCCATTTAATCTCTAATTCATAAAAATAAAGTCTCTTCCACACTTTACTTAGATTTTTAATCAATCTATCAAAAATCAATTAGTAACAACTCCGAAAATGTTAAAGACTAAACCTAAGTTTCAAAATAAAAAGAATTAATATCATAAAAAATCTCAAACTATTACATTTGTGATAAATTCTCCAAACTAGACACATCGACAAATTTACACTCCATTAATTTCCATTAAATTTACCATCAAACTATTTATTAGTTTATGATTTTTTGTGATATTAATCCAATTTAAAGGAAACTAATAGAAGTATGTTAGGAATAAATTTTCATAGATATACTAATTTGAAATTTTTCTTAGTCAAAAAATTAATTTAAAGTAAAGTTGTTCAATTTGTAAAATTTATATAAAACAAAACTAAAAACAAATGGCAAAGCTTGTCGATGGGCTGATTTGCCACTGTTGCCCATCACCAAAGGGGCCAGCAACCCTTGCCAGGCCCCGGCAAGGGCACCCAAATCTAGGCGATGCTAGCTGTCCTTAAAGGCTAGTGACCGTTGCTCGCCCAGAGTAAAAGCTTATTGCCCCCCAAGTGAGAGCCAGCGATCCTTACTAGCCTCGAGCAGGGCCTCGTCAACCCTCACTTGGAGTCGACTAGGCTCATCTAGATCGGGGCGGCTCGTCAATCCTCACCTAGGATTAGCAAGGCTTTTCCCAACACCCTCGACTAGGGCCAATGATGGGTGGTGGTAGAAGTGAAAGCATCCACCGACGAGCTATGCCATTTTCTTTTCTTTTTTTTTTTTTTTATAATTTTTTTAAAAAAAAAAAAATTAACTTTTCTTTTTAGTTTTGTAATTTAATTTCTAAAAAATTGAATAAAAATAATAAAATGCTATGTGGAAAATAAAAATATTAAATTAAAAAATGTAACATCAATATTTTTCGTTAGTCAAATTGACAGTGTTAACATAATAATTTGACTATATTAATTTGATAGGTTTTAGAATTTAATCATTTTTTTTTTAATTTTAGCATTCAATTTTAATTTCCTGACAAGTTTTATGATTTATTACCGAGAAAAAAAGGAGAAATTAAAAAGCAACGGAAGGCGGGTTCTCCACAAGCGGCATCGCGCACTCCTCCTTCCCTTTCGCACGCGACCGGCCACCTCCACAGTCGCCGTCCGACGATCTCCGGCCGGCATCCTCACGAGTCACGACGTCGCTTTCCCGAATCCCACGTCACCGGTGAGTTTCTTTTTGGTTCGAGTCCCTTTTTTTCCGACGATCTCGGCTCGGCGACATCGAGCCGGGTGGGGATTTTCGCGATCGAAACTTATTCCCACGCACCCCAGTCGCTCTACCCCGTTTCGGTTAAGGATGGGCCGCGCTAGTTTTCTTTTGGTTCCTTCCCGTTTTGTGTCCAACTGAGTCGGTTACTTTGACGTCGAGCATTCATGCCCTGCTCCGTAACCAGTTGCACGTAGCGTGTTCGATGAAATGCCTCTGTGAAGTCGTGATACGTGTGTTCGTGAAAGAGTTGCGTATATTTGTATATTGAAGTGTCCACCGCGTGGTCAAATCACAACAGGAACATTCGATTCACATATATCGTTTTCGTTTCAAATGCCTTGCATCAGGGAGATATAAGATCATATCTAGCAGCTTGTTTCCTCGATTTTCTTGTTCTATTTAAACTCGTTAGTTTTCTCCGGATACTACTTTTTTTAAATTAGTTTTTTTATTCTTTGGTTTGTTATTTCCTATATTTAAAGCAAAAAATTGCTAAAGATTGAAGTCCCAGTTGGTTCGAGTATGGGGGCGGTCTGTGCCAGGTTAAGTTAGGTATGGGTTGTTAAAATCATTTTATGGAAAGTAGGTCTTTATGGGTTAAATGAGTTAATTTAGTCCAACCCCATACGCAACCCGCCTAAACTCAACCCGAATCACTTGCTTGACACTTCCACATGAAGTGACTGCAGAATCTTTGTTTTGTTTCCATTGAGTTGTTCTTGCGTCTTGATATTCTGCTATTCTTGCTATATTAATGCATCATTAAATTTTCTAATACGGCAATAATCTTTTTGCTTCTGATCTGCATCTTATTCTTTTTACATTTTTTAAGTTTCATTGAGCTGTTCGACCAGTTGAACTTTAGTTATTTCAGGTGTATATTGCTGCAAAGGTTTGAGATATGGACGAGACGATGAAACAATTCCTGCAAAGTCTAGATGAGCTTGAAACTGAAGCAGAGAGACTGCTTTTAGCTCGAAATCAGGTGGTTAGACTAATTAGCTGCTTGATGTTTTGCAGCTGTTGTGAAATTTTACTGCCATTGTTTTTTCCATGTTCCAAAAGCATAGGGATATGGCAATAAAATTGGACCAGCTTGTATTTTCTAAATCATTTACTAATCTTAAGAATGCAGAAGAGGAAAAAAAAAATTTATCATTTCTGTGTTCATTATTCTGTACAATTGTCAAATCTACGGATGGGATCTTACATGCTTTTACTGATGAAAATGCAGCTTGTGGAAAATGATAAACTGCGGAATGGAAATAGGGAAGCACTCACAGCATTAAGAAAGAAGGCTCGCACAACAAAAACTAGTGTTCCATCTCCTTTTGAGTCGCTTATGAAGGATATTGGTGGTTCAGGATCAAGGCCCTTGGTGCATGAGGTGTGTACAACATGTGGTAATCATGACTCGAATGAGCGGACGTGGATGATGTTCCCTGGAACTGACATTTTTGCAGCAATCCCATTTCACGCAGCACATTCTATTTTGGATGAAGGTTTTCCCTTGTCTTTTGTCTTTTATGTGATTTTCTTCTGGCAAGCCTTTTAATTGTTGCATTTCTAGCTATTGATCTAGCCGACATATGAATGTCTCAAGTCTCTGTATATTCCATGCTATGTTTGTTGAGTGCTTACATTAAACTTGTATTTCTTATTTTCTGGCCGTTAAATAGCAATATCGTCTTGAAAGTTGTAATTGTTGAATTCAGGGTTTACTTTGCTTCCATAGTTAGTTTTAACTTTAAGAGGAATGTTAGCCAAGATGAAGGTACTTCTATGAATTAATGGTTACGTAGAGAGAGGATTACAACCGGTAGCAGGTTTTATCTAGGATGACTTGCTCCCATCAAGTATAAGAAGGGTTCTGTGTTTTGTATACAAGATTGGAAGAAAAATCTGGAGAAGCTTGAAGGTTGGGTCTTATGTATTCCTTGGAGAAAAATTATTGACACTGACTGCATTTTGGGAGAGAAAGTGGATGCCATGGTTGTAGATGCAGTCAGTGACCTTTTGATCGGAAGAGTTGAGTTTGGAGTATGACAAAAGAACACTACATGAAGCACTGTAATTGACCTGCTTATGAGAACTTATGAGAATCTGGAGCTGGGGGCCACCATATTAATCTGGCTTGGGAGTCCTTTATATTGGTTACACTAGAATATCATTTTTTTTCGCAATATCCATTGTCTCAAATCAACTTGGCAGCTGCCTGACGTTCTCCTTGTTTACATATTTTTATGTGAGATGTAAATAAATTTCATAATGGTACCAGACATGGTACCTAATTCTTTAGGAGATGAGCTCATAACAAAAGGAGCCAATACATGACACAGTATCTATTGTATCTATAAAGATGTGTACCAAATTGGAACGTCGTTCATATGCTATTACCTCTATAAAACATTTATCTATAATCTGCAGTGAAAACTCCCTGCCCTAAATGCTTTTTATTTCTCTGTTTTGAGATCAGCCAACATAAAGGAGGATTGCTTTCTGTTTATATTGCATGTTAAGGAATTTATGAAGTGTATTTCTAGGCTATCCTAAAAAGTCTTGAATTTTAGAAGATGCGCATTTTTTCTCAAGTAAACATTTAGTGTGGCACCTGACCTGCTTATTGACTCTATTGCGGGTACTAGAGGCCTTCATTTGCACTTATTTGTCCTAATCAATGAAACTGTTTTGTTCAATTTAGGTATATCTTGTTAATTTTTTCGAAAATTATACATGTAGTATAGCTGGAAATAACTTTCTTATTCAGTAGTCATATTTTTGGTTTGTTTCGAGGAAAATTTTTTTTAGTAGGCATTAGTTAAGGGCAGCTCACTAATTTTATGATACAGCGTAGATCCACCATATTTGATGGTGCTACCTTCATTCTTGTGAATCAAGGGAATATCTGCAATCTTTTAATTTTCATATTTGTCATACTACAATTGATGTGGTTTGGAAGTTGAAAATCTTATCAAGTTATAGAACCTTCATACCATTACAAGTCAAAAAAACTGTGGAAGACATGGAGAGGGGCTCTATTGATTTGGATTGGTCAAATTGTCATCCATGTAACACTACGGATATGTGAAGTGGAATTACTTTTATGGTGGCATTTCTGGCATTTCCTGAGTGACGATCTTTATGGCTGTGAGTTCTCTTTGGAGGGGTGTTATGCTCAACGTCACTTATAGAACACATTAGTTGTAGGAAAATCAAGTTCCTTGATGCACTCAACTTGCTATCTTATTTATCAAGATAAATCACAACTAGATTTTAAAACTTCTTCATCTTACCAAGGGTAACAAAGTTTGTCCAGTTTTGATGTCATATTTTTACCACATGGAAAAAAAGACCCTGCCAATCTTTCTTTCCTATTGATAATCCCTCTGTTGTTGGATGAGCTTTTTATCTGGGTAATGATGCTTTTCACCTTTAGGAGTTCTAATAACTTTAATGGTGTTATACATTCAGGCACGTGATATAGATTTTGGTTACATAGGATTGGTGATGGATGGTTGTTGATTAGAGTTCTAATAAGATAATTAAAATGTTGAAAGTACATTTTCTTTGTTTTTTGTGCTCTCTCTTTATTGTAATGGTAAGGTTCTTATTGGACAAACCATGATTCCAGCTTCCTTTCTCGTGATGCAGAGCAATCCCAGCTAGATTTTGAGGCAAAGAGATTGCAGAGCTATGTAAAGGAGAAGTCCATTGTCATTTCAGATAAAGGTGCATTGGCTGATAAGATCAGTCCTGGTGTGCTTCGATCTCTGGTGACCTTAACAGACAAACAAAAAGTAATTTCTTGACTTTGGGTCCCCCTTCACCTTAGAGTTACCATTTCATATAGTTCAACTCTCTAATCGGACCACATGATCTATTTCATAAACAATTGAGGATCCGTATATAACATTTGGCCTTTTCTTTGGTTGTTCATTTTGCTTGAGTTGTGTTGTGAATATTGTTAGCGGTTGGTCTTTCATTGGCTGGATGATCTATATTCTTGTAATGTGCATTTTCTGGAGGGGGTGTGCTTAATATCGAAGAGAAGTAGAATCCTTTTCCAAATTCTAGATTTTGCTTTCTGGTTTTTCTGATTGCAAACATACACTTCAGCTCTGTTGAAACTGCAAACTACTGCTTGGAATTTTTCTTCGTTTGCACATCTATCAAAGGATAGGGGCCTATAAAGTTTCTACTCGGTGCTGTGTGTAAATCACATGTTTGTAAATGCACTGGTGTGGCATTGCAACTTGATCTCGAGTGTCTGTCCTGACATCCTTGCATTAGTTTTTAACTAATGAAAATCATGTGCATGCTTATGCCTTTTACAGCTGTATGCTTCTTCAGATCATTGCGCATCTCTTTGACAATACCATCCTGAGAGTGGTTGCTGCCACAGAATCTCGCAAAATCCACGAGGCACAATTTGATGGAACACAAGGTTTAAGCTTACTATTTTTTTTTTCCCTCCACTCAGGAAGCAGGACATTCTTAATTGTTCTCTCAGTGAAAAGCCTAGCGCAATGGTAAGGAAGCTTTTGATGGAAGACTGATCATAAACATGGACGCGACTGCTGGGATGCTTTTCCTGAAGATGTTTTCCTGCTTTAGTATGGCTGCTTACAAATAGTGAGTCGGTGGAGCTTATAAACTGGTTAGGCTATGCCAGTGAAGAATGGATTTACGGACTGGAGGCTAGGGTGAGAGTTGAGTAGGGTAGAGCTAAGGGTTTAAACATTGTCGACTTCATGTAATCTCAATGACAGGGCGAAAATGTGGGAGTTTAGATTGCAACAGTTTTCCTTTTGGAAAGAAAGTCTAAATGTTCTTTAGGGTACACTCTTGTTCAGGAGAAAATTTAATGATAAAGAAAAAAAAATTCCAGGAAATTATATTTTAGGAAAGTAGATAGTGTTCCTTTATTTGGTGATATGTGATTGAAAATGTTTTCTAGTGTTTGAGTCTCATTCAGAAAATGATTTTACTTTCGTGATTTTGTTTGAGGCCAAAAAGAAAATTTCAAATTTTTAAATAATGTTTATTTTTTTCTTTCTTTTATCTTTTTATTCTTCCTAAGCGGGAACATATAAAAGAAGTTTTTATTTGTAAATTCCTTAGCAGAAATGTTGTAAAAGAGCAAAATTCCACTTTCATTGGTTATACGTCTTCCTTCATCCGAGTCTTGAGGCAATTCTGCGTGGTTGAAAGCCTTCTGTGCACGTTGTGATAAGCCTTATAAATTGCTTAGAGGAATTTGAAAACTGAAGTCTAGTGTCATGGGCCAATAGTCTAAGATCGGGACTGTTCGGCAACTTAGGATTTCTTGGTTCAAGGGAGTGTGCCTAAGTCAAGCCTTCGCTCACCCCGAATCATAAAAATAGAAACTTTGGGAGAAAATATTTTTTATTACTAAAATAGTTGGATGGATATAAATGAGAGGAAGGTAACCTTATTTAAAATCGCCTTTCGAGGAGATGTCTCTCTCAATTTTCCTACTTTCGACATTAACGCTGATAATGCTCTAACTTTTGGCACATTTACCATATTGCCCATCTCTGGAAATATTCTGGAAACCCCGGGCGACTTGTTCGGTCTTGTGTAACATTATTAACTCTCTTAATCCTCATGTATTTTCAATGATAGTACGAAAATGTGAGAGTTTAGATTGAAACAGCTTATCCCTTTTGGAAAGAAAGTCGGTTACTTCAAGAGAAATTATTCGGAGTCAGGCTCAAAGTTGCTTTGTAAAGTTATTCCAACCGCGGTTGGAAGTCGAGCAAAGCTGAATAAAGATCGAAAATGCTCCAATGCCCACCTCGTGGAATGAACTGAATAATTTATTCCCTGAGATGAAACCACAGCACACAGCTCAACAGGTATTGCACAGCAACCTACCACATGGAAATATAAGTTCATTGCTCTGGAAAACACCATAAAAGGTGGATTGAGGTAGAAAGCATCAATTCCATGGAACACGACACACGCACTAAAGTAGAAAATGCAAAAATTGTATACGACTCAAATAAGAGGTGGGTACATCTTCTGCCTTGCAGCGAAGGGAAACGGACGTGTGCGGGAAGTGGGATTTAAACGACGTGGGTACTCGCGAAAGAGTTCCATATGTCTGAACACTCTTCCTCATCCTTAGCCTTCTCCCTCATGGACAACAAGCCGAACGCAGAGCTCGGTGCCTGCATGAGATCTAGAGTGACCTGTGTGCCCGGTTCCTCCTGGAATCTGTCCCAGCAGTGCGGTTCAGGCAGCTCTTGGTGCTCGTGGGGGAAAAGTGAAGCGGAGCCGTTCTGAGCCTCGCCGAGGTCCCCTCCGGCATAGTGCAAGTGCCAGTCCCGATCCAAGATGAGCTGCCTCGCCAGGATGGTCGCCCGGTGCTCAGCGATGAGCTCGCGCAGTGCAGCGCTGGATCTCGAGGAGAGCTCGGATGGAGAGACCCACGTATCCATTCTTGATGACAGAAGAGAGAGAGCACATCCTGTTTCGAAAAGCAGTAAATAAAGATGAGAACTTGCTGTCTTCGAGAGATTAACCCGCGTTCAAAATCCGCTATAGAACAATATACTGCCTAATCTCAGTCGATTAATTCTGCTCAGAGGGAAAGCAATCCGAGGAGTCAAAAAGAGCATAAGAACAGGTTAGGCAAGGCAAGATCGGATTACCCCACTTAAGATAAAAATCAATCTAAATTTTCAGCATCACGACCAGTCTAATCTCGACATAGCAGTGTTGCCAAGTGCAGATGCCATTCAACGCGATCAAGTCGAACTCCCAGATGCAAAAAGGGAAGCAAATGATGAATCTAAAAAGCCTGCTTTTACTATTCTGGTTAGGTTTTTATAACACTCTTTGAAATGACTTGAGAAAGAAAAGGCTAGCCTCACTAGATTGACTGCAAAGCTAAGACACACGATTAAAACTGTCGGCGGTGTCCTACTTGCCGACTGCTTCCCACCAGATAAATTCAAAAGAATTTCCACTAGACAATTTACAAAACAGTCAGTACTTCAAATGAGCAAGAATTTTCAGATGACAAGGCAGAGGAGATTGAACTGACTTCTCTATGCATCAAAGTGACATTCTTTTGTCCTGTATTCCCCCTCTGCAAATACCGACCTTTAATTTGCTTGATTATGGAGATAAAGCCCGTACATAGACTAACACCCTCTTACTACCTCCTCGCAATTTCTTCAAAGCAGCATCGATCGGTACATTCCCCAGGGGCATTTGGCGTTTGCGTCAGGCCGCGAGACATAATGGAAGAAAGAGAGAGATTGGAGAAACGTGAGGATTCAGATAGATGAACATATACCCTGAGAAGAGTAGCTGGGAACAGAATCGTGAGAGCTCTTTCTCCGGCGCTCGTTGTGCCCTGCCAATCTCCTCCGGCAACTCCTCTTCGCGTCGTCGAACTCCGACACCTGGTGGAACCTGTCTCCCACACCATCCACACCATCAATCACCCTAACTTGGCTGCCTCAAATCTTCATATTTATAGCATTCTAGACCATCAACGATTCAGAATTCAGAACAACTGAGTGTTCAGATACATTCCCCGAATGCCTTGATGAACTTAAACGTCGAAAAAAACCGATTTTTCACAGAGAGAGAGAGAGAGAGAGAGAGGCGTTTGGTCTGTACCGACTGCACTGTTGACAGAAGCGCTGCTCCAAGCCGAGCACCACCACCCTGGGAGCCTTCGAGTGCGACGCGCACACCTTGTGCCTCCGGTGGTACTCCTTGGCGTCTCCCAGCGCCACGTGGCACCCCTCCACTTGGCACCTCGGCACCGCCGCCGCCGCCGCCGCCGTCCCCCACCGTGGTGGGTCTTGCACCGCCTGTCGCCCGCCGCCCGCTCGCTCTCGAAGCAGCGCCTCTTGCCCAGCTGCAGGCACGTGAGGTGCGGGTCGGCCCGCGCGGGCGGCAACGGCGCGCCCGGCACTCCTCCTCCTCCTCCGACCCCGGCCTGCAGAGGAGGGCGGAGCGCAGGCTGAGGGTGGTGGCGACCGACGACGGACCGCGCGCGGGGCGCAGCGGCCGCGGCCGCGGCCGCGGCGGAGGAGGCAAGGTCAGCTGTGGTGTCCCGAGGAAGCTGGGGAGCGTGGAAGTAGCCGTTCAGCGGTTGAGAGTTGGACAGGTACGTGGGCGGATAGGGGTAGTAGCTCCCGCCATTTTCCATGCTCGCTCCTTGGGAACCTTGCTTCAAGTACAGTCAGTCGCAACTGTACTCCACAAGCCCTCACCCCTCTCCCTCTCTCTCTCTCTCTCTCTCTCTCTCTCACTTCTGCTAGTGGGTGGTGTGTCTCCCGATTTGGGGAAAAGAGGGAAGAGGGGGAGGGAGGGGGTGGGCAATAATTGGGGTGGTGGGGAGACACCATGCAGCAGCAAAATGTAAGTGCATGCCAAAGAGGGAGGATGTCCACCCAAAGGGATGACAGAAGGGCATCGAAAGGAAAAGGGCAGTTTACTGTTCCCCTCGCTCCCATCCAAAATGCTCGGGATAGCGACTGTACGTCGTAAAAGGCTGCTGCCAGAAATCGCAGAGCCACACAGAGAGAGAGAGGGAAGATGGAGGGAGGGGCGGGGGGGCCTCCCCGCAAGGCAGGGGGTGGGGACAGACTGAGGAGCCCTGCGTTGGTTGGGAGCGGGGGCATTGATTAGGAGGAGATGAATGGAGACAGAGGGATGGAGAGAGTTCATTTTTGGTTTTCCGACGGAACGAGACGGATAACGATGGATTAGCGAGGGATGAGGACAGCAACGTTAGCGAAGATATGTGAATTGGTAAAAATCATTTTCCGCGGGTTGACCGGCCACGCTAGTGCGTTAGGTAAACGTCGCGGGGAAGGGAGGAAAGACGGCTGGGATGGCGTCTGGAGCTTAGTTTCGTGTGCGATGCCGTACGGTTCCTGAACTTCTATCATCCCATGTGAATGTTTATACAGTATCATCCATAAATTTTGAGTCGACATATGATGCTGTTTCTACATGTTTCATTTATTCAATACAGCCCCTCAGTAACTGATAGATATTAAATGTAGTCTCTAAATTAGTTATGGGACCAGATCAAACATTTGAAAAATTCAAAAATCATTTGAATAACTTATGAAATTCAGAGATAGTATTGAATATTAAACCAAAATTCAACAATCATATTGAAAAAATTAAAAAATTCAGGAATGACATTAGATACTAAAACAAAATTCAGGAATCACAATTAAATAAAAATAAAAAAAAATTAGAGACGGCATGAGATATTTAGACCAAAGTTTATTCTGCTTCAATTCCATAAGAACGAGATTAGTAAATTCATACGACATTCAATGATGAGGGAGGCGAATGATTTTAGCATCATTCGGTAACTATACTTAATTGAAATATGGCGAATATCTGAGTTCTAAATCCAATAGCGAGGACCATATTAGAAATCGTCGATCAAGTTTATTTCAAATGGAGTTAGAAACCCTCGAGTTTTAAACCCAAGAGAATGGTCCTAAACGTTAAAAGCCAGTCGATGCAAATCTCAAAACTGATCTAAACCGATTCGAAAGTAGGGAGGAGGTGGGCCGTCGACACGTGTACCCACACAGATTTTGCTTCCCAATCCTCCTGCACCCTAGATAGTAGGCAGGCTGCACGCATTTGTTTCTTTTTTGGCTTTGGACCGGATTGCTTCTTTTAACGAAACAGAAAGTGAGAAGAGTAGACTGGAGAAAAAAGACAAAGAAAGAAGGGGGACCATTCCTTTTCCTTTACTTTGGTTTATTTCCTTGGAAAAAAATGTATGGCTTATCGTGAACTTGTTAAAATGAAAGTGTAATTTATTACTTAGATATATTATAATACTCCATTTCATATTAAGATGGACTTTGGCTTATTATTAAAAATGAAATTACTATGTAGAGACAAATAAAAGATTTGAAAAGAATTGAACTCGAAATTTTCTATTTTGATATTATATAAGATTTTGTAAAATCACGTTTAATTATTCTAAAAGTTTATACTGTCATGGGCGATTTGATATTTTATTATTCTAACTTTTCTCATGCACTGATTGTCCTTGCGTTTTAAGTAGTTTGAAAAGTGAATTATTCTCGATAACATACATTTGACTAGTGGCACAAGAGCAATAATTTTACGCACCCTTTTGTTTCTTTTGTTGTCTTTCTAGATCGAGGCGTGGGGGGACCGTTGGCATGATCTGACTCTTTAGGTATTCGAGTCATTATAACCTAAGCTCCTAGGCAATTCGCGAAAGAATAATTGCACTCTGCTCATGTGAAGTGTCCTTCAGTTTCAAGAAGGGAAAAAGCAGAACCATTAAAAAAAAAAAAAAAGGTAATAAAGGACGATTACTTGCATTACATGGATACACTATTGAGTACTGCCTCATCGTCGGGATCAACACCTCCAATCATCATAACGGTTTAACTTCGTATTACTAAATGATTGGCATGCTTCAAATATTCGAAAAAGGCATGTGAATCACGGGTTCAAAAAATTTAATTAAATTAGAAAAGAATAATCATTTCTAGTGGCCATACCAAGTCTGCTTGGCCGAAGCCGATGCCACACCGGCGCCGATGGCTCCACTACTAGTGACCAACACTTAACTCTGTTGATTTCGCCAGCTGATGGTTCACAACTTACTCGCTCTTGACCATCTACCTTATGGCACAAGCTCTTTCTATCTCCATATATTTGTAGCTCGGAACGACCATCCTGGCCTCACCAAGATCCGATCATCATCGTCGAGACTTTGTGAGATCCGACTATGATGGCCTGATTTAGAGAATGGGCCTCCAAATCCAAAGGCCCCTCTTTCTTGATCTCGTGTTGTCGACAACGACGAGGAGGAGTTCTGCATGGCATTGAGCTGAAGAAAGTAGATTTTACAACAGTAACAACCGAGATTATTTACAACGTGCTATGATATTTTGATATTGACGAAATCATCTATCAATTTATGTCTTGTATGCAAGACACATGAAAGGCCGATGGCTAAGTAAGACTCAAAGCCACTCAATATCAGGTGTCAGAACTGGACAAAAACCCTAACTCCTTTTGGAATCCTAGTGGAACTCAAAACGTGTGATGAGAATCAAGTCCGTTTTTCTGGTGCGCCGAATTGCCTGGACTGGGAGACTGAGTGCAGTGCAACTGGCATTAAAAGTGGAGAGCCAAAAGAAAGGAAAAACAGAAGTGAGGATCAATGGCGATCCGCTTGGCATGTGTTCCTGCGAAGATAAGGCTCGCCACATCAAAAGGTTCCATCAAAGCTGAGTCGAAATGGGCCCCTTTCCTTCTGCAGGCTGCAGCTACTTCCATGGCTCTCCAGTTTTATCTCGCGATGGATCTTGGGACGTGGGTCGTGGTTTTTTACTCGATCTGATCATGACATGACATAAACTAGAGATTATAGACCTGGCAAGGGTCCATCTCATTCTTGTCCGATGTCGTCATAATAATTTGAATTAAAATTTAAAAAATCTTAAACTGATATATTTATAATAAATTTAATTTAAATTATTTTTTTGATCATGAAAAATCCCAAACAGGTATACCTATGATAAATTTACCTTGATTGACCATAAAAAGTTCTAAACTTGTACATTTATGATAAATTTATCTCGAACTAATTTATTCAACCATAAAAATCCCTAATTGGTAATCTTGTGACAATTATACCATCCACTAAATTAGATTAATACCAACAAAATAATCATAAAAATTGTAAATTATGACAAACGGAATATAAAATCCCAAAGTGGTATACTAGCCAACTATCACGTGTCATTTAACTTAATTAAAATTTAACGAAAACTAATAGAGGGTAAATTTATCACAAGTGTACTAGTTTGAAGTAAATTTGTCAATTTTATATCAAAAAAAGTTTTTGGATAAATTTTTGGGTAAATTAGTTACGTGTACCTGTTTAAGGTTTTTCAATGTATTAACCCTAATAGTTTTAATTTCTTGCTATATTTTCATACTCTCTTTCAACTGTGAATGACATATTGTACCCGTTTCGTGTAAGTTCTTTGGTGCCCATCGACCCAGGCTCTCCATGCCTACTGATTTTGCTATTTTCTCTTACCATATTCCATTGTTTAAAAGGTTATTTGAAGACACATAGTTTAATATCTTAGTTACATACTTGAATCACGGAACATCAAGATTAGCGGCCATCTCAATTTAAAAATTCTTGTTGAAACTGACAACCATGAACGTCTGAATGAAATTGTGAAAGTTGTAAAAGAATGCAGATTATAAATTACATGAAATTTCATTAAATAAAAAAAATAATTTTAAAAAGAGTAGAAATAATAAATAACCCCCGAGTCTTTTTCGAAAGAAAAAAAAAAGTTTCTCGAAGTCGGTCCTTCGTAAGGGTGACTTGCTACATTCAAGATCATCGTTCAAATCCTAGTTTGGGTAACAACTTATAACCTTTTTAGATATAATCAAAATTGGTTTAGGGCCAGTAAACTGTAGAACTGGATTTGATCAGGTTAATTCCCGAATGCAACACGACGTAAACCGGACAATACCTTACCTTGAGTAGTCATTTAGGACCAAAACTTATCTCCCATCTAAAGCCCCTAATTATTTGGAGGTCATATCTAGTAAAATTTGGTACACCAATTAAAAGCCAATGTCGAGAGAAAAACATATTTTTAACAATTGTAATTATGTGAATTTAATCATAATTTTTTTTATCAATTCAATCATAATCTTTTTGCATTTGTATCATTATGCTGACATGGCATAATCTAACATGGACAAATTTTAATAACTATTTAATATTTTTTGAATTTTTTTTCTTTTTTCTTTTTCCTTTTTATTTTCTTTGTTCTTTTTTCTCTTCCTTCTTCCTTTGGCTGATCATCATACTGAGGCCATGTCAGCCACTGGCGAGGGTCACCTCATTGTCATTGAGCGAGAACGAGCTTTTGCCAGATTTAGTGAAGCTCAACCTAGCATTTGTTGGGCAAGAGCAAGCTTGCTTAGCCACTAGCAAGGGGAACCCACCTCAAATCTAAGCCTAGGCTCGCCTTGCTATTGGCTTAGGAGAGCTTGGCTCGCTTAGCAACAACGAGGTCGAGCCTTGCCAAATTTGGTGAGGTCGACCTCGCTTGCCCCGAGCAAGGCTCACCATTGTTGATTCCTAGCGAGAGTTCTCCTCGGCAGCGACTAGGCGACTGGAGGAAGAAGAGAGAGGAAAAGAAAAATAAAGAAAATAAATTAATAATAAAAATATTCGAAAAACATCAAAATATTATTAAATTTGTCTACAACAGTGTTGGTTGTGCCACGTCAGCATCAATTGGGTTACGTTAGCGCAGGCCAACTAAATTTGGTCAAATAAACTGAATTGATAAAATACAAAAGAATTATGACTTAATTGATAAAGAAAATTAGGAATGAATTGACTAAGAACTTTTTTTTTGGTAAAATTTTTCCATGCCAAAAGGTTTCTCGCGTCGACTATCTTTGTCGCACTCCCTTAAATGGTACCATGAAAAAATGTCATGACCATCTTTTCATAGTGCCTATGATTTAAATATCTGGCTTCGATTACTAATAGAGAGATATAACGCAAGACGGGACAGATCAAGGGGCTAGCCTTTGCCTCAACCATATCCACACGCACCGATGAATTAGAGCCATAATCCATCCGAGGACCATGTAGTTCCACGTTAGTCACACAAATTTTGACGGCTGTCGATGCTAATCGTCCACAGAACGTGGCCCGAATAATTTCGCGGATGAGGGCGACGACTGATCTACTCACACCTGCCCATCACCGTGTGCACCTGTGCATGATGGCGTATTTTGCCTCAAGGGGAGAGAACGCAATTTCTCGTTAAAGCTCCATTTTTTTTTTTTTGAAAAATAAATAAATAATAATTTGAAAATTTATTTTTCTAAAAATGATCGTTTGTAACGTTTAAAGAGATTAGCCAATGAACAATATTTATCGACGATAATTTATATCTAAATATTTTGGTGGATGATTAAATATTTTTAATTCATTCATTTTTTATAAGTAATATAAGTGATTGATTTTAAAAAATGTTTCTCAAATCATTCATTTTTTCAAAACAAACGGGGTTTTAGTAAGTAAAGTCGCCATCTCTACCCCAAGAGGCATCCAGGATTTCTCTATTCCTATGTAAAAGGGGTTATCATCCACTTTGTCCATAGCAATTTATAGTGGATGTTAGAGGCTGAAGATCCCTCATTCTATGCGCTATCTCCATTGGTTTCCTGATGAATATCAAAATTCGATCTATCTAGTCACAAATTTCGTAACTAACCTTGCTCGGATCGATCAATCCTCGTGACGAGTGTGACTTTGCATGGCAACATAATGGGTTCACCGATCACGAGAAAAAAAAATTGTTAGGTACATATGTTTTGTTTGAGCCCAATACATTAAAAACCTTCCTACCGAGATCAAAGTATGCATGTGTATTAGGCTCACAAGCAGGAGTCGTGCACATATTATTCCATGACGGGACACGTCCCGTTCCACGACAATACCTAAAATATGAAATATATCATATACATCGCCGATAACGACAAAATGAGGAATTTTTGGCCAAATTCTCGAGAACAATTGATCCGATTTGCACCTTAGTAAATAGCAAGGCTTGTAGATTTTCAACACTTGGCCCATCATCTGTGTGGAGCCCAACAGGAATTGGGCTGAGCCTTGAGGCAAAGCCCAAGAAATCTCGTTTTGATTGGAGCATTAGTTCTTTTTCTGTGCCAATTTCCAAGGGTGAGGATTTGCTTTTCTAAGAATAGATGAACTGCTAATTAATCAATTCTTTTTTTGCATTTTGCCAATTAACAGTCGGACACATCAATTTTTGAATCCACTTTGTCTAGTATTTCCGAAAGGTAAAAGACTTGGTAAGATTGTGCTTTGGCTTGGTGAAACGGAGTGGCTTATTTGCCAACTAGACGGCGGTGGCACGACGTTCTTTCATCCAAAGTTCCTCGGTTGTATAATGTTTGAAATCCAAGCGCAAACGCATACCATCTAGAAAGTTCGCTTTTTAATTTTCTTCATTTTAGCTGACCAAAAAAAAAAAATTCTTCATTTTAGAAAATTCTTCACATTTTTACCATTGAAAGTTTACTTGCAATGTACATGTTAGTAGAAAGGTGAACGGAAGGTAACTGTGATTTAAAGATTCAAAAAAGGGGTGCGTACATATATATTACTAATGAAGTTTGACGGGTTTCGGTATTTTTTTTTTAGCGTTCAGGTGATATTCGGCCTTGTTGCGCATCTTGACTAGTCCAACCAATTTTTTGTGTAATTTTACTACGATTAAAACTCATGCTCCCAGGTCTCAAGGAATATGCTATAAGAGTATTGAGGAATTGGTAATTAATGACTTCTCTTGCACCTTTTTTTTTTTTTTTTTTTTTGAGATTTTCTTTGGCTCGTTGAAAATGGGAATATGGACAATAGGACAATGATGGGAAAAGTATTGAAAAAATTTTATACTTTATTACATTTATATCAATTCAATTATAAACCTTTTAATTGAATTAATTTAGTTCTACACATTTTCACATTAATACCAATTCATTTTATTTAGATTGGAAATCGCTAATATGAACATCGGTCATCTTACATGGCATAACTAGTGCTAACATGAACATTTTTAATAATCTTATAATATTTTCGGACTTTTTAACAATTATTTTATTTTTTTATTTTTTTATTTTCTTTTTTTCTCCTTCATTTTGGCTAGGAAGGGTTGCAAGCAAGCCCTTGCCTAAATCTTGCAAGGGTGGCCAACAAGGCCACAAAGGTCCTAGGCTAAGGAGGGCGTTCACACCCTCATCAATGGCTGCAAGCAAGGCTATGAAGGCTCTCGCCTAGAGCCTTCATAGCTCCCCTAGCTTTGGGCGAGGGCCTTCACAGCCTAATGGCTTATGAGGGTCGTCGGCTAAAATGAAGAAAAAAATAGAAAAGGAAAAGAAAAGAATAAAAGATTCAAAAATATATAAAATGTCCATGTTGACATCGATTTTTGCAACATAGGACGGCTAATGTCCATATTAGCGATTTTCTAGATGGATTGAATTGATATCAATATAAAAAAAATTAAAATTAAATTGATTCAATTAAAATATTTAGAGTTAAATTGCTATCAATGTAATAGATTTACAACTTTTTTATACTAAATCGGTCTAGAAAGCGATTGTTGTCATGGGCAAGGGCCGTGCCTAGTGACTGGCAAGCTTTAACCCTAGCTAGCCACAATGGGGGAAAAAAGAAGGAAAAGAGAATAAAAGAAAAAATAAAATATTAAAACAATTAAAAATTCAAAAATAATAATAATTGTTCAAAATATGTTCACGTCAGCGCCGGTTGTGTCATGTAAGACGATCAGTGTCTATGTTCATAATATCCTATCTAAATTAATTGGATGGATTCAATTGGTACTAGTGTGAAAATATTTATGACTAAATTAGTCTAATTAAAAGGTTTAAAATTAAATTGGTACAAATACATTAAGTTCAGAATTTTTTGGATATTTTTCCCTTGAACTAGGGTAACACTCTATCTCACTCCTACCCTAATACGTTTATGACGCGAGGGAATGAAAATCACAACTTACCCCGGTTTGATCCATGAAACCTCTTTATCGTTTCTATACAGTATAGACGACAAAGAATAGACTACTACCCATTAATGATAGGTGCGAAACCGAAAATGCTGGATAACTATATCACATAATTCAAATGAAATAGCTAGGTTTCTCGAAGACATCCATCACATGAAAATCTGTAGTCCAAACCTTACTGTGTATGGACGTCGACATGTAGATCTATAACAATGCCGAGATTTCACGCACCGCCGCACAAGGCACGAGGAGGAGATAGGTGGTGTGCATCCATCAGACCGTGCATCAGCTTGAGTCTCTCGCAAGTCCCCCCGCAAAAGCAAGCAAGTCAGTCAGTCAGTCAGTAGGAGTTCATGACTCTTCTGAAGTCGACGCATGAAGGTTTGCCCGCTAGAGTCATCCTTACGTCTAAAAGCAATGATGCCGCCTAACGATCGGTACTGACTTGAGTAATCCAAAGTGGGCCTTGTCTAAACTTCAAGGGAAAACGAATTCAGAAAGGCCAGAGGGAGCTCGTCAACCTGCATCCGATGAAAGCGACGTTGCCAACGACAAGCTTCTCTCCCTCGACCGAGAGAAGTTGTAATGATCGAGCACCGCGGTAAAAGAGGGTGTTCATCAGAGGAACATTCCTTATCTAATTACGGATGTATTATGATCATCCCGCTTTTTGCAGTTTTCATCATCCAAATTAACCAAAGCCTGGCCTTGCACCGCTCTCTCTCTATATAACAAAGCATTTTCTCCCAACTCCTCGTGACTGAGAACTACCATGCTCATGACATTCAATTCTCATTCCCCCCTCCTCTTTCTCATCTCTCTCTCACTATGCATCTCCTTCGCAACCCTCTCATTCACTCCAGACACTCCACGGCCAAATTCCGTTGACAGAAATGATGATAACTTCAAAGGGCTTGATATTGAGCGGGCTGTCGACGGGGACTTGAATACAGGCGGCGTCGCGGAGATCAAGAGGTATCTCCATTCCTTCGGTTATCTCCCGCTCCAAAACCTTAGTTTTGATGATCAGTTCAATTCGGAGTTTGAACTAGCCATCGCAAGATACCAATCGAAACTCGGCCTCTCGATCACGGGTAAGCTCGATATCGACACGATGAAGCAGATCCTCGAGCCCAGGTGCGGTGTCTCTGACTTCGCCCACGGCAAGCATGTGACTAGACGTTACGTGCATTTTCCCGGAAATCCTAGGTGGAACCGTCACAAGCCCATCGTCCTCACCTACGCTTTCTCACCTGACCATTTCATCAACTATTTAACCTCAAACGATGTCCGTCGTGCGTTTAAACGTGCCTTCGCGCGGTGGGCAGCCGTCATTCCGGTGAGTTTTAGGGAAGCGAATGATTATGGCTTTGCAGACATCAAGATCGGATTTTACAGCGGCGATCACGGAGATGGTCAGCCGTTCGATGGGGTGCTCGGGATTTTGGCCCATTCATTCTCGCCGGAGAGCGGGAAGCTACATCTCGACGCAGCCGAGAGGTGGGCAGTGGACTTTAGCACGGAGGAATCCAAGGTGGCGGTCGATCTAGAATCAGTCGCGGTGCATGAAATCGGCCATGTGCTAGGGCTAGCTCACAGCTCGGTCAAGGATGCTGTGATGTATCCAAGTTTGAAGCCTAGACAGAAGAGGGCGGATTTGAACATTGATGACATAGAGGGAGTTCAAGCATTATATGGATCGAATCATAAATTGAGATTTGGAGCTTTATTAAGATCTGAAACTTCTGTGAGCTCGGGGGTCACCCTTTTAAGACAAAGTTGGATTGGCTTCACTTCATCTTTATCTCTTCTATTCATGCAATTGTGCATCAATTGCTTCCTATTATTCGTCTTGTGATTGCGATGCTTTCTCGGTCTTCATTGCCTCTTTGATTTTAGTGTGAATTAGCCTAAAAAGACTCCAAATTATCAAGTGCTTTGAAATGGAGTGAGCTGCGCTAGTTTTTTTTTTTTCCTTCTTTTGTATTTCTCCCCTTCAGTTTTGGGATTCTATAAGGATTGTTTTGATACTAATCAATTCGAAAACTTTAGAGAAATTAAAGATTATTTATGTATTTGTTTATTATATAGAGGAAAGCCATGCTTCTCTTTACTCCTAAAATACCCTTGATTTCGTGTTTTGTACACATTGGTAATGATAAATTCAGGTTTGTTTGTTTCATGAAAAAGAATGATTTGAAAAATATTTTCCTAAAAATGATTGCCTATATCTATTACCAAAATAAATGAATGAAAAATATTTTCATCTTTTAAGAAAATATATAGATAAATCATTGGCGATAATGAAAATATTTTTTATTCATAGGTAATCGGAAATTTTTTTCTAAATCATTAAATTTTCGTAAAACAAATGGAGTTTAAATATAAAAATAGAAGAATTATCAAGTAAAGACAAGACTTTTAGCTGTTGTAATCATTGAAGTTACAAATATGTGCAATTTTGATATATGCAATGTTTTTTTCCCTCCTGTGGCTCGGGAAAATCGTGATTCATTATCTTTTTCACTTCGAAAAGAATGTCATAGCTAACTTGGAATGACATATCACCAAATCATTAATCAATGAGCTTGTGACTTCCTAAGCATAATCCAAAATAGTTAATAATAACTCATGATGGTTGCATAAGGAGACTTGCACTAACCCTTTGAGTATATATTTGTTCTTGCAATTCCATTCATGATTATAATCCCCAATTATTTTTTCGAGAGGAACCCTTGATAATTTGTGATGCAGCCTCCATTTTTCCAAGATAATCCCCTATTGGATACTGCCTTGGCTTGAAAAACCACTTTTTAATTTCATTGACTGTTATTTAACTAGACAATTGTGTCAAATAAAAAGAACTAACCCCCGCGTTGATGTTATCGGTTGGGGCTTAGGGACTTTTTACCTTAGAAACTAAAGGCCATCTATACGAATTGCATCCCAACAGTGTGCAAACTGTTTTGTTTTACACCCACCCATACAGGCTAAAAGATCTAGACTTAATCGATTCCCTTTCAAGATATCCCATGAGCCTTTGGGTAGTTAGGCCTCTGCAGTTGTACCGACGGATCATTTACAAAATAAAAAGAGTTGCACTTAATAGCTAAGAAGGTGAGCCAATGTGACGATCCGCAGGCCCAAAATATAGGAATTCAAACTCAAACATCAAGTTGGATCTAGGGACGGATCCGCCTCAGAATCATGTCTATAAACCCAGTTGACATCCGATAAGAGTCGTAGATCCAAGCCTGAAGCGGGCAAGTTGAGCGGCGAGGTGACAAAGGGGATGTCATGGGATCAAGAGAAGGACATATTGAGGAGGACTACTGTCAATGATTGAAGCGAGTTAAAAAAGAAGGGATAAGTGCAGTACAAGTCTTAAAACTTGTCATAGAAGTGTAATTAAGTCATAAAACCTTTAAAACGTGCTTGCACTTTTTTTCAAGTTCTAAAACTTGATTGCATTTTCGTTATGAATTTTAAAATTTAATTACATTTTTTTAAAGTTTTATGATTCAACCGCACTTTCATAATAAGTTTAAGGACTTTCAATGTATTTGTCTCAAGAAAAAAAAAAAAACAAAATATAGGGCCTAGCTCATGAAAGTATGTTCGAGGCATCCATGGCCGTATGTCTTCCTTTATGTTCCCGGGTCTTCGTCACCCATCGTCACTTTGTCTCTGTTTTGACTATGTTACTCATTTGACCACGAATATAATCTCTATCTGGCCAAGAAAATAAGTGATCTATACGCCTTGCACGAGACAAACGGAAATACCATCCGATGGTCAAAACTTCGGACCACCGCAGTCAACGACAGTTAAAAATCTGTGGTGAGAAGAATGACAGTTTGAGGTAACTAGAGCTGCAGCAGCCACTTGTGATGATTATCGAAAGGAAATTGGGCCTTCAAGACAAAATGGGAACGCTGTTCTCAAATTCGGCCTGCCTGAGGGGGGAGCTCCGAAACCCACACGAAATATGGCAGATAAAACCACATGATTGAACTAATTAAATGCCGAAATTCGCCTATATCTTTGAATATCTTAGGTGTATAGTATTACATAAAAGTCAAACCTCAATGTTAGAAGCATAAAAATGAAAGTCGAAAACTAAAATTAGAAATCAACACGTTTCTTTACGCTTATCGTACGTGATTATTTTCACCATAAAAATAAAAGATTTGTCAAAATTGGAGCACCCTAGAGCGAATTCGAGTCGCCAAAAGATAGCCTAGAAATCATCTCAAAAATGGCTCCTCTACTTTTAAAACGGTTCATTATCTCTAAAAGATGTATGTTGTTGCTTACATGGACCAACGATACCAATTTTTCCATCAACTAGAGATTTTTACTGGGAAAAAAGTGTTCAAAATAATACTTTTTAACTGAGCTAGAAAATGGCGATGATACATTTTAGTAAAGTTGTTTGGCGTTGGTTTTCTTGCGGTCGGAAGAATGGTGCAATGCAACCATCTCTGACCTTCGATAAATATGCAAGTGCCCAAAACTCGAATTCTTGATTGTAATTTTAACTTTAGAACATGAATCGCGGTGAGGATTATGTTTTCAATGCCCCTAATCATGCCCGGCAGTGGGACTTGAGACGCGGCCGTTGCCCAACACCACCACCTCCGCATTAAAGGACTGAAATTTAGGTTTTAGAAACCCTAATCTATCCTCTCTCTTTGCTTCTCTAAAACATATATGCATTTATCAATTCCTCATTTGGCGCTACATAAGCTCCAGCCATGAAATCGAACAAATAAAGAAGGGGAAAAAAATCTTAGGTGCAACCAAAACAGGCTCATTAAGAGAAGAAACATTCATCCTTTTGCTGAAGTCAACATTATGATGTCCATATCCGCATTTAGCTGAAATTTTTCAATAGGACTAAAATTGAGGGACCATCTTGGGAAAGAAAAAAAAACAGCACAACGACAATTTTGAATTTTGAGTGAGAGTAGACGAATTTTAGGTGCAGTGTCCTTATATAAGGAAATTTTACCCAATCAATTCTAAATTTTGTGTACAATGCCCAATTCAATCCTTGTTATTTTAATTTAGCCACTTAGTCCTAAATATTTGATAATTTTTCAATATAATTCTTCTAACCAATTTAGACTGGAAAATGGTAACATGGAGTTTCAATCAACACTAGCTATCTTACATGACTAGCCGATATTAACATGGATAAATTCATCTACAATGATGTCTTTTTGAATAAATGTTTTTTTCCTTTCCTTTTCCAGGCACTGTTATCTTCTTCTTCAAGTGTTCATATCATGCTTCTCCCATGGCTGCAAGGTTTAAACTATAAGGTCCTGAAGATTCAGAAACCCTAAAATCTCTCTCTCTCTCTCTCTCTCTCTCTATAAAAAGATATTTCCGTTCATTAAAAAAATAATACATGAAAGGGAATCTCTAAAAGCATAGGAACAAAATAAGCCCATAAAACTCCAAAACATTCAAAAGACTAGAAATCAAGGCATTTCAGTCCTTAAAAGCCCTAAATCACGTTACATCAGAACTCAAGAGATTAAGAAGAAGAAGAGAATGCAGAATCAAATGGAGAAAAGAGGAAATTGAGAAATCAAGAGGATGATTTCATTTTCGTAAGCAAAGTTCTTCCTGCCGCGACGTTACATTCTTTTCTTCCCTCATTTGTTTAATCTCATCATCTCACACGTAAGTTATGCCATCGCCTTGATTGGATTAGAAGATGTGCCTCCGGTGGAACCGCCTTTGCTGGTGCTGCTGCTCCTCCTCTACCGAAGCTCCTTGCCATTAGAGAGGTCTCTCTCTCGAGGGGAAAGTATCCGCCGCCACACTAAGCTCCTTCTCGCCGCCGCGCCAAGGACTCAAGCGAAGTCGCTCTTTTGAAGTCAGTTCAAGTACCGTGACCATTGAGAAGAGCATTGGATGAACACCCAACGTAGAAGATGAACAGTAGCAAAACAACATTGTTTGGATGCTGGGCTTTACGCGTCAAACAATGTCTCGCTACATAGGAGAGCCGATGCTAATTGAAACTCTACGTCAATATTTCCTGACTTAATTGATCAGAATGATTACATTGGAGAATTATTACAAGGTTTATGACAAAAGTTTATGACTAAAGTGGCTATTCAATACGATTGAATTGGCAATTATACAAAATAATTAAAATATTTAGGATTAAAATTATTGATTAAATTGAAAAGTTTAAGATAATATTAATCGCCGTATAATAAGTTTAAGACTTTGTGTAAGTAGGATTAGTTATATCTATTAATGAGTTATAACTTCTTAGTGGGTTATGACCTTGACTGCCTCGCACTTTGCATAGCAACATTTTATTAATCATCGTTGCTATCATCATCGTCTTTATCACGCACGCATAAAGAGCAATACCATATATTAAATGTGAAAATCTTAAATTGACCGACCGACATATACATTTAATAAGACCACGACGCTTGAGGGTCGACTTTCAGCATCCAAATAAAAATCGGATATCACGATCTCCTAAAAATAATTATGTCTCGAGTTGGATAGACCATTTTAGCGTCCATCATCAGTGACATCACGGACTAAGAAAACTGAGATTAAACATTATTGGGATCCGAGTTGACACAATTTTGACGTTAATGTCATCCACGTGTCACGAGCAGAGAAGATCGACTTTCTTTTCAGCCGTAAAATTGAACTCCATAGTTCGAGCGTGATTATCCGGTGCGCGACTTATTGAATTTTATCGTATGCGTGGAAAATACAAAAAATATTAGTTTGAACGATCTTTATTTGTGAGCAAGATTGACGCCAGATGGCGAATGGGGAACGAGACATAAGGGGGATGACGAAGAAGGAGAGGACGACGACAGCGGCTACTATTCTCGTGAGCACGCGTTATTAAAATATCTCACATCGTTTGAGTATGAAATTTCAATTGATTTTATATACTTATTATCTTTCTTCACATGATATTTGAGGTTTTGTGAGTCGGACCATATAAGACGAGAGTCCAAGTCAAATTTTGCTTTGGCTTGTTTTGCGTGTGCTGCTTTTCGTTCGTTAATTCCACGAATTGATCTGATTTATAGGTGAGATTTGGCGTCCAAGTATCTCACATCCCTTGAACTCGGGTTTCCGGTGGATCTTATATGCATGTTGACTCCCACCACTTAATAATTTGTTCTTTCTATTATACTTTGGGGGAGGCACATTATAGGATGGAGAGAGAAGGGAGATGATTCATTAGGGTTTCTAGTGGATGAAGTGAACTTAGCAATATGCAACAATAGGTTTAGAATTTTTTTGGTTATCCTTTGCTACATCTCGATTATTTAGAAGGGTGAATTGTACAAAATTTACTTTCAAATGAAGAGGCTATCTTAGGCTAAATTGTCAAAATAGTCCAAAATTTATTATATGACGATCAATTAATTCCTAAAAATTTTAATTAGGCCCTCACGGGCCATTGCAAGGGCATCGTGGCCTTTACTAGTCCTCGTTGTGGCTAGTGATGGCTTTGTAGGTCTTGCCAAAAGGCTAGCGACCTCGTCAGCCGTGTGTAAAAAGAAGAAAAAAGAAAAGAAAAAAATTAATAAAAAAAACAAATTTACTTATATTGTCAATGTTACTGCTGGCGGTGCCACATGAAATAACCAACGCTAATTGGATTACCATGCTAATGATTTCTAGCAAAAATTAGCTGAAATGACTAACTTTTCAATTTGTTAAAAAATTTAGGACTAATTTGAGAAATAATCAAAGGTTTATCACTAAATTGGCACAATTGAAAAGTTTATAATTAAATTGACTGCCGTACAATTAGTTGTGGGTCTTCTTAACAATTTTTTTGCTATCTTAAAAATAAAATAAAATAAACTCCAATGGCGACCAAATTTAAAGCAATAACATTAATCCAAGCTTTTTCCAACTAAGTTCATATTATTATTGCACTAAAACAATTCATATATACTACTACCAAATAGAAATTTCGGTTCAATGCCAAGTTGGGTACAAACAATTGTACTCATGATTTCTTAATATATAAGACAATATGTGAAAGCTTGAAAAAGGGGGTCAAATGGGGTGGAATTTGTCTTTCTATATGATGTTTAGTGCTATGCTCTACATAAGAAGGATTCCTAATAATTTTGGGATGAAACCACAAATAAATTCCAAGTATAAGATGATTTATACATGATGGCATGAGAAATTGAATTTATGTCAGATGTCTACTTCATAGTGCTAGAAAGTTGTGTAAAATTGACGTCTTGGTGAGTTGTATATGCAAAATAAATTGGGAAAAGCTAGTTCGATATCATTTGAAACGTCTTACTCAAAAGTTTTAAAAGTCATTAGGTGGAGGAGACGGAGGTAAACGACGTTTTGCTAAAAAGTATTCCAAGGTAGCCAAGAAGAATAAGCATATCAAGATGATCCCTCCTGAATTCCTTCAGTAAGGATATGTCCACTTGTATTACAGTATAATTTGTCTCCCTTTTGTCTTTTCATGGTCGAGAAGGTTTCCCGAATTGGAGAGTGAGTCACGTCGGATATGGCGTGTGTGGGCGAGTCACGCCAAGCGAGGCATGTGACACACGATGGCCATTCAAAATGTAAAAGCATGCGACACGTTGCGATGGCATGTGCGGTTTGGGGAGAAAGACAAGGAAAAGGTCGTGGTGGTGGTGGACAGAACGAATAAGACACATGCGGGGGAAGTTGAGTTGAGATTTGCTTGGTTAGATGCGCCAACCTTTACTTCGTCTCCAAACTAGGTCTCGTCAAAGTCGGACTAGCATGTGCAAACGAGGACGAAGAAATTGAGATGGAAAGATGGAGGAAGAGAGTAAGAGTTTCATTTATTTATTTATTTGTCTACCGTCCAAAGGCACTTCTATGAAATGGTTACTTAGCTCTAAAGAAATCATATGTTCTCATAGACCTGTGAATAAGTTTTTAATTTAGAGTCCGTTTGTTCGAAGGAAAATTATTCTCGAGAAATTATTTTTCGACTTTCCTTTGTTTATATGATGGAAAACTAATCAATTTATAGAATTTTTTTTTTTTCATTGACTAAAAACAACAAGTTTAGGTTGAGGAAGAACAACTTCCTTTTCCAACAAAAAAGAAAATTAAAGTGTTTTTCATGAAAATGATTTTCAAGAAAAATATTTTCTTTTAGAATGAAATATTTTCGGTGAAACAAACGCATCGTTATTTAGAAAGAAAAAAGTTCCTTATTTCATGCAATTAACCAATCATGGATCTATTTTAAGAAAGACCAACATTATGTAATGGTTTTAAGAATTTTGATAAGTTAAGTTGTCTCCACTCTTATTGATTTTTTTCTTATTGGGTTATCTAAATATGTTATGTAGTGGAGATTATTTTTTAAAGTGAGCGCAATTTTTCAATTTGTGCCATTTTTGTGTTAGTTCCTATGTGTTCATATCAAAGAAATGGAGGTCTTACTTTGAACTTGCATTCTAGCTCACTGTGAGAATACAAAACTATATACCCTACTAGTGAGTGCCTCTTTTCTTCTTTACTTTTTCTTTTTTGTTTTTTGAAAAGTTATTTCTCCATTTAGAAAATATTTTATCTTATTTTTCACTAGGCGTATTTATGTTTTTAAGATGCATGTAATCCACAGTAATGGCTGACCAATTTAATCAATTATGACGTTATCCAAAATATCACGGGACTTTATGACATAGGCGAGGAAGTTAAGGCTAAAACATGGACATCAAATACTTATCAATTGTATTATACTATAAGAAATGGGGAACGCATCAAAGAAAGGGGTTATTATATTTTTTGGGCAATATAATAAAAAATGGGGATTAGGAATGTCCTAAGCTGCTGATAAAAAACATTAAGGAGTCACAGCTATGAAATGATAATATGGTAAGTGTATAAGAAATTTTCGGAGTGCCCTAGCTGGCACCTATAGAAGTGGAGAGTTCAAGAAACTTATTCTTTACAAGCACAAGGACAACGTGTACTAGAACTCCACATGGCAAATAATGAGCGCAATAACTTCGTACTAATTTTCCTAGCTAGATGGGTGCTAATAGAAAATATCATATTTATACAGATTCCCTCAAACCTTTTCCTCACGCATTCAAATCATCTCGCTGAGTATTCTGACTAATTTTCCTAGCTAGATGGGTGCTCGTTTTTCCATACCGAGATGCGCGGAACAATGGCTCGAGCACATCTGTGGGTGCCGCCCTTGCAAATATGTTCAAACCTCATTAAGCATTTTGATTAATTTTACTGCCTAGGTATGTTCATTGCTCAATTTGTCTGCCATTTGAGACAATAAGGGTGCATTTGGTAATGCTCCCGGAACAAATATTTCTAGTATTTTGTTCTTAGGAGTAGAAATATAACAAAAATGCGTTTGGTAAGTTTTTTGTTTCCGGAACAGATTTGGAACAGAAACAAAAAATAAAATAAAATAAAAAGGTACTTTTTGTTTCTGGGAACAACTCAAGAAATAAGAATTAAGAATCAAGTTTTTTTTTTTTTTCCTTTTCTTTTCTTCATTTTCCTTTTTTTTTTTTTTTTCTCCACCTCCCTTCTTCCCCTAATCGGTTGCCGACCTCAGCACTGGCCGACGATCGGCCAGACGAGGCCCCTTCGAGCCTCGCCATGGCCATGGCTGGGGAGGCTCCCCAGAGCCTCGTCGAGGCTAGGCGAGATTGGACCTCACCTAGATCTGGTGTACTGAGCCTTGCCCAGCCACCATGAGCCTCACTGTGGCAGGGTGAGGCTTGACCTCACCTAGCCACTGAAAGCCTCTTTGGGCACTGTGACGGCGAGGTTCAGCCTCACCTTGGCTAAGCGAAGCTGACCTCGAGGCCGAGACTTGCCTAGCCATGGCAAGGCTTGATCTCGTTGATGGCCAGCAAGCCTCCCCCGAGGTCGACCTTGTCGGCCCTTCTTTGGCCGGTAACCAACTGACGACCGACTCGAAGAAGGAGAAGAAAAAGAAAAAAAGAAAAGAAAATTATAATAAAATTATTAATAAATTAAAAGAAACTCTAAGTCATAAAAATATATGAGGTCGTACGAAGCATAGTTCTCTCCTGAGAATAGAAATTTTATGTAGTTATCAAACACGTTCAAATGGTCATAAATTGTTTTCAAGAATAGAAATTTTGTATAGTTAGCAAATGCATTCAAATGCTCATAAATTGTTCCTGGGAATAGAAATAGAAAAATGTATTTTTGAAAAAAAAAAAAAAAAAAAACTTGTTCCCAGAATAGAATTATTACCAAACGCACCCTAAGACTACGTTTGGTAACACTTTTGGAAATAGGTGTTTATGTTCTTTTGTTATTAGGAGCAAAAATAGAACAAAAAAGTGTTTGGTAAATTTTTTGTTCTCAAAAACAAATTTGGAACAGAAATAAGGAAAAAAAAAGTGTTTGTTGTTCCTAGGAACAATTCTAGAAAAAAGAATAAAAAAACAAAAGTCAAGTTTTTTTTTTCCTTTTTCTTTTTTGTTTTTCTATTCCTCATTTCTTCCCCTAACCGATCGCCCGCCTCGGCGTCAGTTAACGACTGCCCAGACGAGACTTGGCGACCACGTTGGGGCCTCGTTTTCTCCAACGAGGTCATCATGAGCTCGCCGACCATTGACAAGGCTCCCTCAAGCCTCGCTGTGGCTAGGGAGGCTCCCTCAAGCCTCGCCGTGGCTAGGCAAGGATCGACCTCGTTCAAATATGGAGAGGCCAAGCCTTACCATGGCTGGGGAGGCTCCCCTGAGCCTCGCCGTGGTTGGGTGAGGCTCGATCTCGCCCAGATCTAGAAAGGCCGAGCCTCACCCAGCCACCATGAGCCTCGTTGGCCATCGGCAAGACCCCCCAAGTCTTGCCATGGCTGGGAGGCTCTCCCGAGCCTCGCCATGATTGGGTGAGACTCGACCTCGCCTAACTAGAGAGGCCAAGCTTCGCTAATAGCCAACAAGGCTCCCCCGAGGCTAGCTACTTTGTTGACCCTTGTTTGGCTAATCACTGGCCAATGACCTACTAAAGAAAGGAGAAGAAAAAGAAAAAAAAAAAAAGTAACAAAATTTTTAATAAATAAAAAGAAATTCTATGTCATAAAATATACGGCGTCATACCAAATATATTTCTCTTCTGAGAACATAAATTTTTTATAATTATCAAACATATTCAAATATTCAAAAACTATTATTGTAAATAAAAAAATGTTTTTGAAAAAAAAAATTATTTTTCCGAGGAGGCACCTTGCCAATCACATCCTAAGGTTGTGGCCGTTGCCCTGGCGAGAGAGGGAGAGTGAGGAGGACAAGAAGAGAAGTTACGTGACGTGGCTTTTGGTGTACTTTGGAGATCCACCGATGGACTTAAAACGACCTGAAACAGTGGACAGCATTTAAGGAGCATCATGTGGTGTTGACCTCGAACGAGTGGTCCCGATACGACCCCCACTTTACGCGCTCTCTCCTTGTTCACTGAAACAACGCTTGGTCTATCCATTTCTCCCCCCATAATCTGAAAATTTTAGTGGTTTTTAGGGCGCTTCGGGGAGGGTCCCGTGAGAAAGAAAACCGGGCTGGTCTCTTCTTTTAGCCGTAAATTTTCTGATATTGCTTAAGATTTTTGTAAGGTTGGTTTCATTTAAAGATAACGATTTTCAACTTTAAGAGTCATAGCACCTTCAAGAATGTGGAGGATTCCCTAAGAAATAGAAGAATGCAACGTTTTTGGGAAGTGGACCATGTTATCTTCGATATCTGAGTTGGCCTTGCCTGGATAGACACTTGGTGCTGTTTTGTTTCCTTCCTTTGGCGTGTTCTCTTGTTTTGGTGCTGTCGGCCGATTGGCCTTTTTTTTGGCTTCCTTTCAATCATCATGAGCCCGTTCATCTTGAGTGATAATTTTTTGAAGCCATTTGTCTGTATATTTTGACATTTCCCTTAATATTATTTACTTTACCAAAAAAAAAAGATTGCAACATATTTTCACTTTATATTATCACACTGTATGTGTTCCTGGTTACCATTTTTAGCCAAAATGCTTCTATTATTGTCTTTCCGTCTATAAAAATTATATAAAAACGTCTTGTGTGTTTGCGTGTTTGAATAATGTAAAAGCTTTATAATGCTTCTAGCCTTTACTGTATAAGGCTAACCTCTTTCACAAGTTAAATAAGAGTGTCTTGGTTTTTTTTTTTTTTTTTTTTTTGCTAGAAAATTAAGAGTTTTTTTTTTTTTTTTTTAAAGTAAGAGTTTGAAATGTGAGTCTATATACACTTTTCCATGGCCATGGCCAACTTAAATACCTTTTTCTCTCCATGAAACATGATGCTTTAAAATTGTCACTCTATAAATCCTCTGCATCAGGAAGTTATTTGAAGCATAAGAGCCTTGTGGTGTAGATAATTATGTATGCAGATTAAAAAACAGTCTATTTATTAAGTCGAGAGAAGGACCGTATCACGAGATAGCATACTTATCTCAGATCTTGATCGGTGTTTACGGTAACCCCATTAGTAATCCACCTTTATTAACGGTAATTTGTCTATACGGATTCTAACATGAACATGTTAGTACTAAGTAATTAACCAATAACATTATCAAATACCTGAAATAGCAATTGCTGAGTCGGGGCCTCTTGTAGAGAATAAAGACCAAATTTAACATGTTCATAGGGATTTTGTATTTTTTTTTGGGGGGGGGTGCTATGAAGTTTCAGATAGCCGAGGCCTTATATTTGTGGGATTTGGTCGTGAAAAATATAGTTGACGTGGACAAAATTACTCATGCATTCTAAGGAAAATGTTTCTTGCATGAAGTAGAATACATGCATACAATGTTTTCATACATTTGATCTAGTAATGAATTTAGCGATGCTCTAATCACTTTTAACCTCATCCTGAGGTGGGACCTCATTGAAGGAGTTTGCACCTTTTAATGTATTGAAGAATCTTGCATACAGGGTCCATATGGTGACAAAACCGGGAGGACTTTTAAGTTATCATGCTTGTTTTCGTTCATTTACGAGTTCTCCCTTCTTTAATGTAACTGCCTTATTTTCAAAAAAGAAAAAAAAAAGAAATGTAATCCGCCTAAAGGGATTAAAGAAATTCTTTTACCAAAACTTATGGATATCTGCATTTAAGAATTTGCGACACCATTAACTTTCGAATAAAGGAAAGTGTTTTCTATAACATGCGGTATCTAAATCTTTTAATTCGGCTAACATGCAAAATGTTTTATCCATTTTATCAATCGGGACACCGTCGACAAGATGACAAAACTGGACCCCAAAACTTACTCAAAATAGGGGAAGTTTGTGATATGGACATAGCGTATGTCAAGTCCACGAGTTTTATATGTACACGCACAATCTTGAGTTATGATTAGGCTTTGCACGTTTAACCCATAATTAATTGATACCGTTTACTTATTCTGGATACACTAAATTATTCATCCACATCTTAATTTGATAAAATAATTAGATAGTGGGAATGCTTTTTGATAATCACCTCCATGGTTCCTTCTTTTTGGGCCTTCATTATTATAATTTAAGATAGTCGCCAAACGTACTGCCATCGCTAGACAAGGCCTTTTGAAGTTTATATTATAGGAATTGCAAAAGATATCCGAATGTCGTTCTTCAAGATCATTGCAGCATAGTTAAGTAATGAATATTCAAAGATTAATCACTCATGCATCGAATCGATACTACAAATGCGAACCACGATGGCTTATGTGATAAGGATATTTAATTAACCATACGAAAATGATCGCACAAAAATGATCAATAGATTGTGTGTATCTTATGGAATAGATATTCGGTGCATTCAACAACCGTTATCTTACATATGATAAAGACAACAAGATCCATATAAATAACGACGTGGACGGTCCAAATGACTTCTAGACCACCAAAACCATACACAAATTGCAGTAAAAAATGTAATTCATATTTCGCTTCTATTGTTCGATTGACGTGTCTGATTTCTTCCTCCATTTTGCCGTCTCTAAAGAAGGGGATCGTTGAGGACCCAGCTATTAAATGCTTTCGATGAATCTGAGAGAGACTTTTCTATTTTTATTTTTATCAGCTTTTTAGGTACTATGAATACTTGGGACTAAAGGCATCGAAAGCGCATTAAATTTTCTCCTCAAGAGACTCAACCGACGACCATGTTGCGACAGCGACAGAGAGACCGAACTCTGTTTCGAAACCCTTGTCTATGAAGTAAACCTAGGTCGCTAGATTGCTGCTCCTGTACTTCTTCCATCATCGCATCACAGTAAGGTTTTCTCATCAATTACACCTACCAAATTATTTTCTTGAGAAGAGAAAAAAAAGAGAGCCATGTCGACAATTTCCTTAAAACCTTCCTTAAGTATAATCTAAGAAGAATTATAATAATTTTAGGCGTGGTAATTGACACATGCATGGAATCTTAACCCTTTTATAGATTCATTTGATTTTTGAAGACCAAGAACACGCGTGATTGTGGTCCCTCGTATACTTGAGAGTACTTGTCCACAGGATAGCCATAGATGTAAGCCAATTTTGACCAAAAGAAGGGAGAGGGGAGGGGGGGGGGGGAGCCTTCTGGAATCATTAATTTTTTTAGTCAAATTAAGTAGTCCCATGCTCTCCTCGTCCACCCATTAAAATGAGATAAACGAAGCTGTAATTGCTATTTCAATCGATGTACCCTGCGTTACTCAGTTGTGTTAAAATTGAAGTTACTAACATTGATTAGTGCCTCATGGTTTTAGCAGAGTAAAATCGAGTTGATTTGAGAGGATATTTGCAAGATTCCGGTATTTTTGCTCATAACAATCACAATTTCTCATTTACCAAAAAAGGGAATATCACAATTTCTTATCCACTAACTCGAGATCAACCCAAGCAAGCCTAAAACAAAACCTAGTGATCATCCTTTTCAAGAGCATAAAACACAAACGATCAAGACAGACATAAGATGACACACTGAAAACAAAAAGGGTAGTATCGAACATGGCATATGATGATGTTTGTGCCGAGGTTGCTCGTCTCTCCCTAACACATGACATCCTTGAGGAGCTTGTACCTGCGCGTCGCCGTGCGGGGCGATGGCGCGCTGCCCGGGTTCCTCGCGGCTCCCTTCTCGGCAGGGCCGGACGCATCGTCCCGATGCTGCTGCTGCTGTTGCTTTATCTTCTCGCCGCCCGAGTATTCCGATTTCGTGATGCCGCTGTCGTTCCCGGCTGCCGATTTCCGAGACGAGCTGCCGCGGTGTCTGGACGAGCTCTTGAGCTCGCTTTGGCACCAGTCGCACTGCTCGACCGGCTCCGACGACTCGCTGTAGTAGTTACTGCAATACCTGCAATATACAGCACAAAAAGGAAATTCATTTTTGTTCGTAGATCAGAGACTCGATCGATCATAATCCTCAAATGATGGGTTTTTTTTTTTTGTGGATTTGATATCGAAAAACAGAAAGATCTTCTTTCGCTGACATGAGGAATTCAATATATGATCTCGAGCACCATTTCGAAGGGGGAAAAAAAAATCAAAGAGCTGCTTTCAATCAATATCAAGAGCGAAGATATTCTTGCTGTTCATATTTTAAAATTAAATAAGGGAGGCGACTGCAGGGTCCTAGTTGACATAAGGGCGGCCAACGCGGCAGCGGCAGCCGGCGGCGGCGGCGGCGGCGGCTGCGGGTGGTGGTTGGGAATCAAGAGAGCGCAAAGAATTTAGTTACAAGTAGCCATCCAACATGGAACGAAAGAAAGAGATGAAGATGGTGACGTCCGCGGGCATTGAAACTATTCTGGAATACACACAGTGCATGTACACAAAGCATACATGATACAACATATGTGAGAGAGAGAGAGAGAGAAAGAGAGCCCGTACGAGTGCTGGTAGCGGTTGCCGCACTGGTTGCAGCGGAAGAGCTTCTCCGGGAAGCCGACGTCGCCGCACATGCAGCACACCGCCGGAATATCCACCATTTCTTGATCCCTCAGGGAGGGGTAGGGGGAGAGAGAGAGAGAGAGAGAGAGAGAGAGAGTATAATTTGAGTATGAAGATGGCGATGAGAAACGATGTAAAGCAAGAAAACCCAGTAAAGATGTAAACCAGGGAAGGCCAAACGAGACTTCTCTCCTATGCATATATATGCGCAGAGAAAGAAAGAAGAGAGAGAGAGAGAGAGAGAGAGGAGAGAGAGGGGTCTTGAGTCGGTGTTGCTGATTCCAATATATATTGTTTAAAGGCAATTTTTTTATATGGAAGTGATCATAGGGAGAATAAATATTATAAATACGACCCAGAAAGAGACACCGGGTCGCTCGCAGGCAGTGCTGTTTTCGCTGACGTGTCTGCACTGAATTTTTATTTTCCTAGATTCATTTGCTATAAAGTGAATTTCAGAAAGGCAGTATGATCTGCGCACAGTAACGCACGAAACGATCGCAGATTTCACCGTACTCTCTTTTGCGGCCCGATCCGTCGTGTCCATGGCAATCGCAGTGCGCGCGCATGTCAGCTGATCCGTTGCCCACTGTGTGGTGATACGTCTCGCGTTGATTGGTGGGACTCAAAGCTTGTTTCTATTGTCACTGTCCCACGACGTCTTTCACATGTCACACATCTCCATCCCGTCGATTCCGTACGCTCTCGGGAGCAAAGGGTGGCACAATTCCATGACTAGTTGTTCGACAGATCGGTACCCGATGTGTCTACTGCTGACTTGGCTGCTATCAAACGACAGAATGATCAATCGGTGGACTAGTCCATGTCCAGATTCGAAAGGGTTAAAGATGCTTTACTTCGCTCCTAGAAAAGAACTCACGAATTTGGTTTCTAGCGGATTGAAATTCAATGTTAAAGAAAATCTTAAAGGACACTATTATGCCGGCATATTCTAACTGGTAATGAGAGTGTTTAAGTATGAGCAGTTATTAAAAGATAAAGATAGAGGGCCACATGAAGACTTTACTTAAAAGGTGCCTTTTGTGAAAATATACGAGCCATATGATGAGAAGAAGGCATTGACTCATGATTATCTAATTTAAAAAAAGATTTTTTTTTTTTTAGGTAAGGTAAGATTGGTATTGACTTCTAACCAAGAAGAATTTTACAGCAAAGTGATCTCGACACCAACAAAACTTGCACTATTGGTGACAAACAAGTCATGAAGAGTGGAAGGATGCCGAGAGTAAAAGGAGAAAGGGGGAAACCAAAATAGCGACAACCCTCAAACAAACTTTACAAAGAAAGATCTGACACCCCTAAAGAGAAAATAGAGGGATCGAGTCCCCAACTTTTTTGAATCCTCCTATTCTTTGGCGTGTTAGCTACATTGCTGAATATAATAGCCTTATCCTTCACAATTTTGATGAGATGCTTCTGCAGTGCAAGCACAAACAAAACTTGGCTCCTGAAGAGGATGTTGTTCCTCGTCATCCAAATTAAATGATAAAAGGCCCCAAAGGCATACCAGGCAATACAATGTGCAAATTTATTGCCGGAGAGCAATTTGATGGCCCATTGTAAATTTTCCATCCACGACCTATTTTTCCAAGAGAGGTTGCATCTTGCAGCCCAAAACATAGCAAGACCAGCAGTATCACAGCAATCAAAAAACAAATGATCAATAGAATCTGGCCTTAAATTACAAAAAAGCACAAGCGCCACCAGCAATCCTGCCATAGGAAAGTAAGAGAACTTGAGTAGGTAATCAGTTTCTGGTGATTAGCCAAAGATGGAACCGGTACCTAGGGGAGATAGTTTTGTTCCATACAAAGGAGGACCACGGGACCAAGCTTTTCTTTGGATGAATGGCTTCCCAAGCGAAAGCAACCGAGAAGGACCCTGAGGAGTGTTCCAGCCAACAAAATTGATCCAAGTGCTATGTGAGTACGGGGAGAGTATGCATCCATGAATCCAGGATGGCCTTGGTGGCTTGGCCGTGCAAGGAAAAAAGATCCACAACCATAGCCTACCCGCCAATTTAAAAGAAGAGTTAATACTACAAAAAAACCCAAATTTAATACATTTGTAACGAATTTATCCAAAATTAATTTTTGGTCTATCAAAACTCAAAATTGGTACACCTGTCATCCAAGAACCCCAAACTATAATTTTTTTTTTTATATAAATTTACCCTTCATTAGTTTCCATTAAATGGGATTAACATGTCGAAAAACCTCAAACTAATACACCTATACCCCATATTAGTACACTCATCAATTACTACGTGTCATTCAACTAAGCAACTCAACGATAAAATTTAATGGGAATTAGTGAAAGGTAAATTTGTCATATATATACCAATTTTCGGGTTTTGTGTGAAAAAATTAGTTTGTGGTAAATATATCAGAAGTGTATCAACTTAAAAGAATCGAAGGATTGAATCAAATGATCCATAAATCATTTGCTTCTTTTAAAAGAGGGCCTATATTTTCGCCTAAAAATGACCAACTTTTGGTTATTATTGAGAAGCGATGGACTTATTCATAAGAATAGATTTTGTTTATTTATGAACAAAAATATCGACAACTTGAAGAATCAATATCTTGAAGGAATGGACAAAAAGTAGAGTCAACAATCTTGGATGCAACTATTAAATAAGTAACCATCAACATAGTGAAATGAAACAAACATCAAAATATTTGAGTCAAAGAAACCATTGAAATAATCGTTTGACTCACTCCAAGCGCGAGGGGCCTTATTTAGGCCCAGCCTACCTAGCAGTAACTAGGATTGCTCTTAATGTGGCGTCTACCTTCACCACCACCAAGCCCCCTAATTTATTGTCTATCTTTGTCTTCCTGACAAAGAGGGAATACAGAGGATAGCACGGAGTCTCCCACCTCAAGGCGGTTCTCCTGCATGTTTCCTTCTTAAGCCTTTTTAGGACTTGCTTAGGTCCATATTTATAACCCCCCTTTGTAACTTCTGCTTATAATGGCTTCAAATAGTCAAATTTGTAGCCCTAGCACAAATCAAATAAATTTATTATCTTTTAGATATCTTTACTTTATTATTATTTTCCAAACTTACATAATCGATTAAAATCCAGCGTGTTTCTCAATTATATTTTCCGAATCCTCATCGTCAATTAAAATCTAATGGGAACCTTTATCTCGGGTGCTATGTCGTCGATTAAATTTCTATGCATAATCTTTGTATGCTCAGCTTTGTTATCAATTGGATTCTGACATAATTTTTTACACTTAGTTCCGTCATATAGTTTGTATTTTCCAACCTTTGTTGTTGAATAAATTCCGGCACGATTTGTGTTTGTACAATTTTATCAATTCTATCTCAAGTGAATTTGTCGATTCTCTTATTATTTGTAATATTTCCTATCTCAAATCGGCATGGAGTCTATTTTCTTCAAATAAAAAATATAAGAATTTCATTGAGGTAGCACTAATTAAACCTCTATGTTGTGGTTTTTTGTTGTCACGTCACCTTTAATCGGAGGTCAAACCCCTTGGATCCTCCAATAATGTCTCAATCATCTTCGTCCAATAAGCAGCGGGGATAATGGTGGTACCCTTGGACAAACCTTTCAATATCCTTTAACAAAAGTCAATTTTGAGTATGAAAAGGCATGGCATTAAATATTCTCGAAATAATTGCCGTATCTATTTATTTAGTTAAATTATGCCACACTAATCAATCTTTATTTGATTCGGGTCCTTTTCGCTACACGTTTGCCTTCCATCACTTCACGTTAGAGTCCATGTTTATGGGAATGAATATAGAGAAACTCCACTTTTATCTCATAAACCATATGGTAGGTACACATCAAATCTCGAATTCAAAAAAGATATACATTTAATCTGCCTACCAAAGTTTCATTTAATTAAGATGGTCGGTCTCCTTTCAAATTTTTCCATCGGTATGTGCCATACATATCAGTTTGAAAGGAGGAAGTGCAATTTCTCCTTAAAATTTATTCGAAAGGGCCTTTTCCTCCTCAGTTTAAATAAATAATTCAATAAGGCAAAATTATTAGTCTGAAATGGAAGGAAAAATGACACAAACAATCCTTAAATTTTAATCCAATACATAATATGCCATTGAATTTTCAATTTGTTCAATATAGTCTATAAAATTTTGATACATATTCAATTTAGTCCATGTGTTATATAAAATTGTTCAATGTTGTCCTTGATCTTAAATTAATTGAATGACTAATTTGAACATTTTCATGTAGTTCAAAGGCTACATTTGTTATATATCAAAAGTCCATAGACCATATTGAACATATTAAAAATTTAAGGATCACATTAAACATTAGGTTAAAGTTCAATGGCCATATTGAATAAATTGAAAATTTATGGATCACATTACACATCAAGCCAAAATTTAGTGACCCTTCACGTAATTATCACAAAATGGAAATTATGCTAGAACTTCTTAGCTGTTTTCAAAATGACCATTCATTGCATTTCATAATTATGTACTTTCTTTGACCCTTTGCGCAAAAAAAAAAAAAAAAAACTCAGTTCGACATGGAAGAAGGACGAAACAGATTCGAGGTCCACGGATTGATTTAAAAGGGACTGGAGGGGCCCCTCCGAACTTTCTGAACTTATGCTTAGGCCCAAATTTTCATAATAATTTACATGAACATACATAAACTTTGGCTCCACCGAAATTTTCAAATTATCTTGATATCCCCAAATGTAAGGAAGTTTTGATAGGAGCTTTTAAGATAAAAAGACTTCCTATCTAGGTTTTTTTTTTTTTTTTTTTTTTTTTTTTTGGGGGGGGGGTTGTCTTATCGTATCTAAAGGTTATAATGCAATAATGGGGCTTCTAGTTGTGAACTATGAGGAATGTTGAGCAATTATGTTATAGTTTAAAAAAAAAAAAAAAACACTTTGGTATAGATGAAGTGATTTCAATCAATCGAGTATTGAGTCTACTGCTATTTTTGGTAACATTGAATATCCATTAAAAACTTGCACGCTATTTTGACTCATTACAAGAGATTATTAAGGAAAGAATCTTATTGTGTTTATGATCCAAAAGTCAAGAGATATAAAAATGAAGAGCTACTATTGTCCTATTTTTAAATATTGTAAAGCTAGGAACATATTAAAAAAAAATTAAAGGGTTTTGTTAGCATAATAATATCTAGGCTACCGTAAGAATAATAGCTTGTCATAAGCCATAAATTCTTGAAAAAGTGGACATTATAACAATTTATAATTATTTGTTATTGGATGTTTTGTGATTCAAATAGATTGTTATTCTCACAAGATTAAACACTGTCACCTAATCATTTCTCAAAATTAAATTTTGTTGACAATCTGTTTAGTGAAAATGCAACATATCTCTATTTCTCCAATAGTTTTACCTTTCATATGAAACTTCAAATGGCGAGTGTGATCTTCTCCTATTGGTCTTGACCTTTTTTAGTTGTTTTTATAGATTTGAGGAACTCACATTCTGACCCTTGTTTAATCTAAATTACTTAAAACGTACCGTATGATTCAAGTATTGAGATATAGATTTACATATTGTTTCTAAATACTTTTCAATAACCTAGATAGTATTATATATATATATATATATATATATATATATATATATATATGAAAGAAAGAAAGAAAGTCATAAGTAGAAGAGATATCTAATAGATCTACAAGAAAGGGATCTTTTCAACATGTTCAGTTTCAACCAGTGTACCCCCACAATATTCTAAATCGAAGTGATTGTTGTTTGAGCTTAATGGATTTTTGAAAGGAGCTGTCTGCATGTTATAAGTAACCTCATCAAAAAGTAGGAGTCTTTCGACTCCATGTTGAGGCCACTCTGCCTGCCTAGTAACCCAAGTGGAATGACAGAATTACGTTCATTATTTTAATATGCCAATATCCGCATGTTTAACACTCCCAATTCTTTTATGTATCTTTTTCTTCCCCAAGAGGAGGGAGTACCTTTTAAGTGCTTAACATCTGAGAAATGCCAAGATCCGCATGTGATCTCAGACAAAATAGTTTAAGGACTTATTTTAAGAAGAGATATCTAATGGGTCTACATAAATGGGATCTTTCCAACGTGTTCATTTTCAACCAGTGTGCCCTCACAATATCCCAAATCAAAGTGATTATTATTTTGAGGTTAATGGATTTTTAGAAGGAGTTGTCTACAACATATTATCAGTTTAGTTAATATAATAAATTGAGGCTGGATTATTATGAATGGCTAAGTCCATATGAATCTCACTAGATTTATGTTCTTTCCCTGGTGACTAAGTTGGAATATCTAGTTAGAGGCGCAACATACCAAGATAGCAGCCCATGTCATAAACCGTTCGAGTGAACTTAGCGTATGTTCCCAATCATAATTTGACTAGGTAATTCAAGACGAACTGTTTCTTTTTAAATAAAAATAAAATAAAATAAAAAGGAGTACGCACCAATGCTTTTGTTTTGCAAGAAAAAAGAAGTCAAATGCAAGCATCATCAAATCCCCTCAACTTTAGCAGAATTTGCTTTAGTTGTGGTTCAACTCAACCCCACTTTCTTTCCAATCACAATGACATCACTTGTGAGAGAACAAGAACTTTTAGGTCAAATTCGATCTATAAGTAAAACGAGCGGGATCGTGCTCCTCGAGAAATATGGGATTTCAATTTCGATTCAACCCAATAACTTGGGTTGGACCATAAGGAAGTAATTTCTTGAGAATCCTCTAATGCTAACTTGGACTAGACGAAAAGACGGACTTAGACCGATCTGCAAAAACCGGCTGAGGATACCGGCGAACACCAAGAAAGAAAAGAGGGCAAAATGGAGAGAGAGAGAGAGAGAGAGAGAGAGAGAGAGAGAGAGAGAGAGAGAGAGAGAACTTCCAGGACAGCAATGGACAACACGGATGGAGACATTTCATGGCCATCTTCGTAGGTTAGATACATCATGATCACTTTCATGGCATGATGTGGACAGCTCACGAGACTCGTTCGATTTTGCCACCGGACGTAGAGCCTCCATCCTTGACCCGTTCGCCCATCTTTTGGACCTCGTACAACACGAGCCGGGGGGCCGCGGGTGCAGTACCCTACCATCATCATGCATCTTCCCCATGAAACAGGACATGCTGCCGTACGCTGCTGGTCGCCATTGCGAAGCTTCTCGAGCAACTTCCAACGTGCTCTGTTCGGACAAAACTCCCCGGGACTGAAAATGACGGTAACCCGTCAATCATGCACCATTGTTGCTCGTCGTCGCGGAGACCTATCGCCATTCCCTGCAAGATGCATGGACCCCCCATCACATGTCGCCGAATTTGACGAGTCGATTGTGGATCCTTTGGCATGTAACCGGACCGAGTAAGTTTATCTTCGCATGGGTCTACATGGGCCATTTGAGAACTCTTTTGGGAGCAAACAATGAGCATCGATATCGTTACTTTCAGTATCGAACAATCTACTAAAGCCCCAGAGAGAGAGAGAGAGAGAGATGTGCAGGCTCGCGCGCGCGCATGCACATGCGCACATGTGAACAATTAAATATTCAATTGAGGTGAATTGGATGAAATTTCTAAGATGAAAAGGTCTAATTACAAGATAAAGATAATTGACATCACAAGAATTCCCAGCATCATCCCAAACTCTTCATCCCCTTGAAAAGAAGGGTATAATTTCACAAAGTAATATCAGCTACATGAACCTATTGCAAAGGCCCTCTCTCTCTCTCTCTCTCTCTCTCTCTCTCTCTCAAGAGAAGAGAAGGAACATTTTAAGGGAGACCAGTCTTTCAACCGAAACATGATCTGCTAGTGAACAAGAATTCAGCAATGAAAGCATACTGCCTCTCAGATAACCAGAATTCGAACCACTTGAAAAGACGACAGTCAGAGAAATATCGTTGATGCTAAAACCAACATTTACAGGAATATCCTTGATGCCAAGGCCAACATTGACAGAACTTACAGCATAAATGAAACAAATTTCATATAAGAAACTGTTATTAAAAAAATGTGTATATAGCAATATTTACCTCATTTCGACATCTTCAAAAGACTACACTACTATTTCACAACAACAAAAGATCAGCCCACCCCGGCACTATGTTGCTACAGAGACAGAAACCGGCAGGCCCTTTCCCTTCGATACAATGTACCGAGCCTTTTTTTTTTTGCAGGGTGATGAAGATAGACCATGTCTTGATTTGTCAACCTCATTATTGCCCTCCGCTTAGGGGGAGGAACTCCCCCTAGTCCATAAGTGGATTCCTGCCAATTGTTTATTATTCAGTGTCAAAAGTCAAAGCCACTCATTAACTTTTCCAAAGATTAAGAACGGTAGAGGCATGACAGCAAGAGCAGTATTAAACCAAACCGGACCAGCTGGTGCAAACTGATGAACCAGGAAATGGTCCTATGTCCAGTTCGGCTGAACCAATGCACCTGTTTTGGTCTAAAGTGCAGTCAACTCAGTCAAGCCCAATTGATACCATCAGGAAGACAAAAAGGTAAAAATCCACCAAGATGTTCATTTCATCTGTTCGAAATTATGTCAAAACTGTCCTCAAATTAGAAAACCTTAAAGACCTCACAGGGATGAAGCAATCCAACTAACTTTTGCGTTGCATACCTTCTCTAAGGAAACTTAGGGTGTGTTTGTTTCACGAAATATATTTTCAAGGAAAATATTTTCCTCATTTTCCGGCGTTTGGTTCACTTAGGAAAATGAGTCAACGGAAAACGTTTTCCTAGTCAATTGAAAACATTTTCCTAACAAAGCTTAAATTCAAGAAACTGATTTCCCCTTTGAAAGGACCGGAAAACGTTTTCCGAATCTACCAAAGCCTAGATTTAATGCTTGGTTTACAAACAATTATTCTTATAAAGATATATTTTTAAATTTTTATAATTCTTTTTAAAATATTTTTAAAAAAATCGAATTTTTAATTTTTTAATATAATTTTTATTTATTTTTTGAAAATATAATTTTTAATTTATAATCATTATTTTTCTTTTTCTCTTTTCTCTTTTCTTTTTTCTTCTTCTTCGGCCGGCCGCTTGCCACAAGATGGCCGACAACCGGCCACAGGCGAGATCGAGCTCGTCGGTGTCGGGCAGAGCTCAATCTCGCCGATCCGGCAAGGCTAAGGCCCCGCTTGACGCCGGCGAGCTCGAGCTTCACCAATCGTCGTCAACGAGGCCGAGCCTCGCCGGATCTAGCGAGGCTTGAGCTCGTCGGCATCGGCGAGGCTCGATCTCGCTTGGCCTATCACCAACCGGCGGCCGGCCGTCACCCCCGCCGCCACCGGCTAAAGAAGGAATAAAAAGAAAGAAAAAAGAAAAATAATTGAAATATGAAAAATAATTATAATTTCGATTTTTATAAAAAAATATTTTTATAAAGTTAAAAAAGGTAATGGACTCAACAAATTAATTTGGAAGTAAGAGGCACACTATTGTCAATTATTAGGTCAAATGTCATTTAATCATTTTTCAAATGTGATCCAAATACCAGAAAATATTTTCAATCACATATCACCAAATAAAGGAAAAGTAACCATTTTCCTGGAAAATGATTTCCCGGAAAACATTTTCCAAAAACGTTGCGTTTTCCGTAAAACAAACACACCCTTAGATACTGTGCAAGTTACATTGCACAAAGCATTAGGCAAGGCTGTTAAAATCAGGATCGTACTTAGAACCAATGGGAGATAGAATTGAGGATCTCCTGCTCCCAGGAGCTTGAAAAACAATGTAGTTAAAATCTTTTTGATAATAGTATGCCTTTGGTACTCAATGACTTTGAACCATGGTTGCTGAATATCTTGATACTCACTATACTGTGGTTGCTATATATGTCTGATGTAACCAAAAGAAAGAAGTATATAAAATCAGAACTAGTCTCTACGACAAAATAAAATTTCGACTCCTACCACCAAAGAACTTGCTCTGGCAATTTAACAACTTGGCTTATGAAAGAGCAAAAACTCACATGGGACTCCACAAGGCAATGAATAGCATTGTTCTTTATTCTTTCCAGTCATAAGGAGCACGCTCGACTATTAAATAGTCTCCCCGGATATCCTTTGCAACTCGAATCTCATCATCAAGGTAAACATTCTCGAACCTATGTAAATAACAAGAATAAGTACTGCACAAATATGTAACTGGCTATGAAAATAATCACAGAAAACTTGAGCTTTTCTGTTTGTATAACAGTAACAGTGAAAAACAGAGATTTGTGTCATTAAGACAGTAAATATGAAATTATGTTACACTTAACTATTACAGACTCCAAAGAAGGAAGAGTAGACAATATTACCTAATCAGCATGTATGATACTCACACATATACCCCGATACCAAAAATTATTCTTGCAACATACAAATCTACATGGGCAACAACCAAGGCACACCAATAGAAGAACAAAAAGAGAGAGAGGGACGCAAGGCACTAAACTCATACTTCTATCATGTCAACAGACAATGATGTGTCCTATCTTCTAAACACCCTAACCATTGACATAGAGTTCACAAGAAGACACTCAGCCAACACTCATTAAACAACGTTATCTAGATTGTGACATGTGACCAAACGCAACTGTGGTAAATATATTATCATCTAGGATTTGGTCGTGGATTAATGATGAAACCAACAAAACCCAAAATGCAGAAGACAAGGATATGGATGCAAAAGGATACATCAACCCAGACAGAGTGCACTGTTAGTGCATTTTCTAAATAAAAATAGTGAAAGCAATTCAATCAATCATGAAAAACATCACTTGTCACTCATACAAATCATCAAGAAGCAACACAAGTCTGCCTCTGAGATACAAAGTTCTCTTTAGAGTCCAACCACAAATGTTAAATGTCTCTAAATCCTCTTCTGTTCTAATAGTGATATCTTGTCATGACCTTCCTGAGCTTGGGCCTAAGTTCTTTTCTCACATATATACCAGGCTGGCCCAACAGTCAATTGATGAAAATCATATTCATGCTAACTGTGATGTTGTTATAGGAACAGAGGCCATGAATTATGCTCAAAATGACAGTATAGACTTGGAAAATTGTACTCCTGCAGGCTCTGAAAGTATCATGCATAATGTTAAACAAAGTATTGCATACAAAATGCATGAACTATTCCATATTGACAAAAATTTAAGATTGCAATGCCCTACAGTTCATAAGTGGAAAACACTAACTTTTAGGAGTTATGTCTCAGAAGCGATATTTCTGAGGTGACAATTAATTGAATCTATACAGATCAGAATCCATTAAGCACCAGATAAATTTCTTGGACTACCAGTTCCACTATCATGTTGCTTTCCAGAAGATCCAAATGTTTCAATTCATACTAGGAGCCTCTTCTCACACATGAATCTGGGCTGAAAGAGAAACACATCCTCTAACATAACTTCTCTTTTCAAGCTTTATAACTTTATGATTTCAAACATCTTCTTTTCTATAGTCACTTCATGTTTCCTAATATTGGAAAATTGTAATTCATACCATTTCGTGGGATTTTTTATCAAGCTTGTGCATCATTGGCATTCTCTCATTGATGGCTCTTTCTCTTTCTTTACTTGTTGTCTTAATTATCTAGATCGTCGCAGGAGGAAATGGCAATGACGTTATTTAGTTATCTGACCCAGAATCATAAAAAAAAATCTTGCTATAAAAATGTTCTTTGGCTTTAACACATAAAAGAAAAGGAACTTTCATGAATTCCTGCTTGGGCATACACCAGTATTTAGGAAGTTAACCGTTGTAAGAGCTATCATCTATCTACTTCTTGGGTAAAATGGGTAAAATGGCTAGGAAAAATGAGAACAAGGCTAAACGATTCATTACATTTTGTTGCATTCTAAAGAAAAATTGTGTGATGTTCAATGTACATGATATGCTTATTCAGTTATTCTTTCTGTTATAATATCCTATTATATGCCATCACTGACTTAAAAGTTGTGCATCATACAATTGGCAAATGTTAAAGACATGAGCTGTTAAGAAGAGTAGATGCATGCACTGATAAATCCATTTTTCTTCCAGACAACATAGAACTATGTAAGTAGAACTGTTGATTCAATAGCCATTTCCAGAAGAATCAAATAAAAACACTCACCAACCCTGGCCAAAAGGAGGAAGTGGAATCTCCCAGCTCCTTCCTCGTAGCACAGCGCTAGTAAATCTGGAATGAGCATACAAACAAATCATGAATCTCAAACTGTGAACAGTATGGTTCTGTATATTATTGGACACTGTCACACTTGCATCGCATCTTCTTGTCCCCGATCATTAAGTGAAAACTCAAATTCTCTCGGTTAAATGCAATCAGACAAGCACAAAATCATATTCAAGGAGCATAGAAGTTACGAGCTAACATAATGACATTCTAACATCTAGGGGAGGAAAGACAGACATAAATCCAAACTGCAGTTGTTATCTAGTTTATCACTCGACACAGTAACATCCTGTGCGACTATCTTAGCATGAAAGTTTGGTCAATCTCAGAATGCGCATAACTATTCACTATGTTTAGCAGATTGATCAGTTGAACATAAGCCATTGAAAGTAGAAGAAAATCAAGCATAAAGTTCAAGGGTCATAGTTATTCCATGTACTTATTCTCCAACTGAATACTGATCCATCCCAAACAATTTAATAAGGTCAGTATTTCTCGTATAATTGCATAACTCAGAGCCCGTCTAGTAAAGGATGCATAATTTACCAGCATCATGTCGTCAAAAGTGGCAGAAACACAAATAATACCGGTTCTTCCAAGAGATAATTTTAAAAGCATTTGACCCCTTAGAACTGAAAATGGCAGAGTGGAGTATTTCCTTTTAGTGGTCAAGAAGAGCAAACTACAAACCGATGCCTCAATAAAGAACTTTATGAAACTCAAAACTCAATCATCACCAAAAAAAAAACTGGGAACAAGAAAAGAAAATATCTTCATGCATCCACTTGAACAAACTTATTACTGGATCGACCACAACCAAACACAGGCATTGCTTTTGTTCTTCACATCCTAATACAATTCAAACCATGTAACTCTGTATAATAACAGGAAACAAGCTTCTACAAGGAGCTCGAAAACACCGCTCTTTATTCATCTCAGTCCACCATATCAGTACAAGAGAAAGATGCCACATTTTGTGGAGGCCAATCATTATACAACCCAGACGTAGCCCCAAAGTTCAAGCCAGAGACGCTCTAGATAGATGCCATCATTCTAAAGCATTTGCGTGGTTTGGGTCTTCAAACCGATGTAACATATATTAATTTCCTTTCGCAGATAGAGGAGCTCCTAGTCCTACACATTCAAGCTTCACTCATTCAAACTTCGACCCTAACTTCATCGGATCTTGCATTTTACACCTGAAAGGGAGAGGGACACGCAAGCAATTCTGCAGATGAGATAGCAATGCTCGCAACTACAACGTACCGAAAGACGATTTCCTTCGGAAAGAAGGAAGTGCGGATGAGACTCTAACGTCACTAGAGATCCAACCGACTCAATCCTTTTCATGCAACAGCAATGAGAATTTACTCAGCAGCAAGACGAAGCAATGCTTCCGCGAAATCATCAGCCCTAAATACTCGGACTTTCATTTCCGCAAGGCTTCCTCAAGGTCGAGAGCTTCTTGCCAAATTGAGCGTCCACAGCTCACGCCGAGGAAACAACCGACACTGCTCAGGAGGCAGAGAGGCGCAAAACCGAAACGGAATCGTACCTAAAATTCACCCTCTGCGGAGAAGCGATCTCGATGCCGGAGCGGACGAAGAAGACCCCGTCCGGCGGGAACGTGATGACGTTGTTGAGTGCCTTCTTCTCCACGTCGATCACCTGGAGCACGTCCCCCGCGGCCGTGCCGAACCACCGGGCGTTCTCGATGATGTACAGCTGCTCCTTCTCGGTGGTCCAGAGGAGCCGCCACGTGGCGGAGAGGGAGGGGCCGGTGGTGACGGCGCCGCGGCCGAGGGCGGCGATGGCGTCGACGGCCTCGACGATGGAGGAGAGGGCGGCGGGGTCCCGCTGGGTCCGGAGGCCGCGGTCCTGGTCGGCGATGAGGGAGAGGAGGCGCTTCTTGGCGGAGTCGGGCTGGGTGGCGAGCGTGGACGAGCAGGTGAACTTGGGAGCGCGTGTGGCGGGAGGAGAGAGAAAGCAGGCCGTCGCCGTCGCCGTCGCCGTAGCAACCGTCGCCGCCGCCATGGCCGTTGGGGCTCTTTCTCCTCAGTTCCCTCTCTGTGATCAGAAGTTTCTGTTGGATTTGCGCGCGCAGATGAGGCACGTGTGGCTCACATGAAGGCAGGCGACGTTTTCAGCGAACGCTATACAGCGGGGGCCCACAAATACGACGCGGATTATAGAGAAATCAACACATTTTTTCATCGCCACTTCAATTATTCGATATTTGGAACCAAAATTGCAATTATTTTCGGACAATATGAATTGACACTAATTATAGATAGGGGTGTCAAGGGGTCAAGTCGGATCGGATTTTCATGATACCCAACTCGACCAGAAAATCAACAAGGGTGCAATTGACCCGACCTGATCCCATCCACCGGAGGCTCGGATATCATATAACCCAAGAAAAGGGATTGGGTCATATCAGGGCCAATCAGCTGGACTCAAATCAAAGGTTTCGTCGTCGCTGCGTTGTGCTCTGGAGATGTCAAAAAGCCCACATAAAAAAAAAACAACAATATCAACGTCTTGAAAACCCGACCTCAAGAAGATTAAGGCCCAGCTCCAAAATACCTTAAATTTCAGGATAAATTCAGGCCGGCACGGACTTTTTTGACACCCTAATTATAGACACGATCAAGACAGACCGACCCGAATCGCTGGATACTTTATAGCCCGAAACCATCTAGGATATTGAGAACCCATTTGGAACAAGATCCGTCTTATCATTGGGAAAAAAAATCAGTGTCAGCTGAAGCTTTTTGATTACCGTGTATCATAACATTCTACAAGCTCCTGATCTACATATATTCCCTAAAAAAATGTAGTTGTTGCAGGACATGATTCTTCTCATCCAATCCCCACAGACATTAGATCTGGAGGTTTTTATCAAGAAAGGGAAACCCCTTTTCAAAATTTAAAATGCACGAAGCATGAACGGAATCAAAAAATTGTCGCCGACGCCATCACATAGCTTGGATGTTGAAAAGGTTGCAATGAGAGATCGGTAATCAGACCGAAATTCCATAGTCGGTGATTTTGGAAACCTCCTTGGTCAGAGCATTCCTTTCTCGCTTCGCCTCGGAAGCCAGGTTAGAAACCTGCCATTGAAACAATAGAAGGTGCATTAGCAAGGACGGGAAACAAAACTAGCTGAGGATGATCGCGGTGCATTGTGCAATCATAACTCAGTTGGAGATTCAGCACAACAATTCTGTCTAGAACAAAGTGAAATCTTAGGGAACATAACATAATGAACAAAATCTCCAAGTTCGTAAAACCATCATTAGCCCTTCTCCACAAGCCAATAGAAAATGGAATGTAGAGGAGAAAAGCTGGAAATGTATCCTCTACAGAGAGCAATGATATAGATCTCCATTCAAACTAAACCTCTATTCTTATATCCCACTACTGCAGTCGGCTCCACATATCTTTCAATAACACTAAACGCTCTGCACCATGGTATTGTGATTCAATTTTAGATCCCCTAAATAAATTTCTAGAAAAAGGATTTCACATACAGACAAAGCCTTTGACATCCTATAAAATGAGATACTTCTAGTGAACAATAGTAAAGAATCCATTCAAAGATATGGAACTGAAAGACCAGGCAGGTAGCTGTTTTTATAAGAATTAAGAAAGGCGTAGATTTTTCCCATTCACACTCCATGATAATGAATCTCTCCAAGAGATTCAAGAACATTCTGATTCACCAGGCCTAGTTAGGTGGTAATCAATCTCACAGACTAAACAAAACAAAAGGCAGGAAGCACATCACCATTAAGCATGATTTTTGAGAGAGAGAGAGAGAGAGAGAGAGAGAGACCCAGGATGGAGGTTAAAATGCTATTGGAACCTCAAAATGCCTATAGGAAATAACAACCCAAAAAAACGAATTTTTAGGAAAAAATCAAACTGGTGAATGACTTCGCCCTTACTCCCCATCATAGATTTAACTTCCCAACACATCAATGTTACTTTAACGTGAGCTCTGGTGGCTCAAAGATCAATGCAAATGCATTCTGCAACAATGTTATCACCGATCAATCAAGGTTCATTATTATAATTTACTGATCTTGATCAGTTGACGTTAGTGTAAAGATTGCCAGTGATTAACCACCATGCATAATCCTATAGTGTTAACATAGTTCAGCCAAATAGATCGCTAAACTCACTCACTTTACTAGCACTAAGAGTACCAGCAGGTGCTTTTCCAAAAGGTACTACTAAGGATGGCATCTACAAAATACTAAATATATATATATATATTTTTCCCCACTATGAAGAAAACTCACCTGTGATCTGAAACGAGAAGCTTCTCTTCGGGGAAGCTCTCGAATAACATCCTTTAAACCTGACAGATATGGGGACAGAAAGTGTGAGTCCATCCAACCAAACCCAGCTCAATTTCAAGGAGAGAATCACGCAGACACAAAACCAAACAGTATAACTATACCAGAAGCTTGTCTTTCAATCTTATAAGCCGAGTGGATTACACTTTGGATCTGCTTGCCTGCTTGTCTGCCATCATAATTAAAAACCCAATCCGTTTTAGGAATTTTTTGGCCCTATGCAGGCAGAAGTAGATGATGCACGTCTGTCACAAGCAACATACCTCAGCTTTGTCCTTCCTCGAAGCATTTCTTCTTCCGCTAATTGAGCTCTCCTCTGCAAAAAATTGCGAACATTTTAAGTTCCCAGAAAGGGTAAGGAAATACTAATGAAAAATGCACATCCAAAATCATTGTGCGTTTATTGATAAAGATAAGGTGGTGGTTGATACTCATAGATGGAATAGTGGCTCTAGAATTTGGGATCCAAATCTTTCAGAGGACTTGAGGACCAGGAAGAAGTTTAAATTCTATATTTCTTGAAAATTTCGGATCACTCGAGTATCAGGAGTTTAATGATGATAAGCTAACCTTGCAAAGGGTATACAAAATTAATATCTTGCTAATTCTACAAATATTCACCTTCCTTGGTAGCAGATTTGTAGAGAGAGCTCCTTGAAAACACTTTCATGTATGGGTCTTGAATTTTGGGATCATATTGTAACACAACTGATATTTGACATAAAAAGACAATCCTACTACAATATATCTTATTGGTATGAAACAACAGTTGAGTGTCATCTTGTCCTACACTGGGAAATTGCCAATCAGCTCAATGAAAAACTAGTATGGTCAGTATCAAAACAAATTCGAAGTTGTGTTTGACATGAGATTCATAGGTCAGTTTCTGAAAAAAGCTCTCTCTTCCTAGGCAGATACTGAGACCAAATGCTGATACACTATGCTGTATCAGTAGTGGGAGGCTATTTCTGGGCTTTAGAAAGCTATCCGAGGTAAAGATACTTCAATTGATAAGTGTTAAGATATTAAATCTTATATGCATCATTCTCTTACAGCTTAAGCTTTTGGAGAAGAAGATTTCTCTCTTTATACATCTAAGGTTTCCACAAATTCTATTACTCACAATCAGGTTTGGACACTTAATGCCTTTGTCATAATACCAGCATTCATGCAAGGGAAGTGTTAAAATATTAAATATGTTCCACTTCGTTTTAAAATAGCTTAAGCTTTGGCAGAAGACAATTACATACTCAATTTCAATAAAGACATACGAAAAAAGATATTTCAAACTGAACTTTCCAAACCTCATGGATGGAGAGAGATAGAAGTGTCTTTTGTAGGAAAAGAAATGCCTTGTCATCCTTGAAAGAGAATTTTAAAGGTCTCCATCCAAGTGGACGGTCACTCCTCCTTGTATTTGTCACAGGTACTGGTTTTAAGCTCTGTTAGCTTTTTCTTGTTTATGCTATTCAATCTTTTGTACATATCCAGGGAATTAAGGTCCTCATTTCCTAGAATTCTATTATTAGTCAAAGGGGCAGGGTGCTATCCACATTTTCCTGGATGGTAAAGGTATTATGTAGCACTACTGATTTCTTGCAGCCAGCAGATTGTGTATGCGTATGTAATTTACTGCAATGACATGAAATGTCCAACCTTCCTAGAGAAAATAAGTACCGCATGTATAGTTTATTCAATATTTACGTTCTTGGCCTAAAATAAATGGCACTAAAAAATACGAACTTACTTCTAGTTTCTCACTCTCAGCTTTCAGGAGGTCAATTGATTTCCGAAGTTCCTTGACTTTGCCATCAGCTCGGGATAACATCGACTGCGACCACATATATAATAGATAACAATTAAATCTTACATTAAGCATGACTGATGAGGATAATGTCATCCAGCTTCCTTAAACGCTAGAGTGCAAACACCATGATATGGAAACAATGCCATGAAATGGAATTTTAAAGATCTAATCTTATAATAAAAGAATGCTAAAGTTGTGGCAGAAATTAAATAATTTCAGTTTCTTAGAGCTGCAACACAGAAAAGATATTCTACTGTTTAGAAACTCCAGTGATGTTTATTGAATGAAGAAAAAAACCTAACAACGACGAGATTTAAAAGACCAATTTATACTACGATTATAGACATAAGACAATCTCAACCTTTGGATCTAAAATAACAACTTCCAATCTCAACCATCCAACCTAATAAAACATTCACATGACTACTTATAATTCTAAAATAATGAGAAAAGACTAAATTAAGGAAAAACACTTAAAGCTACTAAAACAGGATCACGCTCCTGCATCATTCTCCTCAGGTTGGAAAGAATCAAGCTCTAATGTGGAGACTTTAACTTCTTCCAAAGAAATCTCTAGATCACTCAAATGAAAAATACGGTTTGAAAACTAAGGATGATTGGAACGAATTTGCCGAATATCTTTTCCAACACACTTCACAACTTGAAGCCAACTTTTCTCCAATCAGAGAAGAATGATGCTGACTAGGAAGGAGGATATGGCTATGAAGTTTCTAGTGAATTGGAAGGATAATTTGGGTATCGAAGCTACATGGGATATTGGAGAGGAGATGAAGAGGATTGATTCAGAGATATCTGATGAAAGTTAAGTCTCCACGTTCAAACTTGATTCTCCAACTCAAGGAGAATGATGCAGAAGCATAATTCCATTCTAGTAGTTTTAAGTGTTTTTCTTCTTTATTTAGTCTTTTTCTCATATTATTGTAGGGTTCCAAGTGGCCTAAATCAGGTTGGATGGCTAAGATTAGAAAAAGTTATTTTAAGATCTTACGTCTGCAACCCTAGTTTTAACAGGTCTTTTAAGCTCTCAGTCATTAGCTCTTTCTTCATTCAATAAAGATCATTGGCTTTCATAAACCCTAAGATATCTTTCTCTGTTCCAGCTTCAATTCAACTCAATTGTAGCCCTGTTTTTGTTCTCTTTGCTATCTTTTACTCCTCCAACTATGTCACAACAGCAATAATACTCACCTCTTCACTCATTAAAAGGCGCAAGGTATTGTAATACAGGAATCGCCTTGGCCCTGCAATGGATGTATTGATTATTAGTCAAGCTCCATAGAGTTGATAAAGAAAGCTAATCAATTAGGACAAAAAAAGGGACTCCCTAATCCCATTGCCAAAAAGTATCAATAAGATAATTCTTGCATGAGTAAGACATGACATTTAGTAACCTAACCAAGTTAATCACTTTACATGTAAAGCATCGATTTATTTACCATAACAAGAAATGAGATGAATTGACTAGCCAACCAAGATGCAAAAAACCATACTTTTCAGTACAACAAAGCCCGAGCCAGTGACTACTCCAGCTGTCAACATGGGATGCGAAGCAGCTATCTCAATGCCCTCTGCACTTCAAGAGAATACGACTTGCACAAATTAAAACTAAAACAGAAGCATATCCCCACAAAATAACTATCGACAATACAACAATACGAAAAGAGCAAACCTTTAACTTTTCCGAAGAAAATATCTTCATAAGCATCATATTTGGACTTGACTTCTTGAAAAGTATCCTACATTCAGAATGTTATTCGACAACATAATCAATGAATACCTTGCCTTATTCTTCTGAATCAAAATCTTAGCAGGATGGCACCATCATCATGGGTGAAATAGAATCAAGTTCAGTCATGCCGATACAGTTTAATTCTTGAGCTCAACTTGACTCAAAAGATTAACAACATTTTCGATCTCAATGCTTTTTTCCTACAAATGTAATGTAGCTATGTAAAAATACAATTGCTCAGTAACTTCTCAAGTCAAGTTCCATTAGCTTAAAATCGCTTACACCCCCAACGCACATTCTCTCACGCCAACGTTTCAATACCAGAACGGATTAGAACGGACATGAAGGGGAAACCCTACCTAAGGAAACCTCACAAAACTAAGGATTCCTTTCCAATTGCACCACATTTCCGCATCGAAAACTCGATCGCCCGACTCAACTATTCCACGAATCAAAACAATCGACATTCAATCAGACATATCGAGATCCTCATTCGCGAGGCCCCTAACTCAACGGCGAGAGCGGGGACCGTTTCCCCCGGAATCAGGAAGAACGCCGGGTGCGGGAAAGCAATCGGCGAGGGCGGAATCGGAAAGGAAAAAACGGACCTGGATCATCGCGACGGTCATCATCGTGTGAGCCGCGGCGGTGGAGCGGATTTGGGCGAGGCGGGACCGCGAGGCCTCGACGAACGACCCGACGTCGTCCTCGACCCCCTTCCGCAGGAGGCGGGCCTGGTCGACGGCGTAGTCGACCCACGGCGTGGCGTCGCCGATCGATTTTGGCCGGCCGGCGTGCTCCGAACCCGTGTTCGGGTTCGGGTCGGATGATTCTGCAACCGTCGCCATTGCCAGAGAAGAGAATCTGATCTCTCCGTCTCGATTGAGCTTCCGCCTGTCTGGTCAGGTGCTTCACCTATGGAGAAGGAATCGCGAATGATCGGGTCGGGCTAGGATCCGGCCCGGTTGCGTGTGTGACGGTCCGCTTGCGCTTTTCTCGTGGAGTTGAAAGGTTCTCGGGCGGACCCGTTCACGTCCAGGAACCGGATCGGTTTGGTTCCCCCAAAATCGAACCGGATTTGACCTGATCCAGCCTTCGGGTGGGCTTATGAAACCGGTAGCATGTTCTTTCTTTCTTTTTCTTTTTTTTTTTTTTAGTTGAAGATATTTCATGATTAAACTACTAGGATTCGCCCTAGTAGCAACCCTTCCAATATGCAAAGGAGAGGTGAGGGATTCAAATCCCCACATTCTCATAGAGGAATGGGTGGGGACGCGTAAATTTCAGGAATGAATTTCGACTCCCACACTCCGTAAGAGACAAAGTAAAAGTCTGAGAATGAGTGTTAGAATAAGAATAGAATAAGACTAATCAAAAAAAAATCTTAAAAACAATTTTGAGATGATTTGGTAATTTTCATATAAACAACATACACTGCCATACGAGGTACATAATGTCAATTAAAGAAATCACAATTTCTTACAAGGGAAGGCGTGGAGAGATAATACAATATGATTATCAATATCTACAGGATAAGATTTAAGAGAATGTAATATTAAATGAATTGTTATCTAAAACAAATGAATAATGTAATTTAAGTTCATTATTTGGTTTGCATTTTTCAAATAAGCTAAAAATCTTTTGTTGTAACTTCTAGATATGATTTTGGTGAAGAAAATGATTTTTCTAGATATTATTATGTTAATCCATTCAAAATTAAAAGAAAGAACACAGATACTATGGGCACAATAGAAAAGAAATTTAAAAAGTATTGTCAATCTATTTAGATAAATAAAATCTAAAATTTCAATTTTCACACTTTATTGATGAGAAAACATCTTTTAGGTTTTTAGGAGTTTGATTCTTATCTTACCAATTTACATTGTACTCATCGAGTACATTGAGTACAACATATAGTTGTAATTCATTCTACGTAGATCTACACGGACTTCAATGCAATTTTCCGAAAAGAAAAGTTTAAACATGAAAATAAAAATTAGATTAATTCCTGTCAATAGAGATTAATACTTTTTTTTTTTTTGGTGAGTGCTGCATTTACAATTATATTTTTTCCTAATATACCTACGTGTAGTATATGTGAAGTATTATATTGTTCTATGCATAGTTTATTTTTTGTTAGCATAATTTTTTATGCACAATGCATGTGCTATTTAGGATTTTGGTAGTCAAGACAGAGGCTGGAAATGAGAAAGTAGGGGTAAGAAAAATAGACCCGCTCGGACTAGATTGGTTATAAGTGGTTCTTGGGAATATCGATTCGATTCTCAATTCATGAAATTCAAACTAACAAATTTTAGTCCGGTTTCCAATTCAAGATGTGAAATTGCCCCTTTCAAACTATTTGGAGTGCATTGATTTTACTCACACATGTAAATAAGATGACAATAACAAATTAAAACACAACAGTAATTACTCATTCTAATCAAATTTGGCCACAAATTGAAAAATCTCTATGAAGCTCACTGTCTATAGAATCGCCTCTAATCATGAAATATCTTCAAATTAAAAAAAAAAAAATGCTACCGGTTTTCTTTCACTTCTCTATTACCTGGTAAGGTCGCCACACATGGAAGTTTTGGATCCTTATAAAGGTCGTGAGACATGTAAAACGTAAAATGATGCTCGAATGAACGGGCAAAAATCAAGGCTCCTAAGAGATAAGAGAGACAGAAGATCGATCATATTGGAAATTTTGGATCCTTCGATACTAAAATTGGGGGCGCCTTCTTTACCAAAAAAAAAAATTGGGGACGCCTTTCATTTTGTTCATGATCATCCAAGTGAGCTCATCGCATCGAATGTGACAACGGGGGCTAGGGATGATATCCAGCTGAGCAAAAGAACTGGAAAATCAGGTTTGGACCATGTCCACGGCATAAATTTAGACTGGGCAGGTTCGCTTTTCGTGATTTGGTCGTGATAGGGCTTCGAGTATTAACAAATATAAACCTTAATCTAACCACTCAGGTGAGGGCCGAACTGAAACATTCACCCGTATCATAAGCTGAGAAAGACGACGAGTGGCACGAACAATACTGTTGCCCACCACCCTCTCTCTCTCTCTCTCTCTCTCTCTCTCTCTCTGCACCCACCTGCATGCGAATTTCCAGATCTTTTTCCGTCTTTCAAATTACCGAGATGCGATCAACCATTGAGAAACCAAACTGCACAGGACAGCTTATCCTTCCGGAGCCCAGTGAACGAGGCCTCACCCCAAGGACATCAAGCAAAGATGTTTGATATTTAGGGAAGTTCATAAGGAGAAGGCAGCGAGCGTGTCAACCGGTTGGGACGGAAACCAACATAGGAAGATGTATCTACCATCTAGATAATGATCCTAGATAATAATTCCCCATCTTCCATATTTTCATTGCGAAGCTCCAATGAAAAGGAGAATCCTCCGTAAAATGCATGGCTTCCAAGTATCAACAAAAGAAAATGACGTGGCAGAGAACACGAGTAAAAAAGCTCAAGCATGCACTTCGAAATTCAGGCTCATTCGATGCATCCTACCAGAAGAGAAGTAGAATTGAACTAGTATCACTAACAAATAGGCAAATGTGCGGCCATATTGATTTGCGGCACTTGGAAGAGAGGTTGGAAAGTTCAAGAAGTTCCAAGCCCCATAGAAAACAGAAAGATAAGCTTTTTGTCAGGAATACAGAACAAAGAGACTCATCTTAACAATGAAGAATGACAGGAATTTGCTTTCAATGGTCAGTTCAATGAATAAAATACATGTGCAAACTAAGGATGTCATGGAGAGGGTTTGGCTTCATGCATAAGTTGAATTGTGTTTCTCAGGGTCAGCAGAGATTGACTGCATCCTATACAGCATTCAATGCACAACGAATCTTGATTCCAAGAATGAAAAGATCATGGACAACAACAAGGACAATAATGAAAAGATCATGGACAACAACAAGGACAATAGGGAGGTCAACAAAACGCAAGTAAAAGGAGCATATTTGAATTATGCTCCAAACAACACAATTTTACCTGGATAGGATCAGTTTACCAGCAGCTCCTCTAAGAAAACAAAGTTAAGGTGCACAAGGTACGCTAAACTGAAGCATGCAAATTGTCTACTCAATTCATCCTCTCTCTAAAACATCTCCAGTTATGACAACTGATTAACTCTCGATACACAAGTGCTAACCATAAGTTGATTAAAATTCGAGAATAAAACTCTGGACAAGTAAGAAGAAAAAATCCTCAATAATACATTTTCAGAAGAACTTCCGAAAACTTAACAGTGCCTCATGAAAAAGCCAATCTAGTAAAATGAGTCAAACTACCAACTCAAACATTGATCTATAAAATTAAACCTTCATGATTTTCTGTCTTACAACAAAAAAGAGACTGATTCAGACTCTAGAGAGAACGAACCACTAAATATTCCTCCTGTTTTCAATCCGCTTTTGAATCTATCTTCGGACCAAGTAGAGCTTACCAATGACATGAAGGATGGCAACAAAAGCAATGAAGCCAATGCTCATAACAAGAACCACATTTGGAGAGATCTTCAGTCCTGGGGCATCATCGGTGTAGAACTGCAGCATTGTCCCAGTTGCTCCTCCTGAGGCACCACCACCAGTTGTCCTCCGCCTACGCATGCTAGCAGCTGCTGCTGCACTGCCTCTGGGTGGTGCTGGTCCATTCGATGCCATTTCTCCAACAGCTGCTAACTTCTGTTTCCAAATTCATTCAGAAGCATGAAATAATGATTGCCAGGCCAAGAATACCCAAATAGGAAGGCAAAATTTAACTATCATTTTATCTGGCTATTTACTATGTCATTCAAAATGCAAACATGCAAACAAGACCACAACTCTGTCATTCCTTCTAAAAAAATCGCCTTTAACCATGAGACAAGACCAAAGTCTCCCAACAAATCCGCAAAACTCTGAAAACCTTAAAAAGAATAGAAAAAAAAAAGGGGTGATGTAACAAAGATGCTATGACGGAGCATTCAACCCTCATTCTTCATCTGAGAACCACTCACCACAGAACGGACTTTGCTTGAAAAATTGTCAGCCCACCGTACATGGAACCTAAAGCCAAGAAAGTGGAAAAATCCCAAAAGAAAAAACTGACTAAAGAGAACGCAGCTACAATTATTCACAAGAAACTCCAAAACAATCAAATGCAACTTCAAACATCTAAACCACTCTAGTCACGCATCGATGCGTGTCTGCTTTACGTGGCTACGCGGCATACTGTTCTAGGCAGAACTAACAATACGAGCTCAATCCCATCCTTCCACCCGACCCCACAGCAGTCCAATCGAAACCAGGAAGCGCATAAACATTCCTACGAGATTCAATTCCGCATCGCCCAGTCCCCAAAAAAACAAATCAACCTTTTCCCGTTACCATCCGCATGCACGACGAGGCCGACACAGATTGAAACAAGAACTCAGGGCAAAGAAAACCGACATGCACGAAATCAAACGAAACCAAAACCTACAATCCGGCAAAAACCTCAATTTCGATTCCATCCGAGGCAAAACCGACGCGATCATAAACGGGAAAATCGACCGGTAAATCGGAAATCACAGAAATTTCATGAGATGATGCCCTAAACCCTAAACCCGAGCCGAAATTTCCACCGAAATCGCTCGGATCGGAGGACCGATCTCGACGGACGGCGGCGAGATCGCGCCGGGCGTTCCGAAAGGCGAGAAATCGGGCATCGATCTGAGCTCTGCAAATCCCAAATTGCACGCAGAGAGCAACAATCGGAGCACAATCTAGAGAGAGAGAGAAAGATGACTCGCCTGAGTCGAACCGGTCGTACTCGTGCAGATCGCGCAGCCTCCGAAGATCCGAAAGAACGCGTTTTGACTCGTGCGATGGTCGGAACTCTCAGGACTGGCGCATTTATATACGGCGACGATGGCTCCCCCCCGACGACCGATCGTTCCGTGTCCTGCTTTCGAAACGCCCGTCGTTTCGGGCCGCTTCGTCCCGCGATGAGGTTTTTACCAAAAGCCCATGGGCCTTGCTTGGGCTGGACTATAGTTATGGGTTTTCTAGAATTTCACTTTTCGCCTTGAATTTTGTTTGTGGCCCAATATGGTTTGTGGAAGAGGAGTTGCATATTTTGCATGCAGTGCGACGGCATGGTCGGATGTGAAATTTGAGTTCAAAACGGACCGACTGAGATGTATTGTCATGTATGCATTTGAATCCGAAATGATTCAATTGTGTTTACTTCTTGAAAGAGTGCGAAAGGAGCACCTGAGAAGTACATTTGTAACGTGAATTCTCTTTATATGAAAGAGCTCATTTCTATCCCTAATGGTGATAGCTCATCCAAATCTTACTAATCTCTTCAAACCTTACCCACCTCCTTATTTTTTTTTTTTTTTTTTCTATTCTCTTTCCTCTTTGCCTGTAACTTTATTCCTTAGTTGCTAGTCGTTGGGTCTGTTTTATTCCCAATGTGATTTCCTCTAGAAGGAAGCCAATGGGGGACGGTGACAATCCATTCCATTTCAATTCGTAGAGAAAGTAGGCATAAAAATCATCCGAACTCGATCGCTATGGGGTTTATTCTGTCTTTATGTGCGTTATGCTTCCTCTATCTAATAATCTAAGTTTTTAGTTAGATTTTTATTTAAAACGTGAGCTAGTTGATCAAATGCTTTAAATTGAATTAGCTCAATCTTGACAAAAAGAAAAGAAAAGAAAAGAAAAAAATGCTTGAGAGAAACCTCTCCCAATCCTTTTCTATGATGTTTTCACAAACATATTATTCGACATCTAATGCAATTTTCTGGCTGGTTAGTAGCAGGTTTGATCCACTTATAATCGGTTTAATCGGTTCGACTTAATATCAAGTACCGGTCTAGTTTCATCTCAGTTACGATTTAGAAGATAGTGATCTCGTAACATGATCCATACAAAAGGAGTTCCAGAAAGTAGACTTGACAATCCAACCCAATTGCTAATCGTAAGCTAACTTCTTCTCTCTCTCGTTACAGGATCAGATTTATTCACTACAAATGTCTTGGAAAGTTAAGTCTTTTTGCCCTCAGTTTTGACTTTGTAACATGTTCTAGACTTATTGGATTGGGATCACGCCGTTCTTCGTACAACAGGAGAGCCCTCTATAGGTAGGTTAACTCTCGTTCTGTGGATTCAATCGCACCACGATCCAGCAAATAAAAGGAGTGCTCCGCTAATCTAATGGCTAGTTAAGATACTAGATTATGACTTGGTGGATGGCCCACGTGAGAAATCATTTGCATCTAATGATGTGAGAAGTCGGACCAATGTCATGTATCTAATCCACGTGCAAATCGAGCTAGACGATTTTCACCTCTTTAACTTCACCATCACCCTACATTCAATGAAATCTTAGCCATCGCATGTGGAATTGAGAATGGTTTTCACAACTTTTTCAATGGGCATAATAGATTTCACAATATTTTTTTGAGTCCTAACGTATCAAAGGAAAAAAAAAAAAAATGTTCTTGCGGACCTTCTCTTAAGACCTGGAGAAGTTTCTTCTACCGAGTTCGCACGCCAAGTTCCTAGAGGATTGGCCTTAGGTCCCCGAAAATACAAAACCTCTCACTTGGACAATTTTGTAAAGATACAAGACCTCTCATTTGGGATTTGCCCATTGAAGATATTAGACCATATGTAGATTTAATCTCAGATTATTTGCAAACAACCCAAATAACCCATTCATCTATGTCTTCACATTCAATATCACCAATTTTCCAACGAAATTAAAATGGTTAGATCGATAATTGTTTCACAACTATACCATAGCCATTGAATTTTTCACTTCCATAGTCCACAAGATCATTGGGAAAATTACTAAAAATGTCATAAACTTATTGTAATTGTACCATTTTAATTTTAAACCCTTTTTTTTTTGTTAGTTGAGTTATAGACCTTTTGTATTCATCTAATTCAGTTCATCTAGCCAATTATTACTAGCTAATGACTGATTGACATTGACATAAACATCAGTCATCCTACAATGCGCCACCATCCCAGTGGGTGGCCTAGGCGAGGCTGCCCTCCTAGCCTCTAGTGAGGCCAAAGGCTAGCCAAGGCTCAATTGGCGAGGTCAAGCCTCCCCTAGCCTTGGCCAGCTTCATTAAGACCGGCAAGGTTAGGGTTGGTTGTCGACGGCAACCAACTAGAGGAAGAAGGAAGTGATAATATATATATATATAATTTAAAATTATGCACGTTAGTTGATGATGCTATGTAGAATGATCGGAATCCATATTAGTGTCGATTGGCCAAAATTGATTGAATGAATTGAATTGACACAAATATAATAAATTTAAAATTCAATAAGTAAAAAGAAAAGTTTATAATCAGAATGACATAATTATAATAGATTTATGACTTTTTGGATAATTTTTTTCCATGAACATCACTGCAAAGTTATTCTAAAGCGTTTCTTTTAGCATTTTGCAGAGGCTCTTGAACGGTTTCACCTCGTGCCTTATTCGCAGATTCCATTCAGCACTAAACTGAAGTGCATAGCCTCAAACCCTAAAGCCCACACTCCTATTTTCTTCCATAGAGAGTGGGAACTTTTACACTCCAAGGCTAGGAGGACAAATCGACTGTCCTATCCTTAATTGCTACATTTTACAGACATTTCCCATGCAGCTCCAAATTAATTTATCGAGGATATCAAAAACTTAAAAGGATCCTATGTGAAGAAAATCAAATTATATTTTAAGCTTTTTTTGGCCTAGCACTTATTAAGAAGAAATGTCATGGGACTATTCCAGCACGTCATGCCCCGAAAGATGCCTTCCAACATTGAATGAGTAAAAGTAGAACCAACAGCGGCATTTCCCCAAGACGTTTGGTGTTTGGAAGAATCTTATCTTGTAGCTACATTTTAGGTCCTATAAAGATTCTGATCTCGACTCATGTCATGAACCCATTAATAAGTGAGGAAATTCATAAGTCACATGACTACTTTAATAAAGTTAACATTGTAGGCGTTGTATTTTTGAGTTTGTACCAAAACATTTCAGATTTTGTCATTCTAATAAACCCGTAACGAGCCTTGCGAATTTGTAATATGGTATGTCAGCCATTGGTCATGAAGATGTCCAAAAGATAGAACTGTTAGGATTCATCGCATTATCATAAAGAAAATAAAGAGTAAAAATGAAAAAGAAAATTTAAAATGTAAGGTTTTATCAAAACTACATCCAATTGATGATTTCACTATGATTAGCATATCGAATCTCTTCGTTATACCTCTCAATTATAGTGAGAGTATGAACCATGCCTCAATAATAATTAGGATTTCAATCCAAAAAGATGAGCTTTTCTCGAGTGAGTGTGCTTTCAACAGCGGCATTTCCCCAAGATTTTTGGTGTTTGGAAGAATCTTATCCTGTAGCTACATTTAGCTCCTATAAAGATGCTGATCTCAACCCACATCATGAACCCATTAATAGGTGAGGAAATTCATGAGTCACATGATTACTTTAATAAATTTTTTTTTTTTTTGTCGGTCCTACTTTATTCCTACTCTAACACTCACTTTCAGACTTTTGTCTTGCCTCTTGCAGGGCGTTGGAATCAAAACTCACTCCTAAAACTTACTAGTTCCCATCCCATCCCCTCCTGAGAAAGTGGGGATTTGAACCCCTCACCTCCCCCTTCCATATTGGAAGGGTGGCCACTGTAGCGAATCTCAGTGGTTGACTACTTTAATAAAGTTAACATTGTAGACGTTGTTGTATTATTGAGTTTGTACCAAAACATTTCAAATTTTGTCATTCTGATAACCCGGTAACGGGTCTTGCGAATGTATGATATGTATGTCAGCTATTTGTCATGAAGAATGTCCAAAAGATGGAATTGTTAGGATTCGTAGCACAATTATAAAGAAAATAAAGAGTAAAAGTGAAAAATAAAATTTAAGATGTAAAGTTTTATCAGAACCACATCCAATTGAGGATTTCACTATAATTAGCATATCGAATTTCTTCGTTATATATCTCAATTATAGTGAGAGTATGAACCATGCCTCAATAATAATTAGGATTTCGACCTGATAAGATGAGCTTTTCTCGGGTGAGTGTACTTTCAGCAATGGCATTTCCCCAAAACGTTTGGTGTTTGGAAGAATCTTATCATGTAGCTACATTTTAGCTCCTTAAAGATGCTGATCTCGACCCACATCATGAACCCATTAATAAGTGAGGAAATTCATAAGTAGCGTGACTACTTTAATAAAGTTAACATTGTAGGCGTTGTTATATTATTGAGTTTTTTTTTTTTTTTGGTAAAGAAAAAAAAACATTTCAGATTTTGGCATTATAATAACCCTATAATGGGCCTTGTGAATTTGTAATATGGTATGTTAGCTATTTGTCACGAAGAATGTCCAAAAGATAGAATTGTTAGAATTCGTCGCATGATAATTGGAAAAAAAAAACATAAAAGTAAAATAAAAATTTAAGGCGTAAAGATTCATCAAGACTACATCCAATTGAAGATTACGCTATAATTAGCACATCAAATATTTTCGTTATATCTCTCCATTATAGTGAGAGTATGAATCACGTGTCAATAATAATTAAGATTTCGATCTGATGAGAGGAGCTTTTCTCCTGTGAGTGTGTTCTCTCCACTTCGACGCTTTGAGTAGATCGCAGGGAACAGAAAGCTTTTCGAATGTCAAAAAGCCTTGAAAGACGGAGACCCATCTTTGCAGTTGCACGGAGACTAACAGACAATCCCTTTGACAAATCAACAACCCCCATTTACAACCTAATTTCAGTAACTCGTGAGTCCCCCCTTCGTGTCCAAATTGGCTCCACACAATTTTTTGGAAACCAAATTTTTATTTTTTTTTTCACTCTCTCTCTCTTTTTCTTCGCCCTTTTCTGTCAGAACTCAGAAGCTATTCGGTCCAAGTACACTGATTATTTTTATTTTTTTAAAAAAAGTACACTGATTATTTTTATTTAGAAAAAAAAGTACACTGATTTTTTTTTACCTTTCCTTTCTGCAGTAATACGCTTGAGGAAAAAAAAACAAAAAACAAAAGTCAAAAACTACGGCGGCTAGGCGCACGCGTGCGCGTGGGGGACGGAGGAGCGGTCCACGTGGCGGCGGGACGTGTCGCGTCGCGCTCCCCTGCGCGCCACGTCATCCCCGGGCGGGGTCCAGCGCTTCGGTCCCCCACGCGCACCTCCGGAGGAGGAGCGAGGCCCACCGCCAGTGTGTCGCTATCGAAGCCCGCACTCCGATTCATCGTGGCGCGCGCCCGGGCCCCCGCTTTTTTGCTTCGAGGAGATTTTCATGTTACGGCAAAAATAAAATAATAAAAAATACGGAGAGTGATTACGCAATAAATAAGGAGTTCACGTGGTCTGGTATAGGGATATATGACGCGATAATTAGGGGTCGTGTAAAAGGCGTGTAAAAAAAAAGTAGAGATGAGTTTTTTTTTTTTTTTTTTGGGTCAAGTAGAGATAAGCTCACGGCGAAAAGAAAAAAAGAGAATAAAATTTGAGGTAGAGATACGTTTCCGTATTAGGGAAGCGATGAGGAATGCTTTGAGTACTTTCCTCTCTGTTTCTTTTTTTTTTTTTTAAGGGAAATTGGAATTGAAAATATTATTCGAATTTCGAAAAATATATATGAAATTCTATAGGTAAATGCACGGGTCAATATAATGAAGCGTTGCGAAGTTTTCGGTTTTAGATTAAAGAAAAGTCAAACTATGAGTGACGTTCGATTGAGCCTAAAAAAAGAAAAGGAGAGTCTGAAAAGTCAATCATGATAGGAGATCAAGGAATTGGTGAAAATGATAATCTCACGGATGATGTTGGGATTAAATCTAAGGAGGTCGATGCTCGAGTAACGTTGATCAAGAGGTAGTCTTGGACAAATCGGATCGGATATCGAATCTAAAGGTTCATTCCTAACACTTGATTTAAAGAATGTTTAAGTTTTATTCATAATGATCGGGTCTAGGCAAACCCAAGCGAGCCTATTTTGGACATGCTCGGGTTCATAAAGGAAACTTATTAAGTGAACCCACTTAATCCGTGCTTCAAGCCTTTGGAGGCAGGCAAACCAATCGGACTATTAGGTTTATGATCATGCTTGTATTTGAGTAACGCCGGGGGGCGGTTTGCTTCTATTCGTATAAAAAAAAAAGCAATTACAAACATAAATCGACCTAAATATCTCGCCTCAATCTGTAATTAAATGAAAATCTTTAAGAATGTTCACTATAAAAAAATTAATACACCATAGAAAATTGAAAATTTAGCTTTGTTTACCGCCAACTCATTTAATTGTCTAAATTTTTTTTCCCGGTGTTTCTCTTATTTTAGATGTGACGATGAGATTTAGTAAAAAAATTAGTAATTAATTCAGGCTCCACATAGTTGGATCATCTCTTAACGAATTTGTTATGGATAAATGATTAGTTCGCAATGTTACAAGGTAGATGGACCTTAATAAAATACAAGTCAGTTAAACCACTAAACATTTGACATGGAATTGAAGCTTAACGATGGAATAGAAAAAAAATGGTTAATATCATGAAAAAAATCTAAATTAGTACACTAGTGACAAATTTATTAGATATCAATTTCCGTTAAATTTTACGATCAAATTATCGAATTTGATTTATGCGACAGTTAACAGATGTACAAATTTGGAATTCTATCGTTTGTTTGTTACATGTTTATCGGTTATAGCTTTTTATGGCATTGATTTTATCTAATAGAAATTAACATATGATAAATTTATCATCAATGTTTTTTAGTGATCAAAAAATTAATTTAATGTAAATTTATCAGTATAATAGTTTGGATTTTTCATGATATTGATCTTGAAAAAAAAAAAGTGTTTTAGTTCTTTTGTAAAGATGATTATTTTTCTTTATGGGAACTAGGACAAGAACTCATCGGTATGACCCAGTTATGTCTAATTTTCTTATTATAAAATTCAAATCCACAATCATCAATTCCAAAGTTGAAAACAAGGGAACACTCTTTGCAACTGGGTTAATCCTAGCGTGGATCTGTGTAGTCAAACCGTGGAAAATATTATTTCAACTTTTGACATTAATAATGATTACTTTTTTGGACAAGAAATTCAATAACTTTTTCAAATGCAGAGGTGAGACTTTGTGTAAGAAGACTTTATTTTTAAAAAAGATTCTTCAAGAAAATGTTTTTCAAAATATATCTCCCTAAAAACAATTTTCCAAACTAGATTTCTTTATGTCACGTCTTGTCCAATAGTCACTTTTATCTTTTTGCTTAAATTTTAAAATTTTCAACATATCCCACAAATCTCTCTTTTTTTTTTTTTTTTTTTTTCACTTTTAGTGCAACATCTGGAAATAGCAGGCGAAAAGGATCTCCATGGTCGAGTTATTTATTCAATGACATTCGTTCCACTATATTTCATTTTTTGCCGAACTTATTATTTCAGGTTGACATTCTTTGATTTTTAGCTTCCCATTTATCTTTTTCAATCATTGGATATGATGAACCAAATATATTTTATGATTAATACCCTAAAAGATCTCAAATTTATATGCATATGACAAATTTATCCAAAGTAAATGATAAATTTACCATAAACTAGTACACTTGTGACAAATCTACACTCTGTTAGTTTTTGTTAAATTTTACTATTAAATTACTAAGTTAGATGACAAGTGATAGTTGCCTAGTGTGTTAGTTTGAGATTTTACTATATATTTGTCACAATCGTATTATTTTTGTAGTTTTTTGTGTTATTAATCCAATTCAACATAATGTATATTTGTTATAAATATATCAATTTGGGGTTTGTGGCGATTAAACAAATTAATTTAATATAAATTTTTCATAAATATATTAGTTTATGATTTTATGTGGTCACTTAGAATAAATTTGTTACAAGCGTACTAGTTTTAGGTTTTTTGTGGTAAAAAAAATTAGTTTTTAGTAAATTTGTCGTAGGTGTATTAATTTAAGATTTTTCAGGGTATTAATCCTATATTTTAATATCATTACTTACACCAATTATTTTGCAATCATAACTACTTTTTTTCCTTTCGACCAAAAAAAACTATTTTTTCCCAACTTTCCAAGTAGAATGATTTTGTTAACATTTTTCCTATATAAAAGCTGCGTACAAATAAGTTAGATATTTCCTACCTTTTTGTTTTAAATTTTATTGTAATCAAGTGATCAAGTGAAATTATATTTTAAATGCAATTTTGCTGAATGAATACTCAAAAGTATAAAATTTTATTTTATTTAATTAGATATAGTATTAGTCACCTAAACTTTTTTTTTTTTTTTAATTCAAGTCTAATAGCTATAGAATGGATTTATTTAAACTTACTTGTCAATGTACATTTGCTTTTTGGCCATTCATAAATTAAAAAAATTAATAACAAAACAACTCTCCACACAAAATGGTGAAATGTACAAGCGAAATACTTTTCTATTCATATTTTCAATACAAAGTCAATAAAGGAATAATTAATAAAGAACCAAGGTTAAGAAAATGTTAATAATTTGATGATTAGGCAACATTTAGACATAGCATGGCATAAAGAAATATGGTTTGACAAATAATTCCGAGATATATATTTTTATAATTTACTTTTATAGAGAGATCATTTTGGGAAAAGAAAAGAACTATAAATGAACTAATTATGAAATTACTATAAGTTTGCACGTGTCATTGATCTAACGTCACTTGCAAAAATCGTTTTTGCACGCAATCTTATGTCAATTGAAATTTACCATTGATGTGTTGTCAACACGAGCTACATTAGGAAAGATAGCCAATTGTGATTCCTATAGATATTTTAAGTCTCTTATATGCTTCTTATGATTTTTGTCCCCACAATGCCTTGAGTTAAATGCCAAGGAAAGATCAAATAATCAATTGTCCCATCAAGTTGATCTAATTATTACAGAGCGCATATATGTGAACTTTACAACGAAGTATGGAAAAACTTTAATCATTTTGGAATGGCTGGACACTATCGAGTTATCTTGGATCTGGGGAGAATCTTGATCTTATCATGCAAAGTGAAAAAATGTTTTTATTATCTACTATGATCGCATTTTACAGTTTAACAAATCACCTGTTACATCAATTGGCATATAGATCGATACGGAAACGACCGACATTGCTCAATAGACCTGATCACGAGCACCGACACCGGCCAAGCCGGGCCCGGGGTGGGTGAGTCAATAAGTCCGGATGCAGAAACCGGGTCGATCCGGGCAAACAATTTTCCTTCTCGGACCCTAAGGCTCGCCCACGTAGGGCCCCCTAAAAGCCTGATCGGGCAATTTTATTTTTTATAAGTATATATTCTGTGGATGAGCTTCGACAAAGGAAGGAAAGGGGAAAAAAACAGGGAGGAAAGAAACGCACCCAAAAGATCGTCTCGTCTTCCTCACTGTCTGCGTCTCTCCTTCTCTCTCTTCCTTCTTCTCTCTCTAAACGCAGAAAGAAATGAGCCAGTGCGTTCCGGACTGGGATTTCGACGACTCCGGCGGCGGCGGCGGCAACCATCCCACGCCGTGCCGACGCTCTCTCCGCTCTCACTCCTTCAATCCCGGCACGCCGGATGTTCCCATGTAATCAAATGTCGAAAAAGCTTTGGATTTTCTTGTTGGGTTTGGCTGCTTTTTTTTTTTTTTTTTAAGTGATTTTGATGAGGTTCGAGGGGTTGATTCGTGTCGTGCTGCGTCGGCAGGTCGAACTACGAGGTCGCCGAGCTGACGTGGGAGAACGGGCAGCTCGCCATGCACGGCCTCGGCCTCCCGCGCGCCCCCGCCAAGCCCCTCCCCTCCTCCACCGCGCCCTCCAAGTACGCGTGGGTGGACAAGCCGCGCGCCGCCGCCAACGCCGGGGGCGCCGGCGCCGGCGCCGGCACCGGCACCCTCGAGTGCATCGTCAACCAGGCCACCGCCCTGCCCCGGAAGCTGCCCTTCGACGCCGCGGCGGGCGATCTCGTCCCGTGGTTCGACGCCTCGCGCGGCGCCGCCGCCACCGCCGCCACCATGACGATGGACGCTCTCGTCCCCTGCGCCGGCGCCGGCGCCGACGACCGGACCACCGCCCACTTCGTCGACTCCGCGCCCCCGGCGGCGGCGGGGGCGGCGGCGGCGGCATCGGGACGTGCGTCATGGGCTGCTCCACGCGCGTGGGGTCGTGCAGCGGGGCGGCGGCGCCCGGGCCCGCGCAGGAGGAGGACGCGCTGGCGGCGAGGAAGCGCGCGAAGGTGGCGCGCGCCGCTGCGGCGGCGGAGTGGAGCGGGATGGACCAGAGCGCGAGCGGGAGCGCGACGTTCGGGAGGGACAGCCAGCAGATGACGCTGGACACGGGGGAGATGGAGATCGGGGCCGGGATGACGTCGACGTCCCTGGGGTCGCCGGAGAACACCAGCTCCGGGAAGGGCTGCACGAGGGCGACGGCGGCGGCCGACGACCACGACTCCGTCTGTCACAGCAGGCCTCCGGTGAGGGAACACGCCGTAAATTAATTAATAAATTTTAATTAGAAATATAATAAATTCCTTCTTCTTCTTTTTTGGCCCTTTTTTTTTTTTTTTTTTTTGTGGAGTTGAGGGTTGAATGGGTGCTTTAGTATCTTTAGTACATTAATCATTGCAGCCATCCCCACAAGTTTCTTGATAATCGGCTTTTTATTTTTATTTTTCTTTATATTTTTATGTAAATCTTTCTTTCTTTCTCGATTTTTTTTTTTTTCAATTTTAGTTTTGAAATTGGGTTTTGGGATCGTGCAGAGGGAGGGAGGCGACGACGAAGGCAGCAAGAAGCGGAACGGAAAGTCTTCGGTGTCCACAAAAAGGAGCCGAGCCGCCGCTATTCACAACCAATCTGAACGTGTACGATCTCTCTCTCAATGAGAAAAAGAAAAATGCCAATTGCTGAAAAATCATGAAAATATTTTTTGCGTAATTTTGCAAGACTTTAGAAATTTTTTTTTATGTATAATAATGCTTCTTATAGAGTCGAATTACACCACGCATGGCATGAAAGTCATATTCCTAAAGACTCAGATTTTTCTCGATTCGAGGAAATTCTCGTTAATCGGTCTTGACTTTAAGCGATGCTGGTTGCAGAAAAGGAGAGATAAGATAAACCAGAGGATGAAGACGCTGCAGAAGCTGGTCCCTAATTCTAGCAAGGTACGGTATCGAGAATTCCCTCCCGATTCAATTACGTTATTTTTGTCGGAATTTCCCAAAGCTTAGATGATCCGGTGAAATTTCATTTTCCACACAAAGGGTCGTGAAAAATACGCTTTTTCATGATATTTATTAGCTACTTTTGTATTTCTCTCCATGAAACTTTTTGCATAGGTCCTTTTAATGCTTATCCAAATGGTATTTTCCCCCAGATTTCTATAAAAAGTAGGGGTAATGATTACTTGGAGTCTTTTTTCTTTTTTTTTTCCTCTAGTGGTCAGGTATGAAAATGCGATGATTTAATTTTCCGGATAGTACTTGGAACATGCAAGATTTAGTAACATGGTTGCATGGAAGAGGGTAGTTCCAGGCCCAGGGTCTTGCAGAACAGGAACCAAATACCCAAAAACAGTGAGAGAGAGAGAGAGAGAGAGGGAGAGGGTTAGGGCCTACGAAGGAAAAGTTTAATGTTGGAGCAGGAACTTTGTCTCCGTATCAAATCAAGGACTTTGTCTCCACGTCGAAATCATCATCGCTCCGTTTGTCTACCTGTCCCCATGCCAAGATTAGTCTTGTGGACTAGGATTTCTCTCCTTCTCTCTCTCTCTCTCTCTCTCTCTCTCTCTCACTATCTCTCCCTCTGTCTCTGTCGCTTGCCCATGGAAATGAGGCCACACGTTCTGGGTCAGGATCATTTACTCCTTTTGTACCCTTGGCCTCATGATTGGCCCTGTGATTGAATCGAACGGAAAGAGTAAATAGCGAGCTGTTCCCACTTTGGAAGATGATTCCTTACCCTGACTTCGACGCCGCTCTCTTCGGAACTGTAATGAAACCGACACGAAAATCTGGACTTCCATGTTTTTGTTCTAGAGAGACCATCTTTAGTCTGCATGTTGATGTGGCGCATGGGGTTGTCAAAAGGGTAAAGCTCGTCCGGCAGCGCTACCGACGTTTAGCTGAGTTTTTCTTTTTTTCCTTTTCTTTCTTGGTATTTTGCTTGCCAGACGGACAAGGCGTCGGTGCTGGACGAGGTGATCGAGTACCTGAAGCAGCTCCAGGCGCAGGTGCAAATGGTGAACAGGATGAACATGCAGCCGATGATGATGCCGATGGCAATGCAGCAGCAGCTCCAGATGTCGATGATGGGCCCGATGGGGATGGGGCTGGGGATGGTGGGGATGGGGATGCCCGGGATGGGCATGATGGACATGAACGCCCTCGGCCGCTCCAACCTCGCTGGCATCTCTCCCGTCCTCCACCCAGCCGCTGCCGCCGCCGCCGCCTTCATGCCCATGGGTTCTTGGGGGGATGGCGGCGACCGGGCAGCCACCGCCACCACGGCTCCGATGGTCATGCCCGACCCGATGTCCCCGTTCCTCGCCTCCCAATCACAGGTAACCATAAGTTTGCAACCGGAGAAAGGGACTAGTCAGCCAAGAACTGTCGAATATCCTCTCTTAGGACCAGCAAAATTTAAAAGGAACGTTTATTTTTGTTAATCTTACTAAAACCATCATTCTTCATAGAGAATTGCCACGTGGAAAAATCTAAATTTTATTCGTAGCATTACCCTAATTTTTAATTCTTAACCTATGGATGCGGGAGCATTTAATGTGATAGGCTGTGGCTGAAATTTCCTGGAGGCTTTACCATACTAGGCTTACTATTTGCGTGGAGTGGGAGATGCTCATTAAATGGACCGACAAGTGTAGTTTTGGAAGCTTTGAAAACATACAGATCGGCCGTACAATATTTCTCTAGATGTAGCGACAAACGCTGAATTAAGTTTGAGTGAGACAGACAAGATGTGAGACGCGACGTGTGAAAACGAAATGATGGTGCATATCACCTCGCGCTTTTCTATGATAAATGATTTGCTTAACATGTCCTAAAGAACATATTAATCAACGAAATGGAGATTTGTACTTTTGACAACGAAGCGATTCTTGCTACATATATACTTAGATCTCATCATTATACGTAGCCATACGATGAGCGAACTTGCGATGATTGTGGGTTTTTTCTTTATGCTCTATTACACCCTCCTAAGTTGTGTGATTATGGTTACTAATCTTGCCCAAATTGAAAATTTGTTGTTGCAGCCAATGACGTTGGATGCCTACAGCAGAATAGCGGCCATGTACGCTCAGCAGATGCATCAGCCGCCACCCTCCGGTTCCAAGAACTGAAGTAATTTCTCAAGCAGCAAGGGTTGCTCTTTTGGCGTGGTCTGGTCTTGGATAAGTTCGCAATCGCAAGCAAGTGTTGTGACGATTTTTTTTGTCTAGTCTAGTATACCATTGAAGCACGTGAGATGATCTAGTTCAATGGATAGGAAATTCAGTATTCGGTCGTTCTTTTTGTACTTTCGTGTCCCCAGCTAGATGAAAGATTCTTTATATGTGTGTGTATATATATTTGAGGAATTTATATGTATATAAATTTGGAGTGATGTCCCTTCCCTTTTGTTATTACTGTCAATTTGATTTTTATGTTTGGGATGGTGGTTCATATTTTAATATATTAAATATGGACGGATTGAGATCCTCCAATGTTAGGGGGGCGTATTTACACGATAAGGTTACGTTCTAAATGTAGCTTAATTTGTCATCACATGCTAAAAAATCTACACGGGAATCCAAACCCTGTTTCATCAATCTCTATCTTCATCCTGTAGCAGTTTGAATTTAGCGAGCCGAGGTCGTCGGCGAGTAATGCCTTGATTCTGAGGATCTTCCCAAATCCTAAGTGCCGGTTTTATCTACTATATGTACATGATAATGAAAGCAATGTACCAGATTGGAGCTGTTACCAATCAATTTAGGTAAACCTAGATTGATGTGATACTTGAGCCCTCAAGTAGTGTAAGAGAAGTTAAAACTATCTAAGTGTATGTGTGAGGAAACTGGTCCGATAAAACCTATGAATCTTAGGTTCGGGGGTTCGGATATGTGTGAGACAGACTAGCATTCCACGATGCTCTTCCGATACAGTAGTCCTATATATATTTGTTAAGTCTAAGTCATTTATCAATTGATTTCTTAAGTATGTAACATGTTTTGATTTATATTCAGAATGTTGCCAATGCATTTATTCAGTGATGTTATTTGTTAGTGAAACTGTTCTTGGGCTGTAGTTGTATGCTCCATTTGTATGTAAAACTATGAATGCAAAATTCATTAGGACATGCAATGCACATGCATCATGCAATGCGGCGGTTAAGCATAACGATTAAAATTGTAATAATAATTACAGACGACATGACATGATAAGTTTAAATATATATGTATTAGAAAATGGCATGATATGACAATATGGACATATATCGTGACATGATAATTCATATCCAAACATGATAAGGAATGACATGGCATAACAAAATTAAAAAAACACAACGAGAGAACGACACGACATTACAATAACAATATAGAACTTGACATATTAAATTCATGATTTAAATATAACGAGATATTAACATAACATGACAATAATTAGCTAAGGTCATGATGTGTCTTAATGTTTGATCGACTTGGCTCCCGCCTTTCATCATCACACCTACGTCACCGCCGTTGTATAGCAATGTCAATTAATAACAACATAGTTGATTGTCACTGATGTCAAGAGCATATTAGATACAAAACATTCTTAAATACAAGTGTACATTACCTCTTAAATCTCTGAGAGTAGTAAAGAAAACCCTAGCCAAAAGAAGAAGTATATTAGCTCGGCCGGTCGTGCCTGAAGAACCTTCTGTCCGAGCGAGACATGGGTGGATGGTGGCGGCGCGGTGGAATGATAAGCCGGGGACAAACGAGGACAATTGGGAGGTCATGTGGAGAGAGAGAGAGAGAGAGAAGGCAGGTAACATGGGTAGGGTTGGGTTCGACTTTTCTTTCTCCTATTCCACTTTTCACGCGTCCAAAACTTACGACTTAGCTACCATGAAGTACGCATCCGCCTATCGATAACCGGCAGATTCCTCGGGTTTAGAAAAACATGATCCTCGATTAGGGTTTCGGCCGTAGTTTCTACGGATGGTTTACGGCTGATTTTTAGGGTTTCATCCCCCACGTGTATTGGATGACCCATTATCGGGTGATGAGTTAAGCTCGAGCAATCAAATCAAGTGGCAACGCTTTAATTCATTGGAGGACAGTGTGTGTCGAGCATATTAATCATGGAACAGCCTCGGCAGACATCGAACGTGCAGTGTATGCGAAAAGACAAGCACATCGATGATTGGATCATCAGCTGTCGACTTGGTCCAACCGAAGCCACAGGTTCCTCCTCCCCAGGACCTTTGTTGCTGTCCATCTTTGGATAGATCGATCATACATTATTTATGGCAACTTCCTTTTGACGAAGAATATGACATGGATGACATGCAACGCTTGAATTTGACGTGCAATGCTGATTATCTCTCCACGTGATGATACCTTGCAGTAAATACTAGGGGCCACCTTCACATCTAAATAACGATGATTATGAAATGCCTGCTTGAATAGCCGAGTCTGATTTATTTAATTGTTTCCACAAAAAGAAAAAAAGAAAAAATGAAGAACAACTTTTAGTTACTATGGACAAGTGATAGATTTAGTTGATGAGAGCAAAGTTTGGTAAATAACAAAAGTCACTGATGAAAAGAACAGTCAATAACTTGATGAGTAACGATATTTTCGGATAATTAAGCTCTTATTGATAAAGATTGACAACTTGAAGAGAATTTAACAACTAATGACATGATTAATAGCAAAAGTTAGTTATGTGTAACGGAGTCATCAAAATCAACATTGCCGTGTAATTGCTTAGTAGCAATATTTTCGAATATTTGAACTTCTTGAGGGTAATTGTTGTTATAACTTCTTGTAGTTATGGGTCAAGTTTACTAAAAATTCTAAAATTTGTCATGAAAGCGCAATGACGTTTTAAAACTTTTGAAAAGTGCAAGCAAATCCTAACATTTGTTAAATCGATGAAATCAAGTCTGTTTATTAATACCATTAATTTGTCTAATGAAAATGTTGACGTCACATTTTTTATTTAATTTCTCTCTCCCACATGGTATTTTTTAAAATTATTTTCTTCTCCAAAACTTATTTTAATTAGATTAAAAACTAAAAATTCTATTTAAAAACCTAAACTAAATAAAAAAGAAGGGTTGCAGTCTATCATTGAAGGGGTCAATGGAGGTGGCCAACCCCGGGGTGAGTCTTGCCAACCTTGATTTGGGTGAGTCTTGCTAGCGTCAGGCAAGGGTTGGCGAGGCCTCGCCCAGGGTGGGTGATGGTTGCGAGCCTTATGCAAGGGTTAATGTTGCTCAAATTTGGGTGCCCTCACTTGGGCTTAGTGAGGGTTGCTAGCCCTCTCTCCGATGATGGGTAGCAATAGTGGTAGCTGATGGGAGAACGATAACAATTCGAATAATATCGAATCAACGCAGCGGAATAAAATAATCTCCCCTCTTGTGTAAACTTAGTAGGAATCAATATAGTAGAATAAAATAAATACCAAGCACGCGAACACAAGACGATTTTTTACGTGGAAAACCTCCTCGATGTGAGGAGATAAAAAACCACGGGACCGGAGTCCACCCAAAATTCTTCACTATCAATAAAATTGTTCTTCTCTAGCAAATACTAGAGGTACATAGCAGCAAAGATCTCAAGAACATAATTCTTGGCAATACACATAAACTTCACAAGAGATCAAGGATAAATCTGACCAAAAACGCAGGTTTTGATCAATCCACAAAAAAACCTGATGTAGGCAGCTTCAAACGAAAATCAAACCGTTCAGATTCGAGAAGATTGCGCCATGAAGATGCTGACAAAATTTCAGCTCAATCGGACCACGAATCGACCTCCGATGCCAGCTTGATGTAAATTAGATATTGTCTCAACCCATAGATTTTCTACTTTCTCTTTTTCTCTTGTTACTATTTCCTTTTGTGACTATCACTTTATATAGATAGTGAGAAACCATGTTTCCTCATATAACTTATTATATGGGCTTAAGCCCTTTTTGGGCTTGCAACTCATTGGGTCTCCTCCACATATGAGTGAACCCAACTAACAAATCTCCCCCTCACGACAATGTGGAGGGATTCACCATCCCTGCTATCAATCGGCAATGTTCAAGCTTCTCTCTTGATAGAGTCTTCGTCATCATATCAGAGCCATTATGATTTGTATGAATTTTCTCAAGTTCCAACAACTTTTCATCTAGAACATCCCTTATCCAATGATATCTAATATCAATATGTTTCGATCTAGAATGAAAAGATGAATTCTTACCAAGATGAATTGCGCTTTGATTATCACAAAATAGCACATACCTCTTTTGCTTGAACCCAAGTTCTTCTAAGAACTTCTTCATCCATAGCATCTCTTTACTAGCTTCGATCGCGCAATAAATTCAGCTTCGGTTGTAAAAAGTGCAACACACTTCGCAATCTTGACTTCCAAGACACAGCTCCACCCGCAAAAGAAATCAAATAACCGAAGTAGATTTACGAGTATCAATATCTCCCGCCAAGTCGAATCTGTGTATCCAACAAACTCAAGTTTCCTGATCCCAAAACTGAGTTTCAAATTTGAAGTTCCCCGAAGATACCTCATAATTCACTTCACTGCATTCTAGTGATCTCTGCTTGGATTTGACAAATAGCGACTAACAACGCCAACTGCGTGCGCCAAGTCTGGGCGTGTACATACCATCGCATACATTAAGCTTCCTACAGGCTGAGGCATATGGAACACTTTCCATATCTTTCTTCTCTTTATCGTCGTAGGACTTTACTTCATATTTAACTTAAAGTGGGCAGCAAGAGGAGTACTAACCACTTTAGCCTTGTCCATGTAAAATTTTTGAAGGATCTTCTCGATATATTTCTCTTGCGACAAAAACAACTTCTTAGCATCTCTGTCTCAAATAATTCTAATGCCAAGAATCTGCCGCCGAGCCCAAGTCTTTCATGGCAAAAGACTTGCTCAACTCAAGTTTCTTCAATAACTTAATTCTTGAAGCATTCTGTCAATAATCAACATATCATCAACATAAAGCAAGAGAATAATAAAGTCATCATCAGAAAATTTTTGACGAACACACAATTATCCGAGGAAGTCTTCTTATAGCCTTGTTCTGTCATAACTAACGCAAACTTTTTATACCACTGTCTCGGTGCTTGTTTTAGGCCATAGAGACTTTTCTTCAATTTGCATACATAATCCTCTTTCCCTTTCACTTTAAAACCCTCAGGTTGTTCCATGTATATCTCTTCCTCCAAGTCACCATGTAGGAAGGTTGTTTTGACATCCATTTGCTCAATCTCCAAATCTAGGGAAGCTGTCAAACCTAGTACCACACGGATAGAAGACATTTTCACTACCGGAGAAAATATATCATCAAAATCAATACCCTTTCTCTGACCGAATCCCTTAACAACCAATCTAACTTTGTATCGTGGTTGTGAAGAATGTTCATCTTGCTTCAACCTATATACCCACTTGTTCTTCAAAGCTCTTTTACTTTTAGGTAACTTCACCAACTCAAAAGTATGATTATCATAAAGTGATCGCATCTCATCTCGCATAGCATCAAACCAGTTGCTTTTATACTCATCTTCTATTGCTTCGCATAGCACTCGGTTCACCCGCATCGATCAATAATACATACTCATCTTCGAGAATATCTGGTGGAAGGTCGTCGGTCTCTAACGGATCTCCGGACCGGAACATCCAAAGGGAACATCTAATTGAGCCTCTGATTCAAGAATATTGTTATCCGTTTCAACATGTTCAGAACATGTGCGTTATTTGGAACATTGACTTCCTGCTGCTCTTCATCAACCCGTGTGTAGGAATATTTGTAAGAGGAACCGGATCCAAATCAACCAAATTATCACTAACCTGTGGTGCTGAAGTCATCTCTGTTTTCTCAATATCCTCTATTGTTTGATCTTCCATAAACACAACGTCTCTACTTCTTACAATTTTCTTTTCAACCGGATCATAAAATTTGTAGCCAAGCATATCCTGTCCATAACCAATGAATATGCACCGTCGTGTTTTCACATCAAGTTTAGACCTCTCATCTTTGGGAATATGCACAAATGCTTTGCACCCAAAGACACGCAAATAATCATAAGAAACATCTTTGCCTGTCCAAATTTTGTTAGGAACATCAAACTCTAAAGGAACGCATGGAGTAAGATTTAATACATGCACAACTGTACTTAAAGCCTCATCCCAAAAGGATCCAGGTAGCTTTGACTGTGAAAGTAAGTATCTTACCCTTTCAACCAATGTTCTGTTCGTTCTCTCAGCTAAGCCATTTAACTGAGACGTCTTGGGAGGTGTCTTTTGATGTCGAATACCTTGTTGTCTGCAATATTCATCAAAAGGTCCAATATACTCTCCCCGTTATCAGTTCTGATGCATTTCAATTTCTTTCCAGTCTGTCTCTCAACTGAAGCCTGAAATTGCCTAAAAGCATGTAACATTTGATCTTTAGTTTTCAAGGTATGAATCCAAATTTTTCTTGAAAAATCATCTATGAAGGTAACAAAATAAAGAGATCCACCAAGTGATTTTGTTTTCATAGAACCGCAAACATCAGAATGCACTAAATCCGATATACCTGACTTTCTTGAAGGAGGGGAGCTTTTAAATGCAACTCTGTTTTGTTTTCCTGCTAAATAATGAGCACACTTCGTTAGCGCCGAACTTTTCAATCCTGAAAGGAGTTTCTTCTTGGCCAATATTGACAAACCCTTCTCACTGATGTGACTGAGCTTCTTATGCCACAACTCAGCCGCATCTTCGCCGTCTCTTGCATTAATTTTGTCTCGTGGACAACTTTGCCTGCATAATGTACAACGGAGAATATTTTTCACCTCTAGCCACAACAAGAGAACCTTTGGTGAGTTTCCATCGACCATTATTAAAGGTGCTACAATACCCCTCATCATCCAACTTGCCTGTAGAAATCAAATTCAAGCGGATATCAGGTATATGTTTAATATTGCCATTGCTGGTTTCTAGGCACACATCACCGATGCCTACGGCTTGAGCTAGCCCATTGTTTCCCATCTTCACAGATCCGAAATCACCTGACCTGTATGATGTAAAGAAATCCCTACGAGATGTAGCATGAACGGATGCACCACTATCAATTACCCAACTGGTCTCATGAGATACAAAATTCACAATATCAGCATCAAAAATAATGAGAAAGTCTTCTTTAAGTGCAGCAACACGATTGTCATCACTGTCAATATCAGTTTTCTTGTCTTTACCTTTCTCCTTTTGTTTATCCCTTTTTAACTGGTGACAAAATCTCTGAGTATGTCCCTTCTGATGACAATAATGGCACTCAACATTAGCAAATTTATTATACTTACCTCTGCTTTTATCTCTATTTCTCGGACCTCGAGACTCACTTCTACCCCTTTTCTCAACAATCAAGGCATCCGAATGTGAAGAGAATGATCCTTGTGTCTTCTTTCTCATCTCTTCATTCAAAATACTACTCTTGGCCAAATCCATGGTAATCGTACCATCCGGGGCAGAGTTAGATAAAGATGTTTGGAACGTCTCCCATGAGTCCGGCAAGGTACCAAGCAGCCATAATGCTTGTATCTCATCATCAAACTTGATTCCCATTGTAGCCAATTGATTTATAATTCCTTGAAAAGAATTTAAATGATTAGTCAAACGAGTACCATCTTGATATCTCAGAGCCATCATCTGTTTTATCAAAAATAACTTATTATTCCCGTCTTTCGAGCATATAACTGTTCGAACTTATCCCATAAACTGCGTGCATGTGTTTCCTCAATAATATGGTTCAAAACATTATCATCCACCCACTTTGCCTAATATAACCACACACTTGACGATGAAATATAGACCATTCAAGATCGGTTTATTCTCTGGTTTCTCCTCAAAAATACGGGCAAATAAAAATCTTTCACATATAAAAGGTCTTCCATCTTCCCTTTCCAAATATGATAATTTCGAACCATTCAGTGTAACCATTCTACTCGTATTCGTTTCCATGTTTAACACAAGGCAGAAAAATCAAGCAATAACCAGATGCTCTGATACCACTCTGATGGGAGAACGATAACAATTCGAACAATATCGAATCAACACAGCGGAATAAAATAATCTCCCCTCTTGTGCAAACCTAGTAGGAATCGATATAGTAGAATAAAATAAATACCAAGCATGCAAACACAAGACGATTTTTTACGTTGAAAACCTCCTCGATGTGAGGAGATAAAAAACTACGGGACCGGAGTCCACCCAAAATTCTTCACTATCAATAAAATTGTTCTTCTCTAGCAAATACTAGAGGTACATAGCAGCAAAGATCTCAAGAACATAATTCTTGGCAATACACATAAACTTCACAAGAGATCAAGGATAAATCTGACCAAAAACGTAGGTTTTGATCAATCCACAAAAAAACTGATGTAGGCAGCTTCAAACGAAAATCAAACCGTTCAGATTCGAGAAGATTGCGCCATGAAGATCCTGACAAAATTTCAGCTCAATCGGACCACGAATCGACCTCCGACGCCAGCTTGATGTAAATCAGATATTGCCTCAACCCCTACATTTTCTGTTTTCTCTTTTTCTCTTGTTACTATTTCCTTTTGCGACTATCACTTTATATAGATAGTGAGAAACCATGTTTCCTCATATAACTTATTATATGGGCTCAAGCCCTTTTTGGGCTTGCAACTCATTGGGTCTCCTCCACATAGGAGTGAACCCAGCTAACAGTAGCTCCCCGCCTTTGACACCCTCTCTCTCTCTCTCTCTCTCTCTCTCTCCAGTTTAGTTTTGTTTCCTAATTAAAATTTTAGTTTTTTCAATCTAATGTAAATAAGATTTGAAGAAGAAAATGATAATAAATGTCACGTGAGAGAGAGAAATTAATTTAAAAATGTCATGTTAGCATTTTCCGTTAAACAAATTGATAGTGTTATTAGGACTTGATTTTAGGATTTGATTGTAATTTTTGAAAGTTGCAGAACTCAATTGCACTTTTGTGATAAATTTTAGGACTTTTAGTGCACTTATCCCTAACTGCAAATAGGATGAGGAAGTTTTCCATCTGAATTAAGTATCCACTTGAAGATGAGAAGTTGTGGCGACGTGAATGGCTAAAACTGGCAAAGAACTACTTATAGGCAGTTAGGTTGTTAACACTATAGATACTAGTGTTTGTGTATTGTAGAAGGCGATGTTATCTTTCAATTCCAGTATCGTAATCATGGCTGTAATTTCCAAATATCATGTCATTTGATTAAATTTCGGCATATATCTTAGCTTTAATTTCTAGATACTTTGTCGTTGATTAAACTCTACCTTGTATCCTTGTTGTAGATTTTGGGCTTTTTGTCATTGATAAAATTATGGTATTGTATTTTTATCTTGTGTACTTTAACGTTGATTAAATTCAGTTGAATTCCTTGTGTACTTATGTTGTTTCTTATCCAGGATCGCTATTGATCTTATTTTCTTTAATAAAAATCAAAGAATAATTTTCAGTGAAAGGTATTTAGTTGTCGGCATAAATTCCGACAAAACATTAATAAAGTTGTTTGTCCTCCTTCAAGCTACGAAGATTTTGCATCTGGAAATTTGTAAGACCTTTGACGTATTATCTCATGCCCTTCTCAGCTTTCACAACGGACTTCTTATCATGATCAAATCAGCTAGCTAATTCATCAATTGACTCGTTGATTATCTTTTTTAAGAATAGTGCATAGAATAGCCCAAAAACTATATGGTCAACATGATCGTGTCACTAAATTTCAAACGGTGCTTACATAACATGACAATAATGGAGCTCCCTTTGCAATGTATTTGCAAAATTTCTCTAATCAATTGCTTGGGGCTTGTCAACTAGAGAGTGTGGTTGTTAGAAAAAGCTTTGAGCATACGTTAGTCTGATTTTCATCGGAGTCCCTACGCCCCCTTCTTTAGTTTTTTTTTTTTTTAGTTCTACTCTATACCTAATCTACACTCACTCTCAGACTTTTACCCTGCCTCTTACAGGGCGTGGGCGTCGAAACCTACTCCTGAAACTTGCGCGTCCCCACCCCATCCCTCCTTGAGAAGGTGGGAGTTTGAACTCCTCACCTCCCCCTTCCATGTTGGAAAGGTGGCCACTGGGGCGAATCCCAGTGGTTCCCCCTTATTTAGTTAATGGAGCTCCCTTTGCAATGTATTGGACTTTCATCCATAGGGTTATTTTCGGATCTCCTCCTGTGCCTAACATTTACAGTATTTATTTGTCATTTTTATGATGCACAGGACTTTTCATCATTATTTCAGTAATATAGATAAGATAGAGCTCTCCCCAAGTTTTCTCCTAAAAATAGATAATAGATTCCATTTGTTTTATGAAAAATGGGACTTTTCTAAAAAATATTTTTCAAATAGTAATTTTTTAGAAAAATGACAATATTTTTTGATATTTAGTTAATGCCTGAAAATTAATTAGAAAATGTTTTCAATTGTTTGATAAGGAAAATCTCATTTGATTGTCTTAAATAGACATGTATTATGCAGGCGCTAGTGACTTACAAGTTATAGATAAGTAGCCAAAGAACTCAACACAAGCACTGGGATCTCAAGTCCAGATCCTCAACTCATTGAAACCACGCCTAAGAACTCGCTACCTGTGTTGGGATCCCTTGTGTCTTGGGCCAGGTCTACAGAGGCCTAGACCAAGTCCCCCATGCTCGAGCCTGGTTCCATTGAGGTTGAGCCTTGGACCCTAGGACTCTAGTATTGGTGCCTGTTAACACCTAATTTAGGATTAGATTTAGCATTGGATTATGGAGGGAAATTTTGAAAATATTTTGAACAATAAAATATTTTATGGCTGAAAACATATCCTCATTAGTTGTTGTTTGATTTTGGAGCCATTCTTTGTTAATTTGTTGAGCAAATATCTCACTTGCAAAATCAAATTAATTATTGTTGAGCGAATATCTCACCTGCAAAATCAAATTCATTGTTGTTGAGCGAATATCTCACTTGCAAAAACAAATTCAAGTGTTTCCTCTATAAATAGAGGACCAAAGGCTTCGAGCCAGGGGGCTTCTCTTGGGGGGAAAAGAAAAAAGGCAAAAAGGAAAAGTCTTCGAGAGGAAGCCGTCCAGGGTCGAAAAGAATACACAACAAAGAGAAATAAGAAAAGTGAGGAGAAAAAAAAGGAGCCTCGGTTTCTTTAGGGGTTGTTCTTCGAGAGAAAGAAAAAGATACAAAAAGGGAAGAGAAGAAATTGAGAGGAAAAGGGGTCTCGATTTTGTGAGAGGGCTCTTTCGTCGAAGAAAAAAATTGAAAACTGAGCGGGGTCTTTGAGTAAAAGAAAGAAAAAGGCAACGCAGAGAAGAAAAGTAAAAAAAGGGGTCTTCGGTTCTTTTGAGAGAAGGAAATACAAGCTGAAGAAAAGTCAAAGGGGAAAAGTAGAAAAAAGCAGAAGGGGAACAGAGGAAGTGACGTGAGAGGATACAGGAGGAGAGAGAAAAGAATTAAAAAAAAAAAAAAAAAAAGAAGGGAAGAACCCTGTTCTTCTTCTCCAGTGGACTCGACGACCGCCTGACGTGCTTCGCCTTTTGCCCCCGGAAGTAGCACTTGCCGCTTGCGTTCGCTTTTCGCACGCCCAGCACTGGTAGTTTTCTCTGCCGGATGCCGCATCACCGTTCCGCCTGTCATCCGAAGATCTGCCCTGATCCGGCGCACCACCGCGTCCACGCTCGCGCCGCCGCACCCACACCACAGCCGCTTCACCGTTGCTCCCTCTCCGTCGGATCTCCGATCCGACACCCCTGCGGAGCCTCAATCCAGTGACTGCACCTCAGAACGCCTGCAGCTCGTCTCCATTTCGCTCGCCACACACCCGTGAGACGCCACCTCTACCCGACTATCATCGTACCTCCGAGAGCTCTCTACTGGCGCTCTGCCTCAACGCGAATCAGTCCCAGTAGCCCGACGCCCCTGCACACGACATTGTTGCTCCAGTGCCCGCCGCTGCAACGCCCCGAGCTCCTCCACCTGCTGCCTCCCCTGTTTTGTTGTAGGTCCGGTTGCTATCCGAGCCTTGCCGGAGTTCCGACGAACCCCTGTTCCGAACGGCGCCCCATCATCAAACCACCATCATAGTTCGGCCACTACTGTTTCTTCACCATTCCTCAAGTTAATCGTGAGGTAGACTAGGTATATCTTTAGATTAAGTTTATTTTGAGTATTTGGACTCATGGTTTTCTTTTTATTTTAACTTGATTTGTTCTGATTTATTATCATTACCCGATTTAGGAAATTGGTCATATTAAGTCATGATAATCAAAAATATTAAGCCGCGAGACGTCGGGTTAGATTTTTGATTATTTCGACTTTTTATGGCAAAATTCATGAATTGCTTTGCATCATTGGTTCAAATTAAAATAATATGCCATTGATTTACATGGATGATTTTTTTACTTTGGCATGTTATTGTTATTTGTTCATCACATATCAGGCATCATATTAGGTATTTAGGTCTATACACATTTTATATTTGAAGCAACACACTTTAGTTTTTTTTTAAGATTCATGTAGAATTAGAATGGTTTTCTTTTAATAAAACCAAAAAAAAAAAAAAAAAAAATGTTATTTAGGTTATATATATATATTTCATAATGTGCACATTACATGTTGCATTTTAATTAGTGGGTTATAGATTAATGTTTTAACATTCTCATCATGTAGTTTTTTTTTTTTTTAAAAAAAAAATGCCAAAAAAATTAGCTTTGCATCATTAAGTTACTTTTCTTTTAATAAAAATTATTAGGTTATTTAAAAAAATAAAAAAAGAAAACACAAAAGTCATTTACTTGGTTAATTAATAGGTTAGTTCATAATTAATCCCATTTCATGTCATCATTGTTTAGTGTAGGTTGCATACATTAAAAAAAAATCATAAAAAAGAATCATTAAAGAACATGCATATAGAATCATTACGTCATTCATCTCATATCATGAAACGCATGCATCTTTAGGATTATGTAAATAAGATTGCATACATATAGTAATAGTTCTAGTCATGCCATATGAATTGCATCTCACATATCATTAAAGTAAAATTCATGCATATCATAGGATTACATTTAATTAGATATCATGTCATTTAGAAAATCATGTTTAGGGCATGCATTTTCATTAGCATTTTTGTAAGGTCGTAGTTTATAATTTCTTTTAATTTTATCACTTCAATTGATTGAATGCTATTTCATTGATTGTGCACCCGCATGACCACCATTTGCATGTTAATTAGCTTAGGTTAAAATTAATCAATACTGCCTGCAAAATTATTTTTTAAAAAATAAAGGTACCGAAAGGGCGTTAGACTAATCTAGCGTAACCATGTCCCCGAACTTAGTGAATCTCTGGTTCGCAAAAATAAAGTATTCTCCCATACTTTATTTGGGTTTCTAACCAACCCTAATTGGTTAGTGGCGGCTCCAATTTGAGTATACTTGCATATTTAAATGAGGTAATTTCTAGTAAGTCGCGATTGGTAGGACTTGGGAGGGTCCGTGCCAAGTCTTCGGACTTAGTAATCCATTAGCCTTCTTTGAATAAATTCACTCTCGGGAAGGTCGCGACAGTGCCCATGCCCAAATCTGTCAAGGTTGTGCTTTGAACCTAGTGAAGTGGACCTAAACCCTGTGCCCAGACCCAGGTCCATTTAGATTGGGCTTGGGTCCTTAGTGCCCTTGCTTAAGTCCATCGAGGCCAAGCCCTAGTCCTTAGTGCCTGGGCCAGGCCTGACATCAATGGATCGAGGTGTGGGCACAAGGGAAGCGGGCATTTGCACAGAAGTCCTGGCTTGACCTCAATCAACCTAGGCTCAAAAGTTGAGGACTCAGCACGAGCGTTGAGGACTCGAGTCTAGCCTCGATATTACGGGGCTGGTGTCCTAGACATGGGTGTCTTCAACCCAACCTTGATGGACTTGGGTGTGGTGGCTAGGGTCTCAGGCATGACCTAGATGGACCCTAGCCAGGACGCTAGAGCCTCGAATTTGGAAATGAGCGTTGGGGTTTTTGTGCCCAAGTTTAGAGTTTCTAGTTTAACCGTTGTTAGCTAATCATATTTTGCAAAATGATTTTTGAATTTTTAAGGAGAAAATTATTTTTTGAATTTAAGCTTTGGTAATTTTCTTTTTGTTGACTAGGAAAATATTTTCAATTAACTCATTTTTTTTAAGTGCAAACACTAGAAAATGAGGAAAATAATTTCTCGAAAAACTTTTTCAGCAAAACAAATAGAGCCTAAAGATCATAATTATGGCCTTATTCCCTTAACTTTAGGTCAAATTGCAATGTGCCCCAAATTTTTTTCTTTTTTCTAAAGAGAAGTCCCTACTTTTGACTCTAGTCCTAAATCTACCCATGCATCCAAGCATCGCTACTAGTTTCTTTAAAATTATCAATGTCAAGGCTAATTAGAGATCCATTAATTTTATATGGAATAACAACAACTTTCTCATGTTGATTTTCTTGAAAATACCAGTGATAATTTTTTATACATGGGCAAAATTAGGATTAGAGTAAAATTTGAGAATTTTTTTAGACAGAAAAAAAGTTGGTGATAGAAGTTGTTTTTTTTTTTTTTTTTTTTTTTTTTTTTTTTTTGAGAATTAGCCCATACGATTATTCAAGCCTACATGTCCAGAGAAAACACTACAAGAAACATGAGTGTTTTGGGAATGAAAATCTCTGGCGATGAGTGGTACCATAATGGTTGATTATAGCAGATCAGTCCTTTGGCAACCAAAGTATCAACACTGTTTTAATGAGTAATATCCATTCAGGTTGCCCGGTGGCCACCTTTTTGGCTTGAGAAATGGGAGATGGGGAGTTTGTGGATGAGGGAGTAGAGTTTCACAACCTACGCGTGGAATTATAATCTTTTCACATGATAATGTCTTTTTGGTGCCTTAGGTCTAAGCAAATGTGACGGAATTACATTTTTATCGCCTTTTATTGAGTGGAAAAAAAAGCCTAAGGCGACGAATTCGTCATTGCGTATTCGTATCCAATATTCATTTTCTAGTCATCGACTAGATTTGATGTCAATGCTTGACTATTTTCTACATATTTATACAAATTGTTAAATTATATTTGAAGAATTTTCTACTCTATCTTTATAATATCGTTTAAATATTGTAAATTACTATATAAAATCATATTTAGGGATATAATATCATAGAACAAAAAGAAAACTAACTCAATAGTGCATTTAGATTTAATGCAATGTGAAATTACTCGTATTGTCCAGAAGCATGTTGAAACTTTTGACGTGTTAACACTAGTTGTCGTGCAATAAACGTGTATTATGTGTTTATTGTGGTAAATAGGTTAAGTATCATAATGGCAACATGTTTGATGATTGTCTTAGTCATGTTGTATCATGTGACATGCTTCATTAGAATTGTTGAGGCAATTTGACATGTTTATTAAACGCATCATATTGGCCATATTCTTGTTATGCATTTATCAAAACTTGACACGACACGTATTGACAGTCCCAGCAAAGCAATAGATTAACACGGACAATCTAGCCCACAAACACACACACACACTTGGGTGAGAGTGTGTTTGTTTCAAGGAAAGAGAATGATTTGAAAAACACTTTAAAAAGAATGATCACTTATATTGCTTACAAAAATAATTGAACGAAAAATATTTTCATCGTCTATGGAAATGTTTAAACATAAATTATATCTTTGATGAAATATTTTTCGTTAACTAATTATTTAAATTAATATAAATGACCATTTTTTGAAAAATATTTTCTAAATAATTTATTTTTAGCAAAATAAATAGCTTAAAGTTGGATTGTTTGTCTTTTGCTATTTTCTCTTGCATCGGCTGAATAACGACCAATTAACAAAAGTAATCCAATGCTCAAATCAATTTTCTTTTGGGTGCACAAATTGGGATTTGCGTTGAAAATATTCATGAAAAATGCATATCGAGCTCAATTGCACTGGCAAACATCTTTGTCTATCAATTGGTTCTTTAATTTGCTCAAATCTTCTCGAGACATGCATGCTTCTTGATATTTTATTAATTCAATTCCTTAGATGCATGAAAATTTCCCGTGCAAAAGAGACATTTCAATCATTAATTTTGTATTTGTACTAACACCACAATTGCTTTAGAAAATCAATGCTTGATAAAATTGGGCATAACCTTTTATGGTAGCCTTGTATTGTCTAGAGATGCATCTATCGATAAAAGCATCATAATTATCTGTAATTTACAAAATTGAATCCCTTAACTCTGCTTTCAATTGTTAGGTACCCTACTTTAATCTCTTTAACTGATTAATTCCAGTTACACGCCGGCGTTGATAGTGTGCCGCTTAGAGCATCCTACGTGCCACATAAACTTTGATGAAGAAAAGCTTTAAAAAAACACTGATAAAAATGGGGATAAAATTCAAATGAAATGTTAGAAGGAAGAAAAAATAAGTAGGTCAATATGGTGGCGGCGTTAATACACTCTAGATGTATAGATTTTACTAAAATATTAAAGAACTAGGCATTATATGGAGGTAACTTACACCTCTCCTCCTACAAATATAGCAGCGAATAGAAGTGACTTCGAATTTTTATGCTCATCATGAGATTCTGCTTTTAGCGTTTGGAGTTTGGATTTTATTCGAAATCCGACGTTTTTTATATTCTGGTGAGAATAAAAATATATAATATCCATTCTAGCTATAAAGGTAGAATGGGTGCTTAATCTTTTTAAGTCTAATCCAATTACTGATTTATGACTTGTTTGTCTTCACTTTGACAAAAGAGCAAAAAGCCTTTTTCTTTGGCTTTTCATCCAACACTCAAATCATTATTCAACTTTTAGAAAATGATGGAAAAAATTAAATGTGAATTGACGTGTCCAAATTTAAGTGTTGTGAATTTTTCAGAAGTTATAATCGAAGTGCACGTGTTGCCGGTGGATTATGTAAAAGTAAAGGTCAAACCTGAAAATGCCATTACAACAAAAGCTCGCTGGGTGTTCTAGATTTTCTATAGAGCAAGGCTCTGTTTGTTTGATGAAAAATTTAATATTTTTGAAAAATATTTTTTAGAAAAATGACAATATTTTCTAAAATTTAGCTAAAACCTGAAAATGAAATAAAAAATATTTTCCATCATTAGGTATGGAAAATCTAATTTGATTTTCTTAAATAGACACTTACTATCCGGACGTTGGTAATTTGCGCATAGGCAACTCGAAACCAGATATTGGCACTAGAGTCTCGAGTATAATTGCAAAGGGCTTGGATCCGAGCTTTGGGGATTGAGGCATAGGCACCTTCATCTCGTCCCGGACTTTGATGGTCCCAGGTGTGGGGCATCGGGGTTGCGAGCTTGAACTCGATGGATTTGGGCATAACCTTTGTGGACCTAGGCACGACCTTTGTGGATTTGTCCCTAGTGTTGAGGAATCAAGCTCGTGTACTAAGATTCCATGCTCGACCTGTGTGGACCCTAGGTGGCGGGGCTTCGGGCCTGGCATTGATGGATTTAGGTGTGAGCGTTGGTGGCCTAGGCACAAGCCCCAGAGATTGAAGCTGTGCATTGGGGTCCTGGGCATGGGCATCGGGGTCACAAGCTCGGCTTCAATGGACTTGAGTGCTTGAGAACTGGTTGTGGACGCTAGGCATATGGGAACTAGTGCTCGGATTTCTGTGCCCAAGCGTAGAGTTTCGGGTCAAGCATTGATACCTAATTATATTTTGAAAAATAATTTCTGAATTATTAAAGACGAAACTATTTTCCTAAATTTAAGCATAGGTTTTTATTGACTCATTTTTTTTTTTTTTTACGGAAAATGTTATCTTGGAAAATATTTTCCATAAAAAATAGAGGTAGAAAATTTTCTTTTTATGAATATATGATGCACGGTGATATATGCCTATTCATCAAGATATATTTAGAGTCCATTTGATTCGCGAAAAGCTCATGTTATGAAGAAATATTTTTCAAAATATTATAACTTTTTATATTATTTACAAAAATGTACGAACGAAAATTCTTCATATTATTTAATTTTCGTGAAATAAACATTATCTTTAGAGGGCAATATTATTCTCATGAATTGAGAATTAAATGGAGATCCTGTTAAGAATTGCAGTTGATTACTGCTTATGTATGTCTATATTGTATTTCCCAAAGAAACCCAAAAAGTATTTCTCACCAATCACTCTCGTGATGGAAACTATGATGTGATTGCGCGGGGAAGATAAGCGTGGATCGGTAATTGGAAGGCGAGAGGAACGCTTGGACGCAATTCTCACCACATACTTTGGCCGTCTTAATATCAACGGTTTTGGGAAAGGAAAATAATACAAACGTACCACTTCATTTTTGAATTTTAGTTTAATATATAATATAATTTTTAAATTTTTTACTTATTTAATATAGTCATTGAAGTTTTTTTTTTTTTTTTTTATATGTTCAATTTAATATTTGGAGATTGCATCGAATTGATTAAAAGTCTGATGAGCATATTTGTGTAATTATCCCTTTTTGTGAATCTTAGAGTTCTTGTCTTTATTTTAATTTTATTTTGGAACTTTCATAAATTTAACTATGATCATCTTAAAAAGTCACAGTTCATTGAAGCTTAGAGAAAGGCCAATGAAGTACCGTTTTCAAGGTGATTTATGGAATCCTCCTTCAAGTTTGTTAGCCTAGGAAGTGCTTATCTAAAAACTTTCGGAGAGCCAACCAAAAAATTCATATATTCAAAAATCATAATATCGTCCATCCGTCTATTTCTTGAACTTCACTTTATTCTATCCAAGTGGATGGAATAATTTTGCGGGCTACAAAGATATACATTTTTTCACCGGAAGATATTCCACCTGGCATGAAGCGCGACAAAGTTTTGATGGAAGATCCAAATCACGCCTTCTTATCTCAGAATTTTGTCTTCCCAGTTTGTGAGGTTGAAATGGACAAGCTCGTATTGTGATTGCTCGTTGGTATGATCAAAAGGCCTAACATGACCTTTCTCTTGAAACTTTTTTAAAAAAATAAAAATAAATACCCTTGTTGTTAAGGGAATTTTTGTGCAAACCTAGACACTTTGTTATATTGATAAAATCATAATATTACTTCATAAACAAGCACCTCCATAATTGATATGTTGCCCCGTCTGCGTAAACAATTTTTCCTTCCTTTTTTTTTTTTTTTTTTTTTTCCCGATCTCTTTTTTGTGTTCAATTATTTTGAAGACCGCGCAGCCCCATTGGGTGCGTCATTCTTTTTTGGCTGGTTATGCCAAAACTTTTCTGGTTATCATAGGTCTTGTGGATACCAATCACGTAACACGGAAACCTGTCGGGAATCATGATTTGACCTTCTCAAGAAGGCAAAATTATTAAAAAATTCATAAACCTATGTATAGCGGTAATGGCATTAATGAATTTTTTAATTTTGTCAGTTTAATTATAAATTTATTCAATTATAAAATTTTCAATTATACTTATTTAGTTCCAAACCATTTGACAATTTATTAATTTAGTTTTTAACCTTCTTATATGGCACAACTATGTTGACATGTATAATTTTTCTTTTAATTTTATAATTTTTTTTTGAACCTTTCTCCTATTTTTCTTTTTATTTCTTTTTCCCCTTATTTCCTCCGCCAATGTTTGTGCCATGTAAGACGGTTAGCGTTGATTGGACCCATCAGCAATTTTCGACCAAAACAACTACAATGTAATTATTAAAAGATTTATGCTAAATTGACAAATTATCAAAATGTTTAGAACTAAATTGATAAGACTAAAATGGTCATTGTAAAATAGGTTTACGACTAAATTGACACAATTTAAAAATTTAAAACTAAATTACTCGTCACATAATAACTTTAGGACTTTTTGGACAATTATCCCTCCCATTATTACTCATTCCCGAAGTCATTCTTAGTTTTCTATTCGCTGTAGGATTGCATTGGAATATTCTAAAAATTTAAGTTGTTAAAGGAATGCTTAAAGAAAGTAGAAAACGAAGCAAGATGGAGCATTGTAGCATGTCCATCTACATCCCTGACTACATCAGTTGTCAACATAGTTGCTGGCACCGTTTCCACCGGTGGTTGATCTCGTTTGAGACAAGCAACATCTCTGTCTCTGTCTCTCTCTCTCTCTCCGTCGAGTGCGGTATAATAAGGTGTACATCGCGCATCGGCGGTCCCCAACCGCCCGGCTCCTCGCCGGACACCCTTGACTAGGACAGGACTCCAGGTACGGCGATCCTCTGCACTGCTAGGTCAAGATGTGATCGAGGGAGATCGAAGGAGAGAAGCCAGAACTAAAAACTCGATCGCTTCTCTTTCTCTTGTTGTTCTGCTGGTCCACGGGACCACATAGAGAAAGTAATAATGAAGATTTACGCAGACAATATCAGGATTTCCGTCCAGAAGATTAGGAGATATTTAACGTAGATTTTTCTCTCTCTTTTGCTGGCGGTGGTACATCGATGGCCACGAAACATTTCGACGGTCCAGATGTTAAGATTCCTTGGCAATGCAATCTCTATTCGTGATCATTCCTGCCTCGCGTTGATAATTATCCCAATGATTGGATGATCTATCATCTCTTTTTTTCCCCCTTAAAAGCTTCTCCATTCATCATTTCATTTCATTTTTCGGCTTGCAGACATCATAATAGGATTCGGAGGAAATCACTTGTTTCTTTCTTTCTTCGATGCTATTTTGGAAGATTAGTAAATGGGGTGGTGCTTAACTATGGCATGGATCCAATACTAGGGGTGAGCATATTCTGGATGGGCAGTTCCCTAGATTTGGAAACCACCCACTAAATATCGATTCCAGAAAATTGGAATTGGGAACTGCCTATTGATTTCATAAATCCACTTGGTCCGGTCCGGTTCCCAGGTGGACTGATAGAATTGATCCTATCGAGCTTCACGCTTAGCACTATAATATGTAACAAAAAATTACACAACGAAATTACCTCATTAAAGATACTTCCAATTAGAGCTAATGAACCAACAATATTAGTATGTTAGGAAGTGTGTAAGAAAGAGAACACACTCACCAAACTTGTTATAAGTGGGCAAAAGTAGACAACTATCTAACATAAATACTAGTAAGTAACTAAGGAGTTTAGGATTTTCATTTTTTAAATTAAAAATTAAATATATTATATAAATTATTGGTTTGGTAAGGTGGGCGGTTCCACACTTTGGAATTAGGAATCGTACCAATATCCACTAGTTCCAATGAGAACCAGACCGATTTTCTTAGGAACTATTGCTTCTTGGGCAGTTTGGTCTAATTCTGGATTTTTTGGGCGGCTCCTGATTCTTTTACATACCCTTATGACACATGTACCAGTCTGTCTACGATGTTATATGTGGTGAGTCTGTTTCCGAGTTTGGTGGGTCCCACCATACTAGATGGAGTAGGCATTGCAAGTCAATAGAATCTAGTGCATGCAATAACTCCTCTCGTACATAAGGCCACATAAGGCCACATTTTATCTTCATTTTCAATAAATATCCATTTGTTTGAAAGAAAACTATTTAAAAATAATTACTGTCTAACTTTTCGATACTTGGATGATGAAAAGCTAGTGCTTTTGTGTTTGCATCAAAACTTACTTTGGTCATCGACATGAGTAAACACGTGGCTATATGATAGTCGGTCATTACTACTATATACGTGAGCCATTGTTGGCAACCGAAAGAGTGGTTTATATTAATATACATCGATGCCCATAAATTAGTTGTTAATGCCAATTGTCATAGAAAGACTAATCGGTAAGGATACTAATGAAAAATGAATGATGAGTTACTGATTGAGTTACGGAACGAAGACTGAATGTCTGAAGGGTGCTAGGAAATAGTTATAATATTTTAATTTGAAATAACTCGTAGAAAGAGTAATAAAGTCTAGCATATCATGAAGAAGAGATAAAGGCGGAAGATCAAGGTGCCATTCTAAAGGAGTAACCACTTAAAATAGATCCCAACATCATGAGAACATGTGATCGAGATTCTCACAGATAAGGAGACATGGCTAAAATTGCAGAAGAACTGCTTTCGAGCAAATATGTCATAAGCACTATAAATACCATTGCTCAACTACTGGAAGCCCCCTACGCACAAACAAAACAAACACGTGTATCTTTTGATTCTTGCACTGTGGTTATAGTTTTCAAATTTGTGTTTAAACTCCGGTATATCTTTTAATTGTAGTTTCCAGGTTTGCGTTGTCGATTAAATTTCAACATTACATATTTACGTTATAAAGGGAAGTTGTATTTCTCCAATCTAAATTTATTGTTTTCGGTCAACAAAAAATGTTTTCCTTAATTATAGATGGATTAAGTTTTCGTCATCTAAATATTGAAAAGTTGAAGAATGATTTTCCTTGGTGCGAACCTACCCTAATTTTTCATTAATTTTCCCTTGGGCTTCTCGAGTGCATGCCGCAGTCGTCACACGGTTTCATACCATGTTCACATACTTTAGCAAGCCCACTTCACGGCATTGGGCCTAAGCTGAATATCTTACTCTGACTGGTCCGAGTCATTTGAGCAAAAAAAGGTGAAGGGAGCTTACATAGCATTTTTATGAACAGTGGGCTCGCGTAGAAATTACCCATCAAACTTTTAATCGAGCAATTTCGATGATCCATCGGTGCGAGCGTAGAAACCCGATCGCTTGGAGGTTCCGAGGGGTGTTAACAGTTTGGGTTCTTTGAAAATTTGAACCCAACCGTTTGGGCGTGCATTAGCTATGAATTGAATCACAACCCAAACTAGAGATTCGGTTTGGTTCGATTTTCTTATTTTGTAATGTTAAGAAGAGGTTTAGTGATAAAGAAGAGAGATCGTGTAAATTATCATAGGAAAAATGACACAAATAGCTCCTGAACTTTAGCCCAATATGCAATTTAGTCTCTAAATTTTTAATTTGTTCAATATAGTCCATGAACATTAGCCCATCGTGCAATGTGGTTCATAAAATTTTAATTTATTTAATGCAGTTTCTAAAATTTCGATACACGTTCAATACAATTTTTAAACTATATGAAAATATTTAATGTGATTCATAAATTTTTAATTTGTTCAATAGTAGGAACTACATTAAACATTTTCATACAGTTAATAAACTATACTGAACATGTACTAAAATTTTAGAAATCGCATTGAACAAATTAAAAATTCAAGAACTATGTTACATATTGGGCTAAAGTTCAAAGACCACATTGACTAATTTAAAAGTTTATGGATTAAATTGTACATTGGATCAAAGTTCAAGAACTGTTTATGTCATTATCCCATTATAATATTAAGAAAATGGACAATTTTCAATAATCGAATCGGAATAGAAAATGATTATGTTTTTCATTATATGAATTGAAAGTCGAACCAAACCAAAAATGCATAAAAATTCAATTCGGTTTGATTTGGTTCCGGTTTTTCAATTCGGTGCTAACATTTTTGGTCCTACCACCTAAAGACCCATGAAATATCCTGCAAAATCCTAGGAGAGACGACCGAGGCCGCTAGCTCAAGGGTTGAGTTGGCTCCGGACATGCCCTGTGAAGTGTAAGGACAAGGCGGTGGACCTCGGGAGGAGCATCAAGAAGCTCGGACAAGACGACCCGAGAAGAGTGATCCACTCGCTCAAAGTGGGGTTGGCTCTCACGCTTGTCTCCCTCATATACCACGTGAGGCCCTTCTACGACAGCTATGGGATTTCTGGAATGTGGGCTGTGCTCACAGTCACTGTCGTCTTCGAATTCACCGTTGGTAAGCCTCGTGCAATCAAATATGTCTCGTTATAAACAAAGGGGGAGAAACGAAGACATTCCTCCTTTACTAGCGAAGCATCAGCTTTGCAGTAGCACTATTAGTTGCGCAACACATGCACAACCATGTTAAAACTGCGACTAATGGATCCTATGTGCGTCATGCACAATTGACTAATATAGACTTTAAAATGATAGTGGATGCCACGTGAACTTTTCCACCTGATCCCAAATTGAAATTACTTTTTCGTTTGGCAGGTGCCACCCTGAGCAAAGGTCTGAATAGAGGCTTTGCAACATTCTCAGCTGGTGCTCTAGGCGTTGGGGCACAACATTTAGCATGTCTTTTCGGAGAGGAAGGGGAGCCCATTGTCCTTGGGGTCCTCGTTTTCCTACTAGGTATTTGCCATACTCCTATGGGCATTACTAGCGATGGCTCGTACTCATTACATTGACATTCATTTATAATGATGTGGCGAAACAACATTGGACGCTGAAATAAACGAGACTAAAACAAATTGATGAACTCGTTTTTAAACATGTTACCCGATACAATATTGTCCGATCACTTAAAAGATTAAACTGAGTAGATAGTCTTAGAGGATCCGGGGTTTCTCTGATTTCGTCACTAATGGGGCACGATAAATTCCCTCACCCACGTTACAGTTAGATTCAAGTTGTAACAGAGCAAAAGCGGAGCATATTATTATTTAGGTAGAGAATGAAGCTGAGATTGTGTTAGTCTTGACATCTTACATTGGTGAAATTATCGACAATTTCAGCTGGAGCAGCTACATTCACTAGATTCTTTCCCCGGATAAAGGCGAGGTACGACTATGGCATCCTGATATTCATCCTCACATTCAGCATGGTGACCGTCTCGGGCTATCGAGTAGAGAAGCTGCTCGAGCTAAGCTCATGAGAGGCTCTCGACCGTCATAATAGGAGGAGCAACCTGCATAATCGTGTCCATTTTCCTTTGCCCGGTCTGGGCCGGCGAAGATCTTCACAAGCTCATTATCCTGCACCTGGAAAAGCTCGCCATTTTCCTTGAAGGTAATTCGAAAGCTTAAGATAACATCTTGAAGAGATCGACAGTATACAACAAACATGTAGTGAATTCGATAAATATTGAGATTGAGAGTGAAATACCTGTCACTGTCTGGCAGGATTTGGAAGTGAATATTTCCAATCGGTGAATGAAGATAAACCTATGATCTCCACAGAGGAGAAGACATTCCTTCTGGGGTATAAGAGCATTCTTACATCCAAGAGCATGGAAGAATCATTGGCGAGAATCTCTCTGTCTCTGTCAACCTTACCTTTGAGTTTGCTAGTGCCATGCAGCATCGGCACACTGCGTCAACATGTACCTTCTGCTACTAAAAAATGTATCTTTTTACACCTGATACGATGAATCGACACGTGATTGCTTCTTTCCTACTTTTTCCATTTGTTTATAAGAAGGACAATGGTTGTGTGAATTTGCAGGCGAATTTTGCGAGATGGGAACCTAGACATGGGCGCTTCCAGTTCCGCCACCCATGGAAGCAGTATTTGAAGATTGGACCACTCGTCCGTCAATGTGCTTACCGAATTGAAGCTCTCAATGGCTACCTCAACTCTGACATCCAAGTAACAATTCGTATTATGCTTGATAATAGTGTTCATTTGCATGCCATTGTCGCATGAGTCCTTATTGTCATGCATGGAAAAGCGACATTTTTTCATTGCAGCTTTATTGCATGATCACGGGTTAGGTGGAATGAAAAAATTAATTACAACTTGCTGCATTCACTCCAAAGAGAACGATATTTCGAAAGATCATTCAGATTTTTCAAAAATGGAAGTTTTCTCAATATAAAACATGTACTAAGAATAAATTTAAAAAAAAAATGGAAGTTTTCTTAATATAAAACATGTACTGAGAATAATAAAAACGATAGGAACATGTTCTCTTCTGTGCATTTAGTGGAACTCCATTAACTTATGCAAGTTCTTCCCAATCAACGACTCACGACAAATATGCAAATGTGCAATGCAGGCGCCTCCGGCATTTAAGAAGAGAATTCAGGAACCATGCTTGAACATAACTTCAGAATCAAGCAAGGCGTTGACGATGCTTGCCTCGGCCATTAAACTCATGACCGACCCTTCCCTGGCAAGTCTCCACCTGCACAACTCCGAAATTGCCGTCGATAACCTCAAGATTCTGCTTAAAACCACGTCGTTCGAGGACGCAGAACTGCTTTCGATTGTCCCTGCCGCTACCGTTGCTTCCATATTGATTCAAGTGGCGAAATGTGTCGAGGAAATCTACCAAGCCGTCAACGAGCTTTCCCACTTAGCGAATTCGAATTTCAAGAGCGCGGTGAAACCAAAGGTGTCACCAGAGAAACCACAAGCGCAATTGCTAATACATCTAGGGGTTGTGAAACCCGCCGTCGATAGTGGTGGCAACAAGGGCGACATCGTAGTCACAGTGCTTGATGATAAAATTCCAGAAAATGAAAATAATTCTCGGGCTAATTATCCTGACCAACCCTTGTAAATATTGATCGTCGCTAACATGTGAACCGTGCCTCGATGATGGAAGTCATGTAAATGTCATGTCGTCGAAGAATGAACTCCAAAATCTCAGCCTGAAGAGGGGAGATGATAATGGGGGCACAAATTTGTAATGAAACCTTCCTTTTTTCTGCATCTCCATTATCTTGTCGTTGGTGTCGCGAAAACATTGGTGTATTCCGTACGTGCGTTAGACATATCATGTGGACCTCAGCTCTTGCAAAAAGGAAAAATCAATTATATTGGTCAATTCGTCAAAGTACTTTGGCCAAAAAAATCTTGAGAAGTCATTGATATTACATTCGTTAAATGGAGAGAAAACAACCGCTACTTTAAATTTTCTCTTCAAAAAAATTTCCACTCAATTTTTCATTCCCGTCGTTATCACACATTTCCTAAAGGAAACGTGAGAGTATAAGCACTACGCCTTGGGCAATTGTGACTATCATTCACTGAATCTACCGACTACCAAGTAAACTAAACCTTATGCCATATAATAATGATGATAATAACGACAACAACAACATAGATTCCTTACAGTAGTGTACAATTACCTTAAAATGATCAAAGTACTCCTACTTTTAGAGGGGTTTACCTAGAAAATCTAAACCTAAATCAAATTCCTCTCTCTCTCTCTCTTTCTCTCTTCCTCCCCTCTGCCTCCACTGCCACCGCCACCGCATAAATCAGTCACCATTACTTGGAGGTTGGCCGGCCTCAGGATGCCCTCCGATTTGGGTTGCCCAAGGTCGACGACCTCCGATCTAAGGTCGTGCGAGTAACAGTAAGCTGTGGTCAACAAGTCAAAAGGCAAAAGCGAAAGAAAAAAGCCTGGACTAGTCAAAGCAAGGAAAGAGCGGCTGAAATGAAAGGAAAGAAAAGGAGAGCATACAGCAAGTAAAGAAGAAGAAAAGAAAGAAAGAGAAAGAAGAAATAAAGGGGAAAGGAGTACATGCCATTGGGGGCCTCACCAAGCCGAATTTAATTCGATTTAAAACGCTTCATAAGAATTTAAGCCCTTTGTTTGTCTAATCAGTAGTGAGAGTAATGGCGTAAGAAAGTTTGTTGTGTGGGTGGCCCGCATGTCATGGGAGTGGTTGTTATACGCGTTAGTGGTTTTTCGATAATGTTAGCCGTTCTTGAGGTTTCTGGTCGACCTGTAGTGAGCATTTTGACTATGAAATAGTGTAGTTTAGTGTCAACTAAAGTAGAGTTTTACTTGGTTTCGACGTCGATTCTCATTTTATTGATAGGATTACAACATCGTCGACTCGTAAAGCTACTTTGTTTGGTTTTGGGCACTCTTAGGTAAGTGATGTTGATCTCTTCTTAGGTTTTGTAAAACTTATTATATGTTGAACTAAGAAGAGCATATTTATTGGATAAAGCTGATTAGGTGTTTACTACTTTTTTTGTTTATTATGAGATAGTTTGATATCTTTTCTTGAACGTGATGTATACTACTTTGTGAATTTGATTTTTTAGATAACTTCTAAAAGGTTTTGAGAAATACTTTATGAAAAAATATTATGACCAGTGATCTAAGTTGCGAAAGATTATGCGTTTTGAGATTGGTCAATGCAATGAACCAACACATTTGGTGAAATTAATCAATTGACTTGACCATTAATGTTTGATTATGGTGGGAATTAAATGAGTATTTCTAATATGTATAAAGTTTTATTGAAATGAAACAATTTATATTTGGAGTATAAGTTTCTAATATTGCTTTATATATATGTATAATGGTTATTCGATTTGCTTAAAAGAGATGTACTCCTCACTGCACTATCCTTGTGATTCATTTTAAAATACTTTTCAAGTTTTTCGCTTTGTGATAAACAAAATGAGAGTGTTCACATTATCTTCAGGGCATTTTGATAGAGAGATTTTTAATTATGACCTTAGGTAGTTGTACATTTCTGAGCTGTATATGACTACGATGAGTTTGTTGAGTTTAGTTGTTAGTTAGAAACGTACATATTCTTTTTTATGGATTATAGAAAATCTAACGTTGTAAACAACCTACTAATTTATCATACGTATATGTATATGTAGATGGAGATATATATATATTTTGATAACATATTGTTGGTTTCTGTTTGAGGCAGTGTCTTTCGGGTCAAAGAATGGTGGTATCTTCCGCCATTCTTGCTGGTTTCAAGGTGCGACAATGCGATTTTAATTGTGAGGGCAAAAACAAAGGGACGGCAATCAAGGGGTGGAGAATAACATAGGTCCCATTCGAGTTGAGTCGGCGAGAGAAGGGCAGAATTAGGAAAGAAGAAAAGGAAAGGAAAAAGGACATACCATGTACCACAGTAGATGAAGACATTTTAAAATTCAAAAATAATGCTCATTGCCTTCAAAGTAGCATGTTTGCTTGAGCTTTGCTGACATTATGGTATTTTGACTACTATGAAAATAATAGTTTATTATGAGTCACAGATTCTTGAATGAGTGATCCCCATAATAATTTATTATTATTATTTCGTTAATTTTTTGTGGTCCAAAATATATTATTTTTTCTCATAATAAATTAAAGGCTGTCGCCTAATCATTTCTCGGTTTACTTTTATACATTAGGAATATAACTATTGTATAAAGATCAGTCTCTCTCCCTCTCCAAATTCTTCTAATCATAAAAGATAATCATCCTTAAACATCTGTCCATACTTCAATAAAATACAATTTTCTACTTCATTTAGATTAAACGTATGATCTGGAGAATAATTCGCATCTCGAGTCGAATCCCAAAACTCTATCGTCATTTTCAAAACTTGGCATCAAATTACTGAATCCCTATTGAGTGTATAATACAATATTATATTAAAATTAATATAATATTTATTGAGTCAGATGGAAAACAATAAAACCACATGCCTCCTTTCTGCTTTACCTTCTAATAACCCACTTATTGTACTTTGAAGTCAAGCTCAAAACTCAAAATAAAAGTATAGCAGCGCACAATCGAAAACGAATTTGAGTTTGTCGTACGAGTTTTGATTCTTGAGGGTTTTCTTTTTCTTTTTCTTTTTTTCTTTAGGAATAGTCTTGACTACCTTTCCCATGTGTACCATAACCATTTAGATACGGAGACCTTTCTGAAGATACAAGAAACGAAAAGGGCGACGAAAACGGGCAACTTAAAGGCGGACATGCAGTGGATTTGAACATCATGCTGATAACATTTCAAATGTATCTTGCATCATATTCCATTATCTTTAGTTCATACTGATTGACTATGCTACGAGGGTATCAGAACAAGTTTGCTACTCCAAAAAGGATGAAAGAATTGAAAAGTAAAGACGGCTTAATCCCATACTACATCAGATCATTAGGTTATACATGATAAGTTGCTAGTCAAACCGACAACACCATCAATCGAGATGAACATTTCCTTCTACAATTCGTTTTGACTTGTCGATATCAGCATGATGACAGCTGGGAATAACTTTTCAAGGGTAATATAGATTGTTGGTCTCTGAACTTCATTTCGTTATTCAATGTCATTTCTAAATTTTCCATTTATACAATTTAGTCGTGAAATTTCAAAGATCGAATCAATTTGATCCCTTTGTTAAATAAAACAACATGTTGAATGTCTTTTTTTTTTCTCGACATGGACTACTAACTTAACGATAACTAGTCCAGATAAAATGCTACGGACCATCACATCGTGTTTTCCGAATTGCTCGCACTCCCTCTCCATTTCTCGCTGCCTCCCTAGCCCGTGCGAGGTGCTCTCCTGCACCTCGGCCTCCATCGCAATCAAGATTTCGTCAAGCTCAAGGTCGGCTTCGAGATCACAGCGATTGCAAGGCAATCTCTGAGCCTTCCAATCTGGAGGCTGCGTTCAACCTCGAAATTTGGAAGCTTAACCCCTCTAGAATAGAATGCTTTGATGGAGCTAGCAGTATCATCTAGAAGGAAGAATAGGTGAATTTGAATCTACTTGACCATTTAATGAGGAAATAAAAACAATCAAAATAAGTATTGTCAGAGTCAAGTGAAATCTAAATATGAATTCGATTTTCACCGTAACACAAAAGTCAAAGTCCAAATATTGACAGTGATGTGATGATATATATTGGTGTACATCTATCAGAAATAGCAAACAATAAATTAGAGATAGAGAAAATTGCACACTTGAGTAATAGTCTTCAAGTAAATAATAGGTCAATCACTCTTTTCATTACCCCTCAAGGATTACAATTTGTAGCTCACAAAGACAACTATAGAAGATCAAAGTTTTCTCAGAGTTTGGAATTTTTTACTCTAGATCTCTTTGTACTCTTCTACATTTTGGTCTCCTTTTATACCTCTGCAACTCCTAATCTATCCGTTGGACAATCTTCAGAGGATCATTCTCTAATCAATCCGTTGGACGAAATCCATAAAGAAGATTAAGCATCCATTAGGAGATAAAATCTGATTCCCCAATGATTTGGTCGCCCATACAATCAAATCTTCGGTGTCTATAAGTAGAGTCCTTTAACTAAGGAAAGCAACTTGTGTTTTTAACTATTGTCAATTAATCTTGATGTCTTGCATAAAAGATTTCATAGCAAAACTATCCTTAAGATTGAAGATTTATCATTACTTTCTATATAGAAAATCCTAGCCAAATTACTAACCATGTTGGTGTGATCAATGGGACTTGCGTCCGAATATATGTATATATATAGATTTCAGATTTTGATGTCGTCCAGCTATAGTAGACTCAAAAGATATTTCACGATCTTGATGATCTCCACATGCAAGCTTTGCCAATATCCATGTTGTTGTAGCCTCTATGAAGCACCGACACTCTCCAAAAGTTTTTGTGTAGTGTCAGACACTTTGACACATGTCCAACACTCTTCAACATGCTCAAACACTCCGGAAACACGTGTCGGATAACTTTCTCGACACTCTCCGACACTCAAGTCGGAATTCTGACATACAAGTTTTCGACACGTAATTTCGATATTGAGGTCAATTTTAAATATTCAATAAATAAGATGTCAAAATATATGTGTGAAAAAATAAAACACAATAATAAAAATAATAAATAGAGAAAGAATAAATACCTAGTATTATTTTCTCTTTTGACTCCCACTTTCTGTGATACATAATTCTCCCATTAAGTTTTTTTCTCCTCTTCCAGCATATCTAACATGCGAGTCCAAAATATGGATCATTTTTTTTCTCCAAGTTTTATGAATTATTGAAATAGAGTTAAAATTTTCAGATTGAAACAATGAATGATATTAATATATGGCGGATTAATGTTTTTAGTGATTCAAGTTAATTTGATTGGAATAATTATAAAAATGATAAATATATAAATATATATTTAATATACAACATATCCCAACGTGTCAGAATTCTCTATATTTTTAGAAACGACATGTCGGCGTATTGTGTCGTGTCATGTTGTGTCGCGTGTTGCATGTCAGTGTCGATGCTACTTATGTTGTAGGATGATATCCAAGACATAATTATCTTCAAACACGATATTTGGACAAACATTAGATAGAGTTTGAATAACTTCAAGATATAGGCTTCTATTCATGATCGCGACGTACAAACAGCAAATATATTGATCTGAATAAACTTCTCTTCATCAGTATTTCCTATAAGAGGATGCTTCTATGCAATTATTAGATTCAAGAAAAATCAAGGAAGGTTTTGTGAACTCGAAAATCTAATAGTAGGTTTTCCCACCTGAGAGAGAGAGAGAGAGAGAGAGAGAGAGAGAGAGACGAGAGGGTGGAAAGAGGTGTTAGCTGGGTTCACTCCTATGTGGAGGAGACCCAATGAGTTGCAAGCCCAAAAAGGGCTTGAGCCCATATAATAAGTTATATGAGGAAACATGGTTTCTCACTATCTATATAAAGTGATAGCCGCAAAAGGAAATAGTAACAAGAGAAAAGAGAAAGCAGAAAATGCGGGGTTGAGGCAATATCTGATTTACATCAAGCTGGCTTCGGAGGTCGATTCGTGGTCCGATTGAGCTGAAATTTTGTCAGCATGTTCGTGACGCAATCTTCTCGAATCTGAACGGTTTGATTTTCGTTTGAAGCTGCCTACATCAGGTTTTTCGTGGATTGATCAAAACATGCGTTTTTGGTCAGATTTATCTTTGATCTCTTGTGAAGTTTATGTGTATTGCCAAGAATTATGTTCTTGAGGTCTTTGCTGCTATGTACCTCTAGTATTTGCTAGAGAAGAACAATTTTATTGATAGTGAAGAATTTTGGGTGGACTCCGGTCCCGTGGTTTTTTATCTCCTCACATCGAGGAGGTTTTCCACGTAAAAAATCGTCTTGTGTTCGTGTGCTTGGTATTTATTTTATTCTACTATATCGATTCGTACTAGGTTTATACAAGAGGGGAGATTATTTTATTCCACTGCATTGATTCGATATTGTTCGAATTGTTATCGTTCTCCCATCGAGTGGTATCGAGCATCGGGTTATTGCTTGATTTCTTTGCCTTGTGTTAAACATGGAAACGAATACGAGTAGAATGATTACACTGAATGGTTCGAATTATCATATTTGGAAAGGGAAGATGGAAGACCTTTTATATGTGAAAGATTTTTATTTGCCCATATTTGCTGAGGAGAAACCAGAGAATAAAACTGATGCTAAATGGTCTATATTTCATCGTCAAGTGTGTGGTTATATTAGGCAATGGGTGGATGATAATGTTTTGAACCATATTATTGAGGAAACACATGCACGCAGTTTATGGGATAAGCTCGAACAGTTATATGCTCGAAAGACTGGGAATAATAAGTTATTTTTTGATAAAACAGATGATGGCTCTGAGATATCAAGATGGTACTCGTTTGACTGATCATTTAAATTCTTTTCAAGGAATTATAAATCAGTTGGCTGCAATGGGAATCAAGTTTGATGATGAGATACAAGCATTATGGCTGCTTAGTACCTTGCCGGACTCATGGGAGACGTTCCGAACATCTTTGTCTAACTCTGCCCCGGATGGTACGATTACCATGGATTTGGCCAAGAGTAGTATTTTGAATGAAGAGATGAGAAGGAAGACACAAGGATCATCCTCTTCACATTCTGATGCCTTGGTTGTTGAGAAAAGGGGTAGAAGTGAGTCTCGAGGTCCGAGAAATAGAGATAAAAGTCGAGATAAAAGCAGAGGTAAGTATAATAAATTTGCTAATGTTGAGTGCCATTATTGTCATCGAAGGGATATATTCGAGATTTTGTCACCGCTTAAAAGGGAGAAACAAAAGGAGAAAGGTAAAGAGAAGAAAAGTGATAGTGACAGTGATGACAATCGTGTTGTTGCACTTAAAGAAGACTTTCTCATTATTTTTGATGCTGATATGGTGAATTTTGTATCTCATGAGACTAGTTGGGTAATTGATAATGGTGCATCCGTTCATGCTACGTCTCGTAGGAATTTCTTTACATCATACATGTCAGGTGCTTTCGGATCTGTGAAGATGGGAAACAATGGGCTAGCTCAAGCTGTAGGCATCGGTGATGTGTGCCTAGAAACCAGCAATGGCACAAGGTTAGTATTGAATAATGTTAAACATATACCGATATCCGCTTGAATTTGATTTCTACGAGCAAGTTGGATGATGAGGGGTATTGCAGCACCTTTAGTAATGGTCGATGGAAACTCACCAAAGGTTCTCTTGTTGTAGCTAGAGGTGAAAAATATTCTTCGTTGTAGATTATGCGAGGCAAAGTTGTCTACAGAAAAAATTAATGCAAGAGAGACAGCGAAGATGCAGGCTGAGTTGTGGCATAAGAGGCTCGGTCACATCGGTGAGAAGGGTTTGTCAATATTGGCTAAGAAGAAACTCCTTTCGGGATTGAAAAGTTCGGCGCTAAAGAAGTGTGCTCATTGTTTAGCGGAAAACAGAACGAGTTGCATTTAAAAGCTCCCCTCCTTCAAGAAAGTCAAGTATACTGGATTTAGTGCATTCTGATGTTTGCGGTCCTATGAAAATAAAATCACTTGGTGGATCTCTTTATTTTGTTACCTTCATGGATGATTTTTCAAGAAAAATTTGGATTCATACCTTGAAAACTAAAGATCAAGTGTTAGATGCTTTTAGGCAATTTCAGGCTTCAGTTGAGAGATAGACTGGAAAGAAATTGAAATACATCCGAACTGATAACGGGGGAGAGTATATTGGACCTTTTGATGAATATTGCAGACAACAAGGTATTCGACATCAAAAGACACCTCCAAGATGACTCAGTTAAATGGCTTAGCTGAGAGAACGAACAGAACACTGGTTGAATGGGTAAGATGCTTGCTTTCACAGTCAAAGCTACCTGGATCCTTTTGGGGTAAGGCTTTAAGTACAGTTGTGCATGTATTAAATCTTACTCCATGCGTTCGTTTAGAGTTTGATGTTCCTAACAAAGTTTGGACAGGCAAAGATATTTCTTATGATTATTTGCGTGTCTTTGGGTGCAAAGCATTTGTGCATATTCCCAAAGATGAGAGGTCTAAACTTGATGTGAAAACACGACAAAGGTGCATATTCATTGGTTATGGACAGGATATGCTTGGCTACAAATTTTATGATCTGGCTGAAAAGAAAATTGTAAGAAGTAGAGACGTTGTGTTTATGGAAGATCAAACAATAGAGGATATTGAGAAAACAGAGATGACTTCAGCACCATAGGTTAGTGATAATTTGGTTGATTTGGATCCGGTTCCTCTTACAAATATTCCTACACAGGTTGATGAAGAGCAACAGGAAGTCAATGTTCCAAATAACGCATATGTTCCTGAACATGTTGAAACGGATAACAATATTCCTGAATCAGAGGCTCAATTAGATGTTCCACTGGATGTTCCAGTCCAGAGATCCGTTAGAGACCGACGACCTTCCACCAGGTATTCTGAAGATGAGTATATATTATTAACTGATGCAGGTGAACCAGAGTGCTATGCAGAAGCAATAGAAGATGAGTACAAAAGCAACGGTTTGATGCTATGCGAGATGAGATGCAGTCACTTTATGATAATCATACTTTTGAGTTGGTGAAGTTACCTAAAGGTAAAAGAGCTTTGAAGAACAAGTGGGTATATAGGTTGAAGCAAGATGAACATTCTTCACAACCACGATACAAAGCTAGATTGGTTGTTTAGGGATTCGGTCGAGAAAGGGTATTGATTTTGATGATATATTTTCTCCGGTAGTGAAAATGTCTTCTATCCGTGTGGTACTAGGTTTGGCAGGCTTCCCTAGATTTGGAGATTGAGCAAATGGATGTCAAAACAGCCTTCCTACATGGTGACTTGGAGGAAGAGATATACATGGAATAACCCGAGGGTTTTAAAGTGAAAGAGAAAGAGGATTATGTATGCAAATTGAAGAAAAGTCTCTATGGCCTAAAACAAGCACCGAGACAGTGGTATATAAAGTTTGCGTCGGTTATGACAGAAACAAGGCTATAAGAAGACTTCCTCGGATAATTGTGTGTTCGTCCAAAAATTTTCTGATGATGACTTTATTATTCTCTTGCTTTATGTTGATGATATGTTGATTATTGGCGAATGCTTCAAGAATTAAGTTATTGAAGAAACAGTTGAGCAAGTCTTTTGTCATGAAAGACTTGGGCTCGGCGAAGCAGATTCTTGGCATTAGAATTACTCGAGACAGAGATGCTAAGAAGTTGTTTTTGTTGCAAGAGAAATATATCGAGAAGATCCTTCAGAAATTTTACATGGACAAGGCTAAAGTGGTTAGTACTCCTCTTGCTGCCCACTTTAAGTTAAATATGAAGCAAAGTCCTACGACGATAAAGAGAAGAAAGATATGGAAAGTGTTCCATATGCCTCAGCTGTAGGAAGCTTAATGTATGCGATGGTATGTACACGCCCAGACTTGGCGCATACAGTTGGCGTTGTTAGTCGCTATTTGTCAAATCCAGGCAGAGAGCACTGGAATGCAGTGAAGTGGATTATGAGGTATCTTCGGGAACTTCAAAATTGAAACTCGCTTTGGGACCGGGAAACTTGAGTTAGTTGGATACACAGATTCGACTTGGCGGGAGATATTGATACTCGTAAATTTACTTCGGTTATTTGATTTCTTTTGCGGGTGGAGCCGTGTCTTGGAAGTCAAGATTGCGAAGTGTGTTGCACTTTCTACAACCGAAGCTGAATTTATTGCAAGGATCGAAGCTAGTAAAGAGATGCTATGGATGAAGAAGTTCTTAGAAGAACTTGAGTTCAAGCAAAAGAGGTATGTGCTATTTTGTGATAATCAAAGCGCAATTCATCTTGGTAAGAATTCATCTTTTCATTCTAGATCGAAACATATTGATGTTAGATATCATTGGATAAGGGATGTTCTAGATGAAAAGTTGTTGGAACTTGAGAAAATTCATACAGATCATAATGGCTCGATATGATGACGAAGACTCTACCAAGAGAGAAGCTTGAACATTGCCGATTGATAGCAGGGATAGTGAATCCCTCCACATTGTCGTGAGGGGAGATTTGTTAGCCGGGTTCTCTCCTATGTGGAGGAGACCCAATGAGTTGCAAGCCCAAAAGGGCTTGAGCCCATATAATAAGTTATATGAGGAAACATGGTTTCTTACTATCTATATAAAGTGGTAGGCGCAAAAGGAAATAGTAACAAGAGAAAAAGAGAAAGCATAAAATCTGGGGGTTGAGGCAATATCTGATTTACATCAAGCTGGCGTCGGAGGTCGATTCGTGGTCCGATTGAGCTGAAATTTTGTCAGCATGTTCATGACGCAATCTTCTTGAATCTGAACGGTTTGATTTTCGTTTGAAGCTGCCTACATCAGGTTTTTCGTGAATTGATCAAAACATGCGTTTTTGGTTAGATTTATCCTTGATCTCTTGTGAAGTTTATGTGTATTGCCAAGAATTATGTTCTTGAGGTCTTTGTTGCTATATACCTCTAGTATTTGCTAGAGAAGAACAATTTTATTGATAGTGAAGAATTTTGGGTGGACTCCGGTCCCGTGGTTTTTTATCTCCTCACATCGAGGAGGTTTTCCACGTAAAAAATCGTCTTGTGTTCGTGTGCTTGGTATTTATTTGATTCTACTATATCGATTCCTACTAGGTTTACACAAGAGGGGAGATTATTTTATTCCGCTGCGTTGATTCGATATTGTTTGAATTGTTATCGTTCTCCCATCAAGAGGGAGAGATGAGAGAGCAGGCCATAGAGGGAGGGGCCCGATCGTCGGCGGCAACTTGGTGGCAGCTCTCGCGTTGGTCGTCGCCTATTGGTTGGTCGAACAAGTGGCCGGTCGACGACGGTCGTGGCTGTTGATTGGGTGAAGGGACTAGACTGAGAGGGAACTAGGTTTTTTCTTGAGATATTTGGCATAAATTGCCACATAGAAAGGATCGCCACATCGTCAATTTTTAATGGAGGCCCTATTTTACATCGGATACATGAGTCTAACGAGTTTTTTTCATAGGATGATTTGCATGCAACCTTGATATTAGTTAAGCTTGAGGCTCAAATATTCTTGACAAATAAAATGTAAATTCAATTATTAACTCACTTAGTTGGTGTACGTGGAACGTTAAGCCCATGATACTGCCTCCCGATAGGCACTCTATCCACAGCCCCACATAAAACCGCATAGAGACAAACAGCAGCCTCGAAAAGGGAAGAGAAAATAACAGAAAAAATCATAGGGAAATTTTGGTCATGGCACTTCAAGTTGTCTCGCACGATATTTCATTAATAATTCAATCGTGCTCCAAACGAGCGGGCTAAACTAGATCATCCTAAGAAGAGCATCCATAGGTTTGATTTTGACAAAGTGTCTAAAGATACCAATGCCATTTGTTTGTCTTCGTTAACCTTAAACAAATATGTGTTTGCGAGGGTCCCATATGTAGAATATCTTATCCCAACTTGGATCCAATAAAATAGTTCCTTTTTGTACTTTGATTCCCCTACTTTAGTGCGGTACCCATCAAAATATTACATCGCCTAACACGACGACATATGACCACAGAACTTTCAACATTTTGAGCCCTTTTCCATGACTAAAAGCATGAAGAGGAACGACCAACGTTGATTGCTAGTGGTATAAGAAAAGGATATATAAGTATAATTAAAATGATAAATCAAACCCCTCAAGAGATTGAGTAAGTATAGTATTTGATTTGAATGAAAAATAAATACCGTGTTTACATTAAAACTTCCTCCACTCTATATATCCCAAAGTTATGTCCATCACTTTATGAGTGGGGCTTTACCCAATGCACTTGAACAAAGGCAGTTTCCATGCAAGGACTAGTCAAGTCAAAAGGTCACTAAAAAAAAAAAAAAAATCCCACCTCTTGCGACAAAAAAAGAAATTGCCATAATAAATCTAGATTTGGTCACTAAAACTCTTGGCAACTAGATGGAGCTGTCAAGAGAGGGAAATCGAAATTCTTCACTATATGCTGTCACGTTTCTTATTAATTCATGTTATTTTAAGTCCTCAATATATTGCATGTTCTTATATTATGATTTTATGAATATTGAAATCTCATGTCTACTATCTTCTTTTGATCAGATGATATATGTACTCGATGGATTTGGATCCACGTTAAATAAAATTCCAAGTAAACTCTAACTGAGAATTTAATTGATGTTAATGCTGATTCTGTTATAATTTCATGCATATTGTTTTTCTTATAGAAATTCATGTCTGACACCAGCACTTAAAGAGTACAAATATGCGGGCATCATGCTAGTAGATACCCATGAAAAAAGGGTTGCCGACATTTAACAATAACCGCATCTAGAAAAGCATGTGGTAATAGTGGGCACTCACTTGAATTACAAAAAAAAACATATGTTAGGTTTTTAGAAAAATCATATTATAAACATTATGTATGCCTTCCCCTCTCCCTTTTTCGAGATAAATGCTTTTCGCTTTCTTCCTTCCAATATAAAGCATGGCCCTAATTGGCTTTACGCTACTTTTCAAATTAAAAAGATGGGGGGTTTAGTGATTAACATTGCCCATCAACTCGTTATTCGAACATTAGCAAAAAAGGAGGAGCAACCAAACAAAATCAAATCAAGCTTCAGATATGGTACCAGACTGAATCCCCTCATGTCATTTTATATATAGTCATACATATATATATGCCACTTGATCATTGATTTTTCTAGCATCTTGTATGCTTGCCGTTGATCACCCCTTTATTAACTGCTAAGAAAATTTTAATTCGCAATTAAGAGGATTGGGGACACAGAAGAAACATTTCGTATGATCAGAAATAATTGTTATACACGTGGGATGCGAGAGACTGAAGTTGCAATAATAGTCCAAGTCCTATAATGCTATGCAATAGTAAAGACCGGTCACACTTTGTCGCTAACTTACTACTACTTTTCGAGGTTTGGCACACAAGGGTCGAGTTGTTTCACTACAGATGGTATCAAAATAGTGCTTCCTCCAGTAAATATGTGGGTCAAAGACGGACTGGGTCCCCAGCCGACTATGAAGGATTGTACAAGTGACAAGGTTTGGAAAAGGTGCAATTCCTAACGGACTTTTCAAATAAGATAGATTAAATCATGCATCAAATACGTGGAGTACCACTATTCAATGTGGATTGACACTAATGACAACATTGTTGCTTTAAGTGGAGGTGGTTGTGACATCCCAAGTGTCATTCATACGAATAGCTCATTCCTCATAACATGGACTTCAGTTTTTAAAAATCACGCTAACCCACGCTTGACAAGCTTTTTCTCGAGAGACATTCCAGTGATGATGCTGTATTCCTCCAAAGTTGGGGTTAGCTCAAACTTACCAAACATAAATGTAGTTGTCCTCGGGCACCACAAATGAGCCATGGCTTGTATGATTTCAGGAACAGTAATTTGAATCAACGATAGGAGATAACCGACTTTGGCTTTCACGCTCTCTTGGGCAGACTAGTCCAATTGACCCCACCATTTGAAAAGCTTTGCTTTGGGAGCGGGAATGAACTAGATACCATCGCATATAAACTGGAAGTCAAAAAACTTACCCTAAATTGTCATGGGCCAATAAAAAGACTGAGTAAAAGTAAAGAAATCACTTTACTTTTAAAGAAAATGGCAAGCACAAAGACATGCACATGAGATGTGTGGCTCGATTTCTAACTGAGAAAGCTTGTTGAAATTAAAAGGGTATTCGCCCATTGCAGTTTCGCATTAGCAACATACCCTCCTAACCTCGACTAGAGAAATTCGGGGAAAAGAAAGGCAACCTCTACATCGCAGTTTCGCGTTCGAGGTTGTATCTTTATTAACACCATTCTAGATATCCTATGGCGGCCCAGGTCCGACGGTCGGGTTGTTTGTGGCATGTGTAGCATTAAAACAGTAAAGCATGCACAACAGTTTATAATCACAAGACAATCTATTTTAAGCAAAATTAAAATAAATTTCTAAGCTACTGACCTACATAAAGAAAAAAACAAAAACAAGTCAATAAAGTGCTTAAATAAGATAAAATGGCCTAAGTCCTCAAATCGTCCCTAGCGGAGTCGTCAAGCTGTCGTAACTTCTTTTTTCCGGCGCCTGCAATTAGGTACGGGTGTCAGGGAAGGCTAGTGGTTCAGCTAAATTTATTAGGCCCAGACTCTCCCAAGTCCACCAATTCACGACTTTAATAGTTCAAGTGTTTAACCTGTAAGTCAATTTTTAAAATAGAGCCGCGACTAATCAATTTGGGGTGGGTTGATTAGAAACCCATGCGAAGTATTTGTGAGAAATACTTGCTCCTGCATAACTAGAGAAATTAGGATCGGAGATTTGATTATACTAGTTAATCACTAATGCCCTTTCGGTACCTAATCTTGTTTAAACCCTAAGATTTTTTGGATGTTTAAGGGATTTTCCATGCATTTTACGAGAGAAAACATTTTTGGGTCTTTTTCTATTTTTTGAACATAAAAAGGATTTTTTTATTTTTTTGGTATTTTTTAGAAAATACAGGTCTTTTTGGCTTTTTATGAAATTTTTTGGCTTTTTATGAATTTTTAGCTTTTTTTGGATTTTTGACTTTTTGGAAAATATGAAATATTTTTTTATTTTTTTGATTTTTTTGAAAATTATTTTTTAATATTTTTCATAAATAAATTACTTTTTGATTTTCTTGGAAAATAAATTATTTAATTTTATTTATTAAAATATTATTTTATATAATAATTTAAAAATATATATCAACGAGGGTCGAATCCGCGAGTTGAGTTCGACCCGACCGTCCACCCAAAACGCAGGCGGGCCCGAGTAGCCCATCTTCGAAAATAACCGACCGACCCGACGACTCGATTTCCTAGCAAAACCCTACCGAGATTCGACCCGAGTCCGTGACCCGATATTTCAACGAAACCCTACTCGAATCCGACCTGGGTCACGACCCGGTTTCCGCCGCCCCCAAAACGTGCCAAAACCCTACCCAACTCTTGGCCCGGGTCGACCCATCAACCGAGGCCGCAACCCGAAGAATCGAGAACCCTAGGGTTCTCGATTCGCGGCGCCGACAAGGGGAGGGCCGAGGCGTTGCGACGGCGACGACGGCAACGATGGCGACATGGACTGGACGACAACGATGGAAGCTAGGGCTTCGGGAAAAAGCGACGGCAACGGTGAGATTCCCACCTGGCACGGCAGCAATTTGTGATGGGGGAAGTCGCAGCGAGTATCGAGAAGATGGACACCGGCGGCGACGGCAACTCGGATCTCCCCTCTCTCCCTCAGATCTGGGCTTGTGAGCGTCAAGCCTCCCCTGAAGTCTCTCGAGGGAAACTTGAATGCTCGTAGCTTCAATCTCTTCTCTCTCTCTCCTCCGATCTGTTTGCTCTGTCATCGATGTCGGGGGCCTATTTATAGGCAAGGAAGGCGGCTGGTCGACAGAGCTTCGATCGTCGATCCTCGCACGCCGAGCGACCTCCACCGGCTAAACCAGTGTCCCATCCGACGCTAGCTGCCCCTCCCACGTGCGTCGTCATCCGCTTGTCCCTTCGGCGTTGCGCCCTTTGCGCGTGCGTTGTAGAGGGCGAGGAGGGAGACAACCAAAGGGGCCGGGCTGGAGAAATGAAAAATGGGCCATAAGGGCCCAAGCGAGGGGGAAAAGAAAAAAAAAAAAAAAAAAAGAGGGGCTGCTTTTCTTTTTCTTTTTTATTTTTTTTATTATCCAAAAAAGGACAAAATAAAAGAAAATAAAAACCTATGTTTAAAATAAAATAAACCTAATTAAAAAAAAAAACTAATAATTTAGGCGTCAACATGTCTATTGAATTTGATGAAAGCATTTTCAGGTGATATTCTTGAAGAAATGATGTTCGAACTTTATTATCTCATCAAGAAGTCTATCAAAACTAAGAAAATATCGAATATAAGCACAACGGCCAGTAATCTAAATTGGATTTCTTTCCTTGAAGATGTTGATTGTCTTTCTATCCAAGAAGGATAAGTATCAACGTAATCCTTTCCATGCAAGGATTCATAGTTCAATTGACAATCATCTAGAGAGAAGATATTCCTTTCAAACGAAGAACTTTACTTATGGAAACCCGGCTTTGGATGTATGGGTGATTGAATCAAAGGGAGATTCTGACCTAATGCATCAAATGGCTACCAAATCTTTTTAAAGCATTCATGTTCAATAGGTTGATTGAAAGAATGATCCTTTGAATATTGTCCAACAATCAGTTTGGAAATAAAGGAATATAAAAAGAGATATGGTGCTAAAGAGATAACGAGATCGTGATTGTAAAATTCCAAAGTTCAAAAAGAGTTTCCATATTACACACTTGTCTTCATGAGCTTACAATTATAATTATTTTAGAGGTGTGAACAATATCATAAGTGTATGCTTTGGTTTAAGATAGCGAGTCCAATTGACTTTGGCAAGCAACACCAACTTTGGGTAGAAATGCTTGGATAGAAGCGGCACAACTTGACTACTCTTATTTATTCTCCAGTAAAATCCAACTAATAGTTTGTTAGCATGGGAGATTAAATGTAGTTTTGTAATAAGCCAAACCACTATAATTACTGTGTGTAAATTTCTCCATCCCTTTAACTCTATTGTTTTATATGATAGCATTTTGCACCCAAGAGAATTTGGTTACTCCATAGTTTTTCATCAAACTTTTTTTTTTTTTTTGTAACATTAAACTTGGTTGTTTTAAATTTTGTTTTTCATCAGACTTTGTTCTTTCACCTATTCACCCCTTCTAAGTGATAAAGCTAGCCACAACATACACGTTAGTAATTGTCAGCTAAAATTAATTGAAATGACTATGTTGGCAAATCGTGAAAAGATTTAGTATTATATTGGCATAATTGAAAAGTTTATGATTAAAGTTATCGCCATATATTATGTTTAGAATTTTTTGGACAACAATTCAGAAGAATACAAAAGGCTTGTCAAAATTAGAATTTGTGGACTGTGACATATGGGGCAATAGCTTTTTATTCTCATTGAGTTACATGATCTTTAAGTATAATGGATGGAACGCATTTACTTCTTTCTAGAGCCACCAAATAGGTTCATAGGTCATTTTTGGCCCCTTGAAGCCTATCCCTCCAAGCAATTCACCCTAGAGAAAATGTTGATGCTTAGTGTGAATAAAAAAAATAATGATGCAATGGCAATCCAGATAGTTACAGAATGAAGAGAAAATAACAATGAAATAGAGTTTCTCTAGCGTATTTTGTATTATGAAATAGTTATTTCAAGACTATGTCTTTGTTTATCTCACTAAAAGAAAGCGAACGATCGGCATCACGGTACTTGCAATACCCTTCAACAATTTCAATCTATATAAGTAAAGGTTAGTTAAAAGATTATAAAAAAAAAAATACAAAACCTATTACACTTGTGCCAATTCAATTCTAAACATTTTAATTGTACTAATTTAATTCTAAATATATTCATGTTTTGTCAATTAAATTCATCTAGCCAATATAAACCCAAAATTCCTCACGTGGACATTAGCGGTCCTATGTGGTATGATCAATGCTAATATTGACTTTTTTATAATTTTTTTGATTTACTTTATAATTTTTTTGTTTGTTCTTTTCTTTTTATTTCATTTTAGACTAAGGGCCAGCCAAGGTCACAGGCCGACCCACGCTGGCCATAAGCAAGGGCTAGGATGCCTCCACCGACACTAGGGCAAGAGCTAGGACACCCTCGTTGGCTTTAGGCAAGGGCCGCACACCCTCTTTAGGTCTGGGCATTGCGGCCTAGCCTAGTCATGGCCCTTGCCGAGTCTAAGCAAGGTTGGACAAGTGCTGCAATGCCATCACCTGAGGCTGGCGAGGGCCATAGCATCGTCACCTCGCCCAGATCTAGCAAGGGATGGTTGCAACCCCCTTGCCTGATGCCCTCGACTTTGGCGAGCCTTGGATCCAAACAAAATGAGAGTAAAGAAAAGAAAAGAAAAAAGGGAAAACCAAAAAAAAAAAAAAATATTAAAAATTATATAGAAAAAGTCCTTCTTAGTGCTGACCATGCCACGTAAAACCATCGTCTACATCACTAAGTTGGTTGGTCAAATGTGGAAAGATTTGAAACTAAATTAACAAAATTAAAAAATATAGGATTGAATTAGCACAAATACAATAGGTTAAGGAACTTTTTGATAATCTTTCCAACAGTTAGGTCAATTGGTAGAAACCTCCTTCATTGAGGTGATACATTCCAACTTTGATTTGATCATCTATGCTATATATAAAGCCAAATTTGGATGTGGTGTCCTCCCCAGAAATATCTAGTATACTCTTGACATGTAACATTCTCTTAATGAGTAAGGATGTCGTAAAATTATAATCTGAAAAGCAAGGTAGACGGAATTGTTCTTTTCTTTTTTTGTCACCATGTGCACCATTATCACTGAAGATAGAGAGAAAACAGGAGAAAGTGATAGGGCAACACCTACAAACGTGGAAGAGAAAGCCATGGATGAGAGCTTGCAGTTAAGTCTGAACTAACAATAAAAATAAAAGCTGCTCGGATTCTTTTATTGAGAGAATGCGGCACGCTTTATCTAGTTCTCTTGAACGCGACAGTAAAACGTAAATGATCGAAAGTATTAACATGAGCAATTCGCCAAAAATCGAACTCTCTCGCTTGAAGGCCTGCGGTCAGAGAGTGGGCTTAACATCAGCATTTCGGCCCGCCATGCTCCATTACTTTTTTTTGTGCATATGACTTTGGGAGGATTTGCGGCTTCTGGACCTCTAACATTTTGATGGATTTGGAGTAACGGGCTGGTCAGTCTTAGACCTTTGCATCACGAATAATGTAGAACAGTGAGACTCGAATCAGATTTTCATATAAAACGTACGAAACCCGTGTAAGAATGCTTAGATGGTCATCATTTTCTCGCTCGCCTTTTTCTTAAAAAATCCATAGTAGATGGAAGCATAAACAGTTCGAAACTTGACTCGTACATCTATTTTGTGGGTGCTTGTGCATCTTTTATATCTTATCCTATGTAAAGATCGTTTTAATTTGTTAATTTTTTTTTCTAATGGGGCGTTTCATCTTCCTTCTGGAAGACAATACGTTACTCCTTTATGGGTTCTTGCTGGGTGTTCCCGAGTTTCTAGCAGTCATTTCGTCAAATCTATAAGTGGAACAATGGGGCAGCCCTTATTTTCTTATGGAAATTGAAAAGTTAGACGCTCGGCCTATTGGCCTTGCACCTGGAAAGAGGCATCGAAGCCCATTTGGTGATGTAGCTGTAGTACGAAGTGTTGTGATTTGTATGTTTGATAATATATGTTTTGAAATTAGAGAAGCGAAAAATTAGGCGGGGTAACTTTTTAAAAGCTAGAAGTTGCTGTAGCTATGGAGGTGTTGTAGCTGCAAGGTGATTGCTAAACATCTATAAAAATTAAAGCCATAATATTGAAAATCGAAATTGTTGCGGAAAAACCGTAGCAAATAGATGTTTAGTTTGCCCTCTGCGGCCACATTCTGTTCTTCTTAAAAAGACTATGGAAGAGCTAGAAGATTTTAAAGTTGGGGAAAGTATTTGTCATTGGCCTCAACAGTTTAAAGGTTGAAATGCAAGTTTGGGATAAATTTGAGTCTTTAAGACGTCGACCATTGTTTAAAGGCTCTTGGGAGACCTTTTTGTTTTAGTGCAATGACAATAGCAATGAAAAGGGCAAGATAGACGATAATTTTGAGTGCTTCTTGTCTTCTTGAGAAAGATTTAAGTATGTTCTAAAACTATTTCATCTTAACTCTAGGATATAAAGTTAGATGAGGAAAGAAAAACTATCTTTTTTATTGAAGGGGACAGCGCGTGCAGATACCAGCACGTTAAAATAAAGAATGCATTCAGATTGGGCACTGAATTACCAAACTACTACTGGAAGGCCCTATTAGAAGTTTGCTTCCCACTGATTAAACACATGTTTCGCATAGTGCCTAGAACCAGCACTTCTAACCAATATCCCACTACCCCTGATTCTAGACACTTTGTGACAGAAGAAAATTGGGGATTTCATTATTGAATTGCAAGGCATCACTTGATTCATTGAGGTACTTGCTAACTATTTTTTCTAGGTAACTTCTTGTTTAATCATTGCGAATGCTTTTTGAAAGTAAGGAATATACCTAAGCAGGGTTAATTGAGCCGAAGGGTCTTCTTTTTCATTCTTCATTCTTGCTTTTACCTATGACCCGCCACCTTCCTTGTTCAATCATTGGATAATATATCATTCGACCGCTCTTATGTTTCGATTGGTTACGAGTCCAAACTTCTTTCTTTTTCCTCTTTCCATATACTCAGTTGAGAAAATGGTTTCATAGTGATGGCAAGCATAATGAACTCATATTCTAACATAATAGAATAATTTGTAATTTCAACTCTTAGAAAGTCTTTGTTCGAATTCAACCAATACCACAATCGTAGTATTAACTCCCTTAAAAAGAGTTATCCACTTTTGCGTTAGATGGACAGAAAAGACGACTATTTTTTGCATGGTAAATTCAGGAAAAAAAATCCTATAAAATCTTATCTGTCTCTTCTATTTAATTTTAAAATTAATATTACGAAAAATCATAAACTAGTACATCTCGTTGTAACTTTATCCCAAATTAATTGTTTTACCATAAAAAAAAAAAACCCAAAATCGCATACTTGTAATAAATTTACCTCAAATTAGTTTTTCTTATTATAAAAAACTCAAAATTTATATATCTCGTGACAAAATCACCATTTGTTAGTTCTTATTAAATTAAATTAATATCACGAAAAATCATAAATCGATACATTTGTGACAAATGAAGAGTAAACTCCTAAACTAATGTCATATGTCATCCAATTCAATAATTTAACTACAAAATTTAGCGGAAACTAATAAAAAATAAATTCGTTATAAATTTATTAGTTTGAGAATTTTCATGACATTACCGCTTTACTTATTCTTCCAATTCCACCGATAAATTTTATGGATCAGATTCTGATTTTACATAAAATAATTAGAAATAGGCTATGAATCTCACACTTTTGGATATGTTCCCTCCAACAATGACAACGATATGTTGATTCCTTTTCTTTTCTCTTTTTTTTTTTTTTTTTTTTTTTGTGTTGGGGGGTGGTTACCATGGAGTGTGGAGTGTGATTGTAATTAGGTGAGATAAGATCCTCTTGTTAAGGTAAGTAGAACTTATAAGTAATTTCCTCTTCCTTCAAGATTTTCATGAGCTCGCTTACAAGAAAGACATCCTGTCGTTGTCATTTCCTGAAGTCCTAAGGTTTGATGTTCCAGATACGAGATTACCGACCAAAGAACCAAGCTTTCGTGCGGACTCTCTGCTGATGGTCGTCCCTCTCTTGGCCCGTCCATGCCCACCACCTTTGCCCCCGTCAACGTAATTTAAAACGCATTCTTCTCTCTCTCTCTGCATTCGTGCATTTCCCTTAACCGCGTTCCGGAAAGGTTTCAGGGAGAGGGCACTACCGTCATTCCGAAACCCCTCTCCCCCATCTTCACCTCTCTCTCTCTCTCTCTCTCTCTGTATCTCCAGGCCATCCAGAAGAGGAAGACGAGGGGGGATGGGGCTTTTCTCAAACAGGTTCGACCCTTTTCTCCTTTTCATTGGGATTTCTTTCGTTTTCCAGCAAAATGCTCGCAAAAGGGCGGAAATTTTGGAACTTTGGGGTTTATTGGGATTAGCCAAAACTTGGGTCCCTCTATTTTTCCTGCGTTTTGTTGCTGGAGTTTCCATGGATCCCGTTTGACGGTGTTTTCTTTTTTCTCTTCTTTTCCCATGGAACTTGAACTGTGTGATCACAGAGTTGACAGGGCGAGCCTCAAACCCGGGGATCACATCTACTCTTGGAGGGCCGCTTATGTTTATGCCCATCACGGTTCTTGTCTCCTTCCTTCAGTTTTTATTGCCATTTGCATTTTTTTCAAAAAAAGTTCTCTCTTTTTTTTGTGTGTGTGTTATGTTGGTTTCTGCTTAGTAGATGCAGTTGTCCGATTAGATGGAGAAGTTTAGACTTTTGTCATCCTAGAAACAAAATTACGTGCATTTAAATCCTCTGTGTCTATTGAGGAATGTGTGGTTTAAGAAAATTAGCTCTGGTTTGAATGTTTTGTTCTTTTCCATTTTTGGTTTAGCTGCATTGTCTATGTGTGCCTCGAAAGGTTTGGGAACAGGTGGATAACTTTTTTCTTGATCAGGCCCTGCATAATGATGGATATGCTGCAGGCCTTTTCTATATACGGACCTTTTCACTAGAAATAATCTTTCTGGCCCTGCAGAAGGAGCGAGCCAAGCAAAGACCTTTAGTAGGATTATCGATGTTGTTGTCTCTTGCAGAATACATTTGTTTCCATGATTACTAAGTTAGTTCAGAAGTTTATCATAAATTAGATTGCATAGGTACAAGTATTGGAGAACAGGTATTTCTGTGGATTTTGCTAGTGATTTGGTGAAGGTCAGGATTAGCATTTCGTACTTAGAGGAATTGAACCAAACACTAGATGCTAAGCTATTGGTGGGAGGAAAACCAGGAGGATCAACTGTATTTTTCTTCTTTTTTCCTTGAAATTCTCCTGAATGTCACAATCACAATTTTCCTCTCGACTGAAAAAAAATAAAAACACCTACCTTCCTAGATGCTTAAGGTCATCCTGCCTTGATAATGTATATTCACCAGAAAGGTTGAGTAGGAACCTTACATCCCCATGATTTGACAGGACAACTCTTTGATTGTATTGTCCAATAAACCAGTGGATCCTTTCACTCGTTGAGGAAATAGGGGACTGGTGGTCTTCCACTTGCGAACAGCTCTACTGTTTGAATACCGTCTTCTTTGTAATTATGTTTGCGATGCCAGACCAGACTCTCACATCTTTCTGTGGTGCATTTGGTGATACAAGCCAGGGATGCTTAACTGTCTTGTTTTCTTTGGATAAATGACCACATAGTTTTGTCTGATTGAATTACATTTAGCTCCAATTTTCTTCTCACTTCTTCTATTAAATCCTGGACATTGCGTGCTGTTCTATCACTTCAATTGTGATTGACACATACAATATAAACCAGTATACGGAACTGGCATGCAAAGAATGTGGCAAAGCCATGCGGGCACTTAAAGAAATGAGCCCCTCAAAAAGAATCTCTCTCAATTTTTATGACATCTTTGTATGCCAATCTGTGTATCTATTGTATCTTGCTGCAATAATTATTCTTCTCAGAACACGGATGCTCTGGGCAATTGTAAACTTGCTGTAAACTTATTTCTATGGGGCATCGAATTTTCCTGCAATAACCTTCTTTTCCTTTTCTTGGGGGAACGTATCTCCATACTTTTGACAACAATATTGTTGGTCCTTTTTCTCAGAACGTGGATGCTCTGGGTAATTGTAAACTTGCTCTAGACTTATTTCTATGGTGCATCAAATTTTCCCTGCAATAACCTTCTGTCCTTTTTCTTGGGTGAACGTATCTCCATACTTTGACAACAATATTGTTGGTCTAAATGCAGGTATTTATGTTGGGGATGATAAAGTCATCCATTTTACTCGAAGGGGAAGAGAAGTAGGAACAGGGACAGTTGTTGTGGATTTCCTCTTGGTGAGCTCTGGGCCATCTCGATCCCTAGTACCTTGCGAAACATGTACTCCTCCTGAAGAGGGCCACGGTGTTGTCTCCTCATGCCTAAACTGCTTCCTCTCCGGTGGGATCTTGTACCGGTTTGACTATTCAGTAACCCCAGCATTATTCCTCGCAAAAGCCAGAGGAGGAACCTGCACTCTCGCAGATTCTGAACCCTCCGATGTGGTGGTCCACCGAGCAAATTACTTGCTTGAAAATGGATTTGGTTGCTACAATGTCTTCAAGAACAATTGCGAAGACTTTGCCATCTATTGCAAGACCGGGCTGCTGGTGTTGGACCAGGGAGCGATTGGGCAAGGCGGGCAGGCAGTGTCCATAGTTGGTGGGCCCCTTGCCGCTGTTTTATCTGCACCTCTCCGCCTTCTCACAACAAACATTTATGGAATGGCTGCATCAGCAGTGGTAGTCTATTGTGCAAGTAGGTATGCTGCTGACATCGGGAGTGGCATGAGGAGAGATGTGGTGAAAATTTCTGCAGAGGATCTTACAAGGAGGCTCGCGATCGGCCTCCTCCAAGTGATTGAACCCCCGAGCTTACCAGCACCTGGCTCTTAATATCTGTTTTATCATGCTGCTGATTTTGCAAGTCGTTCTCCATTGTTTTATCATAAATAGGCAACCTGAATGCTGTGTGATTCTACCATCAAGAAAATCTTAAGCAGCACGAGTCCCTGTTCTGTGTTTTGCTGGATGTTTTGTCAATTCAGGTCACTGCTTTCCTGATCTGTATCTCTTTCTCAGTGCTGTGCTATGATGGGTTTGGAAGTCCTTTCTAAGCGATTGCCAATGGCTATTTGTATTGCTTTTAGGATATGTTGCATCAAAGCTTGAAAGTTGAAACTGGAAGAGCAAGTTCCAAGTGCATCCATCGTCGGTTTACATGCCTGCCACCGCATTTTGAATTCACCTGCCCTATCAAGTCTTGAATCCCAATTCAATCTGAGGATATATTTAGTGCAAATTTCATGTTACATCTTCGCCTTGATGCTTGCACAAGGATCTTAACTTGATTGCATAGCATATGTAATCTTCTTTGTTTCACGTAGTTGTTAAGTTGTTATAGTTACAATGCCTTTGGATTCAGAAATTGCATATGACGGTGATGTACTGCACTGCATCCATCTCTTAGTAATGAATCTGGACATGCGTCATCAGTTTCGCACTTTCTTTTTCTCCTTTGATTTGCTACACAATTGGATGGGCACGGTGGGGTTTTCTTTGGATGCCCTCTTGAATGGCTTGTAGCTATTCCGAAGTAATTATTCAAGTACTAGTTTGAAGTGCTACTGCAAAGAGAGAAGGGAAGTGTCAACCTACGTGCTCCGGAGGCCACATACAAAGATAATTTCATTTTCCAGTAACTCGGCGAGGGCGACATCGAAGGTAACTCCATTTTCCAATTGCTGATATACATACTTACCAAAGCATCGCCAGATATATTGCCCTTTGTTGCGTTGATCATCAAGACTCAGGATGGACAAAAACATCAGAAGCCTAGTCTCTAATTCAAATAATCCCCCCTTTTTCTATATAAGTTTGATTCCCATGGGAAAAAGTTTGATTTTATTAAAGTTCTGAATTATAATTAACACTGATGGATTGCAAAATTGAGGTGATTCTAAAACCCAGCACATGACTAACTTCACTCGAAGACCTTTCGACAAGATTGAATCTTAGGGAACTACCATATAAGACAATCAGCCGTTCATGCACAGCATTTTGGTTTAACGCCATAGTGACAAGGTCGTTGCGCACGCTAGGCAGTGACAGACAATACCCAGTCTTCGTATCATTTGCTGGAATTTTGATGATCCTATCGTTTTCCGCAATTCATGAAGGAATGAAGCGAGAAAAAACCAAAGAATTGTCACTCAATTCTAAGACTACTGGGGAGGATTTTCTCATTTGCGAAGATTGAGGTTGACATGAATTCAATACATAAATTATCAGAAATTGTTAATACAAAAACTATCGCCTCGGTCCAATGAACCAAGTATAGCATATAGGACGAACAAAATTGGACCTGCAGCAGCCGTGAGCATCATCATACAAGCAAAACTCCATTTACACAACCGTCGTTCTCAGGATTGTTCGTCACTTGGGCGTACTTCCCTGCAATTCCATTCACAGAAATCAGGTTAAGCAACATGAAAAGGACAGCCATTAAGTAAAACCATCATAAGGCAGATGAAATTACCCCAAACAACTTTCCCAGCTGGTGTAACAAGACCAAGTTCACTCACATTAACCTGATATCCATAGCGATTAAATTGTCAACAGAACCATCAAATTTAATAAACAAGCTCAAGGAAAAAAAAAGAAAAAAGGGGGGGGAATCCTACCTCAATGATGGTTCCTTTGGTCAGAACACCCAGAGATGTATACATTGGACCATTAGGGTTTTTCTTAACTCCGATAATCTCGAGATTGAAGGTACACTTCAATTCTGGATGTGTAACATGGGCTTTGTTGAAACGCAACCCTGAGGGATGGATCAACCGCTCATACTTCGGAGGTTTTCTGGTGAAACTAGGGCCAACAAATGTGGCTTTTGTGACCATCCTCTTCCATTGTTTGGCTGAAAATACGCCACCAACAACATGGATTGTTAAAGAAATGCTGCACCTTCTTAATAATAATGCAATACTAGCAAGTTCAGGTAGGCGAAAATTAATTCTCTCAATGGTACGCTCAACTAGGTCTCTTTTATCAGGTTCAACATTCATTTCCAATCAGATTGTGCCTATCAACACTGTCTAGGCCACAATCTTAATCTACCAAGCCCAATCACCAACAAAGAAACTCTCTTCTCAAACTGATAAGCATCCATCCCAGCTCAGTCAACAGTGATGCACAAATATTAATTCGCTAAACTTATAATATCTTCCAAGTAACAAACATAAACGAACAAAAAAGCAGCCAAAGAGGTGGTCAGACATACTCACTCTTCCTTTTTCCAGTTCTGATCACTTTGAACATCTCATCTTCGGCAACAGGCCTAACCTGGAGTGGGCAGCAATCAAGTCACAATGCCATTGAGTAATTGTAAATCGACATACACTTTCAATGAATTAATCAACAATCTATCCAAAATAGAAAAATGGGATCACTCTGACTCTTTAATATTCGCATGAGACAGGAATAAGAGATACAGAACAAAGAATCACAAGAAAACCGTATAAAGAACAAACTCATGCTAACAATTCCTCAATTAGATACAAAAAAGAAGAAGATGAAATTACCTTGGGCAAAGGAACTTCCTACTTTCCAGCTTTCTCTTTCCTTTTTTGTTTTATGGTGTTGCTAAGCACCTAAATTTTACAGAATGTAAACATTATCAAATTAGAACAGAGCTGTCAAAATATCAAATCATACCATCCATATAAGATACGTACCTTAGCTCGTGTAGTAGTTTCACGATCAAGAAGATAAGCAGGAACTGCTCCGTCATGAACATCATCATCCACTTTGCGCCTACTTGAGGACTCTTCATGCATTGCCAACCTGATCCAACAAGCAGGAAATTATTAAAAATCGTATGGACATCATGCTATAAAATGATATGATCAATATATGGAATTCAGATTCACAGGAGAAAGCACAGCATGACTACCAAAACAAGTTCTAGAGTCGTATCCAGATTCGGGAAAGGGAGAAGGTTGAACGCCATAAAACAATCTTAAGCATCACCATGAACATCCATAAAGAGACACCACATTTACTTGCAAGAAAATCTGGACATCAGACCATGTATTGATAGAACAAAGAGCAAAGCACCCTGGACCTTCTTTCCCTCGCAACTCCTCGCCAGTAGAACGACTAGGCAAACAATCAGACTGACAAAAAAATTCGCCACACCATCGAGCGATGCGCAACGATGGGCACTGAAGCAATCAAAGCAACGCCATGTTTCAACCCACATCCAAGAATGCCCCATTTCCTCCCCCAGACAGAACTGATTAGGTACCAAAGGTGAGCTGAAATAACTAACCAACCCACTGAAACCTCACATCACCGTGGGAAAAGAAACAATTCTTCCATCAATTAGAAGCAAGAGAATTAAAAAAAAAAAAACCAAAAATTCTCACGTTTTCTTCATGAGAGCCTTCTCCGCATATCGCTTCTTCGCGAAGAGCTTACCCTTGATACCCAGAGCCTGCGTCGTTCAGAAACAGGACATGAGATCATGCATATCCCAAAAAAAAAAAAAAAAAAAAAAGCAGAAAGGGAGCTTAAGGGAAAACGAATGCGTACTTTCTGGGCCATGGCAGAGCGCTTGTGGACTTCACGAGCCTCCTTCTTGCGCTTGCGCTCGAAGTGGTCATGGCGGTAGCCATGGAGCTTCCTGTGTCGCTCGATGTAATCTCCTTGCGGCTACAAGTAAACAACAGCAACACCAACACCGCCCCCACGCGAAACGGGAACCGCGCGACGAAGATGGCGAATTTGATGAGAAATTCGAGAAGCCCGAGGGAGATCAAGAACACGAATCGCGGGAAGAATTCAGCGAGAGAAAAGCTTACCATGGCGGCGACTGGAGGAGGAAGACGGCGGTACTGGTGTGGCCGGAAGAGAGCGCGCGTAAACCCTAAATTGAAACTGAGGGGGAGAGAGAGGGAATTCTAATTTATTTGGGCTTTTGCCGGTTGTGAATCTGGGTTCGGCCCGCTTTGACTCACTGGGCTGGACTCTGAAGTCTCATTTTTTTTTTTTTTTTTTTTTTTTGGGAAAATGTCACAAATGATCCTTATATTTTTAGTCAATGTGCATTTGATCCCTCGACTTTCATTCGCTCATTTGATCACTAAACTATTGATAAATGTCCGATTTAGTCCCTAAACTTTCGATCGGCTCGATTTGGTCCTAAACTATTGATAAAATATCCGATCTAATCCTTCGTTTTATCAAAGAGGAAAAAAGAGGAAAAAATGAAAATAATAACGAAGGACTAGATCGAATATTTTATCAATAGTTCAAGGACCAAATTGAGCCGATCGAAAGTTCATGGACTAAATCAGACATTTATCAATAGTTCAGGGACCAAATTGAGCGAATTGAAAGTTCAGGGACGAAATTGCACATTGACTAAAAATATAGGGACCATTTGTGACATTTTCCCTTTTTTATCGAAGACTCTGAAGTCTCATTTAAGAGGTAAAAAAAGGAAAATATAACCAACAAGGCCGCCAACGCTCATCCTCCCATGAGGTGGATGCTTAACTGCACTTCTTATTTTAATGTCTCGATGTCCACATGCCCTGTTCCCCTAATTTCCCTTTATATTTTTGTCTTCCCCCCAAAGGAAGGAATACCCTCTAGTTGTTTTACATCCTGAAAGTCTCAAAATTTGTATAGAATTAGAATGAAGTTTTTTAAAGACATGTTTAGGTCTATATTTGGGTATATATATCTTAAACTATGACCCATATAAACATATATATTTAAATAGAAAATCAGATTTTAATCATCCAGATTGGCCCTCTGATGCTCAAGTTAGAAATTGGAGAAGGAAAGGAAATGTATATAATTTAGATCATAGTCAAATGTACTGGTTTGTCTGCTTTCAAACGAATATATATAGGATTTTCTATTTTTACCTGTCAAGTAAATGTTAACAGATAGGCATTAAGCTTTGACAAATATCGGTTTGTTATGACAAATGGCAATACATCGTGACAAGCATGATGTATGATGGCATGTGGTGGTCAAACCATTCAAAGGCCAATGGGTATTTGATCTTTCAAGCAATGGCTTCTCCGTTCATCCCTCCAGTAAAATGACTTATGAGTGGGGGGTCATGTCGACATGTTCCTCGATGGGTTGTCCTGCCTCAACTCAGCAACTGAGTCAATGGCTTTTTTTCCAGTCAGCCGTCTTGTTGGCATCCGATTAGATTATGTGGCAAGGTTACTATGGACATGTATCCGAGATCTAACGATTTTGTCAACATGTCATCATCACTCGGCCCACCTTTAGTCTCAACGGGTGCAACACGGTAAGATATGACAATAGATGAGATTTATTATGTGGCAATCACATATCTTCAAATGGCCTAATTTCTCTCCCTAGTGGCCACCCTTCCAATATGGAAGGGAGAGATGAGGGGTTCAAACCCCCACCCTTTCAGGGAGAGATGGGGTGGGGACGTGCAAGTTTCAGGAGTGGGTTTCGACTCCCATGCCCTGCAAGAGGCAGGGTAAAAGTCTGAGAGTGAGTATAGAGTAGGTATAGCGTAGGACTGACAAAAAAAAAAAAAAAGGCCTAATTTCATTCATCCATCTTTGCTTATTTAGTGTTGGTTTCTCTTTCCAAAATCAATGTTCTCCTATCTCCAAAAACTTTCACACACAAAACCTCTCTGGTTACATTTGATTCAGCATTCCCAAAAGAGTTTCAGTTCTCAAAATCCCTTGAAAAAATACTTAGCCCTTTGATAACCATTTTAAATAAGCTTTCGGCCAAATGATGGCCTTGTTGAAAACCCAATGCTTATAGGGACTAGTATTGCACTTTCAGTATTTGATTAAATGCTGAAATATCTATTTCCCTTTCAAAATTATCCTCACCAATTTTTCAAATTTTCTATTTTGTCCCTGGTTAATTTTTTTATTAAAAAAAGAAGACAACCCTTCGCTAGTCCAACGAAGAGTTTGGTTCATTTTTCAATATATATATATTCACACACACACATATAATATACCCCAAAGCCCATTACAAAAAAAAATTTGCCAAACACACATTCAACTCAAAGTCCATTTATAAAAAGTTTTTAACTAAACACAATTTGTATTTCCCCAAAACATTTATATTATACCCAAAACTCATTTGCAAAATTGAACCAAACGCGCCCTCTCTAAATTCCTCAAAGGTCTCAAATTCTCGAAGCTCCAATTAAATTAATGGCCGATTCTAGCCCACAGGATCGCACCTCACTCCAATGGGGTGCTCTGCTTCGCCCCCTACAATATCCGAGGCCCAAAAACCATAGTAGAATCATTAGTCGCAAAAAGGAACACTTTTTTTCGAATCTATACAGTAAATACCATCACAACTACGGTCACATTTCGTGAAAACCAGTAAGATTGGTGAAAATCGTAAAATTACAATTAGGTGTGAGATGAAATCAAACTACAGAACCAACACTATAGCAACACGAAAGAAATCAACAAAACATAGAGAATCGAGAGAAACTTGCATTTGACCTATGTATTCTCTTTCTAGTTGGAAAATTAGATTTCACCACCCGGATTGGCCCCACAATGCTTAAATTATAATGTAGAGGAGAGAAAATGTGTATAATTTAATCAGACTGGAAAATTCAAAACCTATTTCTGAGCTTCTAAATAACTATTTGGAGAGTTCTTTGTTTTCACCTGTTGGATTAGAATCGAAAGATGATCATCGAGTCATGACAAGTGTTGATTTGTTTATAACAAATCTCAATACATCGTAATAAGTGTGATATATTACAACACATGATGGTCAAACCGTTCACAAAGCAAATAAGTATTTGAACTTTTATGGAGTGGCCTCACCATTCACTCTTCCAAATATGGCATGACTTGGGAACCTATTAAAGAAGAACATTTGTAATGACCCTTATTTAGCAAGCCATGGCTGAACTCAAACGAAGCTGGAGCATGCTTTATTAAGAATTGAAAAATTAAAAAAGTGTGGATCCGAAATATGTCATCCACTCGTTCTCGAGTGGTTCCAAAATAAAACATAATAGTTTCCTAAAAAAAGGATATTTCAAAGAGGCTCCAAGGGATTAGTAATCCAATTAGGGGAGAGAATTTCTTTGATGAGCTGTAGTGATCCGGTCTGTAAAAGAATTAGTATCACAAGAGCAATTGGGGCGTAAGTAGAGATGTGCAAAGAAATTGGGACCCGCCCAATCCGTCTGAGACCATACTGGACCTGACTTGATAAATAACTAATGGTTTTTAAGAGAATCGATCGGGTTTCCGGTTTCAATTCATGAGAACCAGTGAAAACTGGTCCGATTCTCAATTCCATAGGCAGATCTATCCACTTGCCCACCTGAACCAAACCGGATATATTATAATAATATATTAATTTTTAATATTAAAAATTTCAAATTAGTAAATCTAAAATTTAGAACTCACATTATTCTCTCTCGCTTTTTTCAGTTGCTTTGACTTGAATAAAAATATGAGCTTGATTGGATTGTTATCTAGCTCAATCAAGTCAAACAAGCAATTGTCTAAATTTATTCACCATGCTTTTGCTCTAGAGGGTTCCAAGGCTTCTAATATCTAAATCAAAAACCTTCATCTTAGTCGAGAAAATTTTATTCAAGGCAAATCGTGAATAAGATATGAGGATGACTTTTTTTCTTGTGCATTCTCATTTCGGTACTAGAGTGCCAAATTGCCCACTAGTTCTTTGCAACATTATGAAGTGCACATAATTTTTTTCTCATTATCTTGCCAATTTTGGTTTCCCTCATTTTGGTTGCACAAGTCTAGATTGGCAATATTTGATGTTTGGTGAGATCAATTCTATGAATCCATCTCAAAACCGAACCGCCAAACACTAGACTGGACCTAGCGGTCCGATTTCCGAGTGAATCCATGCAACCAATAGATAGTTCTCGATTTCAAATTTTCAAAACCAATCCTTAGTAGGGTGATTCCCAATTCTAGGTGAAAATTGCCCACCCGAACCATGAAAGGGTGGAGGAGAGAGAAAGGGTAAGGGAAAAGGGAGATGCGAGAGGTGGGTTTAATATAAAGGATTATTATTTTGAAAAACCACAAACTAGTACACTTGTGATAAATTTACCCCAAACTATTTTTTTGACCATGAAAAACCCCAAACCGATACATCTCTAACAAATTTACTCCGACTGACAATAAAAAAAATCCTAAATTGGTACATTTATGATAAATTTACCATAAACTAACTTATTCGACTTCAAAAAATCCCAAATTGATAAATTTGTGACAAATATACCCTCCGCTAAATTTGATTAATACTACAAAAAAATCACAAAAATTGTAAATTGTGACAAACGACACAAATTAGTATATCAATCAATTGTTACATGTCATTACGAAAACTAACAGATGGTAAATTTATCACAAGTGTAGCAATTTGGAGTAAATTAATCAAAGGTATACCAATTTGGAATTTTTGGTGGTCAAAAAAATAGTTTGAGATAAATTTATCACGAGTATACCAGTTTAGGATTTTCTAGGATATTAACCCTAATATAAATTTTGGATGTCCATGGGCAAACAAGTCTTTTTAGGTCTTGGGAGATACAAAATATAAATTTAAAAATTTGCGAAGAGTTTTTGATATAGGTTATGCTTTCCTAAAATGTACAATTCGCATCTTCAGACAAACCCAAATTAGAAAGGCCAATATACCCTCAACAATACTAGAACCCTTCTCTCACTCTCTCACACACATTTGATTTCTTTTCCTTTCATTTCCATATATACTAATATTGCATTCAGTAGAAGAGTGGTACAACACATATTCTCTCAGAGATTGAAGAGTTCTGAAGTGAGCTATATAGGTACATACGTCTCTTACTTGCTTCAATAGAATCATTACGTCCAAGTAATGATGGCTGAAAAAGTCCGTCGCTAGCATAAGGGTTATTAATCTGGAAACAGAGAACTTTGCTGTACAATTTTCTCCACGTTGGTCTTCATTAGGAAAACATGCACCTAAGATTTCTTAAAAACAAAAACAAAACTAATTGGATTTTGATCCTCCTCTTCAACCATGGGTAGAGCTGTTAAATGGGTGGGTCGGGTCGGGTTTGGATCGGGTCATTAATGGGTCGACCCAAATTGACCCATTAACCCATTTATGACCAATTTATGTCTAATGTAAATTTTTCGACCCATACCCGACCTATATCCGACCCGACCCATATTAATTAAATATTTTCATATTTAACCAAATTTAGGAAAACTTATTCTTATGTTTTTTTAAAGATTATATTATTAAAAAACTTCAAAGCAATACAAATCCAATCAATAATTTTTCAATTTTTTTATAATTTTTCAAAAAAAATATTTTTTATATATATTTAAAAACTAAAATAGTTTTATACATTGGACAATTTTTATAATTTTTAAAATAATTATGTTAAAACCAAATTTTAATTGTTTTCGGTGTTTAGTTCGAAACAATTAAAATAAAATATGATAAAAGCCAAAAATTGAAAGAACGGGCAACACCCCACACTTGATTTTTGTCTTCTTTTGTCTTCTTATGTGCTACACCAGCTTTTGACAATTCTGGTAAAAAGGGAAAGGGGAAAAAAACAATGTGAAATTTTCATTTGGAGTCACTACATGTGAGGTGTATGTTCGGCACGTAACAGGGCATTTAATTTTTTAGCAATTCAAGGATGGCTGTCCTAATATTTTAAATTTAATGATCCGAGGAATAGACAGCCTTCCTATGTACTTATCTCACTTCGCCCTTTTCCCATTCTTCGCCCAATAAGTAATCGAAAGATATGGTTTCGAATTTTTAAGCATCATTAGAATAATATTCAATAATTAAAAACTTGTACCGTCCTAATTCTCCTCATTAGAGAGAATTTTGCTTGACACTTTGTAAAGGAGGAAAGAAAATTGAAAAATAGTTTTATACATTGGACAATTTTTATAATTTTTAAAATAATTATTTCAAAAATCAAATTTTAATTATTTATATTTTTTTATTAAACTCGAGCTCGCCCCTCGCCGGATCCGGGCGAGGCTCGAGCCTCACCCGACGCTAGTGAGTTCGAGTCTCGCCAGATCGGCGAGGCTCGAGCCTCACCAAGCGTCGACCTCGCCTCGCCAGATCCAACAAGCTCGAGCTCGCCCGACACCGGCGAGCTCGAGGTTCACCCCGGCCGGCGCCGGCCATCGTAGTGCGGCGACAGGAGGAAGAAGAAAGAAAAAAAAAAAAGAAAGAAAAAAAAAAAAAAAGAAAAAAGTTAAAAAATAATTATAATTTCGGTTTTTATAAAAAAAAAAAAATTGTAAAGTTAAAGAGAGGAGAGAGAGATGGTGAGGTTTTAAGTGAAAATAAATGGGTTCATTTTTAATGGTTGATAAATGGGTCATAAACGGGTCGTAGAGCCGATCCATTTAAAATCCATATATCTTAGTCTTGACCCATTAAAACCCATTATAGGTGCTTTATGAAATAAAGCTTGACCCATTAATGACCCATTTAACCATAAATGGGTCCATAAATGGGTTACACAACCCATATAACACCTCTAGCCATGGGTACAGCTTACCCTTGGATCCGATAATTTCGCTACGTTTGTTCAAGATAGCAAGCAAGGTGATAAGCCCGAGAGACATTGGCACTCTGGTCCTTCGTTGAAGACACTGAAGTGTCCATGTATGGACGATGAACAGGAGGTAACAACAATGCCGATCGTTTATCCATGGACAGCAAACGTCCGCACTCGCTGCGAGAGACAGAATGCTTGATGTTAGTCATTTGAAACAACAGAGAAGAGTAATGTATGGAAAGAAGGTGAATTATGCACCTGCAAACTTTTGTGAATAAAGTTTGATAGCTGCTGATCCAATGCTACAACATCATGGAAGGAGTCAAGAAAATAGACATTTTAGACTGAGACAAAGATTGTATAACAAATGATGAAAGACACGTAAGCCAAATAGCGCTTACCAAAAGAGATAATAGAGCAGTTTCAGCTTTGACTCCTACAAAATATTGTAGGGCCATGGCAGCATGATCCTGAAAAGAAAAACACTGCTAATGAACATTTGGAGAGACGGGTGCAAGCATCTAACAACAGGAAAATATTAAAATAAAAAACAGCAGCCCTTACCGTGATATGCCTAAAAACATGATGAACTGAATGACCTCGAGCATGAACATAGCTGCCTCCCTGTTAAAATACATGAGTAAATAACACAGTTAAGGGTATTTATAGCCAATAGCTTCCAAGGAAACAAAAGTAACATCAGCTAAAAAGAAAGGCAATGTACAAAAGATCAAAATATTTCAGCTAGAAACTTGTCCTCCAGACTGCAGTTAATAAGCCAGGCCCCTATTCTGCGGACAAACTTAAGCCTCATGCCCTCAATGCAGAATCAAACTTGTGTAAAAAGTCTATGACGGGCTAAACAATGAAATGGAAATGAACAGTTCATGTATTGCATCATGACATCTTGAGCTATTAAAAAACTTTGAGAACTTAGATTTGAAAATTGTGGGACCAGTCTAGAAAGGTCATGTATAGTTTACACAGTATATGACAGGCTGCAAAATTAATGAGTTAACCAATCAAGTATAAGCTCTTATATCAACTGCAGGCACATCCCCAAGAACCAAAATAACAAGATAATAAGATTTTGCAACCACCATACTAATGACGGATTGCCCCCTAAAGTATTTTGCAATTTTAGTTTCAACAAAATGGGAGAAAAGGAAGAGTATCGGGGTATAACTTATTGTCTTTGCCATCTTTATCAGACATGCAAGTCACAGTTATTTTTTTAAGTGGCAGAGAAGAAAATACCACACTTTCTTGTCTTGTGGCTGGTTAATGACATTGACACCACTGAAAAGAACAAATGATGGCGAAGCTAAAAACTAAGAAGGCATTAATTATGATAACGCTAGTCTGGTCACTAAGCAGGGTCAGATATAAGGTATAAGTGCTAATTGAAGCAACTTTATCATTAAATTGTCGAGACATTATAGGAAGGAGATAGGTTTTCAGTTCTCTCATTCAAAAATGCCGGTTCTTGTTTCCACTCATAAGGCCTTCTCTCATCTTTTTGCAGATTTTTTGACTCCACTCCAGCCACTGTTGATTCTCACTTTTATACAATCGCTAAAACTGAAAGAAAATCACTCTTTGATCATTGGGACACACAGTTATTCCAATCTCACCCATTGATTCCGCTCATAAGGCTGCTCTTTTATGGACACATGCTTCTGTTACCCAATGCAGAAAACTGCTTTTGTAAAGTTGCCAAACTGGAACGACTCATTGATTCCCTCATCCCAACATAAGAAATTTCCCAATGACCCTTTTCTTGATGAAAAAAATTTATCATTTGGCAATCTTCTGTTTGTAAAAACATGCAGACTTGGTTGTCAACACTAATCACAACAGGGTTGAACTAATTCAAAGAATAAGTCAATGCAACAGAAAGTAACAATTTCTTTCACGATAATGATATCGAGTTTGTCCACTTCAACTCTACTCCATAGCCTCAGCAAACCATATACAATTATTGTGCTATCTAGAAAAACTTCACCATCAAGACATGTCAGCATTTCTTGGGACATTTGTGTTGCTGTATTAAGCAAAACAGTTACTGTGCTAGACTACAAGAAAAACTACACTTGTAGCGCTGTCACCAGCAAAAGTAAAGTCAAGCAGCAATGAGAAATCTGCTTAACGAGTGTTAAACAAAACAAGGAAAAGCATGCAATACCACCCATCTTTCACAAACGCACATGAAGGCAAAAAAAAAAAAGAGTAGCGGCTTACTCAACTTATGCAATTTAAATGATGAAAACATCTCAAGAAGAATCTTAAGAGAAACAATAGAGGAAAAGCATGCCAGGGAAAACAGATTACCTCATCTGGAGAAAAGAAGGCCACTGCATCTGGGTCAACAGAACCGGCAGGATGCAATGATATTAAAGCTCTGAAGACTGAAGGAACCATCAACTCAATCACAGCAACTTTGTCAGTATTAACACTTACAGTTCCAACAGGAGACGGGCTTAGCCTATTTAAACTGTGAAAACTGAGTTCTTTTGATGCTTCTATAAGATTCTCATTTGCAGAAGATGGCAGGGAAGAAGCTCTTTTCAGCCAATCCAATCGACCATGTGTGAAAACTTTGACACTGGGCATCTCTTTCTCCACGTAAATAAGAACATCAGATAGTGTCTTGTAATTACTGCGGTCATCCTCCTGACTTGCTGTTGATACTCGAGAACCACAATGCCTTTTGGGTTCTGATTCGAGACTTTGGCCATTAAGACCATCGTCAAGATGAGGGAAAAATCGTCGCTTCTGATCAGTGAAAGCCTTGAGAGCTAACCTACAAAAATGTGGGAAGCATGGAATAGTTATGAAATAGGATAATCAGTGACAAAATAATCAGTCCAACTGGGTTATAAATTCCCAAATGAAATTGCTGCGTTGGATGATTCTCGAGGAGTAAGTTCCTTTAGGCATCATATGTCAAGTTCATAAGCACCAAGGTTAGAGTTTCTTAATCATAACACTCAAGAAGTGAATCACAACACACCATAACATTATATAATTCTTAAACCCAACAAAATTCATTATCTATTCTTGATAAGAAGATAATCATATCATGGACGCTACTGGAAAAACGACTTCAAGAAGCAACGGTAAACCTTCTTATTTCAATTAAAGGAATAGAAAACTTATTTAATAGTGACAGATTATGGTCCTAATCAAATCTCACTGGGAGAAGAATCCTAACTCCATTAGGAATGTTATTCCCCTCTATGATTCTTCATTCAAAAAACTAGCCATCACATTAATATTGCCACAGCTTGTCTGGTTAACAGCCTGCATCAAATTATTATCAACGCGATGAAGAAAAGAAATATTGCATTACAGACTTTTATGTCGTCCATTTTGAAGCATGGTAATAATGAAAATACATTCACGCTGGATTGTTTATGGAATAGAACACTTCAAAAAAACCATACTGTCATTACTTGGCCAGTCTTATTAATGAAAAATGATAGTTTCCTTTATAAACTCAATCCTATTTGTTCCAGCTCTGTGAACTGTGGTTTATGTAATTATTATCATGCCATTTACTCACAGTTCAGATTAATTTAGTTGCAGAGCATTGTTTCAATCTGCTGCAACTCCATTAGAGAGTTCTATACATCATTCTTCATTAAATCAACATTCTATGGGTCATCATGGTTGACCTCTTTTTCTGCATTAGCATTGACAATAGTAAACCATATAACAGTTCATTCCATTTCCCCCTTACTTTATTTCCAGTTGTAGCGTAAAGCTCAAAGAGAAGTTTCTACATATTATATTAGTAATCCTATGTTTTGGCATGAGGTCCATGTGATGTCACTTGTAAATGAAGAATTTAAGAAATCTCTCTAACTAATTAACAATCAAGGAGTGGAAAGACTAGGGAGATGCAGATTAGGAGTGCTGATCAACTTGCGAAGAGATCGACGATATTGTGGCATTCCAAATTGCTAAAATCTTGACTGAGTACTAGCAATATAGCTTCAAACATTTTCTGGGAACATATCGGCAAAAGACTGGGAAGTAATATCAGCAAAAGACTAGGGACCTTATAGCAAAATACTAGGAAAAACCCAAGACAGCAATATAAGGAATCCTCATCAAGCTCCTAAAGGCAACAAGAAAAGAAAAGGGTAAACAAGGATATTCTCCAGGAAACAAAAGAGAACAAAGAACAATACCAGCATTTTTTCACAGCTCAAACTGATGTCTATATTGTTCTACAGAGGAAATGGAACTCTATCACACTAAAAACAGAATCTGTCAAGCTTCATAAAGAACTCCAAAAGTTTCGACATATGTACAGACTTCAAGCTAACTCTTGTGAACTGAAAATTCAAATTCAAATTTGAACGGAACGATCATACAACAAACTCACAACACCAGCAATTGAGCACATTCATCCAAATGGAATTGGATACATAGATACTGTGATGTTAATGTGCGCTATATAGTGCTAAATATCAGCAAATCCCCATAAGCAAGTTCACCGTGGAAAATTCATAACTGGACACCCTGTCTTAACAAATTTTCATAGTGAGCTTTTCAGTTCGACTAACGAGCTGTTGACAGACATTAGTTGATTGTGCGCCACTGGAGACTAAAAATTCTATAACTTTATCCTGTTATGAATACAAGCTATGCCTCTCATCAGTCCCGCATGGACTCTATTAGTGCCTCACACCTTACTCACTTTGAAACCATGGAAGAGAATAAATGTGGAATATTGGGATGGCAACCTGGTCCTGTCGACAGCAGATGCACCGGCTTGTCCGGCTAACTGCCGCTTCCAAGCATATGCGACGACGGCACCATCTGGGCAAACCAACGGCATGTGCAGACCCCACGAATTACTCCTCGATCACAGCGACTCATTTAAGACCCCCGACTCTTCCAACAGCTTCCCTAGACAAAAATTTGGAAAAGGCAAGGAGGAAAACAGACTTGAGAAGCATGCCAGACAAAATCCTTCAACACCGCCTACGAGAATCTAAGAGAAATTTCAGATTCCCAATCCACGCTATGCAGCACAGACGCCCTTGTCAAACTGAAGAGCAGATGCGATATGTGAAGTAGAAACCCTAATTCCGGGAAAGACGGAGGTCAAGATTCAGGTACCGATGGCGCAAAGATCCTGGAGGTGCTGCCGCATGGAGGCGTCCTCCTTGGTGAAGGACCGGTGGGGCTTGGTGCTCTGGTGCGGCTGCGCGGCCACGAAGAGCGCTTCCAGGATCCGGTCGGCGCCGAGCCTCACGTCGGCGATGAGGCGCGCCGCCTGCGACAGCCGGTCCATCGCCAGGGCCACCTGCTTCGGCGGCGCCTCCGCCCGGGGCTCGCTCGCCGGAGGCGTTCTCGGGGCCGGAGCCGGGGCCGGGGCCGGAGCCAGAGCCGGGGCCGGAGCCAGAGCCGGGTTGGGCGGCGACGCAACTTGGGCCGTCAGCTGTTGCTGCATACTTTCTGCGGAAGCACCGGCTTTCGCCGTTTCGGTCGGCCGTAGGAATCGCTCCCCGTCGAATCTGAATTCAAACCGGCCGGTTTTCGCACAAGGGTGTTTCTTATTGCACGAGGGAGAATGTCACAAATTGACTTCTCCTATACCCTTATGAGCTAAAGAGTGGAGTTTTATAGCATTGGGGTGAAGAGTGATTGGCGTAGAATGTGAATGATACAACTTATTTGTGAGAATGGTGGCAAAATATATCTATTGGGAGTCTTACAATAAAATGAATATCATCTTAGATGATCTTTTAAGGCGGGGTTGATCTCCTATTAATAAACCGATTGGGAGTTAATGCCACTCTCTTAATAAGGTAATGACAAGCCAAAAATCAATTATTGTAACAAAGTGTTATATATGTCTTGCTCGATGGATTAAATGAACTAATTAAATTGGACATAGTATGATTGTATGTGGGAATGTGATTCGCTATATTGTTCTTAGAAACAATATTTAAAAGGAAGGTCGGCTTGGCATTCTTGATTCACTAGAAGCCGCATGGGATATCTCCAATTGTCGGCCTGTGACATATGCTTCTACAGAATGATTGCAATATTCATTCTAATATTGACTATTTCTTGGATTGCGATTTACAATTCTCGAGCTTCATGGGATATGGTCCTGCAATTAGTATTAGGTTTGGCTATTTATACACGTGTATATCGTACGTTGAGACTTGCTCGCCTTTATATTATCCTAAGAAAAGGGAATTCATCTCTTAGGCTCGGTTCCCAACCGGGGTACTGTATTAGCCGGTGGTTGGGAACTGTGCCATTAGGCTTGCTAATACAGCAATGGGCATTTTACCCACCTTCTCTCACCTTAGACGCGGGTAGTTACCACACTACCCTACTTGGTGGTAGTTAGAGTAAACCCTAACGTTGAGTCTACCTTCCCCATTGAGTGGCGTCCTAATTTCCTTTCTATCTTTATCTTCCTGACAGAAAAGGAATACAGGGGACAACGCAGGATCTCTCACCCCAGGGCGGTTCCCCCACCCATTTCCTCCTTACCTCTATATTATCGTGAGAAAAGGGAAATTGTCCCTTATGAGTTATTCACAAAACTACATTGATGACAATAGAATTATTCCTCAAAATTAGCAATATGTATAAGAGTTTTCCTCTAATGTGGACTAAATTAATTGAAATTATATTGTATGTGCGCACATTGATCCAGAGATAATTTTTAATAGTCAATCCTATCCCATAAAGCCTCTAATGGCACTATATAGATTTTGTATCTATTTGGCGTAACTCCATATAAAAAAAATAAATAAATAAACTATTAATGCCACATTCACTCTGAAAAGATCTTTTAAAGAAATAATTATTTATTCATTATTAACAATCCACCCCTATTTCAGAGTGAAAATTTTAGCAACCAGTTTGGCTTTAAATTCCACAATCTTTCTTTGAAATCCTTTTAGTTTTGTACGCCAATTTACAACAAAAGAACTTGTGATCTTTAGACAAGTCAGTAAGTTTCTAAACATGTTTTATAGATTGCATATCGCCTTTTATGGCACCTAATCACATACTTAATTGAGGATAAGAAACAACATTTATTTATGTCGCTAAATTAACCATGTAGTGGATATTGTGGTCATGCTCTCACAAATAAACTATATAGTCTAATGGAATAACTGATCGTCTTTCCCTAACAAATCTCCTGAGTAAAGCTACAACCACTTCATTCTATACTTGAGAGAAAAATTTCATCATAAACTATATCAAAAATACCTTGAACCTCATCAAGTTTAGTCTATGGTACAGGAGATTCCACAATTGTCTATTTAGGCAAAGACAAAGACACAGTGATTTTCCATCGTACTATTATCCTTAATAGTCTGAAAGCAGCTATCCTCTACAATTACGTCAAACTGGAAAAACTTTACAGTATGTGATATCATAATTTTTGTATCTTCTTTAGGGTCTTAAAATCAATACCTTTTGAATAATCCAGGTAAGATACAAAATAATTCCGAGTTACTCTAAATTCCAACGCATCTAATATTGGATTAGATAACCACCTCTTAATTTTAATAAGAGTTAAGTAATTTACATCAAGTTCATAAGTCAAAAGAAGTTTATAAAATAAATTTGACAAGAAACACGTTTTGTGTGTGAAAATGCTGTTTTCAAAATACCATCCCATAAAAGACCGAATAAATTAGTCTTACTAATCATACTAATCACCATGTTAATTATGGTGCAATTATGCCTTTCGGTCAAATCTTTTGTTAGGATTTTCAGGCATAGTAATTAAGTTACCACCCTAGAATCTACCAAGTATTTGACAAATGACCCTTTAAGCTATTTCGCATTATCATACTTGCCAAAATACTCACGGTCACTATTAAGCCTGACAACCTTTTAAGACTAATTATAATTATTTATTCTTTATCTCGGTCATTTTCCCTAAATAGAAAACTTTTGGAAACAACATTTTAACCATATTCCAGATGTATATGTCATTAGGACTTAAACATAATCTTTGCAGATTTGTCCTAATTTCAGTATTAGACAAGACATAATTATAAGCCACTAAGGCTTCCATCATCTTTTAGCAGTGCAGTCAGTAGGCAAACCACTTTTCAAGTATTCTAAAATGGAACGCTTAATGGACAATAAGCATATTTTATTGTTCTTTTCTCAAGCAACAAATCATATGTCAATAACTTAAAATTTGAAGCAGTAAAAACCTCAATAATAGTGAAGTTATTAATTACAGAAAAGGTGACTGAAAAGCAAACAATGTATATAATTAGTATCATGTGAGCATCGTATAACTTGATGTACAAGTACACATCCAGAGAGTTACATACATAATCATATAATCACCTTTGGGCAGAATACATGACATGCAGTTGTACACTTCCCACATGATAGCGATTATGAGAATATATTCAAATCTTCATGAATTCATTACCTTTGGGCATATGAACCACTAGGATCAGTCACTCCTCCACCACACCATCATGTATCCCTCCATGAACTAATACACAATCACCTCCTTTGGGAGTATGACCACGCATTAGACCAGGAGACATCCCAATTAACATACGAGATCGAAATTTCTCAAACTCAATCAAGCGTGCTACTTTGGCGGTCACTACTCAATTGAATCTTTGAAACTCTCTCATATCAAGAATATAAAATCTACATCTTACATACACCATATACATGTGATTTCAACTTTAGTGATAGGGGCATATATCACTGAAATCACATATCATGCTACAGATTCCAATGAGATCACCAATCACAGCAACATAGGGTACACCAGATCGATAAGCCTGACAGCTAATCCATTATAGTTCATGAGTTTCATAAGGCAAAACATGACTCCAAGGCCAACAACTGATTAATTAGCCAATTTTAAGTAACAAATATCATTACTTCAACCTGTGGCCTATAAATTGAGTCAAACCACAGAACCAAATATCTAAACTATAACAGTAGATACTATTGCTCTACATAAATATTGCCATACTCCTTAACCATAAAAAATATTTAACATGATAGACGTTAACTAGTGACCATATGAGTTTAGGTAAAATATGCAATAACTTTACTAATATACATTACCTACACTCAGTAAATGTGTAAATCAATACAATCAGTAAAACGTCCATCATTCAAAGGTTACTAGCATGTAAAGGAGTATGCATGAGCAAACAAATTTTTTCTCATAATGATTGTATCATATTAAGCCAGCTTTAGTTCACAATAAAATTTGATTTTTTATTGATGAATCACACCTTTATGATTATGTGATAATATACCTATAACCCAACACTTGTATTTCCAAAATCACAGAAAATACAAGAAAAATACGCAAAATACACTAAAAATACATGTATTTAGGGCTTTGTATGTATTTTTACATCTATAAAATCACCAAACATGTAAAATAAATATACCGAAAGATAGAGGAGGACCATATGAATCGAACGCCGTCAGCCACGCGCCGATCCGAGCCTCCATGCGCCCGCACGCGCCACCTGAGTGTGCGGCGCGTGGAGCTCACGCGCGCGGCCTAAAGACTAGTCGAAACCAGTCCGACCGGCAGCGGTCCGACAGGTTCCCGGTCCGACCGTCGGTCTAGCCGCCCGATTCGACCGGTTGACCGGTTCGGTCAACAATTGACAGGGGTCGGGTTGGTCAACAGATCGGGTCGGATCCTCGGTCGGGTCGGGTCGGTCAATAGATCGGGTCGTCAATCGGGTCGGATCCGAGTCAATGACGTCATCACCCGCGTGCGTCGCACGCGCGATCCGCTGATGTCAGCGGACTTGGTTGTTGACGTCAGCATTTGCGCGTGCATCGCACGCACGAGTTGTCCCTCACATGTGAGCGTGCGTGAAGGCGCGTGGGGCACGCCTTCGACGCCCAGGCGACGCGTGGCCGTGCGTGGGGGCGCGTACGGCCTCCCCTGGCGATGCGCCGCCCGACCCTCTTGCTCGTCTCGTTTCCCCAGATCCAAATTTGTGATTTAATTTTATTTTTATTGAGCAAAAAATTTCGAAAATCACAAATTAGGGCAAGATCCATACTAATTAAAGCTAATCCGTACAATTTAGGGCAAAATCCTTAGGATTCGAGTTCTAGGGTTATGGAGGCTCTGATACTACATATTGGATGCAAATTGTGCAACCCCAAGATCCGCATAACTAGAACAAGAACACACATCCTAAGAGTAAAAGATTAACGTACCTGGGATCCATTGTTCTTGAAGCGGAAGTGGAAAGGGATTACCCACACATCAAGGGGGTTATCCACGCATCAAATCCTTCTCCTCTATTGCCCTCCGTATCACTGGCTCAATGAGGCGGCCCCTCACGATTAGCGTTAGAATAACAACCCTTAGGTGAGGATATGTGAGAAATTAGGGTTAAAGGAGAGACTTGAGCACTATTTATAGAGTTTTCAACCAGTCCCCCTTATTATGGAACAGGCTCAACTCGGCCCACACTAGCCAGCCCCATATTAGACTAAATTAATTGATGTTGTTATTTACCGTTTAATGTTGACTGTTTTATGGGGTTTGGTCTAAGGTGAAATAGAAGGTTTCTTAATTAGTCTAAAATGGGGTTGGCTAGTGTGGGCCGAGTTGAGCCTGGTGCGTAATGAGGGGACTAGTTGGAAACTCTATAAATAGTGCTCAAGTCTCTCCTCTAACCCTAATTTCTCACATATCCTCACCTAAGGAGTGTTATTCTAACGCTAATCGTGAAGGGTTGCCTCATTGACCAGTAACACGGAAGGCAATAGAGGAGAATGATTTGATGCGTGGATAACCCCTTGATGTGTGGATAATCCCTTTCCACTTCCGCTTCAAGAATAATGGATCCCAAGTGCGTTAATCTTTTACTTTTTGGATGTGTGTTCTTGTTTTAGTTATGGAGATCTTAGTGTTGCGCAATTTGTGTACAATGATATGTCCCGTCTATAAATAATCGGTATATTAACACTTTTTCGTTAAAAATTACAATATATAATAGAATCAAGATATGTTTCATGCCATTATCATAAGAACGAAGGTTGAGGGATGATCTCATCCATGGGAGGGTTCAATTTAGGGATAAGTGCAACGGAAGTCCTAAAACTTGTCGCGAATGTGCATTTCAGTCCTAAAACTTGCAAAATATTCATTTCAGTCCTAAAACTTGTCGAAACGTTACAAGTGAGTCCTAAAGTCGACGCCGTTAACTTTTTCCGTTAAAAATGCTGACATGGCATTTTATATTATTTTTTATTTTCCAGGTGGATTTTTTAATTATTTTTAATCATTTTTTAAACAATTTTTTAAAACAATTTTTTAAAATAAAATTTTTATTTTATCTTTTTAAGTTTTTGGTGAAAATTAGATAAAATGAATAAATCTATTTTTTTAAAAATGATTAAAAAATAATTAAAAAATCAACTTGGAAAATAAAAAAATAATTTAAAATGCCACGCGCCTTTTTTAACGGAAAAAGTTAACGGCATCGGTTTTAGGACTCATTTGTAACATTTCGACAAGTTTTAGGACTGAAATGAATATTTTGCAAGTTTTAGGACTGAAATGCATATTCACGACAAGTTTTACGACTTCCGCCGTACTTATCCCTTCAATTTATAGGGTGCGTTTGTTCTACAAAAAATAAAGGGATAAGTGCGGTGGAAGTCTTAAAACTTGTTGCGAATGTGCATTTCAGTCCTAAAACTTGTGTTCATTTCAGAAAAACTTGTTTACAAATGAGTCCTAAAGCCGACGCCGTTAACTTTTTCCGTTAAAAATGCTAATGTGGCATTTTATATTATTTTTTATTTTCCAGGTGGATTTTTTTAATTATTTTTAATCATTTTTAAGCAATTTTTTTAAACAATTTTTAAAAATAAAATTTTTATTTTATCTTTTTAAGTTTTTGGTGAAAATTAGATAAAATGAATAAATCTATTTTTTAAAAATGATTAAAAAATAATTAAAAAATCCACCTGGAAAATAAAAAATAATATAAAATGCCACGTCGCATTTTTAACGGACCACGTCAGCATTTTTAAAGGAAAAAGTTGACGGCGTCGACTTTAGGACTCATTTGTAACGTTTCGACAAGTTTTAGGACTGAAATGTACATTCGCGACAAGTTTTAGGACTTCGCTGCACTTATCCCAAAAATAAATGATTTTGAAAACATTTTCTTAAAAATGTTCAATTGTATCATTTGAAATAATTAATCAATAAAAAATATTTTAGTAATCCATAACTATTCACACCTAAATATTTTCATGAATGATGCAAATATGTTTTTCTATCTTTTTCTTCTCAAAGGGTTGACTTGGATTTTGATTTTCTACCAAATCTAGCTTGTTTCGACTATTATGTTTCTAATTAAATTTACATTATTTACTATTCTCTCTAAAGAAATTGATTTTTTTTTGGTCGAATAAAGAAATTGATGTTGGATCCGCTGTATTCGTCACGCATTTCAAAAGATAAATTTTAAGCGTGCTCATGTTCGGTTGGCGCTAGAGCCATTTGAAGCACAAAACCAGAAAACCTAGGCGCGAGCGTCTTTCTTGCATCGACGGAGCTCCGCAGGACCAGAGCACGTGATCGCGATGCAGCCCAAGATCAGTTCCTTCTTCTTCAATTCGCCTCCTCCTCCTCTTCCTCCTCCACCTCCGTCTCCGAAACGCCCTCTAGCTCTTTCTCCGCTCCTCCCAGGCGACGGTGACGACGACTTGGCGCTTTGGGAGAGGACCCAACACGCGTTCGTCGCGACGTACGAGCGGAGAGCTCCCAAGTCGGTCCAATAAGACTCGCCCTCCGCCTTTGCCTTTTTTCTTTTCGCCTGGGTCTTCGTTTGAGGAACGGAAAAGAGATTCTGGGTCTTTCTGGAGACGTGAAATTGGGGGGATTTCCGAATTAGGGTGGAGCACTCGATGAGATGAAGCTTGTGTTCTGCCGAGAATTCAGCTACGATTGATTGCATTCGACCCCATTTTAAGTACTCGTCAGGCTCATGTTTGTTAATTCTTTCTCGTTGATATTTGCTGCTCTCCTTTCGGGTATAGGTCTAAAATTCTCGAGGAATCGAGCAGCGGAGAAGCGACGAAACTCGATTCTATGGAACCTTCGTTAAACCCAGAATTGGCTGCAATTGGCGGAACAAAAGTGGTCAACGAAAACAAGAAAAGGAGCTATGCTCGCCATCCGGAGTTGGGGCAGTCCGATTTTCTTCTCCGAACATGCTCGAGTGCGGGATCAAGTACGCGCCCGGGGACAAAGGAGATGAGAAGGCTCACGCGGCATTTCATAAGAATTATACTCAAGGACTACAGTTTAAGGTGAGCAACCTTGGCTTGTCCCTTTTGCTTCGACTAATGTGCACTTATTGGTCTTGTTTTGTAATTGTTAACAGGGTTGGCGCAGTGAAAGGGTCGTAAGCACACCTTCCATTGAACAAGGGCGTATCGTTATGGTATTGGATAGTGACCCTCCTGCTCAAAGAAACAAGGTTTGTCTTTAAAATTTCTCTTTTTGATATTTAGGGGCTATTGCTTATTCCTGGCTCGACGTATGTGTGAGTCCTTTTCCTAAAAGGAAAGCCTGCCGAGCAATTTTGAGTTTCTTCATGACGGAAAAAAGAGACTAGCAGTTGAAGCAAAGATATGCTTTTGCTATAATCAACATTCGTGAATCTTCATGCTCTAGAAATGTGGATGATGGTATTTGGAGATGGATCTGGTGCGTAGATTGTTTGCCTAAATTGAAAGTTCATCTATGAAAACTTTGCTCTAATGCTTTTGTCTCCTTCAGTTATCCCTTCACGAGTCTAATGAGAAATATCGATTCATACAGATACAGAAGAAAAGGTTCTCTATTGATTCAAAGGCTGTACCTATGGGATAGGGATAGAGAAAGAGGAAAAAACGGAAGATTTCACTCACATAGTACTTTTGATCGAAAAATCAATCTTTCGTACCCTTCGCTCAATGAGAAAACGGGTCGATTCTACAGGATCAAACCTATGGGACTTAAGGAATGATGGAAGGGAATAAAAAAGAAATCAAAAAAGAAAAGAAATAAAAAAAAAGAGAGGGAAAAATAATAAAAAAATAAGTAAATAAAAATGAAGTAGAAGAACCCAGATTTCAAATGAACAAATTCAAACTTGAAAAGGATCTTTCTAATTCTCGAAGAATGAGGGGCAAGGAGATTGATCGAGAAAGATCTCTTGTTCTTATTATAAGATCCCTTTTTGTGGGGGAACAAGAAACCACTGAGCATTTAGTTCTGCTATCTCCTATGTGGGAGGGCATCTGGTCTGGTATGTTAAGTTTGAGAGTAAAGGGGGAGGAGATTGATCAATGGTTTTAACAATTACTTCAGGATGGGAAAGCTGAATCGGAAAAGGAGTTCTCTAGGATCATTACCATGTGTTGGTGCATTTGGAGTGGCAGAACTTAAGCTCTCTTTAATAGTTAACCCCGAGATCCGGGAGTTATGCGTGCTCTTCAACAGGCTCTAGTTGAGTACATCAGCTTAAAAAAAGTGAAAGTGTATTAGAAAATGCTAAAACTGAATGAGGATAACCTACATGTGAAGTCATTGGAATAAATTGTGTTGATGGATATGCTGTTGTTGCTATAATAGCTAGAGATAGCTTTGGTTTATTAAGAGGAGTGGGTAAAGCTGGTTCATGCGCTGTTGTTGGTATAATAGCTAGCAATAGCTTTGATTTATTAAGAGGAGTGGGTAAAGCAGGTTCATGCTTCTGACACTGAAACTACATGAGAACTTTTTAAGACCCCCGACTCTTCCAACAGCTTCCCTAAACAAAAAATTGGAAAAGGCAAGGAGGAAAACAGACTTGAGAAGCATGTCAGACAAAATCTTTCAACGCGACCTACGAGAATCTAAGAGAAATTGCAGATTCCTAATCCACGCTATGCAGCACAGACGCCCATGTCAAACTAAAGAGCAGTGCAATATGTGAAGTAGAAACCCTAATTCCAGGAAAGAGGGAGGTCAAGATTCAGGTACCGATGGTGCGAAGATCCTGGAGGTGCTGCCGCATGGAGGCGTCCTCCTTGGTGAAGGACCGGTGGGGCTTGGTGCTCTGGTGTGGCTGCATGGCCACGAAGAGCGCTTCCAGGATCCGGTCGGCGCCGAGCCTCACGTCAGCGATGAGGCGCGCCGCTTGCGACAGCCGGTCCATCTGCTTCGACGGCGCCTCCGCCTGGGGCTCGCTCGCCGGCGGCAGGGTCGAGGTCGAGGCCAGAGCCGGAGCCGGGTTGGGCGGCGACGCAACTTGGGCCGTCAGCTGTTGTTGCATACTTTCTGCGGAAGCATCGGCTTTCGCTGTTTCGGTCGGCCGGAGGAATCGCTCCCCGTCGAATCTGAATTCAAACCGGCCGGTTTACGGACAATTTTTTTCAACCTTTCACGAGGCGAATTTACATAATGTGGTTATTGTGCATTACGTTACGAGAGTCGATTCAACAAGAATTGTTGATTTCATATAATTAATTACCTGATGAGTGTTTTTATAATGCTCCTGAATAAAATTCTTTTAACACGTATGTGTCGTGAACCGTATTCTCCCGCTCCCTTGTGAGCTGAAGAATGAAGTTTTGTAGTATTGGTGTAAAGAGTAACTCATGCGAAGGATGATACAACTTGTTTACGAGAGTAATGTCAAGATATTTGTGCCAAGAGTTCTAGAACGAAATGAATACTATTTTAGAGAATCTCTAAAAGTAAGATTGACCTTCCATGCACAAACTAGTCAATAACGGATACTACTATCCTATGAAATCATAGTAGGGGAAAACTAGTTCTTGTATCAAAGTATTCTATATGTCTCACTTAAGGATTTGATGCTAGAGTTAAACTGAACGTAATATGATCCGATATGAAAATTTGATTTATCTTATTGTTTTTACAAACAATCTTTAGAAGGAAGGTGTGACATCCCGAAATTTAAGTCCTCTGAGGGATGAATGAATGTGAATTTCGTCAATGCATTATGGGTTGATCTCACTCGGAATTTATCACTCCTGAGATACTGACCAAAAGGGCATTAGGGCGAAATTGACATGGCATGAGAACTAAGAATTGGACTTTGAATTATCGGGAATGTTCGGGACAGACTTTAGATGAAGCTTTAGCGACGGTAGACAGAACCAGTGAAGCCAAGCAATTGGAAAAGGGATTTTCGGACCGAGAAAATAAGCCCGCGAGGAAATGGGTCGGGCCAAGCTAGTGTGGGCCTTAGGCCCAAGTTGGGACAGCCACCAATTGGGCCTAAGTTAAGCAAATGAGCCCATTGGGCCTAAACCACTATTCATCTTTCAAAGCCCATGGTTCAACTTTGGGCCCAATCAAGCCCAACCAATTCCCAAGCCCATTACTATTCATGGCCAAGCCCAATTCTTAGGCCCATCCACTAATTTCAGCCCAAGGTTAGATTGGTAATTTGTGCAAGGTGGAAATGACCAAATTGCCCCTAAAAGCAAGTGGATAAGGGCAAAGGAAGAGAGAGAAGGTGAGGGGACTTGCATGGGGAGTTGGGCAAGCATTAATGGGGCTTGACATCTCTCCCATCACTCTCTCTCTCCCTCATTTGGTCCCCAAACCGTCGAGCTCTCTCTCTCCCTCATTCTCCCTCTTTTCCAGTTTCTGTACCAGCAGACATCCCTCCAAAGATTCGAGTTGATTATTGGCTTCCCGGATGAATCGGCCTTCGTGCCACCCACCATTGTCTTCAGGAGATCCAGACCGTGTAGGAGGACTTGGCCGTTTGCCGAAACGATTCTCCGGTCGTCCCGAATTCCGGCCAGAAGCCAGCGACATTCCGACCGCCTGGAACAGTTCTGCTCCAGCTGACCTTTCGTCAAAGATTCGAGTTAAAAGTGGTCTTCCCGTGAGAATCAAGTTACGCTCCACATACCACCATAAATAATACTTCGAGACCGTTCCAACGAGCCCAGTAGCACCTCAAACGGAGCCGTCGTCCATCCCGAAATCTGGCGACAAGCCACCGGCCGCTGGACCGCCCGGTTCCATCGAGCTCCGCCTGTTTCGCATTTTCGGCCATTTTTCTCCCATTCCAGACCTTCCTTTGGCCATCCTATCCACCCACAAGATCCCCAAGAGCCTCAGGAGCCGCCGGTTGCCGGCCATCCCCTTCGCCGGAGCTCTGGCCAAGCCGTTCAAGTCAGTTTCTCCTCCGGCAGGGCTGTTTTTAAGAGGTTTCAGTGGGAGTTTGGGCTATGGTTGCTGTGTTGAGCTTGGGACTGCCTTGGATCGTCGTGGTAGAGGTCTGGGAGCGTCGCCTCCGTCGTCGCCGCCGCATCGGTGTCTCTGGCCCGCTTAACGGGTGAGTTTAACTCCTAATCCTTTGATTAGAGCCTAAATTTGCTTAGGGTTGGTTTAGTTATTGTTAATTCTAGTTAGGTGATTTAATTAAGTTATATTAGTCCTAAGATAGGTGGTTAGATTAATGGCTAAGATTAGTTTAGCTTAATCTTACTTTATTTGTTTAATGTGGTTTATGTGGTTAATTAAGTATGCTTTGCTTTAATTAATGTTTTTAATACTTTCTGAGTTTAATTTATCATTTATTAAATTCTGGAAATTTACTGTTCACTCGACACTATTCACGATTTACTGTTCATGTGTTACTGTTCACGTGTTACTGTTCACGAAACACTGTTCACTCGAGAATGAAAAGTATTTAATTTCATGTGTGTTTAATCCTATGAAGTGATTGGATGTGTTATTGCATAAACATCCGCATGAATTGAGTGACGATTTGTACAATTATGTGATGATTGTGAAGTTTTGGTATTTAACTTGAAAATACCCGGTGTTGTCTTTTGGCACCGTAATTGGTTGGTAGGACCAGTTTGAATCTATTGATTGATTGGATTGAGGAATTGATTGGGTTATTGTTGAATTAACAGCTTTGGTGAGCAATTGATTATATATTTATCAGCTTGTGAGAGTAGTATACTGTATCAGCCTATGTGCTTTGGTACGTCAGCTTGTGAGAGCAGTATACCTTATTATCAGCTTTGGGCGAGCATATATTATCAGCTTTGGGCGAGCATATATATATATATAGTATACTATGATGGCCTGGGGGCCCTAATCATTCCGCTTTGGGCGAGCATATATACAGTATACTATATTATCAGCTTTGGGCGAGCTATACTATCTATTTATCAGCTTTGGGTAAGTAGTCCTGATTTGATAGGACTTTATAGATGGTATTGAATGTACCGACCGGGGAAAGGTCGTGGTGACATATAATGGACTAGGTCGATTGATCAATGCTTTGATCTGTTGTCGTGATTGAATTGATGGACCCGTGTGATCAATAGATGTGCGATGAGTAGCGCACTATTGTGTAAGAATGCATGACAATCATTGTATTGTCGATTCCGGTCATGCATGAGTTAAGTACATTATTTATGGCATGCACGCATGAATCGATAACGTGCAGGGTGTGGTAATGGCCAGGTGAGATCGCTTGTGATGCGACTCGTATGTGAATGATGAATTGTATCATCTAATGGCCATGTGCATTGTGTGTATTGTACTGAGATATAACGTGCAGGGTATGGCATGCCAGGTAAGATTGCATACGAACCGACTATTGATTGTTGGTTGTTTGCTTGCTTGTGGGGTGGTTCTGAAGAGATACCCCGAGTTGAGTTGGTGTTCTAATCGGGGGCTTAGGGGAAGAACTAGCTGAGATTTATATCTCACTGGTTGTTGAATAACCATTTTCAGGTCCCTAGCATGAAGAGCCAGGAGCTTGAAGCGGAAGGGTCAGGAGCATAGGTGACTCAGTAGTTCTTTTTGACTTAGACCTTCTGTATAAGCTTGAAGTGTTTATAAAAGTGTTTTTGCTTGGAAATTGTTGTTCTGCTTTTCTATCCCATGTTTGTTGAGGTCAGGGGATTAGTAATTCATTTCCGCATGTGCATTTAAAATGAAGGGGTCGGCGACGAGTGCCTGGGAACGTTGCATAGCTGATCGACCACAGTGGGATGTACATGCGCTTGGGATTCGGGCGCGCTTGGGATTCGGGGCGTGACAGAAGGCTACCATGGTGTTCTTGACTTTCCAGGTGTTGCACGGGCTATTCCGTGACCAAGAAATTGTTGACCCACGACAAATGGTATTAAAGTGAGATCCATCCAGTAGGTGGATGATTTGGGGAATACTTGCAATCTACCTAGTTCTATGAAGGCAAAGAGTGATTGCTAGGGCTAATAGGGATCGAATAAGGTGTAACTCTCATCGAGTTTCTAGGATGGCCATGGGGGAACAAGAATGAACCGGATTACTTACCGAAGAGGGAAAACGTTCTTGGATCATG